>CM041294.1:7893766-8540813 GCA_023052935.1 Piezodorus guildinii | reverse complement strand
ATTATGAATTTGACTGAAAAAATTATGTTTGACTGAAAAAATTATGAATTCGATTGAAAAAATTATGAATTTGACTGAAAAAATTATGAATTTGACTGAAAAAATTATGAATTTGACTGAAAAAAATTATTAATTTGACTGAAAAAATTATGAATTCGGTTGAAAAAAATTATGAATTTGACTGAAAAAATTATGAATTTGACTGAAAAAAAGCTATATATAAAGTAAGTGAAAGTAAAATGAATGTTCAGGCTCGAATATATGACAATCCAAAAAAAAAATTGCGATTTAAATTATATCTCATTTTTTTTTATTTATTTATTATTTTTTTTAGGTTTTTGTTGAGTGAATACGATTTTCGTTCAACACTTCTCATTTTAGGTGCAATATCTCTACATGCTACAGTGGGGGCAAGCTTATTTCAACCAGCTTCTTGGCACAAGAAAGCTTTAATGGTGGTAAGTTTTTGACTCCTATCAATCTTCTATGCTAATGAAAAATAATTTACTTAACTAATCAGAACAAGTTTAAATAGAAAATGTTTATAGAAAAATCCTCAGTTAAATGTTTAAAATGTATGAAAATAGAATATGGCGTGGTTTATAAGGTGTCAAGAATCTTTTAGTGTATCATTTAAATATGTATTTACCTTTATTAAATAATTTAACAAAGACAACAAAATTCACATCTACCTATCAACTTGATGTTTTGTTGTTGTTTGTTTATTTATTTAACTTCACTTTATGCTATAGTGGCTAATCGGACGATGCTACAGTGGGAGTTCTAAATTTTGCCTATTCAGGTTTTATTAGGATAGGGATCTTTAACGAGTACCTGACATCGCACAGGCTCGGAACCACCTTTTAATGTCCCCTCCGAAGGACGGCATAACTAAGGATTTTTACTCCCATTAAAAAATTCCCAGGGCCACCTGCGGGTTTGAACCCGTGACCTTTGGTATAAGAGACTGTTATGCTAACTCCCTAACTACAAGTGATCCCTTGATGTTTTGTTATTTATAATATATTTATTGAACTTGATCGATAAATACATAATAAATAAAGGTTTTTTAAGAAGAAGAAATGTTGAAAATTAGACATTTAAGCTGTTTCAGAATGTTTCAAAACTGATAAAAGCTGAACTTCTCCTTCTGATGTATCTGTAATCATTATTTGAAATAACTGGCCGAATGCCAATGTTATTAGTAGTGAAGTAAAAAGGAATATTAAAATATAAACTATGAAACAATTTTTAATCAACCTTAGCAAATTAAAAAACTAATATTTTTCCAGGTTGAACAACATATTTGCGTTTAACAAATAATTTCAGTACACCTGCTAAATCAGAATATTTCAAAGACGATATGACCTATATCATATTGAGCATCACTCAATTGTACATTAATAATACATACACACATGTTGTGAGACTTAAATAATGGGGAACTTGGATTCGATCCTATCCATATTCAGAAAACCCGGACTGTATATTGTACAAGAGGTCCACTTCGCAATCAAACAGTTGGAGGACTCCTCAAAAAAAAAAATTCTTTTGGATTCCCAGTCATTCAGGAATATCAGGGAACGCGGAAGTCGACAGAGCAGCAACAAAGGCACATTCACTAGAAGAAATAACGCCCTCTTTTATTTCATCATCTGAGCTGTTTCAGCCAATAAACGCGAAGATCATAAACGAATGGCAACAGTCTTGGACCGCTCTTGAAAACAATAAATTGAAAAATGTTAAACCGACTATCAGCTGCTGGGTCTCATCGTCAAGAAAGTGCAGGCGTGAGGAGGTAGTTATCGCCCGCCTGAGGATAGGACACTGCCGTTTCACTCATGAGCACCTCATGGCACGAAGGGATCCACCTCGATGTCAACTGTGTAAAGTGACTCTCACAGTAAGTCATATTTTTGAAGAGTATCCTCGTTATTGTAGGGGATTTGTAAAATGTGAGTGTAACAGGTAAAGTCTCGAAGGCATTGAGCGATAGTGATCGGGCCGTCGACGGTGTCATTCAATTGGTGAAGAACATTCATTTATACCAACTCATCTAATACATTCGGGTTATTTTTCGCACTTTTTTAAATCACTCACATTTTTCTGTTTGACTTTGTGTTGCTAATCATTATGTGAGGAGTTCCGATTAGGTCATAATGTTTATTTTCCCTATTGTCCTATTTTATTTTTATTGAGAATCGATTTTTATTTATATATATTTATTTATTTTTCTCAAAAAATAAGAAAAGAGAGTATCTTAAAGGCAAAATAATAGAAATAGTAAAACACAGAAACGAAAATAACGTAAGAGAGATGTACAAAGGTATAAACAAATCGCTTAAAAGATTTGAACCCTATTGAATGGGGTTAAAGAGGCAAATAACAACATAATTGCGGATCCGACTGAGATATTAAATACATTTAAACAACACTTTGATGACATTCTAAATACGGAAAATAATAATCAATCTCCTCACTCTGAATATCAGAGCGCTGAACCATGGATAGACTCACGGAGTAAAGAGGAAGTTGAAATGGCGATAGGGAAATTAAAACGTTATAAAGCTGCAGGAAATGATAATATCACGAGTGAATTAATTAAGGCGTGCGGAGAAGCGGGCGTTTCCAAATTACATGTTTTAGTTAAAAAGATCTGGGAAAATGAAAAAATGCCCGAAGAATGGAAAGAATCAATACTTATTCCGATTCACAAAAAAGGACCGAGGACGGATTGTAACAACTATCGTGGGATCTCTCTTCTCCCAGTATGCTATATACGTATGCCGAATCACGAAATATGCTGAGGAAATTATCGGAGACTTCCAATGTGGTTTTAGGCGTAATCGCTCGACTATTGATCAAATATTCTCCTTACGTCAAATATTAGAGAAAAAGTTAGAATACAACAGTGTAGTCCATCAACTTTATATCGATTTTAAAAAGGCTTATGATTCCATAGACCATTAGAAGCTGTATAATATCAAGATTGAACAGGGAATACCTAGAAAGTTAGTAAACCTAGTAGAGATGTGTTTGTCGGAAACATTTCATAAAGTTAGAATCGGTCATAATTACTCCGAGAGATTTGAGGTGCCATCGGGTTTGAAACAGGGTGACTCCTTTTCACCTGTTTTATTTAATATAGCTTTACAATATGTCATAGAAAAGGTGATGTGTACTGAGAAAGGCTTAAATATGGGTGATAATATTCCGGTTTTGGGGTATGCCGATGATTTGGTACAACTAGGTGAAGACACGGAAACCATACAACTAAATACAAGTGTGTTAATGAAAACCGGTACAGAAATAGGAATCGAATTAAATATCGATAAGACGAAATATATGATTAGTAGCAGAAACGGTGGCGATCTTGGTGATATTGATATATCAGGGCATACTTTTGAACACGTAGAGAAATTCAAGTATTTAGGTTCAATGATAACAAGAAGAAATGAAATCCAGGAAGAAATAAAGGCCTGGTTAAAGGTGGGGAATGCGTGTTTTTAATCTGGTTGCTAAATTATTGAGCTCGAGGCTTCAGTCTAAAAACTTAAAGGTTAGAATTTATAAAACTATTATTCTTCCAACGGTTCTTTACGGATGTGAAACGTGGCCGCTAACTTTAAAGGATGAACAACGGCCTAAGGTTTTCGAAAATAAGGTACTGCGTAAAATATTTGGTCCGAAGAGAGATGAGGCCACTGGGGAGTTTAGAAGGTTGCACAACGCGGAATTACGTAGCTTGTACCCTGTGAATATAATTGAGTTGATAGCATCGCGAAGACTCAAATGGGCGCGTAAAGTTTTTGGGCTCGGTGAGGAACGGATTCCGAGAAAGGTGGTATTCGCTGACCCGACTGGTAGGCGTCCGAAAGGTAGGCCGAAGCGTCGATGGGAGGATTGCGTTAAGGGTGATCTCGGGGGCTTGGGCTTGAACGGTGAACATTGGACGAGTCTGTGCAGGCGGAGTTTGGTGGTATCCGCATCGAACCTTCGGGTTCGCTAACCCTATTATTATTATATCTAGGAGCATGTTGCTCCACTATGAAGCACATCCCTTCCTGTTTTACCTTGATTAGTGCAGGAAAGAACGTAAATACACACAAAAAAAAGATCTTGGTGTTTTTTTTCTTTTGTAAATATTTTTAATGAACCTCCCATGGTTGAGCCGCTTAATGACCACATTCTTCTATCCCTGCTATAGTTATTGTTCTTAGATACAAAATTGTAAATATTGAAATAAATAGTTGGCATTTCTTCTAAACTTCTAATTAATGCAATATTAATTTAATACTTATGTCGCAAGGCAAACACTGATGAAGAATGTGACAAAAAAATAAAAAATGGAACTATCAATTCATATGGGGAAGAAAGTTACATAAAAAAAGAACATAAAAAGTCACAAAATAAATCCGAAAAGAACTGTTTCTCAAGAGTTATTAAGTTAATGGATCTTAATCTCCTAAGAGATGGTGTAAGTTTTATCTAATTTTTATATTACAGTTTGCAATGCATGGCTTTGTTAATGATTTTAATGTTTAAAATTTTATTGTTTATTTGTTTTTAAAGGTATACTTGAATATTATCTTTGAGCTAACAATATTAGAAGTTGTCGAAATGAATATAAAATTAATTTTGCCTTTTTTCCTATTGAATCTTGGCTTCACACTTTATGAAATTTCATACGCATTGTCATCAATGGCTGTGACGGACATGTGTGTTCGAATAATTGTACCTCCGATTCTAGATAGGATAAAAATCACTAGGCGGGCCACCTTCCTCATCACCTGCATTTTTGTAGCCATAGGCCGCTCTAGTAAGTATTTTGTTGTAAACAAAAGGATTTTGATATTAACCAATGAATAAATCATAATTTGACGAATGAACGTGGTATAAATGTAATTTGGATTAAGTTTACTATCTCTTAATGCATGTTAGTAAATTTTAAGTTGTGTGTCATTTTTTAATTTTTTGTGGTCTTGGTTGTTAATGACAATAATATGTTTGAATGGCAAAGTTTAGGATTAGGTCTTACATTAGTTACTCAGTGTTAATTTATGAACTGTTTCTGTATGCAGCATATGCAAAAAAGGCCAAGAGGGTATTTCTAACAATCGAATAATTCGGAATATGCTTTTGTATTCAGTTTTATTGTACCAGAAGAATCCTAGAAAATAGTCGGATATCCCTTAACAAAATGGAAAACAAGAATGATTGCAGCCGAGATCACATAAAAACTACATAGAAGCTCATGTAGTGTGTATCGAAACACTGCAAAGGAAAATTAATAAAGAAGATCAAATGAATTCGCTGATGAACACCGAAAGTGTTCCATGATGTTGTTTATTAATGTGAATCTGTCCTGCTACAGCGTTTGGTGGCCCAGAAGATACTCCCAGTGCCAGGCACTGAAAACCAATTTACTTAATTCTTTCTCTTGTTCTTTTAGAACTGGGTCTTCAATGAGCGGTTGGGAATACTGGAAGAAAAACTGTTCATCGCCTCAGCTAATGCTTACCTTATCATAGATCAGCAGGACCGAACTAAAAGGTAAAGCTGAACGTTCTGCCTATCTGATTCAAGAGTGATAACAGACGAGGCGAAGAAGTTGCTACTACTAATGGTCTTGTTAAAGTACGGAGTCTCTAGTCCTAAAATAACTAAGTAGTTTAGAGGGAGCCACAGATACGCAATAACAGTTTTATTTAATGAAAAGGGGCTGTAGATAATCTAAAGGTTCTTGTCTTCTCCCAGCAATTAAAATGTTTTACAGGTCATTTATCTCGGCATTGATTTCCTGCCCTCACATTAGGATTTACCACTCCTTCCTATTAAACGTTTTTAACTGCTTCATGCGGATCTCGTACTTCCGCGATGACTGGAAGCAAGCGATCATAGTGCCGCTACTTAAGCCTGGGAAGAATGGAGACTCACCAGAGCATTATCGGTCTATCAGACTCCTTTCACATATGAGCAAGGTGTTCGAGAGGTTGATCCATCACCATTTGCTAGAGCTCTGCAGTGAGGAGTCCATCATTACACCAGAACAGACCGGGTTCTAATGAGGCCGTAGCCTGCGACCATCATTTAGCAAAACTTATGGGGCGACGAAGAACAACGAAGCCACGCCATTCTTCTCTCTGGACTGCACACAGGCGTTTGATTGTGTATCCCACAAGTTACTGCTTCGCCAGTTGGAAGACTATCGTTTTCCAGCGCCCTTATGCCGATTGATCAGAAGCTACCTAAACGGAAGATCCTTCGTCGTAAGGGTAGGCGATAAATTATCAACTTCGAAGGACAACATTTGTGGGGTACCTCAAGGTTCTGTATTGGGATTACTATTGTTTGTGACCTTCACACCAAAGGTGGTCTCAATGAAGCATCCAGAGGCAGTGGTAGCAGCCTACGCCGATAACATTGGCATCTATGCTTCTAGTATGAGACCGAAACGGGCTCTCACCCTGGCACAAGGAGCATCGACCACTATTGTAGATGTGCTGAAGGAGATTGGCATTAGGGTGAACCCGAAGAAGACAGATGCCATTGTCATGTCGTTCCAGAAGGGGAAGAGCGCCTTGCCAACTCATTTCAAATTGAACGGTGAATCACTGCCAGTATCTAACTCCGTCCTTTACCTGGGCGTCACACTAGACAGGCACCTTACCTTTTCTAGTCACGTCCGAAAGACTCAAACTGGCCAGGAGGAAGAGCTACAGGCTCTATCACCTACTTACATCACCACAACTGTCATTAAGACTGCAACTTCAGATATACAAAGGAGTACTACGACTATGCTCTATTTGTTCAAGTCCACCCTCAAACAATTACAGACGTACCAGAAGTCCATCACTTGGCGGATTGTCAGAGGTACCAACCTACAGATGGACAAAAATCATACTATACATCAGGAGTTAGCATTGCCAACAGTGCCTGAATATATCACACGGAGGCACATCGAATTTTTTGATGGGCTGAAAGCCTGTGCTAACCCATTGTTTGCTGATCACCCCACCACCCAAGCCTAGGAGGTGGAAAGGATCACTTTGACGTTGTCGCCGAGGGAAGGAGTTCGGACTATGTCTAAACTCAATTTATTACTAAAACCCTGAAGAATGGTCCATTCCATTTTGTAATTGTAAACATAAAGGCATGAAAGCCCTTGAAATGTTAATTAATAGTGCATGCAGCGCACATAGAAATCTTCCTTGAAGGACAAATATCTGTGACATCTGTACATATCATATGTGTATTGTATTGTATTTTGTGTAATAATAAAACCAGAGGGTATGATAAAAAATACTGCCCTCACATTTCGAGCCCAAGAATTCCCCATAAAAAAAAAGTATATATACTTATATTGTATATATATATATATATATATATATATTACAGGTGTAAAACTTGAAGATGTACCAGGTATGAAGGGTTCTTATGTTCAGTACATAGTAGTGCTTCATGCTGTTTATAGGTCCTAACTACCTCCATGTCAGACCACACTTCAACGTAATGACCCTTCTGCTAGTCATCAGGCTGAATAGGAAAAATCTCATGAAGCGACCAAGCTAGTACCTCGCTACCTCCTTTCGCATAAAAACAATCAAAGACCCCGAATGATAAGGAGGAATACATCAGAGAACTGGGTGAGGATCAATAAGGAACATCAGAAGCAGTTGAAAGTCCCTCGTGAGAATATAAAGGGAACTGATGATTATTCATGTCTCATAAATAGTAAGAAAAATACGACTGGCGAAAAGAAGAGGAGAAAATAATTAGCATTTTTATTCCAGAATTGAAATGCAAAGAGGAACGAGATAAGAAAGGAGTCAAATTAAACCTCAGATAAAAAAATATTAAGGGGAGAGCGGGTTCACCATCAGGAAACATGATGATATTGCCACGTATGTTATTATTACTGGAAAAAAAAAAACCCAAAACAAAACGAAATCACATGGAATGTGCTTCATAAGGAACATATATTCTATTAGAAAATGGAACCATTAGGAATCGCTCATGTATTATAAAAAAACCCTGTGTGTATTGAGCCAAAAGGTGTTAACAATTCAACAAGAGTTAAACCTAAGTCCTCAGTATTTCACATTGCTATTTTTTTACTAGCAACATTACGTAATTAAACTGACATATGTAACACCCACAAAGTACCCGTCTTGCTACAAATTCATATGCTAATATTTATTTATGTATTGTTCAAAATTTATATATATAATATATATATATATATTTTTTTTTTTTTTTTCTATAGTTTTAGCTTTCCAGACAACTATTGGATCAGTCATAACAACATTAGTGATTATTGGTTTCATTCGTGGAATAAATCTTACATCATTTCCACTCGTTTTAACGGAATATTCGGCGGGAAAAGAATTCCCATCTGTTCTTGGTCTTTGTATGGCTTGTAGAGGGATTACCGTTGCAATTTTAGGACCTGTATGTGGTAAGTATTCAATTTTTTTGCAATAGCTTTTTCCTCATGTTTTATTCTGGTATTGTTTCAATTGACAAGCGTTTTAGGAGACTAATTTCTTCGGTGTTGAACATATAATACTTCTCCGATTCAATCAATCCATAACTAGCCTGTTCTAACTAAAGTTGGAAATTCAAATTTTGATTCAGCATGATCACCAAGAAATTTCAAACTGCTCCCGTATTATTTTAAATAAGGTAATAGACCAGGAGACAGGTGTATGGTTGACTACTTCATCGAACATGCATCTAGAAATATTTTTAAAAATTTGATTTTGTTGTTAGTTAGGGCTTTAAGGCGTAAAACATCAAATGTCATCAACGCCTTTACGAAAAATTTGTTTGCGGTACTGAAACACTTATTAAACAGGTAATTAATTTGATGAACCGATCAATTACATCCGATTTTTTAGCCCATCGAACATACAAATAGTTTTTGTTGTAACTAATATGTTATGTCCCAAAAGTGACGGAAGTACTTGTCTTGCGAATTATAAACCCTTATTTTTTTATTCGTATATATTACAATTTGTCATAATAGACAATAATAATAGTGCTACAGGATCTCATTCATACAATATTTACAATATAAACAAAAGGAAAGTCAAATTACATAAAATAAAATCAAAATAAATAAACGTATACAATAACAAAATTTATAGACAAAATAAATACAAATAAATAAACAAAACATGTCACATTCATACCTATGTACAATATTTACAATCAGCTCGGAAACCCCAGACGGGGCTTGTCCCTCCACTTGTGGAAGGACAAGCAGAGTCCAAAGGATCCCAGCGCCTCTCTCTCAGCCGCATCACTGGTGAGAGCCAGCGGAAGCTAATTGAGGGCGCCACAGCCACAATCACACCGCACATGAGAGAAGAATCTGAACAGTGTCAGAACTCCAGAATAGATGTTTACAATATGTCTCGGGGCCACTGCCGTTTCAACCTTCTAGGAGGGTTGTATGGATGAGTGGAGCTGGATAGGGATTGTGCTAGAGGATGAGGATGATGAATGAGGTTCTGGTGGAATTTGGAAAATTTAGATGGAATCAGGTCTGAAATAAATGGAACATTAAGGTCGTGGTGTAAGGTATAGTTGTAGACATAATAAGGAGCATTTACTATTGTTCGGAGGACTTTGGATTGAAAGGATTGAATGCGTTTGATGTTAGAACGTTTAGCTGTCCCCCACAGCTCAAGTCCGTAGGTCCAGATTGGCTTCAGTATAAGCACTTATTAAGGACCAAGAATGACAGTATAGCAAACTTCCAACGAAACCAATGCAGGTAAAACTAAAGCAATCCTCAGCGGCTCCAAACCAACCTTGAACTCCCTTCCAAACTACCCCTTGCTCTTTCTTAATAAAATCCCTATTCCTTTCCAGAAAACTGTTAAAAATTTTGGGATTACCTTTTAACCAAACCTATCCGGGAATAACCATGTATCCGAAATATCCCGAAAATCCATTTCAATACTCAAACAGCTCTATAGATTCCGTGAATCCTTACCTTTAAAAACCCGTCAGGTACTTGTTTCCTCAGTTATCTTCCCAAATAACAAGAAAAAATGAAATCCAGGAAGAAGTAAAGTCCCGGTTAAAGGTGGGAAGTGCGTGTTATTATTCAGTTACTAAGTTACTTAGTTCGCGGCTTCTATCTAAAAACTTAAAGGTTAGAATTTATTAAACTATTATTCTTCCAACGGTTCTTTACGCATGTGAAACGTGGCCGCTTACTTTGAAGGATGGACGACGGCTTAAAGTTTTCGAAAATAAGGTACTGCGTAAAATATTTGGTCTGAAGAGAGATGAGGCCAATGGGGAGTGTTGCTGTTGTTGTTGAGAAGGTTGCACAAAGTAGAACTGCGGAACTTGTATTCTGTGAATATAATTGAGTTGATAGCATCGCGGAGACTCAAATGGGCGAGTAAAGATGTTGGGCTTAGTGAGGAACGGATTCCGCGGAGGATTGCGTTCAGGCTGAGCTCGAGGGCTTGGGCTTAAACGGTGAAAATTGGACGAGTCTGTTTTAGCGGAATTTGGTGGTATCGGCATCGAACCGTCGGGTTCGGTAAGCCTATTATTATTATTATCTTCCCAAACTTTGACTTCGGCTGCCTGGTGTACGGGGGACTAACTGATGAACTAGAAATAAAATTAAAACGACTTATGAATTGTTTTATCAGATTCATTTTTGGACCCGTAGACGTGATCATATTTCTCGTTAATATACCATCTTAAAATGGCTCTATCCTTCTGTTCGACGACAATATTTCCTTGGTTCCTACTTATTCCAAACTCTAAAAAATAGAAAACCTTCCTACATAATAGAGCTCCTCACCCTCCGATCTGATATCCATTCGTTAAATACTAGAACCCAATTAATAAATTTTTATACCCCATTACATAAAACTGCATCCTTTCACAAATCGTTTCTCGTTCGTTCCTCATCCTTCTGGAATTCGCTGCCCATCTCCATTCGTAAAGCCACCTCTCTCTCTTCCTTCAAACATCAACTCTTCCACTACCTAATCACATCTCAATCTTCCGTTGCAATGTAAAACATAGATATATATAGTATAAATTTGAAAAAGATTTACAGATATAATGAATATTTGATCCTTTACATGTATACATATTTTTTCTTTTATATGCATATTTTTTTATATATATATATTTTATTTAAGTTACCAGACAATAAGGATTTCTTTTTGTTCATTGTCTATTATTCCAAGGGGACTTGATCCCAGAATAAATATTTGTTTTCATTACATTTTATTTCAAACCACGTGGATGTTTAATGCAAATTGGCCTAAAATAAGCCTAGATTGATTTATTAATAAATTTTGATTCTGCAGGATCACCAAGAAATTTCAAACTGGGACCGTTTTACTTTAAATAAGGTAATAGTCCAGGAGACAGATGTATACATATACATCTAGAAATATTATAAACATTTTGTTTATACCTTACATATTACAAAAGTGCATTTCTTGTGATCCTGGAACTCTTAGCAAGCAGCTAATTAATTTGATGAAGTGAACAATTACATCCGATTTTCTAGCCCATAAAACATACGATTAATTTTGTTATAACTGATCTGTTGTGTCTCAAAAATGACGACAGTACATTTTTCGCGGATTGGAACCCCTTACTAATGACCTCCAAAAGAGAAAACCTCCAGTGAAACCAAATGGGGGCTAGGGGTTGTGTGACTATTTCAGTTTTAAAATTATGGTATTTTCTCAATTTCAAGAATTTGTAGTCCTCAATCAGTCTTATCAGACGGTTTCCATATTTTTTTTTTCTTTTTACGGAATATATTTTGAAAATTTAGTCATTTATGATTGCCCTAAATATTGTCGTTTTGAAATTTTATTTATAATTTAATATATATTTATTTATAATTTTAATATATGATATTTTATTTTCAGGATATATACGAGACGTATCAGGCAAGCTATACTTTGTTTATCCACTGTCAGACTGCTTTAATGGCTTTAGTATTTATTGCATGGATTGTAGAAATAATTATTTTAAAATATAAAAAAAAAAAAGTTACGGAAAAGTAATGAAGATAAAAATATAGCGACAAATGCTCGATGACTTTTTAGCGCGAATTATCACATTTTGATAATTAGCAATGGATGCGAAATTAAAATTGTAAAATGTTTTAATAACATTAGGTATCACAAACAGAGGTTAAATTGAGCTAAATTGTTGAATTTTATTACTATAGATTATACAATACATGTTAGAGCAAGAAATATATGTTAAAGTCATATATATTTAATATAAGTCCCTGTCATATGTTTAAACGTAAAACGTGTATATACTCTTTAAATTTATTTATTTTGTAACACAAATGCTTTTCAACCATAAAGGTTATTTTAGCCCTAAACTAATAATACAAATACAATATTTTAAGCTAAATACAAACAATTATAAAATCGTTTATTATATAATTGTTATATAAATTATATAACAATTATTATTATTATAAGTCTCTGTCATATGTTTAAACATAAAACGTGTATATACACCTTAAATGATTATATATTAAAATATTTTTTTGTTGGATAGAGAAAACATTGCTGTATTCCTCTTTGTATAAGGAGTGTCTTCGGTTTTTTAATAAATTTTAATTAATAACAAATTTAAATTATGGAAGACCAGTTAATACAGAGGAATGCATATCTTTCTATCGATTTTCGTACGTTTCGTATAGAAGCTATAATATAATCTATTTCTAACATTTTATTTATGATACGTATAAAAATATTGGAAACTCAATGCTTCTCAAAATTGTATACTCATGAAAATGTCTAATTAAAATTGCATATTTCTAGTAAATATCGTTTAATATACGTGTCTTGTTTCGACTTTTTAATGTATAGTTAATCAAGACTGATGGATCGATTTGTTTTTTAATAAAAAATAATTTTTTATCTTATTTCTGTATGTATACCTGTGTTTATTGATACAATCTAAAATCACTATACCATAATGCGTTAAATTTACGAGATTTGTAGTATTAATAAATATATGATAAACATACTCACGCATATCTATATGTATATCTATATATATATATATATATATATATATATATAATATATATATATATATATATATATATTGTTGGGAAGAGGGGCGACTAACGCGTTTGCTCGCAGCCTCAACCCGGTCGTTATTATGAGTCGCCGAATTATCTGCCGATCCATGATCAATTTTGTTGAGGGTAAGTAAATGAAATAATAAAAGAGAGAACATGAACAAGCTTATATTAATAAAACTAAAACAAATACTGTTTATAGAGTGCGAGGTGGTGGTTCTTTCAATCCTGGATCACTTCCTTCCCCCTCTCGTCTGCGATGTTCCTTCTTTCCTTAGCGACTCCTACTCCCTGCGACAATTCTGAGACAATCTTCTAGGATGATGTGCGAGTTGCGATTATACGAAAAATATGCGACATTCAGCGACAACCACCTTAATTAAACACCGTCTACACTCGCGAGAGACTCCATTAACTTACTCTCACAATCCCAGAATGCACTCTGCCCCCGTGGTCACTTAACAGCTGATTCAAATAGAATAAAACAAATGACTGTCGCGCTTGCACATAATAAATCACAAAATAAAATTACAAATGGAGAAATATAAACATAAGACTTTCAATTCTTAATATATATATATATATATATATATATATATATATATATATATATATATATATATATATATTGTCACAGCTTGGTTGGAACAAACCCTCGCTCTGATGAAATCAGCTGATCTTTTAATTAAAAAGTATTTAAATTAAGGGAGGTTACAAAAACATTGATGGTGTTATTGGTTATGTATCTTAGTCATGTTCAGTTTATGATAAATGTTTATTATGTTAATTTTGTTTTGATATATTAGTGAATATTGGTCTCTTCTCCTGCATAAACTTTTAACTCATTAACAGCATTAATTTTCTAGAATTTTTTTCTTCACTGTTTAGGTAATGTGTTGTGAGGATAAACATCGTAAAGCACATCCATATTATATTGTTAGTTTTTGTTTCGATTTGAAATCGAGAGTGATCTTATCAACAAATGTTTTCAGCTGCAAAGCGAATGAAAATGAATGATATATAATATATATATATGTATATACATGATTTACAATGGTGTTATGGCTGTACAATACATGATGAACATTGGAATTCTACGTTTAATGTAATTTCCTGCATTTGTATTTTTACTTTAACTTACCTATATATGAAATGTATAGTAAGGGAAAGTATTGCTATAGTGAAAATTTTCGAATTCCAGTTTTCGTAGGAAATACACGTTTTAGGGTCTCGCAAAAAGGTCTGTGTTTGTGTGGTAACTGGGCGAAAACGGAAAATCCTAAGAAACTGAAATTTCATATTTAAGCCAACAAAACGTCCGAGATGTTACAGAATCTTTTTCATTAAAATTAGCTGACCGAAAGATGTACTTTATACCATGCATCTAGCACCTTTTTACAATTTTCTCAATAACGAATGTTACGATTTTGATTAAACTCTATATATGACGATGTATAATTTGATAGGATTTAATATGATGTAGGTATCATCCTGATTGAAATAGTATGACAGGTCTTAAATCCCGATATTTTAAAATTTCTTCCTCTAAAGAACCTTTAATTTTATAGATTCAGAAAAAATACCCCTTTAATCTTATTATAATTAATAAAAAGTGGCTAAAAAAGAATGTTGAACAAAGTTGATAACCAACTAAAAGAGACAACAGCAAACCTAATTTTTAATGTAATTTTGTTTTTTTTGAACCTACGAAAATCAACATAAATGTATAATATACTGTTGAAAAGAGAAAGATTTTAGAAAATGTAATATCTTATGCACAAAGTTGTAAGAGGTAATATATAGTGACGAATAGGGTTTTTCAATTTAAGTTTATTTAATAGTTCTTTAATTGATTTTGACAGCCGAGGTAAGTGAAAGTCGTGTGTTGCCCGCACCAATTTTTTAAAAATTTAATCAGCAGTCTAAAGATGAAAGGCAGAAGGTAAGCTAAATTGAATGCAATTAGATCTAAATTAGATTAGATTACTCTTTTGTTTTTTTCGGGCAATCAACTTCTAGGTCATTATGCCCTTAGCGTTTCTTGGGATAGCATTTGGTTATAATGATAAATACGATAAAGTAATAAGATAATTATTAAGCATATTTTAGATTTTCTATGCATTTTGGTATTTTTAACGTATTTCGATTTGGTTATATATTTTCAAGTTATGTTTCTCAATAAAAATAAATAAATAAATAAGGATAACTAATTAATATATATATTGTTTGATCAGTTCTCGACTGTTGATAATTTAAGTTTGTGTTGTTCTTAGGTTTCAGTCAATGAATAAACAATTTTATCTATGCGACGTTTCGAGAATTTATTGTTCTCATAATCATGCAATTTTGGACAAAATAGTGTCTTAATTAGGCATTTTTAGCCTACAAGCTTTGAAAGAACACTGAACACTGAACACACAAAGAACACTGTGTTCTTTCAAAGCTTGTAGGCTAAACATGCCTAATTAAGACACTATTTTGTCCAAAATTGCATGATTATGAGAACAATAAATTCTCGAAACGTCGCATAGATAAAATTGTTTATTCATTGACTGAAACCTAAGAACAACACAAACTTATATATATATATATATATATATATATATATTATATATATATAAAATATATATTTTTATATAATGTATATATATATATATATATATATATATATATATATTATATATATATAATATACACATATACACTCACACACATACACAGATACACACATAATAACCATATCAGAAAAGTTTTATCTGATTCAGCCGACCAACATTGTAAAAGGGATGGAAACAGAAAGATAAAAAACGCGTGGTTTGACCTGGAGTGTGAAGAAGCGGTTAATGTGCGGAACGAAAAGAGGAAAAAACTTTTGAACAGTGATACTATACAGAACAGAAAGAAGTACCAGCAAGCCAGATCAAATGCAAACAAGCTTCTGAGGCAAAAGAAAAGACAAGCATTACAGGAAAGTGGAAGAGTACAGCAGGAATAATGAAGCCAGAAAGGTTTTCGGCGAAATAAATCAAATCAAATCAGGTCTTATAAATAACTGCCAAATGGTTAAGCGTTCTGATGGGAAAATGGTCTTCCTGGATCAGGATGTACAAGGTAGATGGATGGAGCATGTTCAGGAATTGTTAAATTCCAGTGACATGACGAGTATCCTGTAAGAGATTTTCAAGATACTGAGAATGACCATGAAGTAAACCCACCAGATTCAGAGGAGGCTTGATAGTTAACAATTCCAGGAACAACAAGGCTTCCGGTTCAGATGGCATACCAGCGGAGTTTATAAAGATTGGTGGGTCATCGCTGGTTGAGGAGTTCACCCATCTGATAGTTAATATCTGCGAGGCTGGAAAAATGCCGGAGAGCTGGAAGGAATCGGTCATTATCCCTTTACTCAAGAAGAAAGGTGCTTCTGCAGATTGTAATAATTATCGGGGAATTAGCCTCCTGAATACTGCGTACAAGATATTTTCCGTTGTGCTCTATAACCGTATTGTGGATTTGGTAGAACCTTATTTGGGCGATTACCAGGGTGGTTTCAGGAAGAATAGGTCAACTATTGACCAGATATTCTCTTTTCGAAAAATCAAAAGAATTTAACATAATTGTCTGGATCCTTTTCATCGATTTTAAAGCAGCCTATGATTCCATTATTAAGAAAGAGCTCTACCTGGCAATGGAATAGTTGAGAATTCCACCGAAGCTAATCCGACTTGAGACTTGTACCCTGAATGAGAGCACGAGTCTAGTGAAAATAAACGGGAAGCTGGGCCAACCTTTTGCAGTGAAGTCAGGAGTTAGGCAAGATGATCCCCTTTCCCCACTTCTGTTTAACATCGCCCTCCAAGTGGTTATCAATTGAGCAGGGCGATCAAGGAAGCCTGTGAAGGGCTGCAAAGAGAAGCAGGAAGAATGGGATTAGCCATCAATGAGGAAAAAACAAAAATTATGGTACTCAGGAAGAAAACTCCTATAAATCCGCCAAAGCATTATGTAGTGGGACAATATACATTCCAGTGAGTGTCCAGTTTTAAGTACCTCGGCTCCATTGTTAATGATCAGATCAACGAAGAAGAAGAAATTCGCAATCGACTAATGGGGGCTAACAAAGCATATTTCGCTCTAAGAAGTTTTCTCCGAAGTAAGCTTCTAAGTAGGAGGACCAAAATGATTATTTACAAAACAATCATCCGACCTATACTGACCTATGCCAGTGCAACTTGGACCCTTCGCAGAAGTCTGGCTGAAAAGATCGATAGATTAGAAAGGAAAGTGTTGAGGCGTATCTTAGGGCCAGTTGGAGAGAATGGCACATAGCGCTTGAGGAAGAACAAAGAGATCTACGTCCTTTTCGACGATCTCCGAGTTTCTCATTTTGTGCGAATTCAGCGTTTAAAATGGCTGGGACATGCTATCAGGATGGATGAAGGTAGAACCGCAAAGATATTATATTATGGGACACCGGGTGGAGCCAGACCTCGTTGAAGGCCGAAGGGAAGGTGGAAGGAGTCCGTGGCTGAGGACTTGAGGAGTAGGAGTATCCAGCAGACATGTTGCTGACCGAAGTGATTGGGAAAGGGCGGTTGAGAGGGCCAAGGGCAGCTTCAGGCGCCTGTCGAGTCGATAAGTAAATAATAAAGTATTTTAAATTCACCACTTCTATTATTATATCATTTGATACACAGATAATCCATGAATCTAGCTAATTTGTACATTAATATGCGTTTAATAATTATTTAAGCCTATCACTAGGAGAAACAAACCTAGACATTTAAGAATTTTGATCTGGTTGATGGAAGAAAGGGATATTTTGCCTTTTTACAAGGATTAAGGCAACGCGGACATTTTTTTTTCCTTGTGTAGGCACTGGGCCTCGCGTTGTAATCTCCTGGGAGGTTACACTCACGTTCCGTGTTGTATTTTCTAATGTAGGGTCATCACTCCCTACGCATAATTTTATGAGTGGCCACCATTTGGCGGACGGGTCTCACATACCCGGGGGAGAGTCTGTGAGTGAATCTCCATCTAATTACATTCTTATAAAAGCCCCGTTGGGACTGGGATTCGAACTCACAACTTTAGCATGTGAGACTAGCGCGCTAGCCACTCAGCCACGGGCTCCCCTGACGGACATACTTGATAGAAATATTTTGATGAGCAGGATAATGTTGTAAGGTGCTTTCGATTAACTGTATTGCCTTATATTTTAGGGGTTTTGCGCCGTTTATATGCGCATGTGTTTGAAAATATTCAGAGATTCATTGTCGTCAAATAAACACCTAAAACTGATTTCTTCCTTGTGTAATATTCTTCATTTTAGAGGTTATAGGTGCAAATTTACAAATAAAAAAACAAACTAATTTTATCCGGAATATCAACCTCATAGAGAATTGATAAAAAGTTTACATTTTACATAAGACCCTTTTAGGTGTTAGAGCTATTTCATAGAAATATGAATTTCCGACAAAACGGGAAAAAAAAAATATTGAAATCGGTTCAGAATTGGCAGAGATATACCGCTTTGAAATTAGCAATGGTGAAATACTATTTTTCTTTGAATTATTTATTGCTTTTAATATTTGATAATTGCCTGTAAACAGTTATAGTTATCTAATATAGTTATTTGGAAATAATAAACCATTGTGTGATAATTTTTAACGTTTTTTTCACGTCAAGAATTTACAAATAATTGATTCTAAAATTTGCATTGGTAAAGGAATTTTATTAATTTCTTCTAACGTTATACAACCATGAAACCTCATTTTATTGGGTTGTGTCACATGAAATGTCTGTTTTCAAGGTAAAGGATTTTTATTAAAAAGACGATATGGAAAAAAGATAATTTTATTCGAAGTATTTACCTTCTTTTTCTACAGATTTTTCCCAACGTGACACCAACTTTTTTTATCCCAGAACTGAAAAACCCTGAGTTTTGAAATGAAACAAAATCTGAAAACGCACTTTTTCCTTGATCGTCATTTTCAAAAGTTTTCCGTTGACGAAATTGTCTAAATTCCTGAACAGGTGGTAATCTGTTGGAGACAAGTCGGGAGAATATGGTGGGTGCGGAAGAACTTCGTAGCCCAGTTCTTTCAATTTTTGCACGGTATGTTTTGAAATATGGGGTCTTGCTGACGCTCAGTGAGATCATGAGGTACCCATGTATCGAGCTTTTTTACTTTCCCAATACACTTTAAATGTCTGGAAACGGTAGATGCACTTGCATTTAGTTGTGCTGAGAGTCCTTTAACTGTTTGGTAGGAGTTTCCTTCTACTGTATGTTTGAGGACATCGTTGTCTAGGTCTTCCTCGGGGCAAGTTTTCCAAGTCAGTATCCTCAGCTGAAAACTTACCAATGGCGAATGGTCCGTTCATTAACACTCTCTTCCCCAAAAGTCTTGCAAATATTTCTAGCGGCCTCAGCTGCTGAATTCCGAGTTTAAACTCGTACAAAAATATTACTCGAAAATCGCGTGTTTCCATGTTCGTATTCGGAGGTATACTAAAAAGTGGGTAACTGTTTACTTTAAATATGTAAACATTCGGAAGAAAACAACAGAGACCAGAAAAATCCTTTTTATATTTCCTTTTTATGATCATCGCTAGTATTATAATTATATGTGGGAGGAGTTAGTTCAGGGTGCACTAAAAAGACCAAACAATTAAGATATAAACTTAATAAACTGGTGCCGACGTTTCGGCCTAAATTATAGTTCTTCTTCAGGGCGTATGAAGGAGAGCGTCACAACAATAAAGCAATAATCATTATTACGATTATCATAGTCTATAATATAATGAAACATTACAAGGCTTCATGCTTATGTAACTTTTAAGCACAAGTTTTATTAGCAATGCAAAATTGTCAATAAATTAGTAATTCATTCCTTACGAAAAAAAAAAAAAATATATTCAAAATAAAAGTTGACTAATATTGTGTTCTATCTACTTCATGCACACGACTCTTTATGTGAACAATATTGCCTTAGTAGTCTGTGCAAGTTACGATTGTGTCTTGTCCTATTTGAAAATATTAATTTAAAGTTCGTTGTAGACAAATATGGAGACGAGAAAAGTCCAGATGAAGATGGTACCCCCGGATGGAGGATGGGGATGGTTAATAGTTCTAGGATCAAGTTTGATCAATGTAAGTAATATTTCCTATATCTTAAAATGGTTGTTATCTTCACTTACTGGGTGGGAATCATAATTATTGAAGTGATGATTAAAGATGTGAAATAGGGATATTAAAAAAAAATGAAGAAAATATCAAGTCGCTTAAAATCTTATGATCGCACAAAAAGTTTTGGAATTTAGGAAAAACAAAACATTGTACAATAACTACTAATATTTTCAAATTTACCGTACCATAATGTGTTAGCTGAATTTTTTTGTTTATCAATATTTATTCATGCCACGGTTTGTGTCAAAATATTTATAGACACTCCCAAGTACACAACTAAATATTAATTAAAATTACAATACATATTCTCCCTGTTTTATATCTACATAACTTGGCATGTAGATTTAGGTACAAAATCTATAACCGCAGTTAATGTAAGATGAATTATAGTGTACTGTGTATTGTTAGAAGATGGCATGGGACATTTTCTTTTCAGAACATTTAAAGGGTTGTTCGGAATAAATAGGGGTAAAAGAGGGTTTGTGAGGGTATAATTAGGATTTATAAAATAAATTTGCAACATGTGAAATGTTGTTATTATAATAGAACAGACTTTTTATTTATCTTTACTTTCACTTACTATATATAGTAAGGGGAAGTATTGCGATCGTGAAAATTTTCGCATTCCAGTTTTCAACGGATATACACGTTTTAGGGTCCCCTGAGTCCAAATATCCAAGTCTCGCAAAAAGGTCTGTGTGTGTGTGTGTGGTAACTCCCGGGCGGAAACGAAAAGTCCTATGAAATTTAAATTTCATATTTAGGACAAATATACGCCCGAGACGTGACAAAACTTTTTTCATCAAAATGAGCTTACCAGAAGAGGCACTTTATACCATGCATTTTGCAACTTTTTTCGATTTTCTCGAAAACGGTTCCGACGATTTTGATTAAACTCGCTATATCGATGTAAAATTTAATGGGCTTTAATATCATGTAGTTTTCATTCTGACTAAAATGGTCTGATAGGGCTTAAATGCCGACATTTTACATTTTTTCCTGTAAAGTACCTTTAATTTTGTAGATTTTGTAAAAATAAATATATTATCTTATTACCACTGATTAAAAACAATTAAATATATAAATTGAACGAATTCAATATCTAACTAAAGGAGAAAACTGAAACAAATATTTTTTTAATGCATTTTTTTTTTATTTTGAACATAGCAACAGTCATATACACGTAAAATATACCGTTGGAAAGCTAAAGATTTTAGAATAAATATTATTAATGAACAAACTTGTAAATGTTTATAAAGAGTGATGAAAAGCCGATAAATCTGATTATTTTAGACAATAATATAATAGATTTTTTAATAAAACACATGTTTCTATATAAATTCAATTTAATTATTTCTTTAATGGTTTCACGTATTTTAATTTCTGACTGTATTAGAAAATCCTTTCATTGATTTTAAAAATGGAGGTAAGTGAAACTCGTGTGTTGCCCGCAACAGATTTTTATTTTGGTAAATTGGATGTTTTGAGCGTCAAGTACGTGTTACGAAAGAACGGAAGAGCAGTTTCTTTTAGAGAAAATTGTGAGCACTTTAGCTCCATCGCAAAGGCTGTATTTTTACAGAAAACGATAGAAAATTTAAAGTTTGGAGATGTGAGAACAATTTATAATCCTCACAATACATGTTTTAAACTGCAAGTTATGACAACACTTATTTATTATTTGTTTAACTTTTCTTTTAAACTGTTATTGTTTCGATAGTGAGTATCAATAAGAGTTTAGACAATAGACTGAGAGGAATGTTTAACGAATTTGAAATTACAGGCACAAAAAATAAACTTGTAATTAAAAAAGTCCTCATTTATATTAATCTATTGTCTTTTTTTCAGTTAAACAAAAAGCAAAGTTTAAATATTACTTGAATTCTTCAGTGCCCTTAGGTAGCACACCTCCCTCAATGTTATTTTTTGTTTTTATATTTATTTATTGAGATATATTACATTTTGTTTCTATATGAACATTAGTAATAGTGATATAAGATCCCATTCACACAATATATACAGTATACAATGATAAAGTCAAATTATATAAAATAAAATATATATATACACAAAAAAAGAAAAAAAAAACAAAAAAAAAAAACAACCTATAATTAAGATAAATACAAATAAATGAAATAAAGAAGTATTATATACATTAACATCATACACACAATCATAACTTTATACAATATTAACAATTTGCTAAAGGAACCCCAGACTGGGCCTTTTCCTGCACTTGTAGAGGGAAAAGTGGAGTCCAAAAGATCCTAGCGCCTCGCTCTCAGCCGCGTCACTGGTACTCAATCTTATTAAAGACAAAAAATCATTATTTATTTTAGTATCAAAATATTTATATCAAAACATTACTTTTGGTTGGAGGTTATTACTATTATCTATTATTTATTGTTCTAAATCAGAAATTTAGTTTTACTTTCACTTACTATATATAGATCGTGAAAATTTTCGAATTCCAGTTTTCAACGGAAATACACGTTTTAGGGTCCCCTGAGTCCAAGTAACCAAGTCCCGCAAAAAGGTCTGTGTGTGTGTGTGTGGTAACTCTCGGGCGGAAACGATAAGTCCTATGAAACTGAAATTTTATATTTAAGACAACTATACGCCCGAGACGTTAAAAAACCGTTTTTATCAAAATGAGCTTACCAGAAGAGCCACTTTATATCGTGCATTTTGCACCTTTTTTCGAT
This sequence comes from Piezodorus guildinii, assembly GCA_023052935.1. NCBI lineage: Eukaryota > Metazoa > Arthropoda > Insecta > Hemiptera > Pentatomidae > Piezodorus > Piezodorus guildinii. Next base: position 8,517,808 of record CM041294.1, on the reverse strand, counting down.
TTTCTCGAAAACGACTTTCCGACGATTTTGATTAAACTCGATATATATGTGTAAAATAGTTTATAATTAATATACTAAATTTAAAAAAATAAAATTAGTTTTATTCCCAGCAGTGGATATTGAAATAGTAGCTAAGGAATAGATCCAATTGTAGACACAAGAAATTTTACCTAGCTAAATTCTGTTATTTAGGACACATTTTGGCTTAATCCGGTCTTGGATTTACCACTAATTCATAATGGTTTACCTTTTTTTTTTCTTTTTCTTTCAGTTTTCTACAAGATCCATTGAACCATCTTTTGGATTAATCTTCGGAGATCTGCTTAAGCAGCTGGGAGTAGAGACAACAGGGGCATCCATGGTCCTATCTTTACTTTGTACTCTGACCAATTTTTCAGGTATTTCTAATTAATATTAATTATGTATTAAGTAATCCAATGCAACGATTATTGTTTTCAAAGTGTGATCTTATCATTATGAATCTGCATTCATTAGCACGTGAGAGAAAAAATAACACAATAGATCTATACGATTATGCCACCCTAAAGGACTCTTTCCTCAAAGTTTTTATATTATTTATTACCTTCCAAAGCCATGTGGCTCCCATATCCTTTATTAAAAGGTTATCATTCGTTTTCTCATTTCAAACTATGGATGTAGAGAAAAATTCAATGCGCCTCAGGAAAACGATATTTTGAATCACAAAGCCGATATTATCGAAACAATCATAAACAATAACTATTCAACTGACATTAATAGAGCAATGAACTCAAATAGTAACCCGATATACCGATTACTCAGCAGTTACAACCTACATAAACCCAAAGCGTACCTAACATATAGGCTAAATTTTAAGAAAATAAGGTGTATCAGCCGACTAAGGGTAGGAAACCCAGAGAGCATCAAACTCCACCATGGAAACAAAACAATTATTATTAAGGCAAATGAACTTTGTAAATTCTGCGGTGATTATTTCAACAATAGTTTGTACCATATCCTCCTACATTGCCCAACATTTAAAGACAATAGACAATATATCATAAAACCATCTGAATCCATATCCTGTGACCTACAAAAAATTGAAAATATCTTAAACATTAATAGTGAAGCCAGACTGAACAGTCTTTATATTTATATCTTAAACATATGTAATAAATATGATTCTATTAGTTCCATATAAACAATATTATGTAAATAGTTTTCGAAACCATTTAATATTTGTACTTTTACTACGCTTCCGTTTATTTTAGATGTCTCACTATTTTAAGTTTAATATTGTGTAGTAATCAATATATATATTTTTTTCACTTATCATTTTATTTACACCTGTAAAAAATATTACAATCAGCAAATGTGCTAAAATCTAAGTAAACATGGCGTGGGCCGGCATGAGGGAGACAACACCCAGTGGTGCATCCTCCTCACATTAAGCACAATTATATTTTCAGGTCAGGAGGTCCCTCATCCAACTCCTTTTCAGCCTACGCCGATTTTATGGATGGTAAGTCAGTTGCAGCCATGTTTTGTACAAGTTTGTTTATGTGTCCATTTAGTTTGTCGTGAAATCGTTTGTAAGTCGATCGAATGTGGTTTGTTGTAGTTGGAATACGTAAATCAGTATGAAGGGTATCGTTTGAAACATATGGTGGTAAGTTCGTTTCCAGTCTTAAAAATTGCGATTGAAAGGTTTGTATTTTTCGTATGTGTGTCTTTTAAGCAGCTCCGTATATTTGGCAAGCGTAAGTCCATATTGGTTTTAATAATAAGTGTATACGTTAAGTTTCTGTCTGATGGGTAATTTAGAATGTCTATGAAGTAACGAATACATTAGTCTCAGTAATCAATATTATGTTAAAAAATTTTGTACTATCCAGTTCGTTTTATTTTTGTTTATTATTTTGTCAAGGAGTACCTGTTTTATCTTTTGTTTAATGTTTTTGGTAAAGAGCACTAGACTCAGGTTATATTTCTTTTATAATTGTATTTTATTATGTAAAGGGCCTAGCCGGATAAGCATGTGAAATCTGCCCCCGCGTGTATTAGAACCAAATTTATACCATTGAGTCACACCTATGAGAAACAACCTTTCGCAAATTTTTAGCCCCTTAATCCTAACGGGAGGGAAGTTATGGAGGGGGAAAGAAAAATATTATAATATTAGCAAAAAATTGTTTGTGTACCAAACCAAAGTAATTTAAAAATTGTTTTTTAAAATAAAAATAAAAATTTTGATTCACTTTTTCAAAATAAAAAATTTTTAAAAAATGTTTTTTGAAACTCTTTTAGAAAACCATTAACATATATATTTTTCGTGAAATTCGGTTGATCCGTTCAGGAGAAAAAATCGTTTTTTTTATTTTTCACTATGGGGTACACTTGCGATAAAATTGAAAAAATATATGTTATGTAGGACCCTCCAATGAAATAAAATAGCGAAAGATTGGAGGTGTACCAAACCATCATAACCAGAAAATATTTTTTTGAAAAATTCAAATTTTTTTTTTACCAGCATTTTCGTGGAAAAAAATTTAAAATAATATTTTTTGAAACCTATTTGTAAAATCCATAACATATATTTTTTTCATGAAAATCGGTTGAGCTGTTCAGGAGAAAACATTTTTTTTTTTTTTCTTTCCCCTTCCATAACTTCCCTCCCGTTAGGATTAAGGGGCTAAAAATTTGCGTAAGGTTGTTTCTCATAGGTGTGACTCAATGGTATAAATTTGGTTCTAATACACGCGGGGACAGATTTCACATGCTTATCCGGCTAGGCCCTTTGTACAAAACTTTGTCTTTCACAAATAAAATATATTCTCATTCGTTTGCTCATTTGAATGCTTGTCCGAAGGAAAGTTATTAAAAATATCACACCTCTCGAGGATTGGAGAGAACACTGAGCTAACGTCAGCCTCGAAGTCTGAGTTATATTCTGTTTATATTAGGTTTGGACTTGGAGCTGAATAAAGAAAAGGAGTGGATGCTTAGCTGTGTATTTGGATACCGGGCTCTTCAGATTAATATTAATACCCTCAGTGAGGAGTTAAAAGAGATAAATATGAAAATTAATCCTGAGAAGAAGAAATTTATGCGTATAGGATGGAAACCACACAGGTTGATGAGGGTACTGAGTGGATGCCGACAGCTTGGTGGAGGTTGAGAGTTTTAAATTAACTTAAGTGCTCAGCTTGATGTAAGTGGATATGTAGACGACTAGACTGTTTGGACATCTATACGATTATGTTCTTTACTGTCAGGTGAAGCTGTTCACGACATATGTTATGGCCTGATAAGGTTTTTCATGAATGTTTCATTGAAAATAAAAAACTGTATAATTTTTTATATAATTTATCATAAGATCATTTATTGTATAAATCTTTATTTTTATTTGGTTTAAAAATAGTCTTTGTAAATTTTAATCAAAAGTTTTTGCCAAGAAAGTGAAGAATAATAGAAAGAAAAAAAAAAAAAAAAAAAGATCGTACTTCAATTGTTTTATGGCTGCCTCGTGGCGAGTCGAGTCTTAAGCTAAGGTCGGAACGGTGAAGATGTGCCGTATATAGACCAAGTCTCCTCTCAAGAAATTTTGAACGTTTGCTAACGAAACGTATCTCTTCATCTTCTCATCGTTTCCCCTTGGAACTTGGAAGAACCGCCGTGCGGACATTCTCAACACTCAAGAGGACTTCGTTCAAGCCGACTTGCCTGCGGTCGTTTTCTTCTTCACAAGCTGGACGTCTTTACGTGAATATAGCCTACCTTTATCCATTATTGGAACATTTAATTTCTTAACCATCATTCTTAAAACTGTTTAATTTTGATACATATATTTTTTACATCTTTAAGTATTTATTAAGTTAAATTTGTTTCTCAATTTTCTTCAATATTTAAATTAGGTTTATTTTCTTTCCTACATTTTCTTACAGCTGTTTGTTTGTTTATTCGTTTAACGTCACTTTTATGCTGCTATGGCTAATCGGACGATGCTACAGTGGGAGTCCTAAATTTTGCCTATCCAGGTTTTATTAGGATAGGAATCTTTAACGAGTACCTGACATCGCACAGGCTCGGGACCACCTTTTAACGTCCCCTCCGAAGGACGGCATAACTAAGGATTTTTTACTCCCATTAAAAAATCCTATTGCCACCCGCAGGTATGAACCCGTGACCTTTAGCATGAGAGGCTGTTGCGCTAGCCACCCAGCTACAAGTGATCCCCTTACAGCTGTTTAAATATATAATTAGGTTAATTTTGTTTCTTATCTTTCTCTTATCAATTTATTGGGTTAATTTTGTTTCTTATCTTATTTATATGTATTTTAGTATAATAAATGTATTGTAATTCGTCGTTTGTTTCCATTATTTTATTTTTTAAATCTATACAGTCCACTAATTTTTTTAATAGAACCACCCTAAATTTTGAGTTATCACTTGGAAGTACTGTTCTTCCACGGATAGCTCAACGTATGCAGAGGCATTCTCAAACGAAAGAAATTAACCATAAAGAAAAATATGACTCTTTTCAGAACGTTATTGCTTCATACTCTCGCGTACTCCTCCGAGTCTTGGATCCTCACGTCAAGCCATATTTAGTTTATGGAAATGAGATACTTACGTAGAGGGAAAGACTAGGAGAAATAGAATTCGCAATATTATCATTCGAATGAATCTCGAGATCAAACCTGCTGAAACCATCCTGGAGGGAATAAGTTAATATGGTTTGGGCACCTTCTCCGAAAGGATTGTAGTTAAATTTCAAGAAAGACTTTCCAGACTCGTGTGGATAGAACAACAGCGAGAGGAAGAACTCCCGAGCGGAACTCCTGGGAGGACGGCATTAGGGAGGAGTCTCAGAATCAAGGAGTGTATTGGAGCAGTAGGCAAGAGCTGGTGCAGTTAAGGTCCATCTGGTCCAAGGGCTCTTTATAGGGATAAAGAGCTACCTCACACTGCGTAAGGAAATAAACATGTTGATGATGAAAATATGGAAGGAAGAGGAAAACCTCTCTCCTCTTATAAAATATCCTCCGAAACAAAAATATAATGCCATATTAAAAGCACTACAGCATACACTTAATAGCTGCTAGTATCAATGCTCTTAAGCTAATTTAGTGCAGTTTGGCTTAATTTTCTGATATATTTAGGTCTCCCTGACAATATGACAATACTGGCGTCGGTAGCCATGACTGAGATGATACCAGTAGTAATCTTGAGTTTCTGTTTTTCTTCTCTTTCCAGCATTTCAATCTGGTCGCTCCTCGATGACCATATCTTCAGCTCCTTCTTCTTCTCTCGGAGGTGGTCTTCCTCGATCCCGTCCAGTTCTACCTACGTTAAAAGCTGCCGGGCCTACTAATGTTTTCCACCCGTGAATAAATGATATAAATTGTTCATTATTCTATTCGGAAACCAGCTGAGGGAAATCGCTCACCGAGAGGACCCAGAGCCCACATTCCCTCAATAGTTTGGCCCGTAGTGCCTCAAACGCGGAACATTCCACGATGATGTGCTCAGCAGTCTCCGGGACTCCACAACTGGGGCACAGGGGATCTACGTCTTTTCCGAAACTGTGTAACTTACTTCGGAAAGCCCCGTGCCCAGTGAGGAATTGCGAGACCCAGTAATCCGGAACAATCCATTTGGCTTTCAATCGTGACCGGACCGTGGGGAAGAATTTCTTCAAGGTAGCACCTTTTGAGGTTGTCACCCACCGCTGTATGTTCCCGGATTGCACTCTTCCATTTCCTTGGGTCCTCCGCAATCCTCATTTGGATATTTCCCGGGAGACCTGCTGAGCCTTGCCTCTTGTAGGCATCTTTAAATGAATCTTCACGCAGGAGGAGGTCGAGAGGTACCCCTCCTGCAAGAATTTGAACCGCCTCATGGGATACTGTACGGTAAGCCTTTGTTACTCATAGCAAAGCCGTTCGCTGAATGGTCGCCAACCTGCGCTTCTGCCGTTGTGTGATGTTCTTGAACCAGGCGGGGGACGCGTATCTCAGAATACCCAGCCAGCACCATGCCGTTATAAATGGTCATTGTGCCTAAGTGTCTAATTAATGTTAGCAGTTTGGCTTAATTAATGTTGATGATTAAGTTAAGCCTTTTCTCCCTCTCACTCCTAAATACATTTCAAGCGAAGCTTAAATAGCGAAACCCTCTCTCCCTCCCTCTTCCTAGGGCCAAAAAAAAAAAAAAAAAAACTGCTACAGAATCTGCCACTGACAGACACTTACATATGATAAAATTAAATATTTGTATTTCTTTAATATTTATGTTTCATTCTCACAAAGGCTACTTTACATCGCGTAAGCAATATATCGGACTGACAGACACTCACACATCATAAAATTAAATATGTTTATATTTCAGAGATTTAGTAAAATTAAGGCTCCTCAAGTAGCAATACTGAAAAAAAAAATGCAATGTTATGCTATTACGTAGGAATCAATAAGAAAATATCAACTACCCAATCCTATATATCGTAAGTTGGTTAAATTTAAGATGACTAGCTGAAGAGGAAATAACATTGAACAACGATTAAAACAAATAAAATGAAATAAAGAAAGGTTGGTGAAACAGTTCTTGATTAAATCAATTGCAATGATATTTAAGGCAAACTTATTATAAATGAAAATTTTTATTTTTTTCTGGATAATGTTTTGTATTAGTGGTATTTAAAGGAGTCATTGTTTAAATATATAAAAAAAATAAAAAAAAAACACTGGAAGGAATTAATCCAGGTGGCGGTAATTAAATGAAACAACTAAATAGTTTCAACTATTTATTGTTTGCCAACGTTTCGATCCCCCTTTAGCAAGTTTCCATAGCATCCATAGCAAGTAGCCCTGGTTTCCATTCTCCCACCATGCGCCCTGATGATGACCCACAAAGGGGGGTCGAAGCGTTCATTTAATGACCGCCACCCGGACTGATTCCTTCCAGTAATTCTCGGTCAACTAATTACATCCACAATGAAAAAACAGAACACATTTTCTGATTCTGAATCGTGCTTCATAACTTCATCGTCCACCTAAACATGCTGAGATTTTGGCAGAATTGAAAGATATATTTTCATAACTTCAAGTCAATTATGCCTAATAATTGGAGTAGTTAAACAAAACAAAAAAAAAAAAAAAAAAAAAAAAAAAAAATGAAACCTGTATCACTACAACTCTAGAAGGGTCTTGAGCTATAGAGAGAGAGAGGGTACATATAGAGATTTGTACTGTTTCTAGGCCAAAGGCCCTGTGATGAGGTGATTTAGCCAAGATCACGCTCAGCCGCCAGGTTTCTTCCCCAATCTTATTCATATCTGGGTCTGCCCCAGGAGGGTCTCCATAGCTGGGATTCGAACCCAGGACACGGAGAACAGTAGACTAGTGCTCTACCCACTAGACCACGCCGCTCCCTAGTATTTTAACATAATACAAATAATTTAATTGCTTAATTTAATTCTTAACACTGTCGTAAAAAACCTTCTACTCAGCCAAAAACTATTATTATATTTGAATCTCAGATGCAATGAATGTTCGAAAATCAAATTATATGCCTATTAATTGTTTTCAAATTTAATACCATGAAGCAACGGAGCCAAAGAAATGATAATTTACAATTAGTTATTTTTTATTTGAGAATTTAGTAACAATGTGTGGTGATAAAATTATTTGGATTTATCTTTCAGGGCTTGTTGTTGGACCACTAATAAAAAAATATACGTACAGGAAAGTAGCAATTTTCGCAGCATTGACAAGTTCAACTGCAATCCTGTTGACTGTTCCAGCAAACAGCTTCATACACCTGATGATAACTTTTGGAGCAATTGGAGGTAATTTGAATCTGAAAGTTTATATATTTTTTAATATAAGATCCTATATGTTAGAAACCTCTATGCATGAAAAGCTAAATTGTTTGATTATGGTGAAAATATTTCCTGCAATCCTATCTCATCTATTCGAGACGAACCGATCAGATTGTCTTAATATGGCAAAAACTGTTTAATGTTATTCATTAATTATAATTTAATGAAAGTCCTTTTATAAGTAAATTATTAAAACTAAGTTAAATAATACGTATTATGATAACAAAGACGTAAATTTTTAAATAAAATAAATAAACCCACAAATTTTAGATTAAAGTAAAAGTTTCTTATAAAGGTCTACCAGTTGTATTAGTGAGAATAAATGCTTTGTCATGTTAAAGGTTATGACTAAACTAAAATACTTCAGCGTTAAGGGTTAGGATATTGGAACAAGTGCTCATCTTCTTGGTCATTAATAATAATAATAATAGGCTTACCGAACCCGAAGGTTCAATGCCGATACCACCAAATTCCGCCAACACAGACTCGTCCAATGTTCACCGTTCAAGCCCAAGCCCCGAGATCAGCCTTAACGCAATCCTCCCATCGACGCTTCGGCCTACCTTTCGGACGCCTACCAGTCCACTTTCTACCAACTTTCTCGGAATCCGAACCTCACCGCGCCCAACAACTTTACTCGCGCATTTGAATCTCCGCGATGTTATCAACTCAATTATATTCACAGGATACAAGCTCCGCAATTCCGCATTGTGCAGCCTTCTAAAGTCCCCAGTGGCCTCATCTCTCTTCGCACCAAATATTTTACGCAGCACCTTATTTTCGAAAACCTTAAGCCGTTGTTCATTCTTCAAAGTAAGCAGCCACGTATCACATCCGTAAAGAACCGTCGGAAGAATAATAGTTTTATAAATTTCAACCTTTAAGTTTTTAGACAGAAGCCTCGAGCTAAGTAATTTAGCAACCGAATAATAACACGCATTCCCACCTTTAACCGGAACTTTATTTCTTCCTGGATTTCATTTTTTCTTTTTATCATTGAACCTGAGTATTTGAATTTCTCTACTTGCTCAAAAGTATGCCCTTATATATCAATATCTTGGTCATTAGCGCCAAAAATATTTCTACTAATTTTTTTTTTTTTAACACGTTCACAATAACACACTGACCTTTTTATTTATAATTCATTTTCTTTAATTTTTTTTTCTTTTTCCATTTAAAAAAATATCTTTTATTTATTTTTTTTTTCTAATTTTTTATTTAATATTTATTATTTCCTTATAGTTCGTGGAGCAGATGACATTCTTTGGTGAACCTCAGTAGTAAACTAACTGTTTCACTAGAGCCCTTCAAGTTCGCACTAAGCGATCTTGCAACGCTATTTGCTTTATTCCAAAAGAAAACAATAATAAAAAAAAACTATATTAAAAAATATTCAATATTAAAAATAACGCTTTTAAATTGTTTTAGGTTTTGGCTTTGGACTTGGATATGCATGTACACTGGTAGGTATCAATAGTTACTTCTCGAAGAGAATAGGACAGGCAGTTGGTCTTTCAATGACTGGTACTGCTGTCGGCTTTATGTTGATGCCTCAGATAGTCAGGTAGAGATATATATATATATATATATATATATATATATATATATATATATATATATATATATATATATAATATATTCTTTTTTTTTTTTTTTTTAAAAGACTTAAATCGATTTTATTTTTATAATTTATATTTTTGCAGCAAACTTCATATTCTTTTGTATATTCATTACTTTCTTTTTTATATTTTTTTATTAGTATTTAATTTGTATTTTATTCATTCGCTCTGTTACCAATTTAATTCATTATTTAATTCTTAGGAATAATTATAAAACTATTATCGTTAGGGGTGTCTCGTGTATGAGACTATACCCCTAATTTTTCTATTGTTACCAGTTGTAATAATTATTCTTTTTATATTAAAAAAACATGTATGGCTCAGCCGATCTGAAAATAAAGAATAAAAAAAAAAAAGATAGTCAGGTAAAACATGATATTAATTTAATGAATATACAACTTAATTTTAAAAAAATTAGAAACATTTTAAATATACATGTTGTTGTGGTGAGTGACGATATAATAAAAAATATCTGCTGTAAAAATGAGCTGCTTTCTGAGCACTTAAAGGTTTAATTAAATAAAAAAATAGGACAATATATAATTTTTAAAAAAATTAAAAGAAACAAAAATAACAAAAAGTTTAATTTTTAAACCTGAAAAATTCAAATAAAAAAACACAGATCCTAAACGCCCCTTACTTTGTCACCAATAAAATACTTCATAAAGACCTAAATATCCCATTAGTCGCAGATCTAGCCCGAACTAGTTATTCCTCCTTTTATTCTAAATTACACGTCCACTCCAACCCATTCCTCTGCAAACTCTCATCTCCTATTCCTGATCATCTTCCTAGGCGGCTGAAAAGACGATGGTCTCGAGACCTACTTAGCTGAATAAACTTAGAAGTGCTACCACTGGGTAGTTTCTTCACATGCCTGTATTACGCCCACTTGATCTATTAGCTCATTTACTTAAAGTATTCTATTGTATAATACAGTTGTAAATTTCTTTAAAATAAAAATTAGAAAAACATTTTGATTTGTATAAAAAAAAAATAAAATTCCTTGGATTAAAACAAAATGTTAGAAAAAAAAAAAATTTGATTGTGGGTTAGTATTTACACTATGAATCTAAAATTAATAAAACAAATAATGAGGTTTAAAAAAAAAATTATTAATTTTAGTTATTTGCCAGTCATTGTTGCTCGAACTCGGGTCCATACAACGATGTTGCGTCAATACGATGGGTAGGCGACGATCTTTGGTGAGAACGATTATTTCCGGTGAATCGACGAAACTTTTTTATTTATTTATTTTTTTTAATTTTGTTTCTAAACCCCTGATAAGGATACTAATGAAATCTGGGAAACACATAGGTTTGTTCTCCTTTTACTGTCTGGGTCATACATTTTAAGGAGTTTTTGATTTTGTTTCGTTGTTGACTTATCTTTTAATGTTTTGCAAAACTGCCTAATGTTTATTGCTGAATTGAGTTGACTTAAAACTCATAAAATATATATTTTTTTTTTTTTACTGAGCCATGTCCAAGCATAAACTCTTTATAAACAGTTGGCATGACTCAGTAATGCCCTGATGATGGCTCACAAGCTTGAGCTAAAACGTCGGCAAAATTTAAATATTTAAAAAAGACTGACTCCCGATTATTCCACTTAAAATAGATCTACAGTCGACTTTACATCCTCAATAAAGTTTTTTTTTAAAAATACGGTGAAAGGGACGTCTCACGATAAGTAATTAAAAAACGCTTGCTTCAGGGTAACTGGTTCGAAGAGAACTCTCTAGAGGGCAGCAGGGACACTGTTATCTAGATAATTACTACACTATTGAAATAAATCCTATATACAAAATATATTTTCCTCGTTTCATTTAATTTTAATTTAAAATTACAATGAAAAAAATCTGGTGCGGACAACGCACGACTTTCCCTTACCTCCGTTTTTAAAATAGATTAAAGAATTTTCAAATGCATTATAAGATAAAATTGAGTGAAACCATTAAACAATTAATTAAATGGAATTTATATAGAAATATATGACTTTTCGTTTCCGCCCAGACTTACCACACATGGACACAGACCTTTTTGCGGGACTAGGTTATTTCGACTCAGGAGACCCTAAAACGTGTATTCCGTTGAAAACTGGAATTCGAAAAATTCACGATCGCAATACTTTCCCTTACTATATATATTGGGTTGTGTCACATGAAATGTCCGTTTTCAAGGTAAAGGATTTTTATTAAAAATACGATATGAAAACAAGATACTTTTATTCTGAGTATTTACCTTCTTTTTCTACACATTTTTCCCAAAGTGACACCAACTTTTTTATCCCCGAACTGAAAAACAAAAGCTTTGAAGTGAAACAAAATATGAAAACGCACTTTTCACTTGATCATCATTTTCAAAAAGTTTTCCTTTGACGAAGTTGTCTAAATTTCTGAACAGGTGGTAATCTGTTGGAGAAAAGTCGGGAGAAGATGGTGGGTGCGGTAGAATTTCGTAGCCCAGTTCTTTCAATTTTTGCACGGTATGTTTTGAAACACCCAAACGCCTTGCAAATATTTCTAGTGGCCTCAGCTGCTGAATGGCCGAGTTTAAACTCGTACAAAAATATTACTCGAAAATCGCGTGTTTCCATGTTCATATTTGAAGGTATACTAAAAAGTGGGTAATTGATTGGGAAGCTAATTTTATAATACAAAGGTAGAGGATTAGTAACTGTTTACTTTAAATATGTAATCATTCGGAAGAAAACAACAGAGACCTCCAAAATCCTTTATGTATTTCAGAAACTATAAAAACGGACATTTCATGTGAAACAACCCAATAGTAAGTGAAAGTAATAAAAACGAGTGAAACCATTAAAGAATAAATTAAATTGAATTAATATAGAAACATTTGTTTTATTAAAACCTCTATTATATTATTACTATTGTTGTGTTCAAAAACACAAAAAATGCATAAAAAAATATTTGTTCAGTTTTCTCCTTTAGTTGTTTATCAACGTGCATATTTAGCTGTTAATTATCAATGGTCATAAGATGATATACTTATTTTTATTGAATCTACAAAATTAAAGGTACTTCAGAGAAAGAAAATGTAAAATATCGGCATTTAAGCCCTGTCTCACTATTTCAATCAGAATAGAACCTACATGACATTAAAGCCCATTATATTTTACATCAACATAGCCAGTTCAATCAAAATCGTTCGAGCCGCTTTTGAGAAAATCGTCAAAAGGTGCTAAATGCATGAGCTAAAGTAGGACTTCCGGGTAGCCGAATTTATTTTAAAAGTTGCTGTAACATCTAGGGCGTATAGTTGGCTTAAATATAAATTTTCAGTTCCGTATGACTTTTCGTTTTTGCGCTAGAGTTACCACACACACACACACACACACACACACACACACACACACACACAGACATTTTTTGCAGGACTTGGTTATTTGAACTCAGGGGACCCTAAAACGTGTATTTCCGTTGAAAACTGGAATTCGATAATTTTCACGATCGCAATACTTCTCCTTACTATAGCTTTTTTCAGTCAAATTCATAATTTTTTCAGTCAAATTCATAATTTTTTCAATCGAATTCATAATTTTTTCAGTCAAATTCATAATTTTTTCAGTCAAATTCATAATTTTTTCAGTCAAATTCATAATTTTTTTCAATCAAATTCATAATTTTTTCAGTCAATTTCATAATTTCTTGTACCCATTTTATACAGTCAATTTAATGAGGTTTTGCAATCAAGAACTTTACATTTTTATTACATCTTGTTCTTGTTTATCCATTTAACCTCACTTTATGTTACTGTGCTTAATCCGACGGTGCCGCGGGAGTCTTGAGATTTGCCTATCCAGGTTTACTTGAGATAGGGATCTTTCACGAGTTACACTTTTTAAATCTTTTAAGGGTCACTTGTGGAGCACAAATATATGGCGATCTGCTGGTTTTGGACTTGCGACCTTAAGCATAGAAGGATGTTATGCTAGCCACTACTCCACAGGTGACCCTCAATGTTCCAAAAATCCACAAGTGTTTGAACATGCCGGTTTTGAACACGTGACTTTGGGCATATTGATCTTTAACACCTTGCTGAATGCATCCAAAGTCACCTGTGGAGTAGTGGCTAGCATAACAGCCCCTTTTAAAGGACGAAATAACCAAGGATTTTAAATCCCCAAAAGCAAATATAGGGCCATCCGCTGGTTTTGAACTTGCGTCCTTAATCATAGAGAGCTGTTATGGCTAGCCACTACTCCACAGGTGAACCTTTATGCATTCTAAAAGCAGTTAAGGACTAATATGTCCAAGGTCAGGGGTTCAAACCCGGCAGATTCAAACATCTTGTTGAGTGCATCGAGGGTCACCTGTGGTGTAGTGGCTAGCATAACATCCTTCTATCCACTAGGACTTTCGACCTTAAGCATATAAGGTTGTTATGCTAGCCACTACTCGAGAGGTGACCCTCGATGTTCCAAAAATCCACAGGTGTATGAATCTGCCGGGTTTGAACCCCTGACCTTGGACATATTAGTCCTTAACACCTTTTAGAATGCATAAAGGTTCACCTGTGGAGTAGTGGCTAGCATAACAGCCTCTTTTAAAGGACGAAATAACCAAGGATTTTTACTCCCTAAAAGCAAATATAGTGCCATCTGCGAGGGATGGACTCGCTATTTAGTGGATAGAAGGATGTTATGCTAGCCACCGTACCACAGGTGACCCTCGATGCATTCAACAAGGTGTTTAAATCTGCCGGGTTTGAACCCCTGACCTTGGACATATTAGTCCTTAACACCTTTTAGAATGCATAAAGGTTCACCTGTGGAGTAGTGGCTAGCCATAACAGCTCTCTATGATTAAGGTTCATACCTGACAGATGGCCCTATATTTGCTTTTAGGGAGTAAAAATCCTTGGTTATTTCGTCCTTTAAAAGAGGCTGTTATGCTAGCCACTACTCCACAGATGAACCTGGATGCATTCAGAAAGGTGTTAAAGATCAATAAGCCCAAGGTCAAGTGTTTAAACCCGGCAGATTCAAACACCTGTGGATTTTTGGAACATTGAGGGTCACCTGTGGAGTAGTGGCTAGCATAACAGCCTTCTATGCTTAAGGTCGCAAGTCCAAAACCAGCAGATCACCCTATATTTGTGCTCCACAAGTGACCCTTAAAAGATTTAAAAAGTATAACTCGTGAAAGATCCCGATCTAGTAAACCTGGATAGGCAAAACTTAAGACTCCTGCTGCACCGTCGGATTAAGCACAGTAACATAAAGTAACGTTTAGTGGATAAACAAGAACAAGATTTAATAAAAATGTTAAGTTCTTGATTGCAAAACCTCATTAAATTGACTGTATAAAATGGGTGCAAGAAATTATGAAATTGACTGAAAATAAATTAATGAAATTATTTGATGAAAAAATTATGAATTGATGAAAAAATTATGTTTGACTGAAAAAATTATGAATTTGACTGAAAAAATTATGAATTTGACTGAAAAAATTATGAATTGATGAAAAAATTATGTTTGACTGAAAAAATTATGAATTCGATGAAAAAATTATGAATTTGACTGAAAAAATTATGTTTGACTGAAAAAATTATGAATTTGATGAAAAAATTATGTTTGACTGAAAAAATGATTCATGAAAATTATGATTTGCTGAAAAAATTATGTTTGACTGAAAAAAAGTTTGACTGAAAAATAAATCGATTGAAAAAATTATGAATTTGACTGAAAAAATTATGAATTTGACTGAAAAAATTATGAATTTGACTGAAAAAATTATGTTTGACTGAAAAAATTATGAATTCGATTGAAAAAATTATGAATTTGACTGAAAAAATTATGAATTTGACTGAAAAAATTATGTTTGACTGAAAAAATTATGAATTCGATTGAAAAAATTATGAATTTGACTGAAAAAATTATGAATTTGACTGAAAAAATTATGTTTGACTGAAAAAATTATGAATTCGATTGAAAAAATTATGAATTTGACTGAAAAAATTATGAATTTGACTGAAAAAATTATGTTTGACTGAAAAAATTATGAATTCGATTGAAAAAATTATGAATTTGACTGAAAAAATTATGAATTTGACTGAAAAAATTATGTTTGACTGAAAAAATTATGAATTCGATTGAAAAAATTATGAATTTGACTGAAAAAATTATGAATTTGACTGAAAAAATTATGTTTGACTGAAAAAATTATGAATTCGATTGAAAAAATTATGAATTTGACTGAAAAAATTATGAATTTGACTGAAAAAATTATGAATTTGACTGAAAAAATTATTAATTTGACTGAAAAAATTATGAATTCGGTTGAAAAAATTATGAATTTGACTGAAAAAATTATGAATTTGACTGAAAAAAGCTATATATAAAGTAAGTGAAAGTAAAATGAATGTTCAGGCTCGAATATATGACAATCCAAAAAAAAAATTGCGATTTAAATTATATCTCATTTTTTTTTATTTATTTATTATTTTTTTTTAGGTTTTTGTTGAGTGAATACGATTTTCGTTCAACACTTCTCATTTTAGGTGCAATATCTCTACATGCTACAGTGGGGGCAAGCTTATTTCAACCAGCTTCTTGGCACAAGAAAGCTTTAATGGTGGTAAGTTTTTGACTCCTATCAATCTTCTATGCTAATGAAAAATAATTTACTTAACTAATCAGAACAAGTTTAAATAGAAAATGTTTATAGAAAAATCCTCAGTTAAATGTTTAAAATGTATGAAAATAGAATATGGCGTGGTTTATAAGGTGTTAAGAATCTTTTAGTGTATCATTTAAATATGTATTTACCTTTATTAAATAATTTAACAAAGACAACAAAATTCACATCTACCTATCAACTTGATGTTTTGTTGTTGTTTGTTTATTTATTTAACTTCACTTTATGCTATAGTGGCTAATCGGACGATGCTACAGTGGGAGTTCTAAATTTTGCCTATTCAGGTTTTATTAGGATAGGGATCTTTAACGAGTACCTGACATCGCACAGGCTCGGAACCACCTTTTAATGTCCCCTCCGAAGGACGGCATAACTAAGGATTTTTACTCCCATTAAAAAATTCCCAGGGCCACCTGCGGGTTTGAACCCGTGACCTTTGGTATAAGAGACTGTTATGCTAACTCCCTAACTACAAGTGATCCCTTGATGTTTTGTTATTTATAATATATTTATTGAACTTGATCGATAAATACATAATAAATAAAGGTTTTTTAAGAAGAAGAAATGTTGAAAATTAGACATTTAAGCTGTTTCAGAATGTTTCAAAACTGATAAAAGCTGAACTTCTCCTTCTGATATCTGTAATCATTATTTGAAATAACTGGCCGAATGCCAATGTTATTAGTAGTGAAGTAAAAAGGAATATTAAAATATAAACTATGAAACAATTTTTAATCAACCTTAGCAAATTAAAAAACTAATATTTTTCCAGGTTGAACAACATATTTGCGTTTAACAAATAATTTCAGTACACCTGCTAAATCAGAATATTTCAAAGACGATATGACCTATATCATATTGAGCATCACTCAATTGTACATTAATAATACATACACACATGTTGTGAGACTTAAATAATGGGGAACTTGGATTCGATCCTATCCATATTCAGAAAACCCGGACTGTATATTGTACAAGAGGTCCACTTCGCAATCAAACAGTTGGAGGACTCCTCAAAAAAAAAAATTCTTTTGGATTCCCAGTCATTCAGGAATATCAGGGAACGCGGAAGTCGACAGAGCAGCAACAAAGGCACATTCACTAGAAGAAATAACGCCCTCTTTTATTTCATCATCTGAGCTGTTTCAGCCAATAAACGCGAAGATCATAAACGAATGGCAACAGTCTTGGACCGCTCTTGAAAACAATAAATTGAAAAATGTTAAACCGACTATCAGCTGCTGGGTCTCATCGTCAAGAAAGTGCAGGCGTGAGGAGGTAGTTATCGCCCGCCTGAGGATAGGACACTGCCGTTTCACTCATGAGCACCTCATGGCACGAAGGGATCCACCTCGATGTCAACTGTGTAAAGTGACTCTCACAGTAAGTCATATTTTTGAAGAGTGTCCTCGTTATTGTAGGGGATTTGTAAAATGTGAGTGTAACAGGTAAAGTCTCGAAGGCATTGAGCGATAGTGATCGGGCCGTCGACGGTGTCATTCAATTGGTGAAGAACATTCATTTATACCAACTCATCTAATACATTCGGGTTATTTTTCGCACTTTTTTAAATCACTCACATTTTTATGTTTGACTTTGTGTTGCTAATCATTATGTGAGGAGTTCCGATTAGGTCATAATGTTTATTTTCCCTATTGTCCTATTTTATTTTTATTGAGAATCGATTTTTATTTATATATATTTATTTATTTTTCTCAAAAAATAAGAAAAGAGAGTATCTTAAAGGCAAAATAATAGAAATAGTAAAACACAGAAACGAAAATAACGTAAGAGAGATGTACAAAGGTATAAACAAATCGCTTAAAAGATTTGAACCCTATTGAATGGGGTTAAAGAGGCAAATAACAACATAATTGCGGATCCGACTGAGATATTAAATACATTTAAACAACACTTTGATGACATTCTAAATACGGAAAATAATAATCAATCTCCTCACTCTGAATATCAGAGCGCTGAACCATGGATAGACTCACGGAGTAAAGAGGAAGTTGAAATGGCGATAGGGAAATTAAAACGTTATAAAGCTGCAGGAAATGATAATATCACGAGTGAATTAATTAAGGCGTGCGGAGAAGCGGGCGTTTCCAAATTACATGTTTTAGTTAAAAAGATCTGGGAAAATGAAAAAATGCCCGAAGAATGGAAAGAATCAATACTTATTCCGATTCACAAAAAAGGACCGAGGACGGATTGTAACAACTATCGTGGGATCTCTCTTCTCCCAGTATTCTATATACGTATGCCGAATCACGAAATACGCTGAGGAAATTATCGGAGACTTCCAATGTGGTTTTAGGCGTAATCGCTCGACTATTGATCAAATATTCTCCTTACGTCAAATATTAGAGAAAAAGTTAGAATACAACAGTGTAGTCCATCAACTTTATATCGATTTTAAAAAGGCTTATGATTCCATAGACCATTAGAAGCTGTATAATATCAAGATTGAACAGGGAATACCTAGAAAGTTAGTAAACCTAGTAGAGATGTGTTTGTCGGAAACATTTCATAAAGTTAGAATCGGTCATAATTACTCCGAGAGATTTGAGGTGCCATCGGGTTTGAAACAGGGTGACTCCTTTTCACCTGTTTTATTTAATATAGCTTTACAATATGTCATAGAAAAGGTGATGTGTACTGAGAAAGGCTTAAATATGGGTGATAATATTCCGGTTTTGGGGTATGCCGATGATTTGGTACAACTAGGTGAAGACACGGAAACCATACAACTAAATACAAGTGTGTTAATGAAAACCGGTACAGAAATAGGAATCGAATTAAATATCGATAAGATGAAATATATGATTAGTAGCAGAAACGGTGGCGATCTTGGTGATATTGATATATCAGGGCATACTTTTGAACACGTAGAGAAATTCAAGTATTTAGGTTCAATGATAACAAGAAGAAATGAAATCCAGGAAGAAATAAAGGCCTGGTTAAAGGTGGGGAATGCGTGTTTTTAATCTGGTTGCTAAATTATTGAGCTCGAGGCTTCAGTCTAAAAACTTAAAGGTTAGAATTTATAAAACTATTATTCTTCCAACGGTTCTTTACGGATGTGAAACGTGGCCGCTAACTTTAAAGGATGAACAACGGCCTAAGGTTTTCGAAAATAAGGTACTGCGTAAAATATTTGGTCCGAAGAGAGATGAGGCCACTGGGGAGTTTAGAAGGTTGCACAACGCGGAATTACGTAGCTTGTACCCTGTGAATATAATTGAGTTGATAGCATCGCGAAGACTCAAATGGGCGCGTAAAGTTTTTGGGCTCGGTGAGGAACGGATTCCGAGAAAGGTGGTATTCGCTGACCCGACTGGTAGGCGTCCGAAAGGTAGGCCGAAGCGTCGATGGGAGGATTGCGTTAAGGCTGATCTCGGAGGCTTGGGCTTGACCGGCGAACATTGGACGAGTCGGTGCAGGCGAAGTTTGTTGATATCGGCCCCGAGCCTCCGGGTTCGGTAAGCCTATTATTATATTATATTATTTTTTTTCTATATTTCTTTTTATTTATTTATTTTTTTTCGTTAGTAAGGAAATCGTTTTCTGAATATGTTTTGGGCAATAATAATCACTCGTAGTTTTTTGTCCTTAAAACCAAAAAAACAACTTGGATTCGAATTTTTTTACAATTGGAATACTTTTCTTTTTTATCATTTTCATATAGAGGAACATAAAATAAAAAACAAAAAAATCATTAAGAAAATACATATCCAACTCTTCATGAACTGCACATAATCAGTAGAGTGTATAAAGTGTGTTGACACTCTAGTGATTTCTGTTGTCATCAAATTAGCGATCCGTCATAATTAAGCTAATTTTCTTATCGATTATCAAAAACCCAATAAATAATATTGTATAAGACATAATTTGGATTAATTAATTTTTTATGGAATTTGAATCTTTTAAATCATAATCTCTCCGTTAATAGTGCAGCTTTTAAAAACAAAAATATTTCTAATAAAAACAGGTCTAAGGGAAAATTGCAACTGATATATTTAAAATAGTAGGTTTCTAATATCTTCCGAAAAAAGCTTTTACAGAAAAAACTTTAACGAGTCAACGTTTCGGGGGCCTTCTCCATCATCAGGACTCACTAAAATACATCAGCAATTAATAATTAACATCAAGATACAACGATTCAATATAATAACTTATAAATATTAACAACATTCAAATAACAATGTTACATAAAAAAATATTTTTTATATTATTTATTTACCTGAGTTGTCTGACAAGTTAAAAATCCATTTTTATAATTTAAAAATGTTGTCAAAAAGTCTTTAAAATAAATTTATAACGAACAGGGAACAACAATCATCCCACCTCACATATTCTTTGGCCCCTTATGGATTAGGGTCATCCTATTTACTGTAAAGGTACACTGAATTATTATTTAAATAGGTCAACAATGCAATCCTACAATATTAACTTTTCTATTGCATCTGCATAGTGAGAACTTAGGTGTTTTGAATCGGTTTTATGCGCCGTTGTTATTTGAATGTTGTTAATGTTTATAAGTTATATAGCATTTCCAAGTCAATTGTAACCTTTTCCAAGTCAAATGTAACTTTTTCCAAGTCAAATGTAACCTTTTCCAAGTCAAATGTAACCCTTTCCATTTCAAATGTCACCTTTTCCAAGTCAAATGTCACCTTTTCCATTTCAAATGTTACCTTTTCCAAGTCAAATGTCACCTTTTTCTTCACTTCTAGCCTTAAATATTCCGTTTTATTTATTTATTTATTGAAAAATAATTAGTTTAATTAACATTATGACTTTTTTAATAATTTTGGCATATAATAATTGATATTTTTTTTGGGTCTCTTAGATATTTGATATCAAGTTCTGTTTTTTACTAGCTAATATTTAAAAAAAATAATTATCGTCTATTTAGTTTTAAGATAGTTGTTGATTTTGATTTTTTTTGAGAGGAGGGGTAGTTTTTTGGAATAGTTAATGTGTTTTCGAGTATTATAATTAAATTTTTCGAGCTGTATTTTTTATCGCTCGCGTGGATTTTAACTCGCATTAAATTTTAATGTATTTTATTGATATAGGGATTAATTATTTTTCTTTCGGGTGGTTATGATTACGTTTTTCGGGCTGTATTTTTTATCGCTCATGCGTATTTCAACTCGCATTTACTTTTAATGTTTTTTATTGATATAGGGATTAATTATTTTGCTTTCGGGTGGTTATGATTACGTTTTTCGGGCTGTATTTTTTATCGCTCATGCGTATTTCAACTCGCATTTACTTTTAATGTTTTTTATGATATAGGTGTTGAAAATTGTGTTTTCGGGTCCTATAATTATGTTTTTTTAGTTTTATTTATTTATCGCTCCCGCGCATTTTAACTCGAATTTACTTTTAATGTTTTTTATATATAGAGACATAATTAATGTGCTTTCGGGTGGTTATGATTACGTTTTTCGATCTGTATTTTTTATCGCTCATGCGTATTTCAACTCGCATTTACTTTTAATGTTTTTTATTGATATAGGGATTACTTAATGTTCTTTCGGGTGGTTATGATTACGTTTTTCGAGCTGTATTTTTTATCGCTCTCGCTTATTTTAACTAAAATTTACTTTTTATGTTTCATATTGATATAGGTGTTGAAAATTGTTACTCATTTTAAGTTACTGTTTCTATTTCATAAATATTCGATAGAGGGATCGTTTATAGTGTTTTCGGGAATACTAATAGAGTTTATGACATTTATTTATAGCTAGTGCACATTTTAACTTAAATGAAAAGTGATCTAGAAGAATGCGCAATCGTGATGTAACGTCCAAATCAAAAATGTAATCAGATCCTGCAAAAAAACAATACATAATTTTTACATCATATTATAACATAATACCTAGGGTTTGTAGAAATTCCCAAGCGCATAAAAGAATAAAGTTCAAAACACGTTATGAGAATCCCCTAAAACAAAAACAAAGAAAGACCACTGCAAATGCAAGTTGAAATGAGAGCAAGCGACAATAAAAACAGCTTAAAAAACGTAATCACAAGACCCGAAAAGATAATTACAAACGTCTATAACAATAAAAAATATCAAAAGTAAATCCGAATTGAAATACGTATAAGCGATAAAAGATACAGCTCAAAAACGTAATAATAACCACCCAAAAGCACATTAATTATGTCTCTATATATAAAAACATTAAAAGTAAATTCGAGTTAAAATGCGCGGGAGCGATAAATAAATAAAACTAAAAAAACATAATTATAGGACCCGAAAACACAATTTTCAACACCTATATCAATATGAAACATAAAAAGTAAATTTTAGTTAAAATAAGCGAGAGCGATAAAAAATACAGCTCGAAAAACGTGATCATAACCACCCGAAAGAACATTAAGTAATCCCTATATCAATAAAAAACATTAAAAGTAAATGCGAGTTGAAATACGCATGAGCGATAAAAAATACAGCCCGAAAAACGTAATCATAACCACCCGAAAGCACATTAATTATGTCTCTATATATAAAAAACATTAAAAGTAAATTCGAGTTAAAATGCGCGGGAGCGATAAATAAATAAAACTAAAAAAACATAATTATAGGACCCGAAAAACACAATTTTCAACACCTATATCAATATGAAACATAAAAAGTTAATTTTAGTTAAAATAAGCGAGAGCGATAAAAAATACAGCTCGAAAAACGTAATCATAACCACCCGAAAGAACATTAAGTAATCCCTATATCAATAAAAAACATTAAAAGTAAATGCGAGTTGAAATACGCATGAGCGATAAAAAATACAGATCGAAAAACGTAATCATAACCACCCGAAAGCACATTAATTATGTCTCTATATATAAAAAACATTAAAAGTAAATTCGAGTTAAAATGCGCGGGAGCGATAAATAAATAAAACTAAAAAAACATAATTATAGGACCCGAAAACACAATTTTCAACACCTATATCAATATGAAACATAAAAAGTAAATTTTAGTTAAAATAAGCGAGAGCGATAAAAAATACAGCTCGAAAAACGTGATCATAACCACCCGAAAGAACATTAAGTAATCCCTATATCAATAAAAAACATTAAAAGTAAATGCGAGTTGAAATACGCATGAGCGATAAAAAATACAGATCGAAAAACGTAATCATAACCACCCGAAAGCACATTAATTATGTCTCTATATATAAAAAACATTAAAAGTAAATTCGAGTTAAAATGCGCGGGAGCGATAAATAAATAAAACTAAAAAAACATAATTATAGGACCCGAAAACACAATTTTCAACACATATATCAATATGAAACATAAAAAGTAAATTTTAGTTAAAATAAGCGAGAGCGATAAAAAATACAGCTCGAAAAACGTAATCATAACCACCCGAAAGAACATTAAGTAATCCCTATATCAATAAAAAACATTAAAAGTAAATGCGAGTTGAAATACGCATGAGCGATAAAAAATACAGATCGAAAAACGTAATCATAACCACCCGAAAGCACATTAATTATGTCTCTATATATAAAAAACATTAAAAGTAAATTCGAGTTAAAAGGCGCGGGAGCGATAAATAAATAAAACTAAAAAAACATAATTATAGGACCCGAAAACACAATTTTCAACACCTATATCATAAAAAACATTAAAAGTAAATGCGAGTTGAAATACGCATGAGCGATAAAAAATACAGCCCGAAAAACGTAATCATAACCACCCGAAAGCAAAATAATTAATCCCTATATCAATAAAAAACATTAAAAGTAAATGCGAGTTGAAATACGCATGAGCGATAAAAAATACAGCTCGAAAAACGTAATCATAACCACCCGAAAGCACATTAATTAATCCATATATCAATAAAACACATAAAAAGTAAATTTTAGATAAAATAAGCGCGAGCGAAAAAAATACAGCTCGAAAAACCTTATCATAACCACCCGAAAGCAAAATAATTAATCCCTATATCAATAAAAAACATTAAAAGTAAATGCGAGTTGAAATACGCATGAGCGATAAAAAATACAGCCCGAAAAACGTAATCATAACCACCCGAAAGAACATTAAGTAATCCCTATATCAATAAAAAACATTAAAAGTAAATGCGAGTTGAAATACGCATGAGCGATAAAAAATACAGATCGAAAAACGTAATCATAACCACCCGAAAGCACATTAATTATGTCTCTATATATAAAAAACATTAAAAGTAAATTCGAGTTAAAATGCGCGGGAGCGACAAATAAATAAAACTAAAAAAACATAATTATAGGACCCGAAAACACAATTTTCAACACCTATATCATAAAAAACATTAAAAGTAAATGCGAGTTGAAATACGCATGAGCGATAAAAAATACAGCCCGAAAAACGTAATCATAACCACCCGAAAGCAAAATAATTAATCCCTATATCAATAAAAAACATTAAAAGTAAATGCGAGTTGAAATACGCATGAGCGATAAAAAATACAGCCCGAAAAACGTAATCATAACCACCCGAAAGCAAAATAATTAATCTCTATATCAATAAAACACATTAAAAGTAAATGCGAGTTGAAATACGCATGAGCGATAAAAAATACAGCCCGAAAAACGTAATCATAACCACCCGAAAGCAAAATAATTAATCTCTATATCAATAAAACACATTAAAAGTAAATGCGAGTTGAAATACGCATGAGCGATAAAAAATACAGCCCGAAAAACGTAATCATAACCACCCGAAAGCAAAATAATTAATCTCTATATCAATAAAACACATTAAAAGTAAATGCGAGTTGAAATACGCATGAGCGATAAAAAATACAGCCCGAAAAACGTAATCATAACCACCCGAAAGCACAATAATTAATCTCTATATCAATAAAACACATTAAAGTAAATGCGAGTTGAAATACGCATGAGCGATAAAAAATACAGCTCGAAAAACGTAATCATAACCACCCGAAAGCAAAATAATTAATCCCTATATCAATAAAATACATTAAAATTTAATGCGAGTTAAAATCCACGCGAGCGATAAAAAATACAGCTCGAAAAATTTAATTATAATACTCGAAAACACATTAACTATTCCAAAAAACTACCCCTCCTCTCAAAAAAATCAAAATCAACAACTATCTTAAAACTAAATAGACGATAATTATTTTTTTTAAATATTAGCTAGTAAAAAACAGAACTTGATATCAAATATCTAAGAGACCCAAAAAAATATCAATTATTATATGCCAAAATTATTAAAAAAGTCATAATGTTAATTAAACTAATTATTTTTCAATAAATAAATAAATAAAACGGAATATTTAAGGCTAGAAGTGAAGAAAAAGGTGACATTTGACTTGGAAAAGGTGACATTTGAAATGGAAAAGGTGACATTTGACTTGGAAAAGGTGACATTTGAAATGGAAAGGGTTACATTTGACTTGGAAAAGGTTACATTTGAAATGGAAAGGGTTACATTTGACTTGGAAAAAGTTACATTTGACTTGGAAAAGGTTACATTTGACTTGGAAAAGGTAACATTTGAAATGGAAAAGGTGACATTTGACTTGGAAAAGGTGACATTTGAAATGGAAAGGGTTACATTTGACTTGGAAAAGGTTACAATTGACTTGGAAAAAGTTACATTTGACTTGGAAAAGGTTACATTTGACTTGGAAAAGGTTACATTTGAAATGGAAAGGGTTACATTTGACTTGGAAAAGGTTACATTTGACTTGGAAAAGGTTACATTTGAAATGGAAAGGGTTACATTTGACTTGGAAAAGGTTACATTTGACTTGGAAAAGGTTACATTTGAAATGGAAAGGGTTACATTTGACTTGGAAAAGGTTACATTTGACTTGGAAAAGGTTACATTTGAAATGGAAAGGGTTACATTTGACTTGGAAAAGGTTACATTTGACTTGGAAAAGGTTACATTTGAAATGGAAAGGGTTACATTTGACTTGGAAAAGGTTACATTTGACTTGGAAAAGGTTACATTTGAAATGGAAAGGGTTACATTTGACTTGGAAAAGGTTACATTTGACTTGGAAAAGGTTACATTTGAAATGGAAAGGGTTACATTTGACTTGGAAAAGGTTACATTTGACTTGGAAAAGGTTACATTTGAAATGGAAAGGGTTACATTTGACTTGGAAAAAGTTACATTTGACTTGGAAAAGGTTACATTTGAAATGGAAAGGGTTACATTTGACTTGGAAAAAGTTACATTTGACTTGGAAAAGGTTACATTTGACTTGGAAAAGGTAACATTTGAAATGGAAAAGGTGACATTTGACTTGGAAAAGGTGACATTTGAAATGGAAAGGGTTACATTTGACTTGGAAAAGGTTACATTTGACTTGGAAAAAGTTACATTTGACTTGGAAAAGGTTACATTTGACTTGGAAAAAGTTACATTTGACTTGGAAAAGGTGACATTTGACTTGGAAATGCTATATATTGAATCGTTGTATTCTTGATGATAATTATTAATTGTTGATGTATTTTAGTGAGCCCTGATGATGGGGAAGACCCCCAAAATTTTGACTCGTTAAAGTTTCTCTGTAAAAGCTTTTTTTGGTAGATATTAGAAACCTACTATTTTAAATATACAAAAATATTTCTTTTTAGGAACCCGAAGAACAAGAAGCTCACACCAACTTACTAACCGATAAAATTGAGAAAAAGAATAGTTCAGCGCCAAAGGAAAACACAGGTAAAGCATTTTTATAAAAGTATTTTTCTAACTAAATAATAAAAGCGAAAAAGAATGAATACAAATTAAAAATATAAACTAAAACATGGCACTTCTGACGAGTGTTCATCAATTGGTCGTTGTGATCCTGGTGATCCTCCAATATAAATACTTTAGCTAGTATTTATATATATATATACATATATTCATATATTTCTATATTTACAGTTTATTTTCATACCATTAACATGATTATGGCATTATATTATAAGTAACTGATAGGAGCTAATTGCCATTGCGCAAGAATAAATATAATTTAAAACATAATGATAATACTGAGGGTTTGTAATTAGTGTAATGTAATTATTTGAAAGGAAATATTTAAAACAGGTAGAAACCTAATAGTAGATTGATTTTGGTTTTAATGATTTACCATATATTAAGAAAGTATCAAATGAATATTATATGTTGGGTTTTTTGCCATTATATATCAACTGATTTTCTGAAAAGAATAAAAGAATACTAATTTCTTAATGTGAAATATTCTAATAATTTTAGCGTTTGACATTTTTGTGAGTAAAGAATCACTTTTATGTGTAAACCTGAATTGAAAAATACTATCATTATATTTTAATGTTTATTTATTTTTGGAGGTCATGTTTATAATGCCCTCCTGTTTCTCATTCTTTTTCTGGTTTTTCTCGTAAGCTTAAGTTTTGATATTTAAAGAAAAAACAAAAACCCATACGGTTTTTAATTTTTCTTTCCTCGCAGGTTAGGTAAATGCTATGTATCGAGAATACTGGGAGGAATAGAGATAAATTAGAATCATTTCAAATAGAACTTTCTCCGGGCTACTAGGAAAAACGTTTCATAGAAGAGCTATACAAAAAACAAACCCATCCACTCCTAGAGTAAGGATAGCCCTCTATCTGAAGCGAAAGTCCAGCCACGGACGGAGGAGGTCGGGGGGTCAAGCCAGGGAACAATTATGCAGATATGTCCAAAAGTACCTTAATGTTATATTATGTGGTAAATAGAACCTCAGTATTCTCCATAATAACAATGCCTCAATTTGTATTTTCATTTATAATAATAATAAGTGCTATTTTATAAATAAATGTATATTTTAAGATAATTACTTTATTACCCTTTATGCCACCGAAACATAGTATTTTATGGCATCCAGCTTGTGGGAACGGATTTATCAATTCACTATTGGTATCATTAATTCAATCAGCAAAAATTTATTAGTTCATTAAAAGTCAATTTTATAGGTGGTATTAGGGTAATATTGTCATTAATATTCTATAAGAATCTTATTAAAGTGTTGTGAAGTGTTAAAGCTTCATTACTGGAAGGAATTAGTCCGGGTGGCGGTCATTAAATGAAACAACTGAATAGTTTCAACTATTTTATTGTTTGCCAACGTTTCGACCCCCATTGTGGGTCATCATCAGGGCTAAAAAGATACAAAAAAGATACATTTAAAATAAGATTAAAAATACTATTTTAAAAAATAACTATTGCGCTAGAGAATGTCAATATTATAAATATATATATCTTATATACATATATAATATATATCTTATATACAAATATTGTATATAAGAAAAAATTACATGAAATAAAAAACATTTAAAAAATGGAGTACATTTGTACATTATACGTTATTTGTACATTATCTTTAGTCATTATCTGGTCTGCATAGCTCTCATTAGTATACCTTTGTCATTGTAATTTAATTAATTGATTTCTTTACACATCTAGTTCCTTATATATAATGTTATAATATTGACATTCTCCAGCGCAATAGTTAATTTTTAAAATAGTATTTTTAATCTTATTTTAAATGTATCCTTTTTGTATCTTTTTAGCCCTGATGATGACCCACAATGGGGGTCGAAACGTTGGCAAACAATAAAATAGTTTCATTTAATGACCGCCACCCGGACTAATTCCTTCCAGAAATTCTCAACGGTCAACTAATTATATCCACAATAAAGCTTCATTAATTTATATTTAATTGTTAGCATCTTGTTCGCCTCCCTACTGTTTTAAGGTCTTGAAAGTGGTTTGTTTTGGTTATTTGTGTATTTTGCTTGTGTAAGCGTTTAAAGCCCCATAAAGGTTTTTGAATATTAGCCAGGGTTTCGTTTTTTATTTGTTCGCACACGATTTTATACTATGGCTTCCAAGAGTAGATGAGCTACCAAAGCCAAAATGTTCAGAAGTATCTGATCTGCGGTTGACCGGAGAGTCAGTGATCTCGTGCTCGAATACAACTAAGCCACAGACCAAATTAAGAGGGAAGAAGCTAAACTTTAAAGAAGAAGAAGATATTTTATTAAAAATAATGGCACGTATTGAAAATTCGATAATTAATAGTCTAAATTAACTGGAGTATAATTTTTGTCGTATTAGAGAAAAAGAAAGTTTCTATTGAAGAAAAACTAGATGTAAATACAGAAGAAAAACTTACTGAAGATGTTAAAAAGAAAAATAATTTAGAAAATGATCAACTGCAACCTAGAGAGACCCCCAATCAAACTCAAAATAAAGATCTAAATGCCGATCCAGGAGAGTGAAAAGGAAGTAAATAAAAACGAAGAAGGTAAAAACCTGAAAATTGAAGATTAACTCCACTCTCAAATGACTCCCGCTGGTCAGAATAAAGAACCAATAAAAAAAAAATGGAAGAACCCGAACTAAAATAAATATAGTAATATATATATATATACTATTCCCTATATTGTGTGTCAGGTGATGGCACAACTGAACATTGATCGTACACTGATTTCATGCAGATCTGCTGAGTATAGTGTTATCACGTGGTTTTCTAGAAGCCAAAGCGGAACTTCCCGATGACTAGGCTCTCGGTCGAGATCCGCTTCTGGGCTCCTCGAATCACCGCGGCTGTTTCAAAAAAAAATTCCCTATATATATATATATATATATATATATATATATATATATATAATAGTATAAGGGAATCTTACTACCCTACATGATAAAAATGTAATGATTTGTTTGTTATTTATTTTATTTACTACGACATTCACATCTTAGTTATTATCATTAATCACGTCTGTAATGTTTTCAGTTGGAATTAGACATAACAAGAGTTGTCCAAACCTTGAATGCGGAAACAAATTTTCATCACAAGTGTTTTCAAAAAGGAAATCTTTAATTTCTAATATTTTTTTCTTTGGTGGTGAAGGAAATGTACTAAAAATACAAGTAAGTTCTATTTCACGATAATTTATATTGATAATAATATTTAATTATTCTAATATACTTATGTCGTTTAAGAGTTCAGGGGATAGTAATTCGTAAATAATAAAAAGTTGAATATATTAGCCAACAAGTAGAACCATGAGGAATCTCCTATATCCACAATCTCCTATATCCAGAGAAGCTTGGCCTGAGAGAAAAGTAGGCATTGGATAAGCAGCAGTTTATCCTTTCTCTCCCTCTCTTCCACTCTACAATTAATTTGAAAACACCGAAAGTATCAGAATTTTAGAACCTTCTTTAAACTACAGAAATCGAGTTATAACATCCTAATAAAATTTAAAATATATTTCATTACATTAAGGAGATTTATGATTGTCGGAAAAAGGAGTGAACATGGGGACCGAATCGTCAGGCTCAACGGAATCCGTTTGGAACAGGTTGCGGACTTTAAGTACCTGGGGGCCCACCTCAATGAACACGGACGGATCAGCGGAGACATCGGAGAGAGGCTATAAACGGCCGGAAGATGCTTTTACTCCTTTAGGAAAGGTTTTCTTGAAAATAAGGAAGTTTCAACGGCCACTAAGAAGGTGGTCTTCAAAAACACATTCCTCCCTATCCTAACATATGCTAGTGAGTCTTGGTCCCTCACTACTAAACATAAGAGCCATATCCAAGCTATGGAAATGCGCTATCTTAGAAAAATTGAGGGAAAAACAAGAAGTGACAGAGTGAGAAACTCAACAAAAAGAGCGAACCTGGAACTGAGGCCAACTGAAGATGTTATTGAGGAGAACCAGCTTAGGTTATCGCATCGTAAGAATACTGTTTAAATAGATAAAGGAATCGATTTTGTCGAATGGAAAAGTTCACAACGGATAAATGAAAATCTCGATTTGAAACATGGGCCTTTGTCTTAAAATTTAAGAAGTAAGGAAATCGTATCCGGGGGATTTACGGAGAACAAGCTTTTTAAGAAGATAATTGACCCACCTTGAGGGATTGATTGCTTTAGAAGGTAACGAGATTGGCATTGGTGACGTAAGGGACCATTCAGTATTGCGGTATGGGTCGGATTGAGATCAGTATGAGGAGTGAATACTTTGGAAAGGTATAGTGTGAATTCCTGGGCTTTATCTTCGTCAGAAGCAGCCCAGGAACTATCACTGCGCCAGAGAGGATGGGATATCAGGTGGGGTTTTAGAATTCTCTTCGTGACATTCCACAAGGAATTGTCACTAGTCGAGAGAGAGGAGAGGTAGAAATTGTAGGATTGGGAACGAAAGATCACCAACTCCCGCTTTAATGGTCTAAAATAAAAGCTATAGGAGCGGCGATCTGCTGGGTGACGGGTGTGTTGCCATAATGTTCTGGCTCGGCGTTTAATGTTCTGGTTCTACGATCGTGCTTGTTAATAAAACCTGGACCTCTTTTATTCTTTGCCTCTCCTCTTAGATAAGTATTTGGCATCTCCTAACAATTTTCCTCCTTCACTTTGTCCTGCCTCCTAAGACCTCTTCCATCCGGTCCTCGAGAAGACGTTTGGTGATAGAATCTGATGTACCACATGTACCAGCCGTCGGATCTGGTTCCCTGTCAAGATAGCTACCAAATCCGGTTTTCCATAAATTAGTCGGAGCTTCTAATAACATATCATTATATATCATGTAGTAAAAATCCTGATTAACACCTCGAATTTCATTGGATATCTCTCAAAGCAGTTGATTCCTAGTTACATGCATTAATTCCCTTCACACTACAGCAAGCTCTGACGAAATCAAACATTTTGGACTCAAAGCTTGTAGCGAGAAATTTCTCGCTACATGTCTCCTTACTATGCGCGCTCCCACCATAAGGCATGTTTATCTATATATATATATATCACTCACTCACACACTCACTGGGCTTCTGCCACTATTCTCCCCCATGCCTCACGATCTTCAGCAAGACTCCTCCCATTTCCAACTCCTGTCCTTCTCAAATCCTCTTCCAAGTCCTCAATCCACCGTAGCCTGGGTCTGCTCCTTTTCCTTTTCCCTCCTGGTGCACCATTTAACATCATTTTAGGCTGTCTACAAGGCTCCATCCTTTCAACATGCCCTAACCATCTTAGCCTGCTCTTCCTAATAGTAAAAAAGATATCAGGCTCTCCATACAATTCTATAAGTTCGGCATTGCTTCTGATTCTCCGTTTGTGTTCTTCTTTTACGGCTCCAAAAATCCTTCTCAGTATACTCCTCTCCCAAACCAGTAGAGCTCTTCTGTTTCCTTTAGTTAGGGTCCACGTCTCACTGCCATACATTACAACCGGCCTAATTATTGTTTTGTATAACAAGAGCTTTGCTTTCCTGGAAAGACTTTTGTATCAGAGAGCTTTTTGTAGGGTATAGAAACATCTGCTTCCTGCTACCATTCTTCCCTTAATTTCTACTTCTACGTTATTCTTCACCATCACAACACTTCCTAGGTACTTGAATGTACTGCAGCTGTGAAACGTGTTTTCACCTACCTACACAATATCTCCTTTCTCCCTGGTCTGCCTCGAAGTTTTCATATAATGAGTCTTTTCAACATTTTCTTCAAGTCCTGAATCTTGTGCTGCTCTCTTGAATTCTTCTGCAGCACCGGACAGAGCTGCTTTGTTTCTACCTGTGATGACTACATCATCAGCATAAGCCATATGAAATGAAATGAAAAAACTTCTTTATTATCCTGGGACTAAAGTCCCTTAAGAATAAAATAAAATAAATAATTGATGACCGGAACAGTGTGGTCATGGCTTAGAATGACAAATTACTAAACTAGAAAAATAATAAGGTCGTAATATATATACATCTTTACAAGTCAGACTTACAGAATGAAATAAAAATAAAACAACCAAAACAAAACAGAAATAGCTAATTCATCAGTGATAATTTAAGTAATATAAACACACTCACAAAAATACAATAATAATAATTGGAATTTATAGCATCTGCAGTTGGAAGTTATTGTCTGTTTGACTGGGTAAGGAGAAGATTGTTGAAAAGGAGCGATTTGAAGGAGGAAGTCGTTCATACATGACGGATCTCAGGAGGGATAGAATTCCAAAGAGAGGTTGCTTTGGCTAGAAAGGACTTGTCAAAGGCAGCATTACAGTGAGGAGGAGGGTAGCGGTCAAAAAGACGAGTTCTGGTAGAACGGGACTGAATTGATGATTTAAATTGAAGGGATTGGAAGATATGCTGTGTGAGCCTGTTGTAAATGGTGCCCCCTGGGTTTGTCCTGATGGCAACTTCTAGGGCGAGATTGAACAATACTGGTAATAATGGGTCTCGTTGTCTTAAGCCACTATTAACCCAAAAGCTATTTGAGATGCTCATTCTAGTTTTCACCTAACAACTCGTCCTTTCCAGGGTCATCTTGCTGGGTATTCCTAGTGCCTGTAATGCCTTCACTAATTTTCCTCTGCCTGCACTCACTATCATAAGCCAACATTGTACTCTTACGATTTCTCGAGCATTTGCCTAATCGAGAATAGGTGGACTGTTGTTGACCGTCCTGGACGGGAACCGCTCTGGTACTCACCTAGAAGTTGTTCAATTCTCTCCATCATCCTCCAACAAATCGCTACCGATAAGATGTTGTGGACTTGTCATCATTCATATTTATTTTAGCGATAATTTCTTACGTTGCTCCACCATAAGAGCACCCTAACATACAGCACATCCCTTCCTGTTTTACCTTAATTAGTGTAAGTGTTGGGATGAGTGACATTAAAACGAAATAAAAGACTGGGCTAACGTAGACTCGATCCCGTATCGAAAAGAGCTGGTCTTGAGTACTTAATCATTAAAATAAAAAAAAGGTGATATTAAATAAAAAGATAAAATTGAAAGTAAACAAAATAAATAAAAGTTTAATAAAAAAAATATAAGGAAAATTCACACAAAATATAAAAACCATTTGATTTATAAAAAATTAAAAAAATCTTCTATTAATATGGAAAAAAAAAAAACCTGTACCACTACAACCCATGAAGGGTCTTGGGCTCAGTACATATAGAGATTCGTACTGTTTCTAGGCTAACGGCAGTGCAATGAGGTGATTTAGCCGAGATCGCGCTCAGCCGCCAGGTTTTTCCCCAATTATTTTGGGCACCCAATTTAAAGAGGCTGGGTCTGCCCCAGGAAGGTCTCCATACCCTAGGGTCGTCCCCGACCGAATTAACAGAATAAATAATATTCTGTCATTACCGGGATTCGAACCCAGGACCCGGAGCACAGTAGACTAGCGCTCTATCCACTAGACCACGCCGCTCCCACCCAGTTACGCTAGCCACCCAGCTACAAGTGATCCCTTCTATTAACTTAACTGTAAAAAAAAAAAAGTTCTAAAATTGGGTTAGTAGGTTAGTATTACTACTAATGGTACAAAAAAAATTAATAAATATAATGAGAAAAATATGTATAGGATAGTTATCTGTCCATATTTTCTTTGGTTCCGCACGACGGTTAGGCGATTGTGTTCCACTGAAAGGACGGTTGGTTATGTTCCGCACGACAGGTAGGCGATTCTGGAAGGACGGTTGGTCATCTTCAAAAAGATGAGACGAAGTCCTGATCGAAGATGGTTTGAAGGCCTAACGAAAGAAGCGTGCTCTCCGCTTACTGGTGCGATCGGTACTGTCTTGAGGGCAAGGGGGCACTGTTATCTGTCTAATCCCTAACTACACTATTGAATATAAATTCTAGAAGACGTAAATATAACATGTAAACTAACAAAAAAAATATTTTCCTCATTAAAAAAACTATTTTTAATTTAATTTGATTTTTAAATTATAAACAAAATATACAGGTAAAAAAACAAAAATAAATATATATAATGTTCAGGCTCAAACAGTAAGAAAGAACGTAAATACTCATTAAAAAAAAATATCTTTGTCTATTGTATAAAAAAATATCTATATTGATTGTTCTTAGATACAAAATTGTAAATATTGAAATAAATCGTTGATATTTCTTCTAAACTTCTAATTAATGCAATATTAATTTAATGCTTATGTCGCCAGGCAAACACTGAAGAAAATTACATGAAAAACGAACATGAAAACTCACGAAATAAATCCGAAAAAAACTGTTTCTCAAGAATTATTAAGTTAATGGATCTTAATCTTCTAAGAGATGGTGTAAGTTTTATCTAATTTATATATTAAAGTTTGCAATTCATGACTTTGTTAATGATTTTATTGTTTATTTGTTTTTAAAGGTATACTTGAATATTATCTTTGAGATATCGATGTTAGAAGTGGTCGAAATGAATATCAGATTAATTTTGCCTTTTTTTCTGAAGAATCTTGGCTTCACGATATCTGAAATTTCATACGCATTGTCATCAATGGCTGTGACGGACTTATGTGTTCGAATAATTGTACCTCCGATTCTAGATAGGATAAAAATCACTAGGCGGGCCACCTTCCTGATCACCTGCATTTTTGTAGCCATAGGTCGCTCTAGTAAGTATTTTGTAGAACATAAGTCGTTTGAAATTAACCAATAAATGAATCATAATTTGACGAAGAAGCGTGGTATGAATTTAATTTGGATTAACTTTACTATCTCTTAATGCATGTTCGTAAATTTTAAGTTATGTGTTATTTTTTAATTTTTTGTGCTCTTGGTTGTTAATGACAATAATATGTATGAATGGCAAAGTTTAGGATTAGGTCTTACATTAGTTACTCATCTTTATGGTGTTAATTTATGAACTGTTTCTGTATGCAGCATATGTATAAAAGGCCAAGAGGGTATCTCTGGAGGGGAATAGGCTTTTGTATTCAGTTTTATTGTACCAGAAGAATCCTAGAATATATTCGGTTATCCCTTAACAAAATGGAAAACAAGAATGATTGCGGCCGAGATCACATGAAAACTATATACAAGCTCATGTAGGTGTGATCGAAACAATAAGGAACCTCAGAAGTAGTTGAAAGTCCTTCGTTAGAATATTAAACCTCAGATACACAAATATTAAGGGGAGAGCGGGTTCACCACAAGGAAATATGATGTGATTGCCATGTTATTATTACTGATAACAAAACCTCCGCATGAAATGTACTTTTTAAGAAACATAAATTCTATAAGAAAATGTTTTTTCCAATTTAATGAATTATTCGGATTCGCTCATGATCTCCTTGTAGATGTACAAGCTTTAAAAGTTTCGAATTGACAACAACATGTAGGAGTTGTAATATTTCCACAATCTCTAATGATATATTTTTATGGTTGGAAGGAAGTTTGTTCAATCCATTCCACTTTATAGTGGTTTACTGTTAATCTACTAGCGATGTCACTGGACAGAGGAGGCACAGTAAGGGATGGCGAATGAACAAGAGATAAACCTAAGTGTTCAGTCTATTACATTGTCTTGGGTTTTTTCACATGAAATGTCCGTTTTTATAGTTTCTGAAATACATAAAGGATTTTGCAGGTCTCCGTTGTTTTCTTCCGAATGTTTACATATTTAAAGTAAACAGTTACTAATCCTCTACCTTTTTATTATAAACATTAGATTCCCAATCAATTACCCACTCTTTAGTATGCCTCCAAATATGAACATGGAAACACGCGATTTCCGAGTAATATTTTTGTACGAGTTTAAACTCGGCCATTCAGCAGCTAAGGCCGCTAGAAATATTTGCAAGGCGTTTGGAGAAGGGAGTGTTAATGAACGGACCATTCGCCGTTGGTTTGCTAAGTTTTCAGCTTGGGATGCCGACTTGGAAAACTTGCCCCGAGGAAGACCTCCTTCTGTAATAGACAACGATGTCCTCAAACATACAGTAGAAGGAAACCCCTACCAAACAGTTAAAGGACTCTCAGCACAACTAAATGCAAGTGCATCTACCGTTTCCAGACATTTAAAATGTATTGGGAATGTAAAAAAGCTCGCTACATGGGTACCTCATGATCTCACTGAGCGGCAGCAAGACCCCATGTTTCAAAACATACCGTGCAAAAATTGAAAGAACTGGGCTACGAAGTTCTTCCACACCCACCATATTCTCCCGACTTGTCTCTAACAGATTACCACCTGTTCAGGAATTTAGACAACTTCGTCAAAGGAAAACCTTTTGAAAATGATGATCAATTGAAAAGTGCGTTTTCAGATTTTGTTTCACTTCAAAGCTCAGTGTTTTTCAGTTCGGGGATAAAAAAGTTGGTGTCACGTTAGGAAAAATGTGTAGAAAAAGAAGGTAAATACTTCGAATAAAATTATCTTGTTTTCATATCGTATTCTTAATAAAAATCCTTTACCTTCAAAACTGACATTTCATGTGACACAACCCGATAATTTCCTTACTAGCAACATTAGGTTATAAACCCAACATCTGTTACATCCACAAAGTACCCGCCTTGCTTCAAATGCTAAAATACATATACTAATATTTATTGATATATTGTTTAAAATGTATTCATATATATATATATATATATATATATATATATATATATATATATCTTTTTTTTTCTATAGTTTTAGCTTTCCAGACAACTACTGGATCAGTCATAACAACGTTAGTGATTATTGGTTTCATTCGTGGAATAAATCTTACATCATTTCCACTCGTTTTAACGGAATATTCGGCGGGAAAAGAATTCCCATCTGTTCTTGGTCTTTGTATGGTTTTTAAAGGGATTTCCGTAGCAATTTTAGGACCTGTTTGTGGTAAGTATTCAATTTTTTTGCAATAGCTTTTTACTCATGTTTTATTCTGGTATTATACTATATGGTATTATACCAGTGAATTATTTCGATTCGTATCCTTTTAAAAGGAGAAACTTAGAATGAAAAAAAAAAAAAATTAAAACAGTCCTTAAAATATGAAAATCGCCATATCCTTTGAAATAGTAAATTAGTCCTTTTCGGGCGTAAACCACCTCACCCACCCTAATATAGACAGATAGACTTAAGTTATTTCGGACCGCTTCTTGCATCGGGAAGAGAGTTTCTATATTAAAAAGTGTCCTTTTTAGTGTGTTAATCCTAGTTACCAGTGAATTATTTCGATTTGTATCCTTTTAAAAGGAGAAGCGAGTCAAAAATGGAGGTTCTCTTCCATTTTGAACCGTATCCTGGTTAAAATAAATGTCAATTGTTATGAATCCTTTAAACGAGAATGGCAACTTAGAATGAAAGAAACAAAAATTAAAACATTCCTTAAAATATGAAAATCGGGCATATCCTTTGAAATAGTAAATTAGTCCTTTTCGGGCGTGCAATTGATAAGCATTTTAGGAGACTAATTTTTTTCAGTGTTGAACATATAATAGTTCTCCGATTCAATCAATCCATAACTAGCCTGTTCTAACTAAAGTTGGAAATTCAAACTCAGTAAGTACTAATTCTTCTCCTCATCTCTACGACAGCATCGTTGTTGCATGTTACCATTGATCCCAGGTAAACGAACTCGGAGACCTGCTCAAATCTGTAGGGTCCAAAAGAAACATTGGTGCCTTTTGATCACGGAGCTTGATCCGATACCATATGCTTGGTCTTGGCTTCATTGACAGTAACTTCTATCTTTTTCGCAGCAGCTTCCAGAGAAAGGAATGCCTCAACTACTGCTTGCCTAGATCTTCCTATTATATCAATATCATCTGCGTATGCTAACAGCTGCACTGATTTGTTCCATACCGTACCTGAAGTCTGAACTTGCGAGTCTCTTATTGCTTTCTCTAACGCCATATTAAAGAGCAGGCAAGCCAGGGCATCCCCTTGCTTTGGGAGAGAAATTTTTGAAAGGATTGGGAGTACGCTAATTGCTGTATATGATGTAATGTTGTGTGGATTACCTGGTTTTAGAAAGAGGATTATGGTAGAGTGTTCCCATAAGAGAGGAAAATGAATCGTGCATAGGATAGAGTTGTATAAATATGTAAGGAATATAATAGCTTTAGATTGAAGCATTTAGTAGATTTACGGTATCCAAAAAGTATCGAGGAGATTTACGGAGTATAAGTTTTTGGAGAAGATATTTGACCTCACAGGGATTAACTGCTGTAGGAAGTAATGAAGGTGGGATTGGAGACATAAGGAACGCTTCCAATATTGTAGTTGGTTGGGATGGGATTCTGGATAAGGTGTGAAAACTTCGGAAACGTATTTGGCAAGTTCCTCGACTTTGTCTTCAACAGAAGCTGCCCACAGGAACCATTAGTACGTCGAAGAGGATGAGAAATATGATGGGATTTTAGAATTTTCTTGGTGACAG
Organism: Piezodorus guildinii; assembly: GCA_023052935.1. NCBI lineage: Eukaryota > Metazoa > Arthropoda > Insecta > Hemiptera > Pentatomidae > Piezodorus > Piezodorus guildinii. The sequence goes on along the minus strand of CM041294.1, from coordinate 8,478,491 downwards.
GGAATCGTCACGAGCCGAGAGAGAAGAAAGAATGGAGCTAAAGGATTGGGAACGGAAGGTTGCCAGCTCTCTCTTTTATTGTCCACAATTAAAGTTATAGGAGCGGCGATCTTTGGGGTGCCGGGTGCGTTGTCATAAGGATCTGGCTCTGCGTTTGGTACAGATAGGGTTAATGAGGGTGTTGTGGTAAATGATTTTTGTTATGACGTATCTGGGAGTGCTTGGGAAAGGAGGCAGTCCAAACCACTTATCGCCAAGGTCATCGGGAGATTTGAGGTTCACTCTCAGGTAAATATCACTGGTCAGGATTTGGCAAAAAAGGTTCCAGTTGACTGGTCCTCTAATAAATCTCAGTGGGATGGGTTAGGAATACCTTAAGGATCAATGGACTCTGGTCAGAGGATAGTTCATCAAGTCAAGCCACCAAGTTAAAAGTCCAAGAGCTGGGGCGAAAAAATGTGTTAAGAAGAACATTTTCAATGTTGTTTTCACATATTAGCCAACTTGTACATTTTTTTTTTTTTGTCTGCCATCTCAAACTGGTCGGAATAAAAAATTGTGGCCATCCAAAACAGTCCAAATCCGGGAATTGACCTCATTTTAACATTCTAAAGGTAAATATTACAGAAACAAATCATTGTACCAAAATATTCATTATAAAATAAATTGATGAACATTAAATAAGCTTCGATTCGAAACCTGATAGACGTCTGAAGGTCTTTTAGGTATCGAGATATCTGAGTCCATATAATACATTTTGTTCTAACTAAGAAAATTGATTTAATTTTGACATCATGGAGGTAAATACTACAGGAACCAAGCATTATACGAAAATCCTTATGATATAAATTAATGGACATTGAATAAGCTTTAATATCAGACCTGATAGACGTCTGTAGGTCTTATAGGTACCGAGATATCTAGCGGCAATCAGCTGATGAAGAAGTGACCCTGCTTTTGCTTTTTGCGTGATTGTACAATGTAAATTATAACTCTCCAGATTTCTCCAATATTCACTGTTGTGGTTTCCCTTGAGTCTAGTGATGTTTTCAAGCTGAACTCAAGGGGATTCCTACTAAAAAAAAGCAAAAATCTGAGAGACGAAGTAACGCATGACTGTTATCATCGAGCGCATCAGCTGATCTCTTGCAATTATTAATAATTATCATTGATTAATAATGAAATAAATTATTTGAAGAGAAGGTTCTACTGATTAATCTTCTTCTTCTTCTATTGGCACAACAGACGCATGTAGCTGTCCTTGGTGCTCAACCAGGCCTTCCCACTGTGCTCTATCTTCTGCCATTGTTATCGTTATTCCTAGCTTTCGGAGTTCACCGCTTACATTATCCCGCCATCTGGTCTTGGGTCTTCCTCTCGGTCGCACTCCATCAGGGTCATGCATGTATAATCTTTTGGCTGCTCTTGAATCTTCCATCCTGGGAACATGTTCTAGCCATTTAAGACGCTGAATCTTTACGAACATGGACACTGCTAATTCCTGATACAGCCGATATACTTCCTTGTTTGTCCTTGTCCTCCATCTTCCTGACTCTTGGACTGGTCCGAAGACCTGTCTCAAAACTTTTCTTTCAAATCGGTCCATTTTTTTTCAGAAGCAGTCTAGTTAAACGTCCATGTCTCACATCCATATGTTGTCACTGGTCTAACAAGCGTCTTGTGCATCCTAATTTTAGTGGTCCTGTTCAGCAATCTACTTTTAAATAGCTTATTCCCAGCCGCCAATCTTGCTCTTATCTCCTCATCCTCATTAGCATCTTCATTGATACGGGCCCCGAGGTAGCTAAAACTGTTCACCACTTCCAGCGTGTAATCCCTGATGACACATGTACGTTGAGGGTGCACTAACTTCTTCCTCCTGCATGCCATTACCTAGGTTTGTGAACTCTCCTCTCACACTAGCTAGAGTGATCTTCCAATGATCACCATCACATCACATCATCTGCGTATGCCATTATCTGGGTCATCTTAGTATAGATATAAATTGAACTCTTCATACTAGAAAAATATAATAAAAAAATATAATCTTCGAAAGAGAAAAAAATTGGACTGTAATGGAGAGAATTTGTAAATTGTTAATATATTATTTACATGACTTAAATTTATCAACAACTTTTACTTAATATATTATATTAGTTGGTTCTGTTTATATATGGTTTTAATATATATTTTATTTTTAGGATATATACGAGACGTATCAGGCAGCTATACTTTGTTTATCCACTGCCAGACTGTTATAATGGCTTTAGTATTTATTGCATGGATTTTAGAAATAATTATTTTAAAATGTAAAAAAAAACACAAGTTACGGAAAGATATTGAAGATAAAAATATAGAAACAAAAGATTGATTACTGATTATTTAGCACAAATAATCATATTTTGATAATTAGCAATGGATGCGAAATTAAAATTGTAAATTTAGCTATGTTTCAATAACCTTAGATATCACAAACAGAGGTTAAATTTAGCTAAATTGTTGAATTTTATTACTATAGATTATACAATACATGTTAGAGTAAGAAATATATGTTAAAGTCATATTATTATAAATCTCTGTCATATGTTTAAACATAAAACGTGTATATACTCCTTAAATTATTATATATTAATATTTCTTTTTGTTGGATAGAGAAAACATTGCTGCATTCCTCTTTGTATTAGGGGTGTCTTCGGTTTTTTTTTATCAATTTTAATTACCTGATAGAACAAATTTAAATTATGGAAGACCAGTTAATACAGAGGAATGCATATTTTTTTTTATTCACTTTTGTACCTTTCGTATACAAACTATAATATAATCTATTTATAACATAGAAAACTTGTTATTTATGATACATGTAAAAATATTGGGAACTCAATGTTTCACAAAATTGTGTACTCATGACAATGTGTCATTGAAACTGCATATTTCTAGTACATCTTGGCTAATATACGTGTCTTATTTCGACTTTTTAATATATATAGTTAATCAAGACTGATGGATCTTTTTTTTTTAATAAAAATTATTTTTAATCTTATTTCTTTATGTATACCTGTGCTTATTGATACAATCTAAAATCTCTATAAATAATGCGTTAAATTTACGAGATTTATTTTATTAATAAATATAAAACACACATACATATATATCTCAACCACTAAATTGGTCCTAAAGTGTATATTTTATAGAGGTGTAATCCATATGAGTTACATCATTTTTTACTCAGTCCCTTTTGGTATATTTTACTATAAATATTGCTGAGCTTGATATCTCTAATGTTATTACCTTATTTGAAAATTTATATTAACAAAAACGACCAATCTTACACGATTGAAATTCCTACATCAATTACCAGTGCAACTATAAAATTATACAAGAAAAATAAAATTAAACGTAAGACTACTCATTCCTAACAAATCCCATCAAATCACATTTACCCTTTGTCGCAAACTGTGACCTCCTGTCCCACTGTATCCTTTAGTAACATTCCACTAATTTCCTGTTGAACAGATCTGCTACCTGGTAGTCTATCTTGACGAACCTCTTCCTTGGAATCCTCAAACTAGACTGAAAAGACAAGAAACTGCCCGCAGATACCGATTGTTTCAACACTTACTTGACAAACGTTCAAAACTTCCCATCTACTACAAAAAATCTGGTGCGGGCAACACACGACTTTCACCTACCTCTATTTTTAAAATCAATGAAAGAATTTTCAAATAGAGTTAGAGATAAAAATGCGTTAAATTAATAAAGAATTACTTAATTAAATTAAATTTCTATAGAAACCTGTGTTTCATTTAAAAATCTATTATATTATTATCTAAAATAATCAATTAGTTTTATCTTCTTCTCATCACTCTCTATTAACTTTTAAAAGCTTGTGTGTGAGATAATATTTTTTCTAAAATATTTAGTTTTCAAACGGTATATCATACATGTATATTACTGCTCTTATGTTCAAAAACGAAAAATTGCATTAAACAAATATTTTTTCTGTTTTCTCCTTTAGCTGGGTATAGAATTTATTGAATTTATATATTTACCTGTTTTCCATCAGCGTTAACAAGATAATATAGATATTTTTATTGAATCTACAAAATTAAAGTTACTTTAGGGGTAGAAAATTTAAAATATCGGCATTTAAGCCCTGTCAGACCATTTTAATCAGAATAAAACCTACATGATATAAAAGCCCATTAAATTTTACATCGATATATCGATAGCGAGTTTAATAAAAATCGTCGGAACCGTTTTCGAGAAAATCGAAAAAAGTTGCAAAATGCATGGTATAAAGTGCCTCTTCTGGTAAGCTCATTTTGATGAAAAAAGTTTTGTCACGTCTCGGGCGTATAGTTGTCTTAAATATGAAATTTCAGTTTCATAGGACCTACCGTTTCCGCCCGGGAGTTACCACACACACACACCTTTTTGCGGGACTTGGTTATTACTTTCACTTACTATATATAGTAAGGGGAAGTATTGCGATGGTGAAAATTTGCGAATTCCAGTTTTCAACGGAAATACACGTTTTAGGGTCCCCTGAGTCCAAATAACCAAGGCCTGTTAAAAAGGTCTGTGTGTGTGGTAACTCTCGGGCGGAAACGGTAAGTCCTATGAAACTGAAATTTCATATTTAAGACAACTATACGCCGAGACGTGACAAACTTTTTCATCAAAATGAGCTCCTCTTCTGGTGAAAACTCGCTATATTGTTGTAAAATTTAATGGTTTAAGTTAATAGAGACTGATGAGAAGAAGATAAAACTAACTCATTATTTTAGATAATAATATAATAGATTTTTTAATAAAACACATGTTTTTTATATAAATTCAATTTGATTAATTCCTTAATAGTTTCACGTATTTTTATCTCTAACTGTATTTGAAAATTCTTTCATTGATTTTAAAAATCGTGGTAAGTGAAAGTCGTGTGTTGCCCGCACCAGATTTTTTAGACTCAGGGGACCCTAAAACGTGTACTTCCGTTGAAAACTGGAATTCGAAAATTTTCACGATCGCAATACTTCCCCTTACTATATATAGTAAGTGAAAGTAACGATACTTCCCTTTACTATATATAGTAAGTGAAAGTAAAAATGCTAATAAATAACAGATGAATGATTTAAAAAAAAATTGTATTTTTCTTCATAATTTTATGTATGTTATAGGATGATGTTATTAGTTTATTAAACACTCCTTCGACAATTTTATAGAATTAATATTAATAATTGAGGAAAAACAACTAACATCGTGAAATATTTAATTGATACAGTAAGGAACAGAATAAAGCGAAAACAACACTGACCCAGCTGACGGGTTAGGTTTTCTTAACCTATGTAGTGTTGGCCATAAACCTAGATTTTTAAAAGACTTTATTTCTAAGATATATTTAAAAATTACTACGATGTATCATGGATATGCACAATGAACATGTATCAACAGTTCTTTTATGCATCCTTTTTCGGTGTGTTTTTTAATTTAATCAGCAGTCTAATGATGAAACGCAGAAGGTAAGCTAAATTGAATGCAATTAGATCTAGATAAAAAAAAAAAAAAAATTCAAAAAATATATTAATGGCAGGCCCCATGAACTGAGGAATGAGATTTACGTCCCATCATTAATTGATTTTGAATTAAAAGGGAAATCATTGGTACGTTCCGTTATTTAGTGGATTCTGTATTATTAAGTAGTTATATTTCATCACTAACTAGCTGCATTCAACATTATGATTATGTATCACTCATATACTTATGTATCACGTATATACTTTTGAACAAAGCAAATGGATTATTAAGGTATACATTAAGGTATAGAAATTCAAGTATTTAGGTTCAATGATAACAAGAAAAAATGAAATCCAGGAAGAAATAAAGTCCCGGTTAAAGGTGGGAAATGCGTGTTATTATTCAGTTGCTAAATTACTTAGCTCGTGGCTTCTGTCTAAAAACATAAAGGTTAGAATTTATAAAAACTATTATTCTTCCAAAGGTTCTTTACGGATGCGAAACGTGGCCGCTTACTTTGAAGGATGAACAACGGCTTAAGGTTTTCGAGAATAAGGTATTGCGTAAAATATTTGGTCCGAAGAGAGATGAGGCCACTGGGGAGTTTAGAAGGTTGCACAACGCGGAATTGCGGAGTTTGTACCCTGTGAATATAACAGAGTTGATAGCATCGCGGAGACTCAAATGGGCGCGTAAAGTTCTTGGGCTTAGTGAGGAACGGATTCCGAGAAAGTTGGTATTCGCTGAACCGACTGGTAGGCGTCCGAAAGGTAGGCCGAAGCGTCGATGGGAGGATTGCATTAAGGCTGATCTCGGGGGCTTGGGCCTGACCGGTGAACATTGGACGAGTCTGTGCAGGCGAAGTTTGGTGGTATCGGCATCAAACCTTCGGGTTCGGTAAGCCTATTATTATTATTATTATTATTATACATTAAGGTATACAACTCATACGATGGGAGGTCATTACCTTTGTTTGATTAGCTGTATTGTCTTGGAGGGTTCGCGCCATTTATATGCGCACATCTTAAGACTCTTCAAAGATTCATTATAGCCAGATTAACACCGAAAACTGCGAAAATACACTGAACATGATCAAATAATTATGAGTAATCAAGTTTTTCATGTTCCGAGGGGAAAAAAAGTAGTTTAGAGCATTCTCATCTTTTTGTTACAAAAATTATTAAAATCATGTTTGATTTAAATATTTTTATTATTGGGTTGTTTCACATGAAATATCCGTCCGAAGGTACAAATTAAAAATAATGAGACAAGAATAATAAAAATGTATATTTAAAAGTTGTACCATGCCGATGACACTCGTGTGTTATCAGTCAATAACGATCCAACTGCTGCTTCTCAAACTCTCCAATCCCACATCAGAGACCTTGAGGTATGAAGTCAGAATTGGCGAATTAAAATTAATTGCAACAAATCCCACCTAATAACCTTAACCCTTCGTCGTAAACCTATGACATCCTGTCCTGCAGTATCCTTTAATAATATTCCGCTTGTTCCGGTTAAACAGATCCGCTACCTAGGGACTTCTGCTTGACAAACGTCTAACATGGAATCTCCACACTAGACTGAAACGACAAGAAACTGCTCGCCGCTTTCGGTTACTTCAAAACTTATTAGACAAACGGTCAAAGCTTCCTCTTAACTACAAAAGACTCATCTACATGACCATCATAAGAACTATCTGAACTTACGGAGTAGAGCTATGGGGGTCTACTAAACCATCGAATTCCTCTCGTATCCAATCCTTACAATCCAAAATTCCAAAATCCTCAATGCTCCATATTTTGTCACGAATAAACTTATCCATAAAGACCTTAATGTTCCATATGTTACTGATTTAGCCCGAACCAGGTATCATTCATTCCATAAAAAACTCCATTCTCACTCTAATCCACTGGTTTCCATTATGTCTTCCTCCTCAATTCCTGATAACCCTCCGAGGCGTCTGAAAAGAAAATGGCCCCGAGATCTTCTAGTTTAGAATATATTTAGAGTGCTGCCAATGGGTCGTGTCTCAATCATCTCAATCAACATATCAATAAATATGTTTAAAATGAAAAAAACAAAAAAATGTTGTACCGAACGCCACACACAAATTCAAAATCTATTATAACAAAGTCTTTTAGTTTTCAGCCAACGCAATCGTAACTTCCACCATAGATGATCGTGATCTCACGAGTCGATATTGTTCTTTTCACATTAGCGGTAATGTCATCACCATCTTTGATTCGAGACATTTAATACAGGGCAGGTAACAAGAGGTCAGACGTATCTTTCTGCTCTTGATCAAAACATGCAGGTAAGGTTGACAGCTGCTACACCGGTACAAAGAAGAACCGTGATCAGGTAACAATCACGAATAGGAAACGATGGGATTAAATGACATTTCACTACATAAGCCATCCAATCGATCTTTTAAAATTTCCTAATTTGGGTTAACAACTTGTGAACTGTATCGGCTAACTGTTATTATTATGACTGGGAAACTTATTCTGGATGGCATCTCATTTTTTAAGCTGAAAGTCTGAAGAGGAGCAATCACTATCCGCATTTTTCATGTCGGTTTTGTGTGTTAAAAAACAAAAAATCAATGCGTTTCTTTATCTACAATTGAAAAAAACATCAGACGATACTTTTTACTTTCACTTACTATATATAGTAAGGGGAAGTATTGCGATCGTGAAAATTTTCGAATTCCAGTTTTGTGTGTTTGTGGTAACTCCCGGGCGAAAACGAAAATTCATGTGAAACTGAAATTTCGTATTTAAGGCACCTATACGCACGAGGTTTTACAAAATCTTTTTCATCAAAATCAGCTTACCGGAAGATGTACTTTATACTATACATTTTGCACATTTTTACGATTTTCTCGAAAACGGCTCTGACGATTTTGATTAAATTGATTATATCAATGTAAAATTGGATGGGCTTTGATATCATGTAGGTTTCATTCCGATTGAAATAGTCTGACAGAGCTCAAATGCCGATATTTTAAATTTTCTTCCTCTAAAGTACCTTTAATTTTGTAGATACCAAAAAAAAAATGAAATGAAATGAAAAATGAAATGAAAAAATAATTTTTATTCTGAGACAGCTAGTCCCCTTAAAATAATATAAATGTACATTAAAGTATTAATCTTCTGGCTATTACATCTACAAAATATACATCATACAACAAATTATACTGCATATTATGAATACAAAATAAAATAAAATAAAATAAATTCATACATACACATAAAAAATGAACTGAAACATTGAATAATAAAAAAAAAAAAATAAATAAACAGTGTAAATAGTCAAAACTTATAAAGGCGCGGTAGACTGATATTCAAGGAGATGGATAAATAGTTTATGCTTGAAGGAAGTTAAGGATTGGGATGTACGAATAGGCATGGGTAAGGAATTCCAAAATGAAGTAGCTCGAATAACGAAAGATCTCTTGAAGGAAGTAGTTCTGTAGGAGGGAATGAACAGGTTCAGGGGCTGGGATCTTGTGTTGATAGAGTGGACAGAGGAGAGTGGAGTGAACATGTATATATATAGAGGGGTTTTTTGGTTCTGAAGGATTTATAAAGATGGGTTCCTAGGAAGTATTGCCGTCGGAATTTCGGATAAAGCCATTTCAACTCGGCATACCAGGTGGAGACCTGAGAGCGCCTGGGAATTCTGAAGATGAAGCAGTTTATTAGTCTCTTCAGCCTCATCTCAAGCGTCTCTGACAGTCCGCCTAACACCAGACAGCCATAATCGAAGTGGGGAAGATAAGAGAGGAAACTAGGAGCTGGCGGGTTTTAAGAGATATTTGATCACGGAATCTGAGGAACTGTTTGAGAATGACTATGGATTTTCTGGAAATTTGAGAGATATGATTATTCCAGGATAGGTTTTGGTTCCAAAAAATAACAATATAATCTTGTTATCAACGATAAAAAAACAGATAAATATATAAGTTAAACGAATTGGATATCCAACTTAGGAGAAAACTAAAAAAAAAAACAACATTTTTTAATGCAATTTTTTGTTTTTGAACATAAGAACGGTAATATAGATCTATAATATATCGTTGGAAAGCTAAAGATTTTAGAACAAGCATTATTTTATAACAGAAAATTGTAAAAGTTGATAAAGAGTGATAAAAAGGCGATAAAAGTAATTGATTGTTTTAGATAATAATATAATAGATTTTTTAATAAAACATATGTTTCTGTAGAAATTCAATTGAATTAATTGTTTAAAAATTAATTTTTATCTCTGAATGTATTTAAAAATTATTAAATTTATATAAATAACGGTAAGTGAAAGTCGTGTGTTGCGTGCACCAGATTTTTAACTTCGTTTTAAACTCTAAGGATTTTAAATATCATGTCTGATGCAGACATTGAATATTTTGTTAATAGTAGTTTTATTTTATACTGATTTCCTCTTCAAAGCATTAGTTAATGTATACTGTTTTCTTTCTTGTGGAACATACTTTCTTTTTTTTTTTTTTTTTTTTTTTTGAGTTGTAATGCAACCTTATAACCTCCTAGAGAACTTATAAATAATTTACATAAGACCCTATGGTTTGCGTGGAATTATTTAATTATAAAGAAACTAGCTGTAACCCGCAGCTTTGCTTGTAAATATTTTATTTGGCTTTACTTAAATTTGCATAAATGCGTTTATGGGTAGTAACTATAAAACGCATATGATGTAGCTGTTGTTTGGGGATGTGGTAACAAAGGAACTACCAATAAAAAACACTTCCTTTATTTTTTTCTTACTGGTGTGTTTTCTTGGTGGCTGCACCCTCAACTAACTTCTTTACCATATAGTCAAAACGGTCAACAACTACTCCATTATTATAAGACGTATACATTTTCAAGAAATATAAATATTATATTTTTTACAATTATATTTATCAAAGTTATTTTCAAGTGAAAATATTCCCATTCGTTGGATCTAAGTATATCAATCACATTTATGTTACAAACGTGACTATATACCACGATTACGTTACAGCTAAAATATATTGAGTAATTTTAGGTGTGCTACTTCTACTGGATCGCTATTGTAATTTAACTGAATTAAAAGGCAACTTATTAGACTAAGGTTAGAATTATGGTTGGTGGGGAAAGTGATTTAAAACCAACTTACACTATTATTATAATTAATCTAATACAACTATAAATATCTTGTTTCTAATGTCGAGACACATTAAAACAATAGAACAAAAACTACACTTCTTTTTTGCGGTTTGGTGAATTCAATTCGATAAATAAAATAATTTAAAATAAAATTGCTACAAATTATGAAAGATGTTGATAGTGACTATGTTGAATGAGGTTATATAAAAGAAATACAGGTGAATAGCAATGAACTACTCTGTTCATGATAAATAAAAAATTATTATTTCATGTCAGATATCAAATTTATTTACTCAATGTTACAATTACATACCACATCCATCCACAGCCACATTCAAAATATTCGATAACATCGTTTTATCTTGTAAACATAACCTTTGCAACTCATAACTCATTGCAAGTCATTCAAATGAGTACTTATAATTTTTCTGGAAACTTATAGTAATATGTATTTCATTACACCTGGAAACTGTGGAGTGAATGTATATTTTATAAATAGAAATACATAAAAACTATCAACGCACACTTATATTTGAATTAATTATCACATATGTGAAGATATGGGAAGGTTACTGGTCCCCACCAGTGTTGTCACAGTTAAACAAATTTTGTTTTACGTTTTAGAAAAATATATTTTTCAACCATTTAGAACAGTAATAAAAACTATCCTATCATTTAAGTTGGACCAAATAACAGATACTTACAAAGTTTGATCAAAGTCGGTTCAGTAATTTTAGAGTTTTCCGCGAACGAACATTGTGACACGAGATTTTTATATATATAGATAAATTTTATTCGTATTCGTTTTGTTTTGTGCATCTGATCTGTCGAAACTTTGATTTTGATACATGTTTTCTTTAAAAAAAAAAAAAAAAAAAAAAAAAATGAATTAAATATTATATTTAATTAACGAATGATCAGGTTGGTCTCTAAATATTTAACATATTACAAAGATATTAATTGTAATCTATCAAAAGATCATTACGTCATTCAAAAATAGTATGGTGCATCGATTCATCGTTATTATACCTCAATTTCATTTGCAGGCTTGGTTTCCAGTTCAAATAAAAAATGGTGGTATAGAAAGTGTCGGAAAACTGAGATGGAAAAAACATCGCAAATGTAGATATGTAGAGGAAGCTAATTGCTTGAAAACAGGAAAACCAAAAAGAGTTTACAATGCGCAAGAAGACGAAGACGACCCTGATGCTGGAGACGGAAGAGATGAAGGGGAGGTGGCCTATGACGATTACGATTACTACGATGATGATGATGATAATTCTACTTCTAACCCTGATTGGAATGAGTACGAATCATCCGTTACTACATTGACAGAGATTACAGTCTCAGGCACAACGACTGAAGAAACGCAAAGATCTATCGGCGATGAGCCATCGATTATTGAAGATAACTTACAACCAACTATTACAACTGAGGGCCCTCTCACCGACGAAACTGAAGAAGTAATTGAACGTAAAGTTCCTGTACCGGTCCGCGGTCACTGCCGTAATCGCCAACACACATATTATAACAAAATGGTTGAGGCAACGAAAGATATTACCAACTTAGAGTCTAGTGCAAGGACTGGATCTCCTGATCATCCCACGGAAAGTTCTACATATAAAGTTCAAACAGGGGATTTAACTAGTGAGCCATCGAGGGAGGCTACAACCATTATTTCCACGACCATTGGCAAAATAAAATATTATACAGATGACTTCGATGTGGGAGTTTCTGAAAAATCAACTGCTGAAAATGCAATAAAATCAACCAATGACATTATTGTTTCGGACACTTCATCAACTCCAAAAGTAGGACCTGTAGCTGGCGATTCAGAAATATACGACCTGAGTACAATAAAGAAATCCAGTAGTGATACAGTAGTTCCTGGAACTGCTACGTCTAAAAGTAACGAAAGAACAGAGACGTATCCAGAAACATTCCATTCTGAATCTACCCCGCGAAGGCTTGAAGTGCTTTCAACTTTAAAATATTCAAACACGGTTCCTGCGATTGGCGCTGTCTCGAATCGACTGACCATTGACGCAGTCGATATTTTACCCACTAATGAGGAAAGTATGACAAGTAGAACGAAAAACTATTTTAAATATCGAACTAAATGTGTTGTTGTTACGAAAGCAACTCAAGGTGGAGGAGATTATTACAATGACGACGAGCCATATGTAAGAAAACTCGAGTGATAATTTGTTTAAGTTAATTTTAACTCATTAAAACAAAGTTACAATTTTAATTTTTAAATACATAAAGAACCACTCAATAAACATTAACTTTTATTTGTTAAGAAAGAGGGAAACGGGAATTATTTTGTTCATTTTGATTTATTAATCAAATGAATCTCAGTTTATAGCCCAAAAAGTCCAATATAGTAGTTTTTAAACATTTCTTGACCATTATTTCTCAGAGGTCAACTTCTAAATTGTTTTCAATGAAACTTCATTCATGTATGAAAACTACCTCCTGTTCCCATCTCATTTCCTCTCTTCTCAGTTTTAAACATCAATTTAATAATTATCTGTTTGAGCAATGAAACTAATGAATGGTGAATGCAAGATGACACACATAATTCATCAACAGAAAAATATTATACAATCCATGAAAAATGAGCATTTATTTATATTTCAAAACAAAGGAAAAAATGATTAATTCTATAGAATATTGGCTGATGTAATATCCGAATCTAGCTAGGTCATAGCACTAACACACTCCTACCTTTTTGCTCGCGAGCCTGCACCTCTGTGCCAACATTGCAATGGAGGCCTCTCGATTAATCATATAATTCAAGAATGCCCGTATTATACGTCACAGCTTCACAGAATATTCCATTCCAAATATTTCAAAAGTTCTAGGGGATAATGAGGATTTAATTCAATTAATCTTTACATTTCTCCGGAAAAACACCTTGCTATCCAAAGTATAAAATTTACTATATTCATCATTATAGGTTTATTCTAAAAAAAAATTTCTTGTTACTACTTTATTTCATTATTATTACGTAGTTCGTCGCAACCTTACACTTTTTTTTAATTTTTTTTTTTTAAATTAATCTTGTTTATCCATACTCAATTGATTCCCCTCTTTATACCTTTTGTTTATAATTATTATTAATTATTTATTTCTTCCTTCTTCTATAAGTTTAACAATTATGTTAGCATTCGTATACGCGCTGATGACCTTTGATGCTTTGCTCCTTAAAGCCCTAACTAACAACAACAACTAGGTCATAGTTGGTAAAATTTTTAGATGTTTATTACGGAAAGAAGTACGAAAATTACTTATCAATTTTATTAATTAAAATAAATAAAAGTTATAATGTGATATTCTGGGATTTCGAGGGGATCGACGTTTGACAATTTATAAAGATGAAATACCGGTTATTACAACGTATTTAGGTGCTTAGTACTGTGCGATTTCGGTTTTTTGGTCTCTAATAAATTACATCTGAACTGAATTTTTCTTAACTCTTTAGATAATCTAACTTTGTACAAAGCTAACACAGTAAGATTTTTTTTTTTTTTGATTATGCCTTCCCATTTCGACTTCCGCCTTAAGGGATCAGGCAGCCCAGTACCACACCGATCTGGATGGGGTTTCGTCTCTTATTTTTTGTAATCGGGGGCATACTTCTAGATGCGCTGCATCCATTTCACTATTTGCAAGACAAAAGCAGCAAAGTGGAGACCCGACCACTCCGATCCGATGCAAGTGTTTTGCGAGGTAGTCATGGCCAGTAATCATTCGGAACTGTGCAATAGCATCTTTCCTCTTCAAATCTAATGGTATTCTTTCTTCTTCTACAAGGAATTTGGCCCAGTGCTTGTTGATCGAACTTTAGGAGTCCGTTAGTAGAGCATGATATGCCCTCTTAACTTCATCCCTAGCTCTACGATAGGAAATTCGATTGTCCAACTGTTCCGAAGCTGCACCTTCTTTTGCAAGCTTGTCGGCTACTTCATTCCCATGGATACCACAGTGGCCGGGTACCCATTGGAAAACCACCTGTCTACCTTGTTGAAGCAGCTGTTCAATTTTTAATTGACAGTTTACAACGTCATTTTCTTGAGATGCATTTGGCTGCGTAGTTGCTATGGTAGCCGCCCGTGAATCCACAAACAACACAATTCTCTTTGCATCTATATTAATGAGAGCTTGCAAAGCTAGTAATATAGCTCGAATTTCGCTATCGAAATTTGTAGACCATTTTCCTACCGCCTTCGAGATTTGAAATAGACGGGAGTACACGCCTGCTCCTCCATTGTAATTTGCATGTTCCGCTGAACCATCGGTGTAGGCATGGAGCCAAGGAGGGCTGGGATAGCGCTCAGATATGGTTTCGAGTGCCAAGGATCTTAATTCCTCACGTATAGCTTCTTCTTTTTTAATTTGTCTCATGAGATCAAGGTGATGAGATGCTGTCTTTAGGGGAATCCTGGGTGGCAGTAGAGAAAGTTTTTCTCTTGGAGCAGGCATTAAGCCTGTTTTATCTCTAAGGCTTTCTACTTTTTAAAAAAATGTGACCTGCGTCTTGAGTCTTGTGGGGTGTTTCACTCTACTTGACCAGTAGTCGACCGGGAGTTCATAGCACAGTAAGATAATTTTTGAAATTAGTGTCGGGAATGTTTCTGGAGAAATAACTAAATAATGGTGAACTGGTTGTCAAAGGAACAGAGGTTTAAAACTTTACAAATTACAGTAGGTCATTTCTCTTGTAATAGTGGTCTGTTTGAAACAACAAATACTAAGTTGAAATAATTTAAGCACAAAATACAAGAAACAAAAATCTAGAGAAATTGGTACAGCACTCAATATTCACCAATTAATCCATAATAATTATCAAATGACAAAAAAGTAAAGAATACGCGTAAACACTGCTTTAAATAAATTTTTTAACATTGTTGCTCCTAAGGTTTCACTCGCAAAATATGTTTAAAAAAAATACGTAATTCAAAAATAAAATATGTATATATATATATATATATATATATATATATATATCTTTAGAAAACATTATATATAAGTTGTAATTCATTTGTTCGTCTTTAGGTTATAATCTTAAACTTAAAAAAAAAAATTAATATAAGTAAATTATTTAATACAACGATAACAAATTATTTCATAGGCATGTTTTACTTTCACTTACTATATATAGTAAGGGGAAGTATTGCGATCGTGAAAATTTTCGAATTCCAGTTTTCAACGGAAATACACGTTTTAGGGTCCCCTGAGTCCAAATAACCAAGTCCCGCAAAAAGGTCTGTGTGTGTGTGTGTCTGTGTGTGTGTGTGGTAACTCCCGGGCGGAAACGGTAAGTCCTATGAAACTGAAATTTCATATTTAAGACAACTATACGGCCGAGACGTGACAAAACTTTTTTCATCAAAATGAGCTTACCGGAAGAGGCACTTTATATCATGCATTTTTCACCTTTTTTCGATTTTCTCAGAAACGGTTCCGACGATTTTGATTAAACTCGCTATATCGATGTAAAATTTAATGGGCTTTAATATCATGTAGGTTTTATTAAGATAAAAATGGTCTGACAGTGCTTAAATGCCGATATTTTAAATTTTCTTCCCCTAAAGTACCTTTAATTTTGTAGATTCAATTATAATAACTAGATTATCTTGTTAACGCTGATGAAAAACTGGTAAATATATAAATTGAATAAATTCGATACCCAACTAAAGGAGAAAACAGAAAAAATATTTTTTTAATGCAATTTTTCATTTCTGAACATAAGAGCAGTAATATACATGTATGATATACCATTGGAAAGCTAAAGATTTTAGAAAAATTATCATCTCATACACAAGCTTTTAAAAGTTAATAGAGAGTGATGAAATGAACATAAAACTAACTGATTATTTTAGATAATAATATAATAGATTTTTGAATCAAACACATGTTTCTATAGAAATTTAATTTAATTTATTACTTTCACTTACTATATATAGTAAGGGGAAGTATTGCGATCGTGAAAATTTTCGAATTCCAGTTTTCAACGGAAATACACGTTTTTGGGGTCCCCTGAGTCCAAATAACCAAGTCCCGCAAAAAGGTCTGTGTGTGTGTGTGTGTGTCTGTGTGTGTGTGTGTGGTAACTCCCGGGCGGAAACGGTAAGTCCTATGAAACTGAAATTTCATATTTAAGACAACTATACGCCCGAAACGTTCCAAAACTTTTTTCATCAAAATGAGCCTACCGGAAGAGGCACTTTATACTATGCATTTTGCACTTTTTTACGATTTTCTCAAAAACGGTTCCGACGATTTTGATTAAACTCGCTATATCGATGTAAAATTTAATGGGCTTTAATATCATGTAGGTTTTATTAAGATAAAAATGGTCTGACAGTGCTTAAATGCCGATATTTTAAATTTTCTTCCCCTAAAGTACCTTTAATTTTGTAGATTCAATTATAATAACTAGATTATCTTGTTAACGCTGATGAAAAACTGGTAAATATATAAATTGAATAAATTCGATACCCAACTAAATTCTTTAATAGTTTCACGTATTTTTAAATCTAACTCTATTTGAAAATTCTTTCATTGATTTTTCAGTTTGATGTAAGTGAAAGTCGTGTGTTGCCCACACCAGATTTTTTTGTTTACTTATAGTTATATTTGAAGTTCATTTCGCTCAAGCAGCTGTCCATTAATCTAAAGATTGCTCAAACGTCTGTTTAATTTTAATTTTCTGTCTAAGAAATGCTTCATATTGAGCTAATTTTACAGTTGGATAGATACTACCTACCAATACTGGTACTGGTGCTATTTAGTAAAGATAATATTTTAGTTTCTCCTATATTAAAATTAAGTTTGTTTTCTCAATTCCAATGACAAAGCATTGTAAAATTACAAGATTTTACTATAAAGTATGTCAGAAGAATCTTATTAAATATCTTCTGTCTCATTATCCTTCAATCGGTGTAAGTTCTGTAACTTTTTTTCCCGATATACAAACCACATGATTAGGTCAGGCCAACTTATGCTATGCCGATGTAGTCCAAATATTTTATTGTAAATGTTAAGTTAGAATGTTATTATACTAAAACGCAAAAAAATAAAATAATATCCGTGGCGGTCGTGAAAAACTAGATAATTCGAGTTATATCAAAAATGAGTCAACTTCACTTATCGCTCCCTCAGACCTTCTCCTACGTCTTGTTAAATTGGTTAAAGAATTCCTTGGTGGAAGAAATTTCAGGTGGAAAGAAAGATGTAATTAATAACTCTATTTTGGTATTACGCGAAACTTTAAGTCGCTTACCTGTAATTTTCGTAAGTCGCTTAAATGAAAGATTTTGACTTAACCACTTATTCACGACCGCCAGAGATATATGCGTTCCGGTACGTTTTTACTTTTTAAAAGCAACGGATTTTAGACCATTGATCTTCCTCGGTGTTAGAATATTAACACTATTATAATGTCTCAGTATTATGTGCTATTATGATCACTTGAATGACTGAAATAATTTTCTTTTTCGAAATGCTTGTTGCTTCAACAATATTAATGACATGTGAAGCTTTATCCTGCATAAAACTATCATGAAATATCATGACAGTTTACAGGTTTTTTGAATGCCTCCAACCTCTCTTGAAATGTTTCAGATGCTAGTTTAATGATATTTCATTATTATTAAAATTTTAACATAAAAGGAAAATATATAGGACTAGAAAGTATAATTTACCAAATTACACAGTAAAGTAAAATGCACCATTTTTGTATAAGATCATGGGTCCAAAACAGTAAGAAAATACATTTGAGTGGGTTCACCAGAGATGGGCCCTGAAAAAATTAATTATTAAGAAATCAATAGATAAACAGTTAGACAGACTACCAATTCTCATTTAATCTATATTGGGTTGTTTCACATGAAATGTCCTTTTTTATAGTTTCTGGAATATAAAAAGGATTTTGCAGGTCTCTGTTGTTTTCTTCCGAATGTTTGCATATTTAAAGTAAACAGTTACTAATCCTATACCTTTGTATTATAAACATTAGCTTCCCAATCAATTACCCACTTTATAGTATACCTCCAAATATGAACATGGAAACGATTTTTGAGTAATATTTTTGTACGAGTTTAAACTCGGCCATTGAACGGACCATTCGCCGTTGGTTTGCTAAGTTTTCAGCTGGGGATACCGACTTGGAAAACTTGCCCCGAGGAAGACCTCCGTCCATAATAGACAACGATGTCCTCAAACATATAGTAGAAGGAAACCCCTACCAAACAGTTAAAGGACTCTCAGCACAACTAAATGCTAGTGCATCTACTGTTTCCAGACATTTAAAGTGTTTGGGAAAGTAAAAAAACTCGATACCTCATGATCTCACTGAGCGGCAGCATGACCCCATGTTTCAAAACATACCGTGCTAAAAATGAAAGAACTGGGCTACAAAGTTATTCCGCACCCACCATATTCTCCCGACTTGTCTCCAACAAATTACCATCTGTTCAGAATTTAGACAAATTCGTCAAAGAAAAACTTTTTGAAAATGATGATCAAGTGAAAAGTGCGTTTTCAGATTTTGTTTCACTTCAAAGCTCAATGTTTTTCAGTTGGGGATAAAAAAGTTGGTGTCACGTTGGGAAAAATGTGTAGAAAATGAAGGTAAATACTTCGAATAAAATTATCTTGTTTTCATATCGTATTTTTAATAAAAATCCTATACCTTGAAAACGGACATTTCATGAGAGACAAGCCGATAATTACTAATATATATATATATATATAAGTAAGTACAGCTAGTTAGATTCAACTTTGGGCAAAACATACAGTCTATCCAAAACATTACTTATAAGTAGTTATATATATATATATATATAACTACTTATAAGTAATGTTTTGGATAGACTGTATGTTTTGCCCAAAGTTGAATCTAACTAGCTGTACTTACTTACATACTCTTTGTAGACAAAAAATATACTGAATAAGAATTTATTTTTAACGCTATGACTAAAGATATTTATTTACAACTGCTGTTTTTTTAATATCTTTTCAGAGTAAACACACAAGAAAACATTACTGTGATGAAGACAAAACAGTGCCGTCAAATGATCTAACAGACCCAAGACTTCGTCACATTGAGACACCACCATACCCTAAACCTCCTGTTAACCTACGATTTCCAACTTGTTCAGGCAATGAAGATAAACTTGATGATATCCTGTCTCCTACATTCGTACCTGGAAAACAGAATGGAACGGATGAGGGGAAAGATGGCAAAAAAGATTCCGGAACGGCTTTTGAAAAGAAGAAAGAAAAAGGTAGAAAGAATAGGAAACATTGCCGAAGAAAATCAACTTATTTAACTACTGAGATGTTGTCTTCAAAAACTGTAACCAGTCTTACGACGGAACGTTACATAGCAAAACAACGTGCAGGTAAAATCACATTCAGCATTATTTACCATTAATCTGATATTTAAAAAAAAAAATAAAATAATAATAATATATATATACCAATTTCCAAATGAAAAAATCAATTTCCACCACTCGTATAGGTTGGATGTGAAAATAAATAATCACTAGCATGAAAAGGAAGAGATTGACGGATGTAAAGTACTGATTTGGAGATGACGCAGACCACCAGGAAAAAATATGTTAGAACAGTATCCCTAAGTTTGTCACATTCAAATATCATACACTACAAAAATAATGTCATCACAGACATTTTTTAATAAGACTTACCAACTTTTGAGGGAGACATATCAAATGATACTCTACGTAGTAGTTGCTTAACTATATATGAAATATATAGAATGGGAAAGTTTTTTCAACTTTAATTTTTTTTTAGTAGCCGAGGTAAATGAAAGTCTTGTGTTGTCCGCACCAGATTTTTTTAATTAGCTGTAAACTTTTTTCAAATTTAAGTTGCTTTAATAGTTCTTAAACTGATTTTAACGGCCGAAGTAAGTGAAATTCGTTGTTTGCCTGCACCATATTTTTGTAATAAGAACGATAGTTAAATTACTGGGATATTGTTTATACTGTAAACTAAAATCATGATTAAAAACGCGAGTGTGGAGGAAGGAAAGTGAAAATATGGGGTTATGTGCCAAATAAAAAACTACAAAAAAAAATTCTGTATATGGAGGAAAACACGAATCATCTGGCAGTATGAAACATACATTAGAACCGACTCTCATACAGACCAAATATATACAAAAAAATTCCATAAAAATCGGTGTAGCTGTTTCGGAGTAGTACGACCACAAACACCGTGACACGAGATTTATGTATGTACATATTTATATATATAAGACATATATATATATAATAATAAGACATATATATAAATAAGACCGGCTGTCATTCTGGATCTCACCGTTAGATATGAATCCAACGACCTTGAACAGGCAAGTAAAGTGGAAAGAGAAAAAAGAGGAATCTACGAAAAATGTATCCCTTTCCTCAAGGAAAAGTTCCGCGAAAGCTTCAGCGAGAGAGACTTCAACGTCAGAGGCCTATGACTCGGGGCCCGCGGAGCTGTACCTAGTTCAGCAAGGAGCTTCATGGAGGATATAGGTGTCGATGTCAAGGACGTAGCAAGGATAGCAGAAAGTCTGGTTCTCCACTGTCTGGGAATTATACACCATCACATCTACTCGTAACAGTTATAATTGGAGGGGCATGCATGTGCATCTGTGTTTACTTTTATTTTAATTTTAATTTTAACAAATTGTTTTATATATATATAGATATTGATTTTAGGTGCTGAGTGTTTTGGTATTGTTTTTATTTATGATAATGTGATTTTTTAGTATGTAGTTGTTTAATGTATATATAATTTGTTGTTTTTTAATTTAATGTTCATTGTATATGTATAGATATATCTAAATATTTGAAAGAAAATGTAAAACGGTAGAGAAGGAAAAGAGAAAAAAAAAAAAAAAGAAATGAAGAATAAGTAGGGAGGAAAAAAATTAAAAAGAGTAAAAAAGGAAAAAAAAATATTGTATTTATAGTTAGATAAAATGTTAAGAATTTTCCTGTAGGAAAGAATCGGTATGCTGTGTTATAGCAACCCAATTAACTTGGGCAGCATCATTTTGTTTGTTTATTTATGAATAAAGTGTATCTCTCTCCTATTTTAATATATTGAGGATACTGAGGGGAGTTCATTATTAAATAATTTTAAAATTAAACAATTAAAGATAACGAACCTTTGTCGGCAAAACATCTAAAGGCGTTTACCTCCATGGGGTCCCCCAGCAATATGTACCTCGGGAAACTTCCTAGACACTTGGACAAAGGACCCCCGGCTTGGGACACTTCCCAGATCAGTTCTGCCCGAGGAGAAGATTCGAAAGCGTCAGTCAAGTTCAATCCTCAAGATGAGGTGAGTCTTATTCCAGCAAGAGGAGGGTCGAGTTCCATACTCAAGAAGAAGCGATGTCCGTCTGGGGGTCAGAGAGAGCAGCTGAAGGATGAAGCAGAGAATGGGTGCTTAAGACTGATTCCATCTTCACCAGCCGACAAAGTGTTTTAAAGGTTAATTGTAATATTGTATGACAAGTGTAACTATAATGTCCCTCAGTATTCTCAAGCATTGTGTAAATATATGTGTTAAGTTGTTTTAAATAATAATGTCAGTTTGTAAAACATTTCTAATTTAACCTTACCCTGCATGCCACCTATTGGATTGGTAACACGATACCTTTGGAAAGGAGATACAACGGTATCATTAAATATAGTTTATATATGGAATAAATATATCCAGTAAGCTAGTTTTTGAAGGTACCGCTGCCTTACAAAAGCAGCCGGTAAAACACATAGCAATATAATATATATATATATATATATATATATATATTATATATACTTATTTCTACGAGAAAATATAATAAAAAGGGAACAGAGAGGCGAAATAAAACCCACGCTTACTTGATAACATATGATTATTATCACTTATGCATTAAAAAGGTTTCATAATTCAGGTGTTGTTTACATTTACATCAAAGTGATTAAAGTTAATATTAACACTATTCCATCTTAACTTATATATATATAGTTGTATAATTATATATATATATATATATATATACAAACTACTATTTTGAAATAACTGTGTGATTGGATAATAAATCGGTTTTATGGATTTTTAAACCAATCTTAGCTGACAGTTGTTTATTTTGCAAATATAATTCACCTTGCTAATTTTTTTTTGCTTTTTTAAGCTGAATGATCTTTTTATATTATTTTTTAAAGATTATATTGATGGAATATTTTTACTAAGTTTTATTTGGAATTTATATCAATATTTAATTTGATGTATTGTTAAACAGGAAATAAAAATGACGCCAAAGTGGTAGTGCGGATTCCATCAAGTCTCTCTGACATACCAGTTGTGGTCATGAGAGACCCGCTAACACAAAAATTGTCATTATCACTGATTGGTGCTGAGCAAGATTCAATTCACACGAAACCGGTTTATTACAAACCACGACTTTATCATCAGATGTTCCCTCCGCCATTTTCTTATCATAATCTTTATTCACCGAACATTCCTCCGTTCAGAAAAATATATCCATATGAATACTTGTACGGTCCGAATGTAGCGTACAGATACGACAAAGCCAACTATATCTATCCTAAACGCCTTAGATTCTGTAACAACTATCGTTGGATCAGAGATACCTATGAAGATGAGGATGGGGACGACGAAGAAGATGATAAAAATTCTACAAATTCGGAATGGGAGATCTATCTTACTGTTTAATATATCTATTTTTTTTTTAACGAATTGTTTGTTACTATCTATTGCATAGCTGTTTTCATGACACTGGGGACAATTTTTGATGAGATTTCAGAGCTTATCTTTCTAAGCCTAGTCCAAGCAAGAGTATCAGTGACACAGCTCTTGCGTCAAAACTGTTTTTTATTTGGCAATGGAGGAGCCAGAGAACTCCGGAGGATCTGTCTGTCATCCTCTCTGTCGTCAGCTTGAACGCTTTAAAACGAGTACCTCTGGCACCGTTTGAAGGTATTTTACAGTATGGTGAGAGTACGTGTACTGTTTTGGACTGATTTTCTATCATTGCTCATCAATGCATTTTAAGATGTTGAATTAAGCTATTGGGTTGTTTCACATGAAGTGTCCGTTTTTATTGTTTCAGAAATACATAAAGGATTTTGCAGGTCTCTATTGTTTTCGTCCATATTTAAAGTAACCAGTTACTAATCCTCTACCTTTGTATTATAAACATTAGCTTCTTAATCAGTTAGTATACCTTTTTAGTATACCTCCAAATATAAACATGGAAACACGATTTTCGAGTAGAAGGGAATGTTAATGAACGGACCATTCGCCATTGGTTTGCTAAGTTTTCAGCTGGGGATACCGACTTGGAAAACTTGCCCCGAGGAAGACCTCCGTCCGTAATAGACAACGATGTCCTCAAACATACAGTAGAAGGCAACCCCATACCAAACAGTTAAAGGACTCTCAGCACAACTAAATGCAAGTGCATCTACCGTTTCCAGACATTTAAAGTGTATTGGGAAAGTAAAAAAGCTCGATACATGGCTACCTCATGATCTCACTGAGCGGCAGCAAGACCCCATGTTTCAAACCATACCGTGCGAAAATTGAAAGAACTGGGCTACGAAGTTCTTCCGCACCCACCATATTCTCCCGACTTGTTTCCAACAGATTACACCTGTTCAGGAATTTAGACAACTTCGTCATAGGAAAACGTTTTGAAAATGATGATCAAGTGAAAAGTGCGTTTTCAGATTTTGTTTCACTTCAAAGCTCAGAGTTTTTCAGTTCGGGGATAAAAAAGTTTGTGTCACGTTGGGAAAAATGTGTAGAAAAAGAAGGTAAATACTTGGAATAAAATTATCTTGTTTTCATATCGTATTTTTAATAAAAATCCTTTACCTTGAAAACGGACATTTCATGTGACACAACCCAGTATTTTATTTGTTGTGGTGTTATCTGAATCGAGGGAACATTAAATGGTGATAGTTTTTTAGTACTGTTTTATGCCGTCTAATAAGTATATTTGTCTCTTTTTTCTTTTCTTTTTTTTTTTTTTTTTTTTTGTGATATTTTCTTTCATATATAACACAAAACAGAGTATTTATGTATTTATACAGGTTATTTAGGAGCATTCCGAGAGTATGGAAAGATATTGGGAGGCAAGAAAAAAAACATGAAGTCGTGATTTCAAGTTTAATTACTCTCCTCAGAGGGAATTATCGTAATAATTATACAAAGTATAATTAAGGAGAGTAATGTCACGATGAATATTACATTTTGTTTGATCTCCCTTTTTATGGACACGGATGATAACATCTGGATACCATTCATCTGGCAGTATACTATTATCCTAGCTGTGAGAAAACGATCTTTGAGTTACTCGTTACCTCCGCCTTCAAAAATTCTCATGCTATGCTATCCGATCCAGAGACTTTGATTTCATCTTCTTTAGGTGGCACGGAAAATTCAAGGCACTCACTTACAAATGGAGTTTCCCCTTCTCTTACGGAATCCTCGGGGGTTACTAACATCTCCCTAAAGTAGCTAGCCCACCTACTAAGAATGATTTCTTTATTATTGGGTTGTGTCACATGAAATGTCGGTTTTCAAGGTAAAGGATTTTTATTAAAAATACGATATGAAAACAAGATAATTTTATTCCAAGTATTTACTTTCTTTTTCTACACATTTTTCCCAACGTGACGCCAACTTTTTTATCCCCGAACTGAAAAACTCTGAGCTTTGAAGTGAAATAAAATCTGGAAACGCACTTTTCACTTGATCATCATTTTCAAAAAGTTTTCCTTTGACGAAGTTTCCTAAATTCCTGAACAGGTGGTAATCTATTGGAGACAAGTCGGGAAAATATGGTGGGTGCGGAAGAACTTCGTAGCCCAGTTCTTTCAATTTTTGAACGGTATGTTTTGAAACATAGGGTCTAGCGTAGTCGTGTAAGAGTATAGGAGCCTTCCGATATACCAACCCAGGTTGTTTTTTTAATGATTGTGTGTGCATTTGGTCAATTTCATTGCAGTACGTTGTAGAGGTAATGGTTTCACCTCTAGGTAAAAAGGAGTAATGGATTATTACAGCCATGGACCATCATACTGTAACCATCCATTTTTTGGGATGAATATTCGGTTTTGACATTTGCGATGTTCAACCACTGCCCTGACTGAAGCTGATTGTCATATGCGATTCATTTTTCATCGCAGGTAATTATTCTTTCAAGGAAAAGCTCGGTTTTTTGCCTCGCAAGCAAAGAAACGCAGGTCTCAAGCCGTTTCAATTGCTGCCGCCCAGTGAGATCATGAGGTACCCATGTATCGAGATTTTTTACTTTCCTAATACACTTTAAATGTCTGAAAACGGTAGATGCACTTGCATTTAGTTGTGCTGAGAGTCCTTTAACTGTTTGGTAGGGGTTTCCTTCTACTGTATGTTTGAGGACATCGTTGTCTATTACGGACGGAGGGCTTCTTCGGGCAAGTTTTCCATGTCGGCATTTCCAGCTGAAAACTTAGCAAACCAACGGCGAATGGTCCGTTCATTAACACTCCCTTCCCCAAACACCTTGCAAATATTTCTAGCGCCTCAGCTGCTGAATGGCCGAGTTTAAACTCGTACAAAAATATTACTCGAAAATCGCGCGTTTCCATGTTCATGTGTTTGGACCTGCAAAATACTAATAAAAACGGACATTTCATGTGAAACAACCCGATAGTTTTCAGTAATCCATCTTCCCCACGGCACGCCTTGGTTCTTGGCGTGAATTCCTTGCGTTGGGCATTTACGTCTCTATAGAAGGCCCTAGTATTCGCCTGCCAACCTAGGTCTGCATTTTGGGTGCAGACTGTGTCTTTCTACTGTGAGCAGGATGCCAGGTTCTCTTCATACTTGTGCGTTGAAGTCACCCAAAACTATCTCCACATCATGGCGAGGACAGTCTGTAAGCCCTAGTTCCACGTCATTATAAAAATTGTCCTTCCTCTTCTGCGACCTCAGTCGGTGCGTGGACAGAAAATATGGAATAATTGCTAAAAATATTTCCCGAATTCTCGGCATACATAACCGTTTGTTAACATCCATGACGAACTTACCACTATGATAATACCCTCAATACAAAACCCGTTTCAAAGATATACTGGTTCCGATGCCAGCTGTAATAGATGGCGTGACCTCTCTTCACTCTTCACTCTTCAAGAACCTGTCCATCTCTGTAGTGAAACAATGTCGATCTTGTATTGTGAGAGCTCACCCACAAGCAAAAGATTTTAGAGTGATTAAGAACTCCGAATATTTTGTCAGCAGTGCAAACTTTTTTTTTTATGCTATAGGGTCAAAGCTCATGAAAAAAAAAATAGCTTATAAAAAGGCATTGAAAAAAGGTTATGGATCTAATGAGTAAAAACGTAACTTTTTTTTACATTTATAAACATATTACATGTATAAATATATTGTCCCAATATCTCTCCTCTCCTCCGAGAATTTTAAGTGAAAAGGTTCCTAAAACGAGAACATTACTAGTAGCAAGATACAATAGACATTTTTCATGATTTGGTTAACACCTTCTTGAAATTTTATTACAAGTTATTATGCAGAACTGTGAAAAAAAGTGAAATAATAAAAATTTGAAATAGATGGTTTTGATTTTGAGTTAAAATTGTTTCATTCTGTTAGATGAGCACGGTAGATGAACAGAAGAGAGACAGCACAGGTGGTTCTAAATTATCTATTTCTGGAAAAGTCAATAAATATGGCAGAAGAGATGGCCTTCTACTTTTTATTATCTGATATGGCTTCTTCGTAATCCAACAGCTCTGGTTGGCAAACTGATCATTTAAATAAAATACAATCTGAAACCGCTTAACAAATAAATATGTTGCTAATAGTTCCTTGAATAAATCCCATATATTTAATAATTTATAAATTCCATTTTAATTTATAAACATATTATTGGGTTGTGTCACATGAAATGTCCGTTTTCAAGGTAAAGGATTTTTATTAAAAATACTATATGAAAACAAGATAATTTTATTCGAAGTATTTACCTTCTTTTTCTACATATTTTTCCCAACGTGAAACCAACTTTTTTATCCCCGAACTGAAAAACTCTGAGCTTTGAAGTACAACAAAATCTGAAAACCCACTTTTCACTTTATCATAATTTTCAAAACGTTTTGCTTTGACAAAGTTGTCTAAATTCCTGAACAGCTGGTAATCTGTTGGAGACAAGTCGGGAGAATATGGTGGGTGCAGAAGA
The DNA here is from genome assembly GCA_023052935.1 of Piezodorus guildinii. Lineage (NCBI taxonomy): Eukaryota > Metazoa > Arthropoda > Insecta > Hemiptera > Pentatomidae > Piezodorus > Piezodorus guildinii. Next base: position 8,450,555 of record CM041294.1, on the reverse strand, counting down.
ACTTCGTAGCCCAGTTCTTTCAATTTTTGCACGGTATGTTTTGAAACATGGGGTCTTGCTGCCGCTCAGTGAGATCATGAGGTACCCATGTATCGATCTTTTTTACTTTCCCATTACACTTTAAATGTCTGGAAACGGTAGACGCACTTACATTTAGTTGTGCTGAGAGTCCTTCCTCGGGGCAAGTTTTCCAAGTCGGTATCCCCAGCTGAAAACTTAGCTAACCAAAGGCGAATGGCCCGTTCATTAACAATCCCTTCCCCAAACGCCATGCAAATATTTCTAGCGGCCTCAGCTGCTAAATGGCCGAGTTTAAACTCGTACAAAAATATTACTCGAAAATCGCGTGTTTCCATGTTCATATTTAGAGGTATACTAAAAAGTGGATAATTGATTGGGAAGCTAATATTTATAATACAAAGGTAGAGGATTAGTAACTGTTTACTTTAAATATGTAAACATTCGGAAGAAAACAACAATGATCAGGAAAATCCTTTATGTATTTCAGAAACTATAAAAACGGACATTTCATTTGAAACAACCCAATATATTAAATTTAAATATTCAATATGAAATATAAGATAGAAACAAAAACTAATGGAAGGCTTTAAATATATGCTTGTTTGTTTGTTTATTTGTTTAACGTCACTTTATGCTACTATGGCTAATCGGACGATGCTACAGTGGGAGTCCTAAATTTTGCCTATCCAGGTTTTATTAGGATAGGGATCTTTAACGAGTACCTGACATCGCACAGGCTCGGGACCACCTTTTAACGTCCCCTCCGAAGGACGGCGTAACTAAGGATTTTTTTTAAATTTATGCTAAAACTGTGGCACACATTAAAATAGTACCAGCATTACTTGGAAGTGTGGTTTATTTGTGACCGATCCAATCTTTTCCTTGATTGGCCAAGGTCAGCAATACTTATTTTAATTTAAAAAATTGTCTTTTGCTCAACAATACGGTTAGAAAAAAAAAGAGGGAAATTCGAAAGATCTTGAAGATTTGAAAATTCGGTGCAGTGAAAGTTAAAGGTGTCTGGCAATTCAGAAATGATAAGGAGATGCAGGAGGATAGGTGAACCTTGTCTCTTGTATTCAGCTAGGCCGATTAAAATGGTTAGGATTTGAAAATTCCTATAGAATCTACTCCACAAAACTAAAGAAGGCAGAAGAAGTACGAAAGCGTGGGAGGATCCGAATTTGATGGCTGGATAATGTCAAGGCAGATATGAAGGCTTAAGGTGTGCATTGCTAGAGCACTCTTATGGATCATAGTGATAATATGTAAGTAAATAAAGAAAACGTAAGTGTGGTAAGCCGAATCTTTCTAAAATTAGATACCTTAAAATAACTCGAAAGCACTTCTAAGCAAGATTGGAAAAGTAAAAAAAAAAAAAAAAAAAAAAAAAAAATCGGAAAAAAACAACAACAAGCAATCGTGATTGACATGAAACCATGTCTCTGTTTCACACAGTACCAGAGAGAGATACACAGTATCCCGTTGACGCATGCGAAGTTCAGATTTGGAACGGGAGACTGTTCTACGCATGCGTCGACATGGTGTTGCGTAAAGTGAAGTAGGTTATACATAGATACCTTGGAATAGAAATGGACCTGATAACGATATGATAACATCTGGTGCGCGCAACACTCGACTTTCACTTACCTCTGTTATTAATATCAATTTAAGAATTTTTTTAAAAAATTTAGAGACGAAAATAGATCGTTTAAGAATTATTTACATTTGATTTTTATAGAAAGACGTTATCTATACTAATATTATAAAGCTGAAGAGTTTGTTTGTTTGAACGCGCTAATCTCAGAAACTACTGGTTCAAATTGAAAAATTCTTTTTGAGTTGGATATTTATCAAGGAAGGTTATAGGCTATATAACATCACGCTGCAACCAATAGGAGCGAAGAATCAAAGGAAAATCTAGAAAAAAACGGGTGAAATCAACCTAGCATCCCAATGATTCTAAATGACCTTTTATTTTACCTTTTAATTTTAAAATAATTCAATTTCCCGTTAAGTTATCTTTTGCCGTAACAATTAATAAATCACATAGGCAAATATTTAAACACGTAGGAATAGATTTACGTCAAGATCGGGTTGCGGAGAAAATCAGTATGTTCTTCTGCCACAAGAAAATAAAACCAAATATATCATTTACACAGTAGTACTTTAAAATATTAGGTTGTCCGAAAAGTTCGTAGAGGTTATTAAAATGAAATTTCCCTTTTGTTTTGTCCACTAAAAATGAATCTCGAAGCTAATGTTTATTTATATGCCTTTAATCCTCATGGAATTAAATACGTTTAAACACTGAATTCGTCTTTATTAAGGCTCAGTAGTGTAGTTTATTGCAAACCAACATGAGTGGCGGTTCGGTTCATTTTCGGCATATTATACTGTTCATTTTGAAAAAAGGTAAGAAAGCATCCCAAACTGCAAGAAAGATTCGCTTCGTGTATGGCAGCAGTTCGATTGCTGATAGCATGGTTCAGAAGTGGTTTTCGCGGTTAACATAAGGAGATTTGAATTTGGAAGACCAGCCAAGGGCTTACCGGACCTCAACTCTTGAAATCGAGGATATTATGACGGTCGTCACAAACAATCCACGAATTACTGTCTGTGAGATAGCTACGTTATTATACATTTTGAGCTCCTACCACAAAACCAAACTATAAATACGGACTTTTCCTGCTCCCAGTTAGATCAATTGAAGAGAAACGGCCAGAGTTGGCGAATCGGAAAGGCGTGCTATTCCACCAAGACAACGCTAGGCCCCATGTGTCTTTAATGACTAGGCAAAAGTTATGAAGCTTCAAATGGAAGGTTTTGCCTCACCCGCCGTACTCTCCTGACATTGCTCCTTCGGATTTCCATATATTACGTTCCCTCAACAATTTTCTATAAGGGTAATAGAAGATGACTTCAAAACGGACCTTTTATTGTTCTTCGGGGGTAAGAACAGTGATTTTTGGAAAAAAAAAAAAAAAAGATAACGGACCTTTCAAGCCGTTGGGAAAGGTAATCGGTAACGGTGGTAACTATTTTGTAGAATAAATAAATAAATTTTAAAACAGCTTAAGCTCATCAATTTTCCAAATTTCCGGACAACCCAACAAATTCTTTTAAAAACGTCTTAATAGCGATCATAATAACAGAAAGTGACGATGACGAAGTCGCGAGAAACAGCTAGTTAAATAATATGTTGTAATATTATCTACGAAATTCAGTAAGTTTTTTTCAGCTTTTCATCACTCCGTGTTAGAATAAGGTGACCAGATTTTTAGATGGGCAAAGCGGGACAACTCTGAAGGAGGGGCGGGGTTCATACGGAATAAAAATAACATCTTAATATTTTTATTTTTTTATTTTTTAACATAAGTACAATTTATAAATATCAAAAATGTATAATATTTTATTTGATTGAATTTGTTTAATTAAATTGTTGTCTTTTTTTAAAATATTGTAAAAAATCTTCACAAGAATTTGTCAAATTATATTTGACACATGAAATGGTTTTCAAAGTTTAAACACTTAATTTTGATTTTTCTGATGTCCACATTTGATATACTGTATAAAAACATATAATTATATGTTTTGATTCTTAAAGATAAATTCAAATTTTAAATGAATTTGTGATTATCTAACTGTTCTTTAGTAAATTACAATATTATACGTCTATGAGAATTTAAAAAAAAAATACTAAAATGTTATTAACACATACAGTACAAATATGCGTTTCACATCAGCAAAATTTCGCCGAATTAATTTGCCTTAAACATAATCTACGTGAACATATATTATTGTTGTTTATAACGAAATTAGTTTGATTGATTTTAAATATTGGCAACATTTTATTCGTATATTTCTTTCTAAAATTTCTTTTAAGGTTAAGGTCGGTGATATAATTTTTGTCATCAATATAATATATGAAGACTATGAGTATTTTAAGCTGAGTTTAAGACAATTTATGTATTTATGAAATATATAAATAAATTGCAACGAGTTTGCACGAATATAGTAATGATAATGGGACCCGACTAATAAACTTTGCCATTTCGAAAAACCTAATAATCAAAAGTACTACGTTTAAACATAAGGACATTCATTAGTAAACGTGGACATCGCCGGATGGACAAACTCGGAATCAAATAGATCATGTTTTAGTACAAAACAGATGGCAAAGTAGCATAATTAACGTGAAGCGTATCGTGGTGCAGAATGCGATTCTGATCATGAATTAGTAATCGCGAAACTTCGACAAAAACTAAATACAAAAAAGAGAACACCGAACTATATTCATTTCGAGAATTTTGATGTTAAATTGAACAACCCCGAAATTAGAAAACAATTCGCGATAGAAGTAAAAAATAGGTTCGATGCTTTGGAATCTTCAGACGAGGAACACGAAGATGTAAACAAATTATGGGAAGGGATCAGGGATAATATTAAAGAGGTCGGTAACTTATGTCTTGGGAAAATCGAAAACAAAAAGAACAAACCTTGGTTCGAGAGGGATTGTCAAAATATGTGTGAAAAAAGGAAAACCGCTAAACTGAATTCCTTAAATAATCTAGGCGATAATAATGTGGCTTACTTTCGGTTAGTAAAAAACGAACCTTCAAAATTCTTAAAAAATAAGAAATGAGAGTATCTTAAAGGCAAAATAATATAAATAGAAAAACACAGAAGCGAAAATAACGTAAGAGAGATGTACAAAGGTATAAACAAATCGCGTAAAAGATTTGAACCTCTATTGAATGGGGTTAAAGATGCGAATAACAACATAATTGCGGATCCGACTGAGATATTAAATAAATTTAAACAACACTTTGACGGCATTCTAAATACGGAAAATAATAATCAATCTCCTCCCTCTGAATACCAGAGCGCTGAACCATGGGTAGACGCACCGAGTAAAGAGGAAGTTGAAATGGCGATAGGAAAATTAAAACGGTATAAAGCTGCAGGAAATGATAATATCACGAGTGAATTAATCAAGGCGTGTGGAGAAGCGGGCGTTTCCAAATTACATGTTTTAGTTAAAAAGATCTGGGAAAATGAAAAAATACCCGGAGAATGGAAAGAATCAATACTTATTCCGATTCACAAAAGGACCGAGGACGGATTGTAACAACTATCGTGGGATCTCTCTTCTCCCAGTATGCTATAAAATATTCTCGTCAATACTAACTAGCCGAATCACGGAATACGCTGAGGAAATTATCGGAGATTACCAATGTGGTTTTAGGCGGAATCGCTCGACTATTGATCAAATATTTTCCTTACGTCAAATATTAGAGAAGAAGCTGGAATACAACGGTGTAGTCCTTCAACTTTATATAGAATTTAAAAAGGCTTATGATTCCATAGACCGTCAGAAGCTATATAACATCATGATTGAACAGGGGATACCTAGAAAGTTAGTAAACCTAGTAGAGATGTGTTTGTCGGGAACATTTCATAAAGTTAGAATCGGTCATAATTACTCCGAGAGATTTGAGGTGCGATCGGGTTTGAAACAGGGTGACTCCCTTTCACCTGTTTTGTTTAATATAGCCTTAGAATATGTTATAGAAAAGGTGATGTGTACCGACAAAGGCTTAAATATGGGTGACAAGATTCCGGTTTTGGGGTATGCCGATGATTTGGTACTACTAGGTGAAGGCACGGAAACTATACAACTAAATACAAGTGTGTTAATAAAAACCGGTAAACAAATAGGTCTCAAATTAAATACCGATAAGACGAAATATATGATTAGTTGCAGAAATGGTGGCGATCTTGATGATATTAATATTTCAGGTCATACTTTTGAACACGTAGAGAAATTCAAGTATTTAGGTTCAATGATAACAAGAAAAAATGAAATCCAGGAAGAAATAAAGTCCCGTGGATTATTAAAGGTGGGAAATGCGTGTTATTATTCAGTTGCTAAATTACTTAGCTCGCGGCTTCTGTCTAAAAACTTAATGGTTAGAATTTATAAAACTATTATTCTTCCAACGGTTCATTACGGATGTGAAACGTGGCCGCTTACTTTAAAGGATGAACAACGGCTTAAGGTTTTCGAGAATAAGGTACTGCGTAAAATATTTGGTCCGAAGAGAGATGAGGTCACTGGGGAGTTTAGAAGGTTGCACAACGCGGAATTGCGGAGTTTGTACCCTGTGAACATAATTGAGTTGATAGCATCGCGGAGACTCAAATGGGCGCGTAAAGTTGTTGGGCTTCGTGAGGAACGGATTCCGAGAAAGTTGGTATTCGCTGAACCGAATGGTAGGCGTCCAAAAGGTAGGCCGAAGCGTCGATGGGAGGATTGCATTAAGGCTGATCTCGGGGGTTTGGGATTGACCGGTGAACATTGGACGAGTCTGTGCAGGCGAAGTTTGATGGTATCGGCATCGAACCTTCGGGTTCGGTAAGCCTATTATTATTATTATTATTATAAATAAATTACTTACCTTAATTTTCTATGGTAAGTTGCAGATTTGTAATATTGATTTGTTTAATTAGCTAGCTAGCATGCAGTACGAACACGAAGTGTATCATCTGAGAGACAAATACGATGTAACTGGGTAGCAAAAGCAATATGTTAGTCGTCGTAGCCCGTAGGATTCTTAGAACGCAAAACAAATTGAAGGATTCTTAGAACCCAAAACAATGGTTTTCATAAATATAGAATTTAACTTAATTGTAAAAGTCGGGACGTTTAAAAAACGTTGTGGTACACGGGACAAATATTGAAAAATCGGGACTGTCTCGCTAAAAGCGACGTCTGGTTACAGCGATGACAGCGCCACCAAGCGGCCAAGCGGGGAAAGAATTGCATGAAGGATTATTTTAGGTATTTTCTCCTTTAGTTGTGAATCACATTTGCTCAACTTGGGTATTTAGGCGTTATTTGTCAATTATAATAAGATGATGTGCCTAATTTTTTTAAATCTACAAAATTAAAGAGTCTTTAGAGGAAGAAAATTTAAAATATCTGCATTTAAGCCCCACCAGACTATTTCAATCAGAATAAAACCTACATGATATTAATGCCCTTTAATTTTTACATCGATATAGTGAGTTTAATCAAAATCGTTATAGCCGTTTTTGAGAAAATCGTAAAAAGGTGCTAAATGCATGGGATAAAGTAGGACTTTCGGCCAGCCGATTTTAGTGAAAAAGTTGCTGTAACATCTCGGACGTATAGTAGTCTTAAAATTTGAATTTTTAGTTCCGTACGACTTTTCGTTTTTGCGCTAGAGTTACCACACAGAGACCTGTTTGCGGGACTTGGTTATTTGGACTCATAGGACCCTAAAGGTGTATTTCCGTTGAAAACTAGAATTAAAAAATTTTAATTATCAATTAAGCAATACTTTCCCTTACTATATATAGTAAGTGCAAGTAAAGAATCTGGTGCGGGCAACACACGACTTTCACTTACCTCGAATTTTCAAATACATTAGAGATAAAAATACGTGAAACTATTAAGGAATTAATCAAATTGAATTTATATAGAAACATGTGTTTTATTAAAAAATCTATTATATTATTATCTAAAATAATCAGTTAGTGTTATCATCTTCTCATCACTCTCTATTAACTTTAAACATGTGTTCCATTAAAAAATCTATTATATTATTATCTAAAATAATCAGTTAGTTTTATGTTCATTTTCTTCACTCTCTATTAACTTTTAAAAGCTGTATATGAGTTGATATTTATTCTAAAATCTTTAGCTTTCCAATGGTATATCATACATGTATATTACATCTCTTATGTTCAAAAACGAAAAATTGCATTAAAAAAATATTTTTTCTATTTTCTCCTTTAGTTGGGTATCGAATTTATTCAATTTATATATTTGCCTGTTTTTCATCAGCGTTAACAAGATAATCTAGTTATTATTATTGAATCTACAAAATTAAAGGTACTTTAGGGGAAGACAATTTAAAATATCGGCATTTAAGCCCTGTCGAACCATTTTAATCCAAATGAAACCTAAATGATATTAAAGCCCATTACATTTTACATCGATATAGCGAGTTTAATCAAAATCGTCGGAACCGTTTTCGAGAAAATCGAAAAAAGGTGCAAAATGCATGGTATAAAGTGCCTCTTCTGGTAAGCTCATTTTTGATGAAAAAAGTTTTGTCACGTCTCGGGCGTATAGTTGTCTTAAATATGAAATTTCAGTTTCATAGAACTTACCGTTTCCGCCCGGGAGTTACCACACACACACAGACCTTTTTGCGGGACTTGGTTATTTGGACTCGGGGGACCCTAAAACGTGTATTTCCGTTGAAAACTGGAATTCGAAAATTTTCACGATCGCAATACTTCCCCTTACTATATATAGTAAGTGAAAGTAAAAATGAGGTTACAATTAGCATGACGTATGGCAAGAAGCCACCCTGCAGCTCTCCTTTTTCTAACTGTGGGATATTGAAATATTATAATACTTAGATTGTCTAACCTGAGAGGTAACAGTGTTAAAACCCTACTTCCTTGTGTTGAAGATTGTAATGTGTGTGAGTCCTGTGTTCTCTGTACTGTACACCGGTTATTGTGTTTAATAAATTATATTATGCACTGTTGAATTCGTAGTTCCGTAATTGCATGTTCCAAAACCTTACATTGGCGACGAGGATGGGATCCATGCTGTGGACTGATTCGTTTGGGTGCTGTGATATTGAAGACCGGTGGGCCATGTGGCATTTGCTTTTTGTTTTACCTTAAGATTTTTGGACATTATCGAACAATCAAGTTCTTGTTAGTTTTTTTTTAAATATTTTGTTTATTGCATTAAATAGAAGACAAAATGGGAGACGAAGAAACCAAAAGTTTAGTCGGAACTTTGAAAGATTTTTCATCGGATAAAGATTGGGGAATTGCTAAGGCTAGAATGGAAACATTTTTTCATTGCTAATGGAATCAAGAATAAGGAAAGAAAGTGAGCTCTTATGTTGAATTGTTTAGATGATTCAGCGTATAAGTTGATTTCTAAATTGGCGGTTCCCAACAAACCGGAAGAATAAACGTTTGCCGAACTGATTAATTTTTTTTTAATCACATTTTTTGGGTAAAGAGTCAATTTTTGCCGAACAACACAAGTTTTATTTTGTCGTTAAAGATCCTACTGAATCAGGTCTTTAGCAGCTAACTGTGCCTTTGGAACTCGACTTGACCGTAATTTACTAGATCCTTTTGTTATTGGAATGAATAAAGGGCCAATACGCAACCGTTTGTTCGAGGAAGATGCGGAAAAAATACAATGGGACGAGATAGTCAAAATTGCTACGGCGAAGGAAGCCTCAACAACATGTTATGATTTGACAGCGGTTGGCCTATTAAGCTCTTCTCAAATTAAGGATGAGCCCGTTAATTATGTAAAGCAGAAAACACCTGATCAACGCACAGGTAACAAATATTGTACAGTTTGTGGAGGTATATGGTATGATGCAAATAAATGTAGATTTAAGGAATATAAATGTAAAATTTGCAACATTAAAACATGCAAAAGGTTTGTCCTAATAGACAAAAATTCTCTGCTTCTGATAAGAGGGGTTCCAAACAAGAAAAGACACATTTTGTTTAGGAAGAGTCCGAGGAAGAATATCTGTACAAAATACTTGAAGGTAGATCAAGTGAATATGAAATTGACCTTAAGGTCAATTCACAGACCATTCGTTTTGATGTAGACACAGCACAGATGTTGTCACAGCACTATTGTTCCTAAAACTTTATTTGATGAAAGATTTCCTCATATCACCCCAGTTCCTTGTCAAAAGACATTTACCACATATCTCAATGAAAAAACCTCTCCTGTGGGCTGCGTCACAGTGGATGTGGAGTATCAACACAAAATAATACCGAATTCATTATTTTAATGAAAGTTATTTATTATATTAATGAAAGTGAGGGGCCACCCTTGTTGGGTAGATTGTGGTTCAAAGCACTTGTGTTCAGCATTACTTCTAGAGGACTAGACCAGCCATTTTTTTATCATAAGACTAAACCTGAGATCGATGCTGAAAAGCTAGAGGAGGAACTGAAGACTTTGTACCCAGAAGTTTTTACCGAGAAACTTAGAAAATTTAACAAAGGCCAAATCAAATTAGAGCTTTTACCTGAAGCCAAACCAAAATTTATAAAACAAAGGCCTGTACCATATGCTATTAGGCACAAGGTGGATCAAGAAATGACCGCCTGGTGCAAGATGGAATTCTGGAGCCTATCGAAAATAGTGATTTTGGTTCACCTATTGTCCCAGTGATGAAGCGAAATGGCCAAGTTCGGATTTGTGGGGATTACAAACTGACCCTCAACCCCTGTTTAAAAATGGATTCCTATCCTTTACCCAGAATCGAGGATTTGTTTCAGAAATTGGGAGGAAATCAGATTTGGGCTAAAGTTGATTTAAGCCATGCTTACCAACAGTGTGAATTGGATTTTGAGTCACGCAAATTGGTGGCCATCACTACACAAAAGGGCTTGTTTCAATATACCCGTATGCCCTATGGTATTTGTGGGGGACCTTCCAAATTCCAAAAATTAGTAGACAATGTGTTAGCAGGAGCTGAGGGGGTTGTAGGGCTACTACTGGATGATGTAATTGGTGCACCTGACTTTGAAATACTAAGGAAACGGGTTATGGAAGTTCTTAAAAGGTTCAAGAATGCTGGTTTAACCTTATCTGCAAAAAAGTGCGAATTTGGAACATCGTCGATTGAATATCTTGGATTCAGGATTGATGCTTTAGGGTTACATTCGACAGATGAAAAAATAAAATCGATAGTAATGGCACCAAGTCCGAAAAATATTGAAGAGCTGCAAGCTTTTTTAGGGTTTGTGAACTGTCTGGCAAGATTTCTACCGGCATTGTCATCAACTCTCTACCCCCTTCACCAACTTTTGAAGAAGAACATGCGATGGAATTAGGATGCCAATTGTCAAAAGGCATTCACGGACATCAAGAGGATAGTCCAGGAAAATCGTTCTTTGGCTCATTACATTCCAGATTTACCTATCAAATTAACTGTTGATGGTTCGGATCAAGGACTGGGAGCGATAATCTCACAAGTCTATCCAAATGGAGAAGAAAAACCCTTAGCTTTCGCAAGCAGAACTTTAACGGCAGCAGAAACAAAGTATAGTCAATTGCATAAGGAAGGTGCTGCATTGGTGTTTGGTGTCAAAAAGTTTCATTTGTACCTGTTTGGAAGGAAATGGACATTGGCAAATGATAATCGACCCTTGCTATCAATTTTCGGACCAAAAAATGGGGTGCCAACGTGTGCGGCAAACCGTTTGCAACGTTGGGCTTTACTGTTAGCAAACTATAACTATGATGTTGAATGGGTGCAGTCGGAAAAAAATAATGCAGATTGGTTATCAAGAGCACCAATGAAGACTGAGTTGGTGGTAGAAGAAGGTTTGGACCCAGCACTGTTTTATGTATTTGAAGAAAACAAAGACGTACCTCTAGAGTATGAAGACATCTTGTTGGGAACTAAAAAATATGACATCCTGAAGAAGGTGTCAACCTACTTGAAAGTACGCAGACGGAAAGTCGGCAGACGAACTCATTCCGTATTCCCGTCGCAGCGATGAGCTTCATGAAGAAAAGGGGGTAATTCTATGGGGAAATAGAGTGATTGTGCCTATGAAACTTAGGCACTCGGTGCTTCACGAATTGCATGCAACTCACATGGGTATAGTGAAAAGCAAGGCATTAGCACGTTCATATGTGTGGTGGCCAAAAATTGACTTAGACGTTGAGGAAACAGTGAGGTCTTGCATACCTTGCAAATCAGTGAAGGCCAGTCCCCAGAAAGCTTCCTTAATTCCATGGGAGTGGCCAACAAAACCCTGGCAAAGGCTTCATATAGACTATTTGGGACCGTTTGCTGGTCAGTATTTCTTGGTAATAGTGGACAGTCATTCGAAATGGTTGGAAGCTTTTCCTACAAAATCAATGTCGACCGAAGTGACAATAAACATTTTACGCCAAATCTTTGCTAGGTTCGGGCTTCCTGAGGTGCTTGTATCTGATAATTATTCGTCGTTTGAATCAGAAGACTTTCAATGTTTTCTTAGAGGAAATGGAATTGAGCACAAGAGTGGAGCACCATATCATCCTGCAACAAATAGAGCAGCGGAAAACAGTGTGAAGACAATCAAACGGTTGTTAAAACTGCATTAGATGAATCAGCAGGTTCTTACTTCAACAAAGCTCTCAACAATTTTTTGTTGCAGTATAGAAATGTTCCTCATGCTACTAGCAATGTGTCCCCAGCCCAAGCTCTACTTGGTTGCAATTTGAGAACCAGATTGAATCTTCTCCGTCCTTAACATTCAAAATTGACTACTAGAGTTGAAGAGAAACAAAAACAGCAAATTACCTCGAAAGATGGAAAAATACCTTCTTCAGATAAATTCGCGGAATCAAAAGATCTTTGGGTAAAGAATTTTCAAAAAGGTGGGAAAAAATGGATACAAGGAAAAAAGAGTTTTGGTCCTAGAAGACGAAGCGTTTACATTCCAGAAATTGATAAAACCTGGACACGTCACATAGACCAACTCAGAGTAGCGATTCAAGGTTCAAACAGACCTGAAGATAAAGATGATACTGATGAAGATAATACTCAGAAAGACGAATATGATAGCGATGAATCATCTGCTTGGCTTGGATGGCCCAGTCCTTCACCAAAGACAAATGAAACTTCTGAACTTGAATCTGCTCCACCTCAGAATACCCAGTCAGTAAAAGCACAGCAAAATACACCAGCTGCACCGAATGATCAGCTGCATGCCAAGCCAGGGACGAGCACGCCAAAGGAGGAGGAGGACAAGTCTCCAATCACTGGTGAAGTTGTGGAACGATCTAAGCGCAACAGAGTGGCCCCTCGCCGGCTGATGAAAGAGACGAAAATAGTTAGTTTTTGTTTTTATGGTTGTTTAATATAAAATAGATAATTTCTTTTGAGGGTGGAAAGATTGTGGGATATTGAAATATTATAATACTTAGATTGTCTAACCTGAAGGGTAACAGTGTTGAAACCCTCCTTCCTTGTGTTGAAGATTGTAATGTGTGTGAGTCCTGTGTTCTCTGTACTGTACACCGGCTATTGTGTTTAATAAAAAATATTATGCACTGTTGAATTCGTAGTTCCGTAATTTCATGTTCCAAAACCTTACACTAACTATGAACGCCTCTGCAGGGAGTACTAGACCAAAAGAGAGTCCAAAATTCAGATAGGTAGACAAAATAATGCAGGAAGCGGCAGGAAACTGAAATAAACTGAAAGGCCATCGCTTAAAGCAAGCAGAGATAGAGAAAGTAACCTGGTAGGGGAAGTTAAAGTATAAAAACCACCAAAAAAAAAAAAAAATGAATTGATTCTCGGCACAACCTAAAAAAGGTTTAGAGCCCTTTCAATTAAAAACAAAGAAATTTAAAAACAACGATACGGTTGATGTGCGGAGGTTATTTCCTAAAATCCAAAACTTATCTTCCTCCTTTCTACCCTCCCCCCTCTCACACCGAAAAAACAATAACTGAAAAGCAAGCTACATTCAATGTCGACAAGAAAGTTTCTAGCCTTTTATTAGTTTTACTGTTATTCCCAAGTTGGTGGGGCGTGTATAAATTAAAATAAAATATCTCTAAACCAATTCCCTATAATACACATCTTATCTTCCAACTCACTTCTCCGTCTGAACTCCCCTCCCCCAGCCCCAAAAATTGACTTGAAACACACTACCTTGAAGATTGACAAGGACGTTGCTAAGCTATGATTTGTTGTAATGTTTTTAGTTTCTCTATTAATTAAAATAAAGTTTCTGTAAACCAACCAATTCAAAAAGTTATAAAGATTAACAAATGCTTTGGCAGAAAATGAATCTACAAATTTTTTTTTTACCGTTTCAGCTTGCTAAAACTAAAAAAAAAAAGTTCTTTAATGTGGGTTTGAACAAGTACTTTAAATTAATTAGACATAGTTAGTTATGTCGTGAATAACGGACAATATGTGAATACTATTAATCGATACTCTAAAACGAAACTATTTCATTTTACTTCTTTGTATTTCAAAATAGAATTAATTTTTATATTTTCTGTTGTTTTTCAAATTGAAGTTGTTCGACGATTTGTTCAATTTTAACTTTTTGTTTTTAAAAGACATGATGACTTTTGGCAACACTGTCTGTTTCTCTACTGTATTTGGGGGAGGTTCAAAAGTTTTCAATAACATTAGAAGTTTTAAGTGAGTTTTGTTCAATCTCCTTGAGTGTTATAATGGAGATTGTGTGTCGATAAAATAAAGTCCTTAAATCTGTAATTATAACCAATTGTCGATCAATGTCGCATTCATAGGAGAGCAACAAATTTATTTTGTTTAGTATTTATAATGGTTGGAAAATCATACAAGAAAAAGGTAGTTACTTATTTATGCTGATTGATCGTTTTTAAGATTATATATTAATACATCAAACTTTGAAATTATTTCCCGGTTGCTGACAGCATTTTTTTTTTTGATTTGTTAAAGAGTTAAACATTTCATGTAATATGTTTTAATCGAACAATTCTTGTGCTTTATAGACATGATACTGTTTATTTAATATAAATGCTTATCATTGTTTTAAGCACTGTTATAATTGCTGTCAAGCTTATTAGCCCATCATAAACAGTATTATTGTATGATACTGTTTGTTTGATTTGGATGTCAATTCTATCTAGTTACAAAAAAGCTGTTTCATTGTTTGCATGTTAATGGGTTAACAACTTGGTTTTTGTTCATAATTGATTTTTCGACAATGAACAAGGCTGGAATAATTAAAATTTCAATTATTGATAATGCTTAGATACAAGTGTTAGTATGTTAATTTTTAAAATTATCTCCATAATCTTATTGTTCTATCTTGATAATAAAATTTTCTCTGATGGACAGCCATAGTCCGATGGATTAGCCTTTTTCAGATCGATGCCTGACTAGGTTATATAAGCAAGTTCTTGTTTATTAATAAATATGTACAGTTGAGGCCGAGGTACAAAGCGAGAGAACAGGTAGATGAAAATTAATTTTATTTGTAATAGTGAATTATGATACACTCTCACATACTTTCAACGTATTATAATAGATATTCAATTACCCAATTTTCTCGATAACTTCTTCATTTATTTATTTATTTTTATTTTATTATAAATAACATTCAATATCTTCAAATGGAGTTTTAACATTAAAAAAAACAACAACATGTTTTCATGATGTGTACATTACATTTCTTTTTTTTGATATAATTCTATCATTTATTTTTTTAATCGCTTTAAAAAAATAATATATAATGATATAAGAGAGTTTTTTAAAAAGTAATATTTGATGTTATCCAAATTTATTTTTAAAAAATTGTGCCTTCTTCCTCTCCCACTACTTTTGTGAACTTCCAAAAGACCTCGCTCTCACGAATTTTTGTCTATCTCTTCTCTTACTGTGTAGCGGCCTTTATGTGTTAATATGTTTGTTGTTGTTGATACAATGAATGGTGTTATATTAATACATTTAAAAAATGTTGGTTTGGCGCATTTTTTTATTTATTTACAAATTACTTATTTGGTAAGAGAATGGGATAGCTCAGTTTTAGCTGAGTGCTACTAAGTTTGTGGCCCCAGGTTTGATTCCAGTTGGGACAGGGTTAGTGTTTATTCTGTTATATCAACCTTAGAACAATCCTTAGGCAAGGAGACCATCCTGGGGCTTGTGCATGATCTTCGTCCAAATCATCTCCTTGCACAACTGTTACCCTAGAAAATGTAAGAACCATTACTATCAACTAAATCCAATATCCTTCATTGGTTGTGGCTGTCCAGTTTTAAAAAAAAAGTATTTGGTTGGTGTTGTGATTAATAATTAAATTTATACTTTTTTTTTTCCAGGTCAAAGAAAGCTTTCCATTGCCTAAAAGCAATCCATACAATTTGGAGGAAAATGAGAAAGGTAAATATCTCTGTTTCAAAAAGGATGAGCTTCCAGATCATCATTTTCCCACCGTAAAAGATTGGCTAAATGTACTTGGTAATGATCTCCTTGCTTTTTCTGAGACTTTGGTCAAAAAGGTTAAGCATGAAACTACTGGAAAACCTTTTGTATCTGATAATTTCAGCATTAACGATATCAATAATTCTTTGTTTAATTTTTACAATATATTGGATTCATCTGTTGAAGCATTACATGGTTTTCGTGGCACGATGTGCGATTATATTTCTACATGGAAAGTTACCCTTGGGGATGCACTTACATGTGAATCTAGTGATTCCAGTGTAGAGATTATCGAAAGCAATATAGATCCTATTTCTGTGAAGGTTGTTGAAAATAATCAGAACAAAAGTGATAATCATGTAAATAGGGAAGAAATAACAGAACCAGAAGTCAAATTTGGCGGCCTCCGTATCCGTAAGCCTAGTGAAGTAAACAAATTGATGCTTGAAGATCTTTCAAATGAAGGATCAAATAGTTTAGATGCTTCTAATGACAGTTGTAAGATTCGAAATCATAATACAGTTACCAATAGTATAGAAAAAACCATTAGTACTAATAATGAAGAGAAAATAGACAGTTTAAATAATAGGCCGAATTCGGTAAATAATAAAAATAAATCATTAAGTTCTTGTACCAAACGATAGAATCAGAAAGTAGTTTTGACCAAACAGAAACCACCAACACTTTAGAAGAACCTAGCCCTTTAGAAACGAATGTATCTCAAGAGGTTGTCAATGTTGATTGTTCTGGGGACTGTATAGAAGTGTCATCAGCTGTAAAGGAAAAAGAAACTTCTCCTCCAAAAAAGAAATCAGTTATTAATTGGGATACTTCTTCTGATTCAATGGTGAGTATTTTACATTTATTTATCTTATATAAGTTTTAATAGATTACAATATATATTGTTTTATAAAAATAATAATGAGTTATTTAGGCCTTGTTTTATATAGCAAATAATCAGATTGATATATAGTGAATCAAGTTACTCCATATCACTTTGTAATTTTAGGTTGTATACTTTTTTTTGTTTCATGCTATTTTTTTATATTTCATGTTTTTAAAACATTAATGTTTTTGTAATAACATTGATTGTGTAAATCTAATTTATTGGTGACTTCAGTGTTTCATTTTGAAATAAAAAAAATTGTAATAAATAATGATAATTATGAGGGTGAATCAAATTAAACGAGATTTTTATTTTTTTTTACTTTTACATATTCACACCCATCTGTTTCATGGGGCTGTACTGATATTTATTTTTTACTGGGCAAAAATTAAAAAAACATTTTAACTGCCTTTCAAGTTAGACTTACTGGCAGAAATCTGAGATCAGCATGAAAAAAACCGCATGAGTTACTCAAATTATAAAATAATGTTAGCAAACGTACAACTCGTATAAGAGGTCTGAACAGGCAATTAATTGACGAAGCTCCAGCCAAATGTTCAATAGGCTTCAACCTCATCATCACTGTTAAATCTCTCCCTCTGAAAGCGAATGTGCCTACCCTCTTCTCACTCCTACACAACAAACTAAGCGAAAACGATGCAACAATTAAAATGATGTAGTTTTAGTTGACCCTTGAGAGTATATGGTGGAGAAATTAATTGGGGGTGCAGTCATCAAGAATTGACCAATGACCATGTTTAATCTTGATGACCGCATCCCGGATCCATCTCCATCCTATAAAACTTATACTGGATTCCTTGACCAAAAGTCTCGTTTATATTTGTTCACCAACATACTGTGTTGTTTTGTAATTTGAAGGCAAACACAATTAAAAGAGAGATAATTTAAACATTTATAATTCCATTGCATTCATGCATCTTATTTGTTATGCGCATTTTATAATTTTGTTATAGAGTTAAATTAATGATTATTTATTAGATTATGTGGAATAATAACATACATAGTTAAAACATAAAAGTGCTGAGAAACCACGTTGACAAGATTGTTATCTCTTCTTGCTAATACGTGGCAAATCCATCACACATACCTTTGACCATGTTAGTGATCCAAAACATTCAGAATAAGTAAATATTCAAGGTTGTCCTTTGAGACAGAAACTCTAAAATTTTGTTTAAAAAAAATTATTATATAATTGTCATTTATGATAGTGATTGTGTGACTAACATTCCTTTAGTCTTTTAAGCATATACATAAGGAGTCAAAATCTCTTGTACTCTTCAATTAAGAGTAATTTGGTCATGCTCAGAAGGAAAACCAAAACTCCCCTAATATACAAGCTAACCAACCTTTTGACAGGATGGTAATGGATTTTAAAGGTATCTTGCTATTGTAAACTAAGAATCACCAATATATCTGGATGGGAAGATGTTTGTGAACAAACATTACATTAAATCAACCTCACTCCTATACACTTCAACAAATACAACACTGCTTGAAGGATTTCTTATTTCTCATGTCAATCCAGTTTCGTCATCATCACGGGCTCTACAACCCAGTTAGGTCTTCGCCGCATCCATTCTTCTCTGTCCTGGCCCAGGGTCCGCCAAGCTCTAGTTCCTACCAGTTTATAGGCATCTTCCTCGACCTCGTCCACCCATCTTAGTCGTGGACGCCCCCTTTTCCTCCTTCCATCCACGTACCCAAACAATAGCGGTGGTTATTCGCCTCTGTACCTCTGGGCTGGGTCTATTATCCGCACACACTAAAGATCCTAGGTACTCAAACTGTTTAACACTTTCAAATGTGTGCTCTCCAAAGATGATGGTAGCTGGTGTTGGCAACCATGTATTTGGTCTTTGCTTGGTTTACTGTGAGACCCATATTCTGTCCTGCAGCTTTTAATGCAAGGAAGGCACATTTCAAGTCTCTCTGAGATCGGGCAATAATATTCACATCATCCGCATAGGCCAGGATTTGTGTAGATTGATTTAAAATAATGCCATTTCTCTCTACACCTGAGTTCCTTATCAACTTTTCCAGTGCCAGGTTGAAAAGTAGGCATGATAAACGATCTCCTTGTCTCAGACCTCTTGTCGTCGTGAATGCTTCCAAGAGATCACCCTGTATTCTAACTTGACACCCTGATCCCATCATCAGTAACTCTGCAAGATGGATCAATTGAAGTGGAATGTTCATTTCTTCCAATGCCTTATACAACCTTTCTCTGATGACATTGTCATAAGCACTGCTAAAGTCGATGAAAAGGTGTTGTGTGGTGATATTGTATTCCCTCGTTCTTTCAATCAGGGTCCTCAAAACGAAGATTTGGTCAGTGGTCGATCTTCCTCTCATGAAACCACACTGGTATTCTCCAACCTCTCTTTCTGCGTGCGGATGAAGCCTCTGGTAGATCATGTTAGACAGGACCTTGTACATACAATTAAGGAGAGTAATGCTATGATAGTTATTATATTCTGTTTGATCTCCCTTTTTATGGAGAGGGATGATAACACCAGTGTACCATTCATTTGGGAGAATCCTATTTATCCATATGCTGTGGAGAAGATCCCAAATGCCTTTGAGTAACCCGTTGCCTCCCGCCTTCAGAAGTTCTGATGCTATATTATCTGATTCTGGAGCTCTATTATTTTTTAGTTTTTGGAACGCATCTATGATTTCATCTTCTTCAGGTGCCTCGGTGAATTCAGAGCTTAAAAACGGAGTTTTCCCTTCTATTATAGAATACTGGAAGCCAATCCAGTTTGGGAGTGGGAATATCATCATAGCTTATAAACTCTGGTCTGGTCCCAATGAAGAGACCTGTATGACATTCAAAATACAACCCTTATGTCGAAGAATTGTTTTTGTTAGAAGGAATTTCCAAGAATTCCTACCTTAGACTGCCTGCTGGAAGAAAGACAACTTTGTTGGCTATATATCTGGTTCCAACAGGTCTTGCAGACACATTTCTAGGAAGTTCGTACAATAATCCTCCTGGTCAACTATGATACAGGTCTGCCAATTTCATTACCATAAGAACCTGTTGGGGGATAACTTACTTAACAACCCTCAATCAGGATGAAACATTGACTCCGGATATAGATAAGACGGACTGACCAACTTGATATGCTATTCATTGAGCGGCATATTCCAGCTTATTTGAAGAGGGGTGATGTTATAATATTAGTTTCTACCTCTTTGATTAAAGGTATTTTGTTGTTTAACAAGTACTGAATAACTTCAAAGTTTATGTTGTTTAATATAACATGTGTGTTCATTTGTAGGTTAAAAAGCCTACTTTTAGGTTGTTCCATATTTTCTTTATCAGGTATATAATTATCAACTTGTTAAAATTCACATTTTTAAAAATTTATTTATGCTATATGTCAGAACAAAGGGAGCTTATGACCTTTGGAATAAAATAATTTACATATTCCTTTAAGATATTTGGTTTAATTAGCCTGATTTTATTGCAGAGTGATAATGATTGGCTTATTGATAAGAAAAAGAATGAGGCTAAAAATAAGGAAGGGAGTAAAAAAAAAAATTTTGAAAAAAAAAGCTGAACCAAAAAGTACAAAAAAGACTACTTTGTTCTCTTCCTCTGATGATGATTTTTCAAAGTAAGTTATATTTTAATATTCATTTAACCAACCAGATTATGAAATGATCAACCAGTTCTCAGAATCAGTTATGGTAGTGATGTAAATATTCCCAATAATTTTAGCCAATTACTGATTTTTACTTTCACTTACTATATGTAGTACGGGAAAGTATTGCGATCTTGAACATTTTCGAATTCCAGTTTTCAATGGAAATACACGTTTTAGGGTCCCCTGAGTCCAAATAACCAAGCCCGCAAACCCGCAGTGGTCTAGGATTTTTTAATGGGAGTAAAAATCCTTATTACGCCATCCTTCGGAGGGACGTTAAAAGGTGGTCCCGAGCCTGTGCGATGTCAGGTACTCGTTAAAGATCCCTATCCTAATAAAACCTGGATAGGCAAAATTAGGACTCCCACTGTAGCATCGTCCGATTAGCATATACATAAAGTGACATTAAATAAATAAACAAACAAACCAAGCCCCGCAAAAAGGTCAGTGTGTGTGTGGTAACTCCCGGGAGGAAACGATAAGTCCTAGGAAACTGAATTTCATATTTAAGACAACTATACACCCGAGCGTTACAAAATATTTTTCATCAAAATCAGCTTACCAGAAGAGCCACTTTATACTATGCATTTGCACTTTTTACAATTTTCTCAAAAACGGCTCCGACGGCTCAAATTCAATAGGCTTTAATATCGTGTAGGTTTCATTCTGATTAAAATAGTGTGACAGAGCTTAAATGCTAATATTTTAAATATTTTTCTTCTAAAGTACCTTTAATTTTGTATATTCCATAAAAATAACCATATTATCTTGTTAGTATTGATAAATAAAAGCTAAATATGCATGTTGAGCGAATTTGAAAAACAACTAAAGGAGAAAACTGAACAAATATATTTTTAATGCAATTTTTTGATTTTGAACATAGCAGCAGTAATATACACTTATAATATACCGTTGGAAAGCTAAAGATTTTAGAAAACAAATATTATCTAATACACAAGAGCTTGTAAAAGTTAATAAAGAGTGATGAAAAGCAGATAGAACTAATTATTTTAGATAATAATACATTAGATTTTTTAATAAAACGCATGTTTCTATATAAATTTAATTTAATTAATTCTTTAATAGTTTCAACGTATTTTTATCTTTAAGTGTATTTGAAAATTCTTTCATTGATTTTAAAAATGGAGGTAAATGAAAGTCGTGTGTTGCCCGCACCAGATTTTTTACTTTCTCTCAACTATTTATGAAATATATAGTAAGGGAAATCATTGAACTCATCAACAATTTTTAAATTCCGAAATTCTCGTGTTTAATGGAACTACAAGTTTTAGGATTTCCTGAGTTACTAATAACCAAGTCAACAAAGTGTGTGTGTGTGTGTGTGTGTGTCTAGCACGAAAATGTTATGTTGCATGAAACTGAAATTTCATATTTAAAAATTTATTTAAGTAAAATTTAATGAGCTTTATTATCTTGTAGGTTTTGTACTGATTGAAATAGTCTGACAGGGCTTAAATGCTGGTATTTTAAACTTTCTTCCTTTAGTGTACCTTCGATTTTATTGATTCAAAAAATTTCACATATCAAATTCTCATATAGCATTGATAAAAATGCTGCAGATTATTACACAGTGGTTTATTATTTCCAAATAAATATAATAGGGATTTTTTTTATTCGTTTTTTTATTTGTTATTCAGATTCTCAAAAAAATTATTATTATCAGATTATTCCGATTCACAAAAAAGGACCGAGGACGGATTGTAACAACTATCGTGGGATCTCTCTTCTCCCAGTATGCTATAAAATATTCTCGTCAATACTGACTAGCCGAATCATGGAATTCGCTGAGGAAATTATTGGAGACTACCAATGTGGTTTTAGGCGGAATCGCTCGACTATTGATCAAATATTTTCCTTTTGTCAAATATTAGAGAAGAAGCTGGAATACAACGGGATAGTCCATCAACTATATATCAATTTTAAAAAGGCTTATGATTCCATAGACCGTCAGAAGCTATATAACATCATGATTGAACAGAGAATACCTAGAAAGTTAGTAAACCTAGTAGAGATGTGTTTGTCGGAAACATTTCATAAAGTTAGAATCGGTCATAATTACTCCGAGAGATTTGAGGTGCGATCGGGTTTGAAATAGGGTGACTCCCTTTTACCTGTTTTGTTTAATATAGCCTTAGAATATGTTATAGAAAAGGTGATGTGTACCGGAGAAAGGCTTAAATATGGGTGACAGTATTGCGGTTTTAGGGTATGCCGATGATTTGGTACTGCTAGGTGAAGACACGGAAACCATACAACTAAATACAAGTGTGTTAATTAAAACCGGTAAACAAATAGGTCTTGAATTAAATAAGACGAAATATATGATTAGTTGCAGAAATGGTGGCGATCTTGATGATATTAATATTTCAGGTCATACTTTTGAACACGTAGAGAAATTCAAGTATTTAGGTTCAATGATAACAAGAAAAAATGAAATCCAGGAAGAAATAAAGTCCCGGTTAAAGGTGGGAAATGCGTGTTATTATTCAGTTGCTAAATTACTTAGCTCGCGGCTTCTGTCTAAAAACTTAAAGGTTAGAATTTATAAAACTATTATTCTTCCAACGATTCTTTACGGATGCGAAACGTGGCCGCTTACTTTAAAGGATGAACAACGGCTTAAGGTTTTCGAGAATAAGGTACTGCGTAAATTTTTGGTCCGAAGAGAGATGAGGTCACTGAGGAGTTTAGAAGGTTGCACAACGCAGAATTGCGGAGTTTGTACCCTGTGAATATAAATGAGTTAATAGCATCGCGGAGACTCAAATGGGCACGTAAAGTTGTTGGTCTCGGTGAGGAAAGGATTCTGAGAAAGTTGGTATTCGCTGAACCGACTGGTAGGTGTCCGAAAGGTAGGCCGAAGCGTCGATGGAAGGATTGCATTAAGGCTGATCTCGGGGGCTTGGGCTTGACCGGCGAACATTGGACGAGTCTGTGCAGGTGAAGTTTGGTTGTATTGGCATCGAACCTTTGGGTTCGGTAAGCCTATTATTATTATTATTATTGTTATTCAGATTCTACGTCTCTTGAAAAGTAAATCCTCAAATTTTGAGGAGGAGAAGGGGTAATTCTTTTTTTTTTTGTTTTTTTGGTCGTTACAAAGGTTCATTATTGAAAATTATAAACCAAAAACAGCTAAATATACAAGAGAAAAATGTTTTAAGGTAATTTTTCTTCTGAACACAAGAATAGTAATAATATAGATGTATTATATACTGTTGGAAAGCTAAAGGTTTTAGAGAATGTGGTCCTAGGATTTTTTAATGGGAGTAAAAAATCCTAGTTATGCCATGCCTCGAAGGGGGCATAAAAAGGTGGTTCCGAGCCTGTGTGATGTCAGGTACTCGCTAAAGATCCCTATCCTAATTAAATCTCGATTGGCAA
Organism: Piezodorus guildinii; assembly: GCA_023052935.1. Lineage (NCBI taxonomy): Eukaryota > Metazoa > Arthropoda > Insecta > Hemiptera > Pentatomidae > Piezodorus > Piezodorus guildinii. The sequence continues at coordinate 8,426,541 of CM041294.1, read as the reverse complement.
AATTTAGGACTTCATCTGTAGCATCCTCCAATGAACCAGCGACAGTAGCAAAAAGTTACGTTAAATATTAAAGGTTTTACAAAAAATGTTAACTTATATACAATATTGTGGAAGGTAATGTCAAATTTAAAGGATAAATTTAATAAAAGATTTAATGATGGTTAAAAAAAACACCTAAAAATGAAATACATTCAGGTGTATTTAGGTATTCCATTACGTAATAAAATAAGCAAATTGGTTGATAAATTCAGTTTAATGGTAATATAATTAAAATGATCAAATTGAACTTATAAAAAAATTGAAAAACATGCAATTTAATGTAGCCCAAAATCAAAAACATGCACTTTTGTCCAAAAAGAGCAAAATCTGCAATTGCATGCAACATTATATTGTAATACTAGCTGTTGCTCGCCAGTACGTCTGCGTCAATTTCTGTTATTATGATCGCTATCAAGAAGTTTTTAAAAGAATATATTTTAAAGCACTTCTGTGTAAATGATATTTTTAGTTTTATTTTCTTCTGGCAGAAGAACATACTGATTTTCTCCGCAACCTGATCTTGACAATGCGACATATAGTTAACCGTGTGAAAAGCAGTGTTGACGTAAATCGATTTCTACGTGTTTAAATGTTACTCCTGTGATTTATTAATTGTTACGGCAAAAGATAAATTTTCAGGAAATTGAATTCTTTTAAAATTAAAAGGAAATCATATGGATTCATTGGGATGCCAGGTTAATATCCCCTGTTTTTTCCAAATTTTCTTCTGATTCTTCAGATTTTCAGTGTGATGTTATATAGCTTAAATCCTTCCTTGATAAATGGACTATCCAACACAAAAAGAATTTTTCAATTCGAACCAGTAGTTTCTGAGATTAGCGTATTCTAACAAACAAACTCTTCAGCTTTATAATATTAGTATAGACTATCTGTTGCCCGCGACTTCGTCTGGGTCAATTTCTGTTATTATGATTGCTATTAAGAAGTTTTTAAAAGAATATATTTCAAAATACTTCTGCATAAATGATATTTTTAGTTTTATTTTCATCTGGCAGAAGAACATACTTATATTCTCCGCAACCCGATCTTGACACAAATCGATTCCTACGTGTTTAAATATTTGCCCCTGTGATTTATTAATTGTTGTAGCAAAAGATAAATTAATGAGAAATTGAACCATTTTAAAATTAAAAGGTAAATCATTTGGAATCATTGAGATGCGAGGTTGATTAATCTCCCCCATTTTTTTCCAGATTATCCACTGATTATTCATTCCTATTGGTCGCAGCGTGGTGTTATATAGCCTATAGCCTTCCTCATTAAATGGGCTATCCACCACAAAAAGAATTTTTTTATTTGAACCAGTAGTTTCTGAGATTAGCGCGTTCAAACAAACAAACTCTTCAGCTTTATAATATTGGTATAGATATTATTCTTTAATTGATGAATGAGATAGCTAATCTGCTTTAAAGCTAATACACACTAGCTAATAGAGAGTACAAACAGTATGAAAAGCTATTCTGTATATATATATATATATATATATGACCTTATCAGATTGTTTAAATATTTATAATTGAGGGTGCTCAGGTAGGTTAGTTACGTAGGTTAATTTATCTAGCTTTATCGATGAGAAAACCATGCATTAATGGAAGAATGCCATGTAATGTTGTAATTATGTCACCAAATTTAATTTGAACATTGTTACCCAACCATACAGACTGGTTTTCACACACAGAGTGAATTTCATCTTCATTTAAGCAAGATAGAACATAGAATGCTCTATAGGGGACTTATCATTATTAATCTGACCAATTACATAATTAACATAATAGTTGTTACCAACATGTAGAACTGGTAAACCAGATTAAATTTATAATATTTCTTTACTAATGGGACACTATTTATATTTATCAATTTAATATTTCAGTCTGTGCAATCTTGGAAGTCTCAGTCAAAGAAAACGGAAACGTAAAGACAGCGCCAGCAGCAGGAGCAGTAGCAATAGCGAACCTAAAAAGGACAATAAGACAAAGCGCTCAAAAGTTAAAGAAGATTTACCATCCTTGTTATCGTTAGCTAAGGAAGATCCGTCTGAAGATTCTGGTAAATTTTGAATTTTTTAAATTAAATTCAAGTAAAATTTTAAATTTCATTAATAAGAAAATATTTATATACATACTGAATATGATTTATCATTACTAATGCCCGTTCTTTGAAAAATAATATACCTATGGTTATTACTTTATCAATTTTTGTCTAACTCCTCAATGTAGATCAAGATATTTTATATATTAATGTTTTTCTAACCATTTTAGTTATGATCGAAATTCAACTGACGATTCTTTAAAAATACTGATATCATATTAAGAAACATTGTTCTGGAAAAATATTTCATATCTTTGGAAAGTATTTAGAGAAAAAAATTATTTGATCTGAAATATGGATAAGATCAGGGTTTAAAAAACAGGATAAAGAATCATTTTTTGATATTTTGTTTAAAAAATGACAATGGCACTTGTTTATTTGTTTATGCTTAAAGGCGTAAAACTTCGAAGTAATTAATGCCTAAAAATTCACTTAAATATAATGAATTTGGGAAAGAGGAGTTCTATTTTTACTTAAATAAAATAATAAGAAGAAAAGTACAAATAATAATGATGACTAATATGAATGAAAATCGAATAATGTTGTAAAGATACAAAATTTTAATAACAAAGGGAATAAATAATAAAATCAGACATAAATTTTATAGTTGAGGTAGGAGATGGTGTGCTTTTAAAAAATTGATAACTATTGCTATTGACGCTTCGTTGTCTTTTGAAATACTGCTCAAGTTAGGAGTCATCCCCATTCTGGTGATAATGTTTTTACAATGAGTGCAATGCTCAAAGATGTGCTTTATCGAAAGGATGGAGCTACAGAAGGTCCATGTTGGCGGTGGCTTTTTTGTTATAAGGTATGAATGAGTGAGCGCAGTGTGGCCAATTCTTAGACGAGCCAAGGCTACCTCCTCCCTATGGCTACGCCGGAAGGATGTGTACCACGGTTTTACTGTTCCCTTGATTTGCTTAAGTTTGCTTAAGGGAGTACTTGGTGGTTATTTCATTGGTAATGTTTTTTGTCTTATTATCTGAGGAAGGAGTTGTTACAACATCAAAAACTTGTATATTATAACACAAACACTTTTCTGAAAAATAATTATATATGCCAGTTAGATATGGACCCTTAATAAATGTTGTTAAATAATTCAAACAGGATTATAATTAAGAACTTCCAAAAACAATTCAGGAAATCCAGTTAAAGATCATTAAATAATAAATATGATTCACTCATACAACCACTTTATCACCATATATATACTAATATTATAAAGCTGAAGAGTTTGTTTGTTTGAACGCGCTAATCTCAGAAACTACTGGTTTGAATTGAAAAAAAAATTTGTGTTGGATAGTCCATTTGACGAGGAAGGCTTTAGGCTATATAACATCACACTGTGACCTATAGGAGTGAAGAATCAGTGGAAAATCTGGGAAAAATTAAGCTTGCATCCCAATGATTCCAAATTTAATTTAAAAAGAATACAATTTCCCATTAAGTTGTTTTGTTGTTTATTTATTTAACATCACTTTATGCTACTGTGGCTAATCGGACGATGCTAGTGGGAGTCCTAAATTTTGCCCGTTAAGTTATATTTTGCCGTAACAATTAATAAATCACAGAGACAAACATTTTACTGAGTAGGATTCGATTTACGTCAAGAATTCTTTTCACACAGCCAACTATATGTCGCGTTGTCAAGATCAGGTTGCAGAGAAAATCAGTATGTCCTTCTGCCATAAGAAAATAAAAATATCATTAAAGCAGAAGTATTTTAAAATATATTCTTTTAAACACTTCTTAATAATGATAATAAATTTTTTATTTATTCTGGGACTAGTCCCTTAAGAATATTATTACAAGAAAATTAAAATTAAAACTTTAGAGTCTTAAAGTATAAAAACAAACAAACAAACAATACAAATTACAAAATAATAATAATAATAAACTAAAAGCAACTTCAAATAAAAATATTGAAAATTAAACTAGATAATAAACAAAATAAGAGATATGTACATTTATACAATTTTGATAAAAAAGAAATTTACATTTATTTATTTTTTGGGGATTTAATAATATAACATGTGCAAAATACAAGATAACATAAAATAGAATACAAGGAAGTAAGGATATTAGTCATAACTGTGGATGTGGCAATCAGGATAATTGTAAAAGTGTCGGGGATTAAGGAGTAGAATAGAGCTAATCCTAAAAATGTTAATAATTTATAATTCCTTTGTATCTGTCAGTGATCCTTGTCAATAGTGATCATAATAACAGCAATTGACGCAGACGAAGTCGCGGACAACAGCTAGTTTAAAAATAAAATTTAAAAATTGTGTTTTGGCTTCTCCTGAAATTTCATTCCTGAAAACAGTTCTGTGTGTCTACCACAAAAAAAAAATTATATGTAACTGAAATTTCATATTTAAGAGAACTATATGCCCGAGATGTTACAGCAACCTTTTCACTAAAATCGGTGAACAGTAAGTGATACTTAATACATTACGATTTTCTCAAAAATGGCTCTAACGATTTTGATTAAACTCGCTATATCGATATGAAATTTAATTGGCTTTAATATCATGTAGATTTTATTCTGTTTGAAATACTCTAACAGAGCTTAAATGCTGATATTTAAAATTTTCTTCCTCTAAAGTACCTTTAATTTTCTGAAGTGATTCTGAATAATTACTCTGATCGTTTTATGAGGGTTGATAAAAAGCAGTTAAATACAAGAGTTGAACGAATATGTTAACCAACAAAAGGAGAAAAGAGCGAAAATATTTTTAATACAGCAACATAGATCTATAATATACCGTTGGAAAGCTAAAGATTTTAGAAAAAATATTATTTCATGTACTAAGTTTTATAAGGCAATGTACTGATAATTATACATAACAATTTGGTGTTGGCATATTATTTAATCTAAATGTTATGTTTCTAACAAAACTGAATTAACGTTATATTTAAATTAACTTCAATATTTTTAAATTTAAGTTTATTTAATAATATTTGAATTGATTTTAACAGTCGAGTAAGTGAAAGTCATGTGTTGCCTGCACCAGATTTCTTTAATATGTGAATCATTAACAAGTTTTATATTTTTCAAAGACATTTTTACACAATACCATGATTTTTAGAGTCATACCAGACTTGGAATTATTTTGCACTACAGTGAAAGCTTATTTTCCTTTCACAATGTCTGTTAGTCAATCACGGAATTTTTAATATATTTCATGTTGTTAGTTCAAATTCTGATTTATCATACTTCAATCAAACCATTTATTATACTTGAAACATCATGTTTAAATTTTAATTATTGAATATCTTATATACAATTTTTTTAAATAAGTTTTTAAAAGTTTATTTGTCTTCTTTTTTTTTTGTTTTTTACTAGCTTAATGATCTGTTGTTGTGTTAATTTTTAGGTTCACAAGCTGATGATGATTTGTTCAAATTGAATGTTGATAAGTATACAAAATCATTTCAGGAAGCCAACATGTTCAAAGCTGAAGATTTTTTGAAATCAGATATTGAAGAAAGTAAGTTAAACTTTGTTTCTTTGATCTCGGAATTATAAAAGTGGTTGTGTAGAACTAAAATATATATTATAATATTAATGTTTAAATATGCAATTGAAGAGAACGGTTCTTATTTGAAACTTTCCACCATTTACTAGACGCTAAGATTCATATAAAATTGCTGACTGTTTGGATGTAATACCTTTCCTACTTAACATTGAAGTAATTAAATATTTTTAAAAGGTAACCTAGGAATTTTTAGTAGTTAGATTTTAGACTCTATTAATGCAAATTTAAAAAAAAATATTATGCTGGAGAGGTGTAATTTAATTATAACTGTGAAATGGCAAGGTGGCTGGTCAGTTGTAGCAGGAGGCAAAATAAATGTGTTGGAATAATGCTGAAACTTTTTTTCTTGAATATAATCAGTGTTGAAAATAGTGAAGAATTGGTCACTGAATAAAATAAAACTACCTAAACATCATTACTGTCTTCATAGTAATTTCTACACCGACATTTTTCCTGATAAAATGATTCTTACTCTGAGGAAGCCTGTAGCGATTTCTGGTGAAACATAGGTGGAGAAAGTGAAAGTAACTATGTTCATGTCTCTGGAGGCCTTGCGGAGAGAGAAATGCTTTATTTTATCAAAATAACAATAAAACAAAACAGTGCTGCCCAACTGTATTGGGTTCCTATCACACACACAGTGTACTTATCAATCTTGATGACATGTGATATTGACTTGAAAAGTTTTAAATTTACGTTTTTTTTTTTTTTTTTTTTTTTTTTTTTTTTTTTTTTTGCTGGCTTGGGATTGCACCGCGGCCAACGGTCTATTGTGCACCATAGAATCACGCGATGTTAATTTTAAAACACGAGTTTAGTAGCAGAAGCAAACTTCAGAAGGCTGTTAGGATTAACAAGTTTGTGTTAGTGGGGTTTCTATAAATTATAAATTTACCTTACATTTACTTTCTTTGGGAGCAGCATGGTCTAGTGGGTAGAGCGCTTGTCTACTGTGCCGGGTCTTGGGTTCGAATCCCGGCTGTGGCGGAATATTATTTATTCTGTTATTTCGGCGGGGAGCGATCCTGGGGTATGGAGAGCCTCCTGGGGCACACCAGCCTCTATAAAAGGGGGTACCCAAAAATGGAGAAAAACCTGGCGGCTGAGCGTGATCTCAGCCAAATCACCTGATTGCACGGCCTTTGGCCTAGAAACAGTACGAATCTCTACATGTACTGAACCCAGACCTCTTCATGGATTGTAGTGGTACAGTTTTTTTTTTTTTTTTACTTTCTTTATCAATAGCTTTCTATGTTATACCTTATAATATGTAATATAGTTTATAATCCAAAGCAAAATCAACGCAAAAAAAAAAAAAAAAAAATAAGAAAGCAAGAAACAAATTTGAAAATGCACACCTAAAGGACCAACAGTATCAATGAATCAATGACAAAATTTAAGCAAAAAGAGAAGACGAATAAAGAAAAACATAAATATAAGTCTTGTAAGGAAAAATCTTAACCCAACTAATATCCATAGAGGTGATGATAAATAATCCCCAGACAGTCCAATATTATATTCTTGGCCATCATGGACAATTCACTATTACCAACACCGAGTTCTTCTAGAAGGCTCCTTGTTCTGCTGGGGATAGTCCTGTTACATTAACTTCAACTTTTGCATCATCGCACTTTGAAAGGTTATATCTATATTATGAGTGAAATTATGTAACTCTTAGACTAAGTATTATTAAAATTGAGGGTTAGGTCCTTAAAGAGCACCAATCACTATATATGCTATTTACTAACTATAAAAAGAGGTTTGATGAAGAATTCTGTCAAAATAGTTTTTTCTATGTAATTGTTTTTGTATATCCCCTTATTTTCTCTTTTGATATGATATGCTCGAAGATTCTCCCTTTCCTGAGAATATGCAATCTAAGGAATTCTATCTCTTAGCATAACTTCTGAAGTTTTTCATTATTTGCAATTCATATAGGATGATGGGGATCTCCTTTTAGTTTGTATTGGCCTTACAACTGGAACTTGACTAAAATTTAATTAGCAAATAGTTATTACCATGGCTGGTTTATTCCGGGAGGTGTGGCCAGACTAAATAAAGATTTTTTAAAAATTAATTTTGCAGGCTCAAAACTTTTGATTCATCTCAGTTAAAAATTTCATAATGTCGCCATGTTTAACTCTTCCTGTACCCTAGATGGTTTTGCTCTTTGTAGTTTTGTTCATTTTACAATCCTTCCCAGTAGGCTGCTTTGTAATTACAACAAGTTTTTCCGTTGAATATGCAATGCATGAAAATAGGTTTTGAGGCATATAGTTGAGAATGGTTTTGTAAATGATCACCTTTAGTTGAAGAGTTAAACTTGTTGAAGATGATAGTGAATGGTAAAGAAATTTAATTTTTTGTCTTACAGATTTCATTTTGTCAGAAAAACTAATTGAAAATTTGTAGTGTCTATCGAATGTGAGTAAAAAATGTGCTATATTGTTTGATAGTTTAATTTCAATTTTATTTATTTATTTTTTATATGATTAAAAATCTCATTAATTTAGTTTAAATCTTATCTGAAGTTTTTTCATACCTTTTTGAAACAAAGAAACTATTTCCTTTGTTTTTAAGGATTTTTAATCATTTTACCTCTAGTGCTATCTTTTGGCAAGCATTTTGTGATTGCATGGCAGCCTTGCTGGTCTTAGAGCAGCAGCTAGTAACATAGATCTGCAAATGCTGATACAGTGACTTGTAGTTTATTCCAAGTATGAATTTTAATCAGGGATATTAATGCTCCTTGTGAGACGTACCAGACAATAATGCTCTCCAGCAACTTTCATTACCTAATAGCAATTGCTTAAAAATGATTTGATGACCGAATATAATTGTTCTTAGTACCCTTAGTCAATCAGCTGTTGGCAAAGGATTCCGTTTCAAAGAATCAAATGCTTTAGTACGGTCGAGGTCTATCATGGTAATTGCTTTGTGTTGAAGTTTTTGGTCCCCTTGTTGTGCTGTCTACTCAATGTTCTGTACTCAATTGAGATTGAAAATCCTGCTTGTTCTGGTGGAATTATTTTATTTTATAGCAGGATTTACTCAGGTAATTCTGGGTTGTTTTTTAGTAACTTTTTTCCACATAGAGTAACAAGCTAACTCGATGGTAGTGAGATGGTTCATTTCCAGTCTTGAAAGGTTTCAGAAGAGAGATTAATGTTGTATTCTTCCATGCCTCAGGAAAATACCTTAGCCTTACAAAGTAACTATACAAACTTCTTTTTTTAAATTTTTTTTGTCTGTCCCTACCTCGCCTTTGAAGGCTGTACGGGGGTTTCTTGGGCTAGGGGGGGAGAGCGAGAGGGATTGATACCGAGATAAAAGCCAAGACCACCAATCACGATAAAAGCACCAAGACGTGAACTGGTAATTATTTAATTCTATATTTCTGGTTATCTGGTAAACATAGGAGCCAAATCCAAGCCATGGAAATGAGGTATCTCCGAAAAATAGAGAGAAATAAACGGAGAGATAGGATACGGAAGGCTACTATACGGGCTAACCTTGATGTCAAATCGGTGGAGACCGTTCTAAAGGAACACAAACTGAGGTGGTTTGGACATCTTCTTAGGATGGGTCTCAAGAGAAGTGCCAGGAAGACGTACGAGACCCGCACTGAAGGAAAAAGACCCAGAGGAAGGCCTCGCATCTCCTGGAAGGACGGTGTAAAGGAGGCATGCAGGAGGTGCGCAGGATAGACTGGAGTAGGAGAATAGAGTTAGCACAGGAAAGAGACATATGGGCCAGACTCTACAGGCAGGACCCTCACACCGAACAGCGGTAGAAGAGGAAACGATTATGATGATGATGATGATTCCTGGTTATCCGTGATTGCTGGGCAACGCTCGTTCAAAGCAAAACATGCTAACCCACTCAGCCACCTCACCCCTTAGGAACTATACTAGCATACTAAGACAGGAGTTATACAAGCTTATTAAGTGTGTGGCATCAACACATAACCATAGCCAACATAGCCAAGGAGACATAACCTTCATGTGTTGATGCCACAAGTGCATTATTCCTTTTCTTGGCTGTTGTTTTAATAATACATACTTTTATCGCTATTTGGTGCCATATTACCATGAGTTTGGTAAAGAATCGCTTTTAATTTTTTGTAGAAAACAAATATGAAATTTTTGTTTGGTTTCATTGTAGGAGAGTGAGTTAGTAACTCTTCCGGTCTTATTCCTCATTTCTTCACCATTTTATAGCCTGTTGATCCAAATTGAATGATTTACTTTTATCTCATTCTTTTCCTGTAATGTTGGATAGGTCAGGTCTGTAATCAGATGTCACAAAATCAAAAATATTACACTCATTACTGCCTTGTTAGTAAAAGATCGATCTTTGATATATTTGCTGAGTTTGCTCTAATGGATGAATGTGTGACTGTCAGGATAGATCACAGAGAAGGGTGTTATGGCTAAGTATTCACCTGCTCTATCAATTCTTACATTATTCAATAATCTCTGTTGGGCATTTAGATATCCTTTGATTATTAGACTTTTAAGGAACTAATTGGATGTTGGTGTAGTACAGTTATTTGCTTAGGCTGCTGGAGTTGTGCCTGTACAGAGGCTAGATGAATTATTTAGCAAGATATATTTATTGGCGAGGGCAACTTCTTCCACATAATGCCATTACAAATAGCTATGAGGACACCTCCAAACTAGTCATCCAAATTCTCGTGAGCCTAAAGAGTTGCCATTTATAAAAAGGTTTTGGTTTTTCAACCTTGTGATGGCTACCACTAACAATGATGGCTACTGTAAGTGCAATGAGTGTTCCATCTTCTTCCAATTTTTTTCCCATGAGAGTTGAAATTTAGGATTTTCAGTCGGCTAATCATTTAGGGTTTACCAGGGTGATGACTGTCTGAATTAATTGTATAATATTCATACATCCAACCATCATACATACACACATACATCGATGGCGCTACAACTCGTGAAGAGTCAAGGTCTCCCTTAGTCTGAGCCGCCAGTCTTGTCTGTTTTGTGCTGCTGCTCTCCAATTTCTGACTCCCAGCTTGTTCCGCGCATCTGCCGCCACACAATCCTCCCACCGAAAACGAGGTCTGCCAACTTTTCTGGTCCCATAAATCTTTTCCTCGAGGAGTATTTTGGGTATTTCATTACTGTTCATCCTAGCAACATGCCCGGCCCATCTCAGGCGCCCAGATTTTATAAAATGAACTACATCTCGGTTGTCATAGAGCCTCATGAGCTCTACATTTTTCCTCTTTCTCCAGGTACCGTTCCCAGAATCCTTCTTAAGATTTTATACATCCAACCATCATATTTGTGAATTTTTCCATCCTAGGTAGTGCTTGTTGGTTTTCATTTTCAGTTGGTTTTAGCGTAGATTCTATAGTTAGGTGGAACATTATAGCAGTGGTCTAAGGGAGTTCTTGTGACAATGAAATGGCTAGTTGGATTATTTTAGATTTCAGTTTCAACTCAATTTATAATCTCTTCTCACATAGCCAATAAGGTTCTACATGAGGTCCTTGGCAGTTTTTGTATTTAGGATTTCCCTTTCTTGGAGGCTGTCATATGTTATGAGGGCTTGAACAAAACTCTGACACATGTGACTTTGTGGTATTCCTTTTTTCTTTTAAGGTTAACCAAAGTAAATAGTATTTGCTTTATTCCTCTTAGTCTTTTTATTTTTGTGTCTGTGGTTGTCCTTATTAGAACATAGGTTATTACTTGTTTTGAGCCATTTTTTTCTATTTTCTAGTTTACTTTTTATATCCTTCAATGCATTTTTTATGTTACTAATATTCTTGACTATATCTACATTAAATGACTAAAATTTCTTAGCTATTCAGAAAGAATATGACTTTCTCATGCTCTACTTATTTTTTGGGACATATTCTGATGACATCAGCTCTGCCTCTAAAAAAATATGTTCTCATTAGTTTCTCTTGAACTCTTTTAATAGCTCAAGTGGTTAAAATTCATTACTGATAACTATCAGAGGCGGTTTGTCATTTCAGATGTAAGAATTACTATTTGTGCAGCTGGTAACAGGAGTACCAGTATCTACTTGCTTTGGAACAGTATTTAGGACTTCAATGCAGTTGAAAACATTAATTAGCCCCCTCACTTCCATCTAAAGGTCAACTCTCTTTTGATTGAAAAAACCGGCTTCGTTCATATTACTAAATTTTGCGATTTCTTCATCCTCGAATTGAGGACTGCCTTGGTGCATCGGACAGTCTTCCACCAGTACCAAAATCAGAATTGGTGTCTGAATGCCGTCCATGGTTGATAACCATGCCAAAAACAATAGTTAGCAGTTGAAACACTACATCAGTAGAAATTAATTTATTTGTCAAAATGTTTTAATTACTGTGTGTTTAAAACTGAATCGGTCTCATTTAATTTTATCGGGAGGGTTCAAAATCACCTGAGAGACTAGATTTCAAAATGAAGGCCAACTCACCAACTTTGGCTTCTTTTTTTAATTGCCCCCTTCTCCTATTTTCTCAAAAAACTTCCTAAGGAAAAATTATTAGCTTGTATAGTTGTTGGAATTCATACTTATTCTGTCTAAAAAGAAACTTAATTAGGTAAGGTAAGAATTAGATAAGAAGCATCAATCAGCTAATTTAGATGTCTTCATTCTATCTGGTGGTAACATGTGAAGTGTGGAATTTACTAGGAAAAGAAGGCTTACTTAGTTAGTATTTGTCTTCTATCTCTCTGAGTTTTTGAATTTCTGTTTCTCTTTCATCCTTGATTAATATTTTGTCCTTCATAGTTTTCTAGTTTTATTTATAATATTTATCTCATTGCATATCATGTTTTTCTGTCCAAGATTAGTGTTCTCTGTTGGACTAAATAGTCACCAAAATTTCGATTCAGGCTTTAATTGTTTATTCATAATTTGCTGTATTAAGAAAAAAAAAAGTTTTAACACCAATTCAATATTTCAAAGGACTTAAAATATTTCAATACTTACATTACTTAATAATCCCTTTTGAGCATTCTCAAAGCTTACTTAAATCCGTTCAAGTTAATCAATAAAAGCCTCAGTTTAGTTATTTGTTTCCTAGAAGAAACATGACAGTGTCCTTAGAAATGCTTCTAATTTTAAGGCATTAATGGAAAAAAAATTCACAGCCCCTGAAGCAACTCTTGAAATTACTAAATATGAAAGAGGTGTCCTTGACCAGTGCATAATAAAATATAGCAGTGGAGATAAAACATATTAAAAGAAGAAGGGCCTCGAGCGACCATTAATGGGTATTGATGAGGTTCTGCAGAAAGCTGTTGAGCAAAATACATCCTCCAGTACTTGTTAACTTGGAAGGGAGAGGGGCGTGTCTAAAGATACTGTTTGTCCCCATCTACTTTCCATGGGAAAGATGAAAAAGAGCGATAGACTGGTCCCTTATGAACTTACAATTCTGCAATCAGCTTAGAAGTTAGAAATTTGTGAAAATTTATTGAAAAACCCTTCTGATATGAGATTGAATAGTGGATTTAGTGGAGAAATCCGAAACCAGTTGCTGCAATGGGGCAATTATACTACTAACACTATGAACAATTGGAAAGAGTTTTCACATAATTATCCTGCTTCGTTAAACTGAAAAGGAGTTTTATTAACTTCCCTTCGAACCAAAGAAAAGGGTAAAGACTTGATGGGTTCAAACTCCTGTCTCATCCACTACATAGTCCAGACTTTGCATTACTGCTTGTTTTGATCCAAGCCCGATTTTTTCAAGGAAAAAAAATTGATAATTTTGCAGAAGTTAAAAGTCCAAGAATTTTTTTACATTCATGCTAAAGAATGGTATCAGCTTGGGATTGAGTAATTGGCTTATGACAGTAGATAACAAAGGACTATACTTTGAGTATTAATTGTATTTTATATCAAAGATATCATAATACAAGTATTTGGTTGAAACATGGTCATTTTTTTTTTCATGCACCTCATCATTATATTCCAAATAGAAGAATAAAATCCTAAATTTTCATTTTGATAAATTTTACGAACAAAAGTTTTTTTTTCTTTTTCAGGATCTTTATCTGTTATCTCAGACAGCAGTTTGGACTCAATCGTAAATGAATTGCAAAAAACTTGTGAGGTGAAACGGAAAACGTCTGAAAAACAAAAAAGTGCCAAAAAAACACAGAACCTGGTGAGATGATTATATATTTATAAATTTCATAAAAAAAAAAAAAAAAAAAAAAAATTAGTTTAGAAAGAGCTTAAAAAGAATCCTTTGCGGATGAAAAAAGCATACTGTTCAATTTTAAGATTGTTTGCATTATTTTTTTGAAGTTAAAGATAGAAGAATTCTACAACAATTTTTTCAGCAGTAGGATCAATAAAAGTTTTAGGTAAATGTTGGTTTTTTAGTAGGTTTTGATACTCGTGTGTATGTCTTGACTTTTTGATGTGTTTTAGATTATGTCAATCATTTGTTCTTTTCATAAAAAAGTGTCAAACATTTTTAATATGTTTGGTCATTTATTTGTTTTTATCAAAGGATTTTATTATAGTTGTTAGGGAACTGCGTGGTCAAGTAGATAGGACAGACACTGGACTACTGTTCTCTGTGTCCCAAGCTCGAACCTCGTGGCAGAATAGTTAGTTATTCTGTTGTTTCAACCCTGGGGTAGGAAAACCCTTGTGGTGAGGTTCACCCAGCCTCTGTAACTGTGGGTAAAAACCTGGAGGCTAAGCATCACCTTGGCCTAATCATGTCGGCCATTGTATTAGATATAATATGAATTTTTAATGATCCCATGGGCCCTTCCTGGGTTGAAGAGGTACAGGATATTTATTTTATTTTTAAAAATTATAATTGTTAACCATTAATTTAATTATTTATGGTTGTTTACTTCATATTGCAGGAAGTGATAGATATATAAATCGTTCTGAAATTAAATCCTCAAATTATCTAAATCGCAATAAAACTAATAAACAACTAAACTGACACTAGATTTTTTTTCTTTTCAACTGATAAAACTTAAAAAATATCGGGCCACATCCCGATGAAAAATAATAGAACTGCAAAACAAAGGTGAGTGATTAATTTATATGGCAAACATATTGATTAAAAATACCATAAATTGGTTAATTTGTATGGCAATGACATTAATTAAAATGCCAGAAATCGATTGTTACTGTTAAGTTCAGAATATTTCTTCTCAATACATTATATATCATCTAATCTTATAATATTGGATAATACTTGTTTAATTTTTCTTTCTAAATTAAATTAAAAGATATTAAGAAAGCCTTGAAAAATTGCATGTGGTAGAAAGCATTACCTGTTGGCTTTCTTGAAAAAGAAATATGGTTTACTGAAGTGAGGACTAAAGGTGAATTACCACTAATAAGGAAACATTGGCTAATATAAAAACATTTCTTGTGATGTTAGATAGATAGTATTGGGTTGATGCAAAATTAATGCAGGTTTCCTCTATTGCAATATCTTAATTCCAATTGTGTAAACAAAGCTAATCCTAACATTGATCATTATTATACCAAAACAAACCTTATCTAATACCCTCTCTTTCACCATGAATTTGTTTAGTAAAATCGTTTTGTTCAGTGTGTTCAAAGGTCTTGAATCGAAAATGTCAAAGTGCGATTTTCGTCAAATTTATTTTTACGAATTTAAATTAGGGCGCAGCGCTGCGCAAACGGCTCGTAATATTAATGAAGTGTGGGGTCAGGGGGCTATTAATGAGTGCACGGTGCAGCGTTGGTTCCAGAAGTTTCGCAGAGGAGATTTCGACCTCGAAGACAAGGAAGGTCGGGGCCGTCATCTTGCTCTGGACAACGACCAGCTGAGGTCAAAAGTGGAAGAAGACCCAACCAAAACCACACGAGAAATGGCGGCGGAACTCGGAACTCAAAAATTGCAACGTCTTTGCCCAGCATCGGAAGGGGCCGATCCTGCTCCACGATAACGCCAACCACACGTTGCACAACCAACGCTTCGACGACTGCACGAGTGGGGCTACGAAGTTCTCCAACATCCGCCTTATTCACCTGACCTCTCTCCTACAGACTTCCACTTTTTCAGGCATCTGGACAACTTTTTGAGGGAGAAAAATTTTCAAAACCAGGACGACATTGAAAATTCTTTTCGTGATTTCATTGAGTCCAGGGATTCGGATTTTTTTTCTGGTGGAATAAGAAAGCTTGTTGAACGTTGGCAAAAGTGCATTGATTCAGATGGAAATTATTTTGATTAAATATATATGGTTAAAGTAAAGATATGGCGTATTTACAATACCTACTAAAAACCTGCATTAATTTTGCATCAACCCAATATTATAAAGTTGATCTTTCAATTCCTCTAAATAACCATGAAGAATTACAATTTGCTAGGGAGGCCTGGAACTTTGAAAGTAGAATAAAATCTTAAAAAATCTGTTGAGGGCAACACAAGACTTTCATTTACCTCGACTGTTAAAATCAATTTAAAAACTATTAACTATATTTTAATTTGAAAAATATTTTAAGTTGATCTTAATAAAATGTGTATTCATTTTTGTTAGAAACGTGTGATTTAGATTAAATAATATAACAATATTAAATCGCTAGTTATAATAATCAGTAATAACTTTATATACTACTCATGGCTTTGCATCAATTTTTACAACTTTGTGTATTAGATAATATTTTTTCTAAAATCTTTCTCTTTCCAACAATATATTAGACATCTATATTATGGTTCTTATCTTAAAACAAAAAAAAAATTACATTAAAAAATACCTTTGCACTTTTCTCTTTTAGTTGATTATTAAATTCGTTAAACTTGTATATATAGCCTTTTTTAATCAATGCTAAAATCATGAAATGGTTAATTTTTTCTCATCTACAAAATTGAAGATATTTTAGAGGAAGAAAATTTAAACTAGCGGCATTTAAGCCCTGTCAGACTATTTCAATCAGAATGTAACCTGCATCATATTAAAGCCCATTAAATTTTACATAGATGTAGCGAGTTTAATCAAAATCGTTGGAACCCTATTTGTGAAAATTGTAAAAACGTTAAAAAGTAAAGCGGCTCTTCTGGCTAACTGATTTTGTTGAAAAAATTGCTGTGACATCTCAGGCATAGACACTCTTAAAATTAGAAATTTCAGTTTTATACAACTTATATCGTTTTCACACTAGACTTCCACATACACACACACACTCACACTGACATACAGTCCTTTTCGTGGGACTTGGTTGTCGGAGAACTCTAAAATGTGTATTTTTGTTGAAAACTGAGATTTGAAAATTGTCACGATCGCAATACTTTACTTACTACATATTACATATATAAGTCAGTGAAAGTAAAAATAATAAAACAGTTCATATAAAAACAGTTAAAAAAATAATCAGTGTTTATAAGTACAGTTAGTGATATGTTCATACACCCCTGTTTTTGTTTTTTTGCAGCCCTTTTTAAAATTTATTTTCAAGTTAAGTAAAAGAAGAACCTTTTTTTTTGTCTGCAAATAACCTTTTGAATTAATAACTTAAACTCATAATCGATTAATTAATTAAATGTTGTTTGAAAGTGATTCATAAAACTGATTTATAAAACTATTAAAACTGGTTTATAAAACTATTAAAACTGGTTTATAAAACTATTAAAACTGGTTTATAAAACTATTAAAACTGGTTTATAAAACTATTAAAACTGGTTTATAAAACTAGAGAGATACAATTTATTCATAAATAAACAAACAAAAACTATTATTATCCCGACATTTCTATATGGATGTGAAATGTGGTCACTTACTTTGAAGAATAAAGTTCTACGTAAAATATTTGAGGGAATTTAGAAGGTTACTTAATGCGGAATTACAAAAATTGCTTCCTTTAAATATAATTGAATTGATAGAATTGCAGCTACTCAAATAGGTGTGATTAGTAGGTGTCTGAGGAGTAGGCCAAGGCATCGGTGGGAGATTGGACGTATCTGTGTGGGCAACATTTGCTGGTATCGGCATTGAACTTTCGAGCTTGCTAAGCCTATTATTGTTATTATTATTGAAACTGATTTATTTGTATGATTTTAATTTTTTTACCTTAACAGTATTAACATTAATAAACATTTACTCAATCATTTTTATTCCCTTATAAATAGTAAATTAGTCCTTTTCGGGCGTAAACCAACCTCACCCACCCTAATATAGACAGTTAGACTTAAGTTATTTCGGATAGCTTCTTGCATCGGGAAGAGAGTTTCTATATTAAAAAGAGTCCTTTTTAGTATGGTAATCCTATTTACCATTGATTTATTTCGATTCATATCCTTTTAAAAGGAGAATCGAGTCAAAAATGGAGGTTTTCTTCCATTTTGAACCGTATCCTGGTTACAATTAAGAATCCTTTCAACGAGAATGGCGATTTTAACTTGGAATGAAAAAAAACACAAAATTAAAACAGTCCTTAAAATATGAAAATCGGGCATATCCTTTGAAATAGTAAATTAGTCCTTTTCGGGCGTAACTAGGTACCTAGTATTCCCTTATTTTTATTCCTGGGCTATATGCATTCAAGAAACCAGATTACAATCAGCAAACAGTTTTTCCCTAAAACAATACAAAGTATTCAGAAAAGATAGACCATCTGATGGCCCGGGAAGCTGGGGAATAATCACCGCCATTCAAGAACAATATCCTTCTGAAGAATTAGCTATAAGCACGCCACTACATGCAATAGCGGTTAGAGTGCATCATACGTTTTCATTCACCATTTGCAATCTTTACCTCTCTCCAAGCCAAGCGATCGATGAATCTGCCTTGATTCAATTGATCAGTAATCTTCCCACCCCTTACCTAGTAACTGGGGACCTCAATGGTGCACACGTATCATGGGGCTCACCCTCTAATAATAGTAGAGGAAATGCTATAAAACGTGTTATTGAAGCGACAGATAGCATTATACTGAATAATGGAAACATTACATATATAAACCCACAGTACAGAACGTCCTCATCTATAGATGTCACCTTCTGTTCATCCAGTATGCTAAATAAAGTCATATGGGATACTTGTCCAGACCAACATGGTAGCGATCATTTCCCCCTGGTCATATCTTTAACGAGTCAGCTTCCTCCTGCCCAGAAATATCCTAGGTGGATCACTGACAAGGCTAACTGGCAACTTTTTCATCAAAAATTTTCCGTTAAATTCCAAAACCTTTCAGAAAACATTGATGCAATGACTACAGAGCTCACAAAAGGAATAATAGAAGCTGCAGAAGAAAGTATTCTAAAGTCCTGAGGTACTATTAAAGTGAATCATTGTCCCTGGTTTGATGACGAATGTCGTCAAGCTATCAGAGAAAGAAATAGATCCCTTAGGAAGTTTCAAAAATATCAAAAAAATCAAGACGACTCATCACCCACCGCAGATGTCAATTTTCCAACTAAAACAAACCATCTTTACAACATTCCTTTCTCGGGTATAGAACTTGACCAAGCAATAGCTGAACTGAAGCCAACCACACCTGGACCTGATGATATCCATAACCTCATGTTGAAAAATCTTCCAATTGCTGGTAAACATGCCCTGCTACATCTATATAATAAAATCTGGACGTCCCAATAATTCCCTGTATCATGGCGAGAATCACTAGTTATCCCAATACCCAAACCTGGAAAGGATAAATCTCAAATGAATAACTACAGGCCAATTTCCCTAAGCAGCTGCTTGTGCAAACTTATGGAAAAAATGGTTAACAAGCGGCTACTTTGGTATCTAGAACAGCATATGTTACTGTCTCCAGTGCAATGCGGATTTAGGAAAGGAAGATCTACCGCTGACCACCTTGCCACATTGGAGGCCGAAATACTTGATACATTTATTGCAAAGCAAGAAGCGATTGGGATATTTTTCGATATAGAGAAAGCGTACGACTCAGTCAGCAAAAATGTAATTCTCAAGCAATTGTACGACTGGGGATTCGGTGGGAACCTGCCAATCTTTATTAAAAATTTTCTATTTAATAGAACGATAAGAACAAGAATCGGCAATATTCTCTCTAATCCTAAGGTATTAGAATGTGGAATTCCACAAGGGAGTGTCATTTTTTGTGTTCTTTTTGCCCCGAAATAATACCCCGACCTGTGAAAACCTTCTTATTTGTTGATGATATCGCGATATTTTTAAGATTCTCGAATACGGAGTGGGTGAAAACAATACTTCAAAACACGCTCAATTAACTACAAGTTCGGGCTACAAAGAATAATTTTAAATTTTTTTCAGAGAAAACCAAATGCGTCCTTTTTTCAAGGAAATGGAAACCTACATGCACCCCAGTGCTGACTCTAGGAACAAATGCGCTTAGGTTCACTAACGAAGTTAGGTTTCTTGGCTTAATAATAGACGAAAAGCTGAATTGGACCGGCCATATAAAGAACCTCAGGGAAGTATGCAGGAAAAGGCTTGATATTCTAAAGTCATCAGCAAAACAAAAATTCACATTTCAGATATAAAACTGAAACAGAGGGAAATCTGAAATGCGAATTTTTGTTTTGCTGATAACTGTTAGTAGTAAAAGCAGAGGCTTATAAGTTCTTCTATACCACAAGTTGATTTGGCATGTTATGATCCACACTTTTATTCAAGAAAAAAGGAATTAATTAGATTTTTGAAAATATAATTAAATGGAAATATAAATATTCAGTAAGGAACAGTCATTATCATCTTTTTTTTCTCCCCCATTATTGATGTATACTAAGCATACATGTATGTAACAGTAAAATATGATTTAGTAAAGGCAATAAGTAATTATATTCCCAGGATCATAATGAAACATTAAACTAATGCAACTTTCATACTCATAAACCTATACAAATATCAATAATTGTTTAACTACCTTTAATATTTCTTAGTACAAATTATGTTCAATCAAGTGGGTTTTTTAAAAACATTTTAGAGCCTTACTACAAATCGCAATTTAAATAAGTTTAGAAAAAGATAAAACAAGTCAAATTCGAGAATTAACCATTAAAAAATAGCTAACAGGTGAAAGTTTATTTAAAATAGGAAAAAATCATTAACAGAAATCTTGTTATGGTGCAAGTGCCATAAACATATGTAAACTTGAAGACGGAAATGAAAATAAGACAAGGATTTCCAAGATAATGCTGCTTATTAAATATGACGGGGACTGTCCAAGACTGCATCAAAATTAGCTATAGAAATGAGTTATAGATGAGCAAAGAATATCAATTTAGTAACACCTCAGAAAGCTATTTAAAAAAAATAAAAGCATATTAATCTAGTAAAGAAAAACAAAAGTACCAGGGAAGAACATAGAATTTTAAAGGAAATTTACTTTCATCAGAATAATTATTGCAAGGACATGGTGATTAAAACCAAAAAGTGGCTTCAGTGTGGTTTCCCCATAGTTATGAATACATTCCCATTGTTTCAACCTCAAAGCGAATTAATGGATGGGAAAGGTTAAAAAACAACATAACATAATAAATTTGATTCAGATAAACAAGAAAATAATTGGATTAAGAAAAAATACTCCGTTTATAACCAAAAAAAAAATTGTAAAATCAATGTCAAAGATTCTTTATAAGGGAATAAAAATGATTAAGTAAATGTTTATTAATGTTAATACTGTTAAGGTAATTTGGCTATTTTTTTTTCAAAGCTCATTTATGTCCTCATCAGTTTATTCAACTTTGGAAGACATCGTTTATCATTTTATTATCTCGAAAACTGGGTCAAAAATGTTATAATAAAATCAAAACTAAACTGAGTTTTAGTTTTTTTTTTAATTTATATTTATTCTAAAATATCCTGTGGTTTCCAGCTAATCCCTCGTGTAATTATTAGAAGCTTAGTAATTGTTCAGATTTGGTCACTGGCTATTTTTGAAATCTGTCAAATAATTTGAAGATGAAAAAAACATGACGATATTTTTGGCAATGGAAATTGGCTTTTTTGGAATTCTTTTTTTTTTAGTGCTAAAAAATAATCTGTTTTCAGTTGTGGATGTTTATGTATGTGTATAATTATTAATATAGTTTTATCTGTGTTTAATAAAAATCATATATTTTTGACAAGAATCTTAACAACTTTCTACATTTCATTAAACTTTTTTTTTCTTGTAAAATTTAATAAACCTTTTAGTATACTATTTATGATTGGACCATGATAAATTATTTATACTAATCAAAAGTTTAAAGATGGCTTTATGTTTTCGAATTAAAATTAATTATAGAGCTTTCTATAAATCTATTGCTGTCAGACAAAAAAAAAAAATATATTAAAGCTCAAACTTCATGTAGGCAAGTATTGATTTATATAGAGGTTTAATAATTTCAAAATACAAATAGATAACTATTTTAGTTGATGTATTTTCCTATCCTATTTTTGTAAATCAAAATTTATATTCATAGTTATATAACGTGTTTCAGTAGGTGATTGTATGCTAGATTTCACTATTTTGATGCGAAAATTGAAAATTTTCTTTATTTTTTTAAACAATGATTATGAATAATGGGCAAGTTCGTTTTGCTGTAAATAGGAAATATTTAGGAATAATATTGAATTTAGTTTGCACTAAAAGGCCGTGACATATAGCTATTGATCGACTAGGGGCGATAGTGGTGTTCTTAATCAATTTGGTAAGTTCTGATAATATTAATAAATTTCGCGGGAATGCAAGGCTAGGTTTTTTTTCTGTTATCGTATAACACTCTGGGAAGGTTACATTTATTTTTTTTTTCCCCTCCCCACCCATTAAAAATATTTCTATCTATGCATACTAACTAAGATTTTTTTTTGCATATTCCGAATTATTTTTGTTTAAGAAGGAGTTTTAAGCTTATCTACCATTTGTTGCCTTTTATAACAGTTAAAGATAAATAAATTAATCATTTATAAGAAAAAATATGGACGATACACCGCCATCGGCAGCCATCTTTTGGCGGCGTTCTCTGTCTAGAAAACCTTACACTCGGTTGTCAACATTGTATTTATTTTAGTTAGTGTTAGTTAATTGTTTATATTAGTTTAAATCACCACTTCTGCATGATTTTCTTATTAAGCATGCCATAATGGTCACTATCCGACGGGTTTCTGTAATCCATTTTTATTTTGTTACCTTGCAGTCAGAAAATAAGAAAAAAAGAGGAAGGAGGAAGCGAGACAGATTGCTTGACGAAAAACTTACAGATACTGGTTCAAGTGAAGCTGAAGAGAAGTGGAATAAACATAAAATGAAGAAAAGGATACAATCCTCAGATTCGTAAGTGTAATCCAGTTAAAAAGGCGATTTGTTGGACTATGGTGTAGAGAATCTTCCAAGCTTCATTGTTCAATGTTAATTGTTTTTTTTTCTTCAATTAGTGCAGTGATATGTGCTCTTTTATCTCTTAGAGTTAAACTTTTAGTAATTTTTATACTTACTAATTCAATTTTTCAGGTAATTACTCTTCTGGTAACTTCATTGGAGATTGATAATTCCTAATGTTAACTAATTGTTTTGTGACTTTTTTTTTTTTTAAACATTAATTTTGATAATTTACAAAGTTGCCTGCAATTTCAAAGAAAGAAGTTTGTTTCTTATGATCTGATTATTTTATCATGAATAATTAAGAAGTGGGTAATGTTACTTGACTGCTCTTTGTCCAATAAATGTTTTCAGCTTTTACTGTGTTTTTTTGGTTTTATTGAATAAGATTAGATGAGGAACTTAGTTAAATATGTGTAATATAACGTAATATTTATTACTGAATTTATTTCTATTAGCTATATTATAATTATTCGTAAGACATATCAGTATTATAAGTTTTATTTTTTGGTGCTTTCCTAGAAGTTTTGAAAGTACTTCTGTTACTAGTTATTGATTTTCCTATGTTTGGAAATTAAATCTTTAAATTCGGCTGAATTGCGTTGTATACCCAAGGTTAGCATTTTCTTTTGACTTTTGTCGTTCTTTTCTTTGTTTTATTTTCTTGTTCACTTTTCACATTTTTAAGTTTAAAATTAATATTATTAAATGAATGCACCACTATATAGAATATCAATTATTAGAATTTACTTACAAATCCTGTTGTATGGTTTGATTTGATAAACAATCGTTGTTCAATAAGTATTCAACTGCAAAAATTTAAAATATAAATGATAAAGTTATAATAAAACCTTATATTCATGAAGTTCACAAATAGGAAATAGCTCATTCTATTTCAAAATTAACTTTTAATAAATTTTTCGTCATTTTAAATCTTCCAATTTCAATGTTTTTGTGAATGATTTGTTTATGACTTAATTTCTAAAATACATTTAAGTGTGCCCAGTTCTGTCTAGAATAGAGGTTTCTTAACTTCATACCTTGGACTAATCTTCTAATCTTAGGTTTATTTATCTAATCATGGCCTAGGTTTTTGTTGTTTGTTGATATAATTACTGGTATTATATCAAATATACAATTTTAATATTGAACTATATTTATCCTGAGTCATATTTTATGCAACTCCTCTTATTAAATATTTTAAAACCTTTTCTAGAGTTACGAGAATTTAGATAGATATATAACTACTGTTAGATCTCGAAATCTACCAGCCAGGAATCTCTAAGGTGTTTTTGTTGAATTTGTTGTTGTTTTGAACTTTATTTGTGCTTCATTTTATAGCTGATTTTGACAGGTAATAAAATAATGAAGGAAAATATTTTTAATGAGAGATTCTGTCTGAACATAAACAGATCCACAGAGTATGTTGTTGGCATTCGTGGACTTAATAATTTTCTCATTTAAAATTATAATAGGTATTATTAAATAAGAAAAAAAATGAAAAATTCTTAATGGCTTCTTTGGATTTCACGAGTTTTTGGACTTATATTAAATTTTGATAGATTGATCATGAAAAAATGCATTTTATTTTTATTTTTTTTTTTTCATTCATTTTTTATATTATATATATTATATTATATTACTTCTATTAATTTTAACAACAAATTGTTCAAATGATTGCAGAAAGAAATGAATAGTAATTTAAAAACATTTTATTTGTTCGGTATTAGCTCTTAACTAAACAGAATTAAGAGTTGTGTTCTCTCATGTTTATAAAATTTGGCAATAACACTAACCATGAAAGAAATATCATTTTAGTTTCTAGGAATCATTTATCCAAAGTAAGAAATATTTTATATTTATAAGTTTTCATTTCTACTTTGAGGTATAAGACAATGCGGCTGTGTTAAGGCAGAGCAGAGCCACACGGTGAGAAATAGGGTATGTGTAGGTGAGGTGAAAGCAAGTCTTGTGAGAGTTCACGAATGTAGCAGGAGAGAGGGAAGGCTTATTTTTAAAAAAATAATTTGGATAATGACTTTAAATATTACTTAAAGAAAAATCCTAAATATTATTTTTTTAAAAAGATAAAACTGAATGATAAATAAAGTTATATCAAAATAATCAAGTGTAATATACATATCATGAAAACATGTTTTTTTAATGTAGAAACTCGATTTTAACAAATTAAACATTGTTTATAATATAAGGTAAATAAATATAAATGATAAAGTTTTATAGAAACTTTGGTAATTGAATATTCATTGTAATATGTTGAAAGTATGTGAGGGTGTATGATAATTCACTCTCAACAAACCTCACAAATTTCACCTCACTTACGCCTACCTGAATTCTCTCCGTGTAGCACTGCCTTTACTTTTGAATGATTAGTTTACATAATGTTTTTAGCAAATACCTCTTTTGAGTTTTGGGAATTGTGCTTTTATTAAAATTAATATTTGTCTTATAATTAAAAAATAACGTTTAGAGAAATAAAATAAAATCACTTTTTGTAAAGAATTGCTAAAAAAAAAATCTGTTCCAAGTATTATCAGAAATTATTAATTCATTAATAAAATTTGAGAATTTACTTTTCTCCAACACCTAATTTAAGATTTATCTTTTAAAAATATATATATATATATAATATATATATATATATATAATATATATATATATATATATATATATATATAGTAAAATCTCTCTATAGTGGACTTCAATCTGTAACATTTCTCTGTTACATAGGGTTGTACTAGTGCTTATTAACACTAGGTATATTCCTGCATGCATGCATGTATCCAATCAAGTTTATGTGAATAGATAAAGTTAATTAATATGTTTTAACTAGGAAACTCTTCAATAAAGCCAAAGGGAGTTAGCATCAACTCTCAGAAAGTCAATTTCTGTATCTTCACTAACAGAAGAAATATAACAATTAGACCACCCCACCTTGGTGATGTTGAGGTCAATATCTGTAGTGAAGTTAAACATCTGGGAATCACTCTTGACAGTAAATTAAATTGGAACAGCCACATTGACAAAACTTGCACCAAGGCACTTAAGTGTCTTTATGCTAGCAAAGGGGCTGTTGGAAAAACATGGGGCCTTAATGGGATATATAAAACAGTAATAAGGCCTATGGTCTTATATGCAGCTGTTGTGTGGTGGCATAAGGCAATTACATGCAAATCCATGCTCCAGCTCGGGAAGGATTGATGAAGATTCGGTGCTAGCCATGATTTTCAGGTTAAGAAATATACCAACACCTTATTTTGTAGAGATTTATAGGACTGGCTGGCACAGACTGTGCAATGGAGTGTCAATTGCTATACAGGTGGATCCCTGACAGAGGTAGGCTCAGGGGCTGGAATTTGGAGAATGGATAAACCCAAGGAAGGGATGTCCATTTCTCTAGGTAAACATACTTCAGTGTTTCAGGCAGAAGTAATGGCTCAAACCCTAATTTCAGAAGGAATGAGAGACAGGCTGATAGTTATCATACCGATAGTCAAGCTGCTTTCGGAGCTCTGGATAATTACATGACTCGGTCCAAATTAGTAGAGGAATGCAAAAGAAATCTCGATATGCATTTCCTGCTGAAACAACCTGAAGCTTGCTGGTCAAAGAAACAAACTATTTCTCGGGCTCGTAATATTGTGTGAATATTTTCTAGGAAAATAAATGGAGACTCATCGGCAATTATACATTGAACTGATCACAATGTTACATTGTTAGTACAGGGCTAGTGCCTTGGTAAATCTGACTGAACTATGGGAGTTAATCAGTTCACACAACTTGGGATCTGTAATCACATGATATGCAGTTTTATCTTCCTTTTTACAAAATCTGCAAGTGGGTGAGGCCATCAAACCCATATTATGGAGATGCCTGTTTAGCTGACAGTGCCCTGTATACAGTCCTGTCACCCTCCTCAGAGTCATCCTGTCTATTGAGAGTAGTGTACAACTTCTCTCTTTGCAGGGTCGATCCAAGAACATCTTAGAGTGATGCTGCTTACCAATATCCCTCCAGTATTGCCTAGATCTATTGCCAGCAGCCGCCCTTGATCAAACCTTTAGCATAGCTGAGGTTTATTCCACACACAGGTTCAGGTGTAGAGGGTAACTGAGCAGAACCCATCCTTGCGGAGCAATCAGCTCTCTTATTGCCCAGGATACCTGATTGACCAGACACAATGAACCCGGACATTTTTTTTTTTTTTGCCGGCTAATCCAATGCACCAATGCACTGCAGCCAATTTCGGCTTATTGTGCGCCATCCAATCTACTGTTAATACAGGGCTAGCGCCTTGGTGAATCTGACTAACCTGTGGGGTTAATCAGATCACGCAACTTGGGATCAGGGATACGGTCGACACCAAAATGGTAAAACCGTATCCTGGCAATCTCTGGGCAACTGCATATAAAATGAAATGCAGTTTCATCATCCTGCTTGCAGAATCTGCAAGTCGGTGAGGCCACCAAACCCATATTGTGGAGATGCTTATTAAGTTGACAGTGTCCAGTGTATAGTCCTGTTACCCTCCTTAGGGTTGTCCTGTCCATAGAGAGTAGAGTATGACTTCTCTCTTTGCAGGGTCCATCCAGAAACATCTTGGAGTGATGCTGCTTATCGGTATCCCTCCTGTATTGCCTGGATTTATTATCAGCAGCCACCTTAATCAGACCTTTGGCTTTGCTGAGACTAATTCCGCACACAGGTCAACCCGGACTTTATTCAGCAGGAAATGCATACTGAGATTTCTTTTGCATTCCTCTACTAATTTGGACTGAGTCATGTAATTACCCAGAGCTCCGATAGCAGCTTGACTATCGGTATGGATAGTTATCAGCCTGTCTCTCATTCCTTCTGAAATTAGGGTTTGAGCCATTACTTCAGCCTGAAACACTGAAGTATGTTTATATAGAGAAATGGATATCCCTTCCTTGGGTTTATCCATTCTCCAAATTCTAGCCCCTTAGCCTACCTCTGTCAGGGATCCACCTGTATAGCAATTGACACTCCATTGCACGGTCTATACCAGCCAGTCCTATAAATCCCTGCACAATAAGGTGTTGGTATATTTCTTAATCTGAAAATCATGGCTAGTACCGAACCTTCATCAATCCTTCCCGAGCTAGAGCATGGATTTGCATGTAATTGCCTTATGCCACCACACAACAGCTGCATATAAGACCATAGGCCTTATTACTGTTTTATATATCCCATTAAGGCCCCATGTTTTTCCAACAGCCCCTTTGCTTGCATAAAGACACTTTACACAAAGTGCCTTGGAGCAAGTTTTGTCAATGTGGCTATTCCATATATATGGTTTAGTCATTCATTTATGTATATTTGGTTAATTTGTTGTGTTGTTTTGAAAGCACTTTTCAACTAATATCATTTTTGATCTTTTGAACTATACTTTTATCTTTTATCTATGATCATTGTTTCATAAGTCATCGTTATTATTTCATAAGTCATTTTGAAAATATTTGTTTCATTGTAATGATAATCAATTAATAATATTAAAAAATATTATAGGTGGAATAATCAGGAGTCTGTCTTTTTCTAAATAATTTTAATTTTGCCAACGTTTCGGCTCAAGCTTGTGAGCCATCATCAGGGCTACAAACATCAGAACAAAAGAGATACATATTAATGTGATAATAAAATTTTTTTAAATGTAGTGACAATGATAACATTTGAAATAAAACAGAAAATATACCAACATACTTAAATATTATAGACACAACTAATGATAATATGATAAACAATATGATAATGATAAGCATAAAAAAATTAAAAACTTTAGACTTTAATATAGAAGTAAAAAAATTATATATAAATGCCATTACTGAGCTATGCTTAAGCATAAACTGAGGAAAACCATAAACATAGGTAGTATGGAGAGGGGTTTATGTAAAAACACTGAAAGTTTTCCCCTCCAATTATAAATGCTACAGCTTATCTTTGTTTTTCAAAAGTTTTACAAAATTATACAATGGAAAAACAAAACAATATATCTACAATAAGGCTCAAAATTTTTAACAGAAAATTATAAACACTAGAATCTGATGTATGTAAAAGATCCATGAGGTATGAGGTTCTGTTAAAAATGTTGAGCCTTATTGTAGATATATTGTTTTGTTTTTCCATTGCATAATTTTGTAAAACTTTTGAAAAACAAAGATAAGCTGTAGCATTTATATTTGGAGAGGAAAACCTTCAGGGTTTTTACATGAACCCCTCCCCCCCCCCATACTACCTATGTTTATGATTTTCCTCAGTTTATGCTTGGACATGGCTCAGTAATGTTATTTATATATAATGTTTTACTTCTATATTAAAGTCTAAAGTTTTGTTTTTATGCTTATCATCATCATATTGTTTATCATATTATCATTATTTGTGGAAGGAATTAGTCCGGGTGGCGGTCATTAAATGAAATAACTAAATAGTTTCAACTATTTATTGTTTGCCAACGTTTCGACCCCCTTTGTGGGTCATCATCAGGGCGCATGGTGGGAGAATGAAAACTAGTTTAGTTTCAGTTTCCATTCTCCCACCATGCGCCCTGATAATGACCCACAAAGGGGGTCGAAACGTTGGCAAACAATAAATAGTTGAAACTATTTAGTTATTTCATTTAATGACCGCCACCCGGACTAATTCCTTCCAGTAATTCTCAACGGTCAACTAATTACATCCACTATCATTATTTGTATCTATAATATTTAAGTATTTTAGTATATTTTCTGTTTTATTTCTAATGTTATCATTGTTACTACATTAAAAAAAATTTCAGTATCACATTAATATGTATCTCTTTTGTTCTGATGTTTGTAACCTTGATGATGGCTCACAAGCTTGAGCCGAAACGTTGGCAAAATTAAAAATATTTAGAAAAAGACTGACTCCTGATTATTCCAGTCGGCTATACATCCTCAATATTATTAAAAAATAGTTTCAAATTCATATTTTACATTAAATGTGTTCATTATTTACTTTCAGGGAAGTGGAGAGAGAAGAAGAGGATGTTAAAGAACCTATACCTAAGTTAGTACAATAATAATAATAAATATTTAAACATTTTATCTTTGTATTTAATTGATTTTTAATTTAATTGTAGTTATAGTTGTTTATAAATAAACCATCAACACTCTAGGCTGAAACAAGAAATGCTCGTAGATACTGGTTGCTACTACATTTACTTGACAAATTTACTTACTACATTTACTTAAAACTTTTAACGTATTCCAAAAAAGTAATTCATGTTACTTAAATTAGGCCTATGTGGACATATTTGATTGTGTTAAGGAAACCAACCAAATCATCACAGTCTTCATTAGTGCATCATGATTTTTACAAATACTTCATGCAAATTATTGTCTGAGAACTGAGAATTTCTTTTCGACGATAACTTAAGTGTTAATAATTACAGATCATTGTTGTAAGCATGAATATAATATGAATTATAAAAATAAAAAACATAAGATATTGAGAATTAAGATACCTCCTTGTGAGAAAACACTTTATCGATATTTTACTCTATTAATAAAAATCACATATTTTTAAAATTAAAAAAAAAAAAAAAATAACAAATTTCTAAAAACTTGTTGGCGTGTGTTGGTTTCCTAATGCATTATCTAATGTAAACCATTAAAATTAGTATTTCATAAAATATCCTGAAAATTAATACTTTCAATAGGGGGGTCTCCCGTGGTGTATTGGCCAGTATAACAGCCTTCTATATCTAAGGTCGTGGGTTCAAACCTTGGCAAATGGCCCTTTGTTTTTTTAAATGATGTGAAAAATCCTTGGTTATGCTGTCCTTCGGATGGGGCATAAAAGGGTCTTCCCAAGTCTGTGTGATGCCAGGTGCTGTTTAACATTTATGCACTGGCGCCAATTTTCAATGTCTTCAGAGTGTGGCGGGGCTCTGATTTATGTTTCATTTATAGTGCCTGTTCAGGTCTGAACCTGTATACAATTTCTACGTTTGCTAACTGTCTAGTGAATGCTTATTTTGCAATTTGTGTAACTCGTGCGGTATTTTCATCTTTATCTCAGATTTCTGCCAGTAAGTATAACTTCAAAGGCAGTTAAAATGTTGTTTTAATTTTTGCCCTTGTGAAAAATAGATAACATTGATATGGAAATAAATGCCAATGGTACGTGCTTTCAAGGGCTATAACACAGACCAGTATGGACTACTGGTGACCCGGAGCTGGCGTGAACGTGTTAAAGAACCCTATTCTAACAGTAAACCTGGATCGGCAAAATTTAGGACTCCCGCTCTAGGATCATCCGATTAGTAGCAGTCATGAATAAACAAACAAAATACTTATATACAAGAGAGTCAATGAACAGGCTTAGAGGGTTGGGAATTTTAAGCAACATGTCAATTGTGAAAGCAAGAGGTTTGTGATGTCTCCTAATGGGAAGTCCCTTCCCTCTCACATTATAAACATCCTCTTTAAGTATTACTGTTATAATTCTCAGTTTCCCACTAAGTAACCTGCTGCCTTCTACCCTACTAACTAATCAATGCTGGTATAAACAAGGCCTCCAGTTCATCATTCACTCTACTTCCCCTTCTTCTTTAAGCCAAAGGAATAATATGTATTATGATATTGGGTTGTTTCACATGAAATGTCCGTTTTTATAGCGTCTGAAATATGTAAAGGATTTTGCAGGTCTCTGTTGTTTTCTTCCAAATGTTTACATATTTTAAGTAAAAAGTTACTAATCCTCTACCTTTGTATTATAAACATTAGCTTCCCAATCAATTACCCACTTTTTAATATATCTCCAAATATGAACATGGAAACATGCGATTTTCGAGTAATATTTTTGTACGAGTTAATACTCGGCCATTCAGCAGCTGAGGCCGCTAGAAATATTTGCAAGGCATTTGGGGAAGGGAGTGTTAATGAACGGACCATTCGCCATTAGTTTGCTAAGTTTTCAGCTGTGGATAACGACTTGGAAAACTTGCCCCGAGGAAGACCTCCGTCCGTAATAGACAACGATGTCCTCAAACATACAGTAGAATGAAACCCCTACTAAACAGTTAAAGGACTCTCAGCACAACTAAATGCAAGTGCATCTACCGTTTCCATACATTTAAAGTGTATTGGGAAAGTAAAAAAGCTCGATACATGGGTACCTCATGATCTCGGCTCTATAAGTAGAAGTTCATAAATTAATTTTAATCTATTCTCAGAAACTACTGGTTCGAATTAAAAAAATTCTTTTTGTGTTAGATAGTCCATTTTTGAGGAAGGCTTTTGTCTACATGACCACCCTCTGACCAATAAGAGTGAAGAGTCAAGGGAAAATGTGGAAAAATTAACCTTGCGTCCCTTCCAAGTGAATTACCTTTTAATTTTATAATAATTCAATTTCTCATTAAGTTATCTTTTGCTGAAACGATTAATATATCACAGGGACAAACATTTAAACACATAGGAATCGATTTATGTCAAGACTGCTTTTCACATGGCCAACTATACGTCGCGGAGAAATTCAGTATCTTCTTCTGCCACAAGAAAATAAAACTAAAAATATCATTTACGCAGAAGTACTTTAAAATATATTCTTTTACAAACTTCTTAATAGCCATCATAATTACAGAAATTGATGCTGACGAAGTCGCGGGTAACAGCCAGTTATTAATGATCATTTTGGTCAGTTATATATTTTTCTACTGTAGGTATGCCATATTTTTACTTCAAGCCAATAGATGTTTAAAATAAAAAATAATGGCAACACTCCTTTCTATAAAATAAAAAACACTTTCGCTTTTCAGAATTTAAAAAAAATGACAAAATCTCTTATTACATGGTTTTGCACTGAAAGCTTTTAAAGTCTAGAGAAACATTTATCACTAAGATAAAGAATTAAAAAATATTTATATTTAAAACCTCAGAGTCTTACGAAAAACGAGTCTTACGTTCCTTTAAAAACTATCATGTGATAGAAAAGTGCACTTTTTTATGAGAATTACCACTATACCAATAAGTAATGTTCTTTGGGATTTTCTTCAGTGCTAAAAATTATTGTTGGTATTTTGGTCGTATAAAAAAATATGTGTTTTATGATTTATCTCAGCTATTAATTTTTATTCCAATTCAGTCACTCATGTTTCATATCAATTACTATCATATTGATAGTATAGTATTACTATCACATTTTATTACTATACTACTGATGCCATTAATGACTAACTTAACATAAAATCAGTGTTAAAATATTGGCCGGATTAAACAATTGAAATTAACTGTACAGCCCAACTTACAATGAAACAGTTTGTTCCCTGTTCTTAAATTATAATTTAATTGCTCTCTAATTTCCTTGAAGTCATTCAATAAAAACTAAATTATTTTAAATCATGGATAATCATTATGTGAAATTTTCAATCAATGAAAGGTAGGAAAATTGTCCCACAATAACCTTATATACAGCCAGTGTTAGTTTATTTTTATTAGATTGTGCTATTTATGTTTAAAAAAAAAAAAAACCTGTAACACTATAACCCATGAAGAGTTTTGGGCTCAGTACATGTAGAGATTCGTACTGTTTCTAGACCAACGGCAGTGCAATGAGGTGATTCGGCCGAGATCGCGCTCGACCGCCAGTTTTTTCCCCCATTTTTGGGTACTCACTTGATTGGGGCTGGGTGTGCCCCAAGAGGGTCTCGATACCCCAGGATCGCTCCCCAGCTGAAATAACAGAATAAATAATATTCTGCCATAGCCGGGATTCTAACCCAGGACCTGGAGCACAGTAGACTAGCGCTCTACCCACTAGACCACGCCGCTCTCATTTATGTAAATCATATGTAATTATTTGATGACAAATTAAGAAGTCCAATAATTGATAATAATTATGAAACTGAACAATAAAACTATATTTGATAATATGAACATGTTCGTAAAATTATCTAGGTAGGTATAAACCTTTAGACATGGTTAAGTAGTCAGTTTAGGACTTAAAGAAAGAAGTTTAGAGACCTAGCCATGCTTAGAGCTAAGGCCATGTTTATACTCCAGGCATTTTGAATGCTGAAGTGGTAGCGTGTTCCTAGAACTATATAGAACCCACTACTGCTTCAGCCTCCAAAGCTCTTGCGGGGTAAACGTACCCCAAGACTTGAAATTTTCAAGAGCTAACTAATTATTTGAATAGGGATTAATGCCCCTTCAGTTACTGCTGAGGACATACCATGTGAAGGAATGGCATGTTTACCTAATTTTATATCACATATAATTTAATTTTTTTTGTAATTCTTTTCTGTTGATGAATACTGAAAAGCCATTTCCACACTCCTAATAATAAAGTTTCTTCTTTAATTATTGTAATATTAACTGGTCTTTTTATAAAACAATAAAGTTTCCATATATGTGAACGAGCGTCTTGAATTCAGATTTACATTTGTTTGAACAAATTTTGTTCACACCCTTATAAAAAAGCTAAAGCTCTCTATGCACATAAAATTTCGAAAGAATAACACCACCCTTTTGCTCATGAAGATCAATATTTGAATTATTTCTGCAATATTCCACTCTTAGTGATAGTACTAAGAGGAAAAGATTAATCTAAATCTGATTTATCTGAAATTTATGATATTGCAGAAATTATGGAACTTAATTGAACACAAGTTTGACGTTTCATTAGAAAACACTTATAGTTTTCACTATTAGAGAAAAAAGAAAGAATCTGAAAAAAATTTGATTTAAAAAGAAGATAATTACTATTCGAGATGAAAATTTTCCGTTTAATTCCCAATGATTTTAATTTTTAAACATTCGAACATTGCTTAATAGAGGGAGAAATAATGTTTTAGGTAAAGTAAAGAATTTCGTGGCATAAAATTCTAATTTTGCCCATGTTTATAAAACTAGAAAGAAATGGTTTCTTATTTGGAACATTTTAAATGTGATGAGCTAATGATCCTTTTCTCTAATGTGGGATTTAATTAATTAGAATTAATGTAACGTGTGATTTTCTTTGTGGAGTTGGGATAAAAAAAAATTACCACCTGGAGGGAGTCTTAATGAATCCTCTTTTTTATCATGTGCTTGAAAAACTCCTGGGTTAAACTGGGATTTGAAATGGCAACCTTTGGCGTGGTAGACTAGTGGGTGTACCTTATTGGAGAGTAAAGAACATTAACAATCTCCGGATAGCAGCAGCTAGAGTGGGCTTAGAAGTTAACGAGTCAAAAACCAAATACATGCATGGAGGCTCACAGCTGGATGTGCACGAGCCGTTGCATTTCATATCTCGAGGCTATTCATTTGAAAGGGTGAAAGAGTTTGCGTTTCATCTCAGCTCACAAGTCAACACCGATAATGATATTAAAGCTGAGATTCATAGCAGAATTATGTCCGCAAATAAATGTTATTTTGGACTTATAAAGCATTTTAAGAACAGGACCATTTCTCAAAAGACTAAGGTTCAACTCTACAAGACGCTCGTAAGACTGGTTCTCACCTATGCCTCCAAATGCTAGACATTGCCGAGTTCGCAGGAAGTCCTGCTCCTAAAGTTCGAGAGAAAAATGCTGAATTAACAAGGCTATACAAGAATTCAGACGTCGTAAGAATCATCAAATTTGGCCGGCTTCGTTGGGCGGGGCATTTAAGTAGAATGGCCCAAGACCAGATTCCTAGATGAAAATATCTATGGGACAAGAAGAGTGGGAAGACCTAGGCTCCGATGGATTGCTGGAGTGGCAGCGGATGCCAGGTCCATCTTGAAGATTCGCAATTGGAACACGGTTTTTTGCATCATATTTACAGTTTTTGGGGTCTTGGAAATTTTCAAATATTGTATATAGAAATAAATATGTATATAAACCTAATTTAATTTTTGAACGATTCAAATACTATCCATTTAAATTTTTATTTAAAATAATGTTTGAAGCTTATTTATTGATTATAATAATCCTCTAACCCTGTTTTATTTTTTAAGGACTCCTAAGAAGAGCAACAAGAAACCCAGGAAAACTTTGTTCAGCGATTCTGATGAAAAGTTGAGTGAGTCTGATTCTCCAGAAGAAAATGAAGGCAGTGATGAAGAATCAGAGTCGGAATTGAAACCCGCAGACAAGTACTTTTAGATTTTATCTTACTTATAAATAATTTATAATTGGAATATGTTTATTTCATTTCCTTTTCAATTATGTCTTATAGGAAAAAAAGGAAACGCATACAGAGGCATTCTGATTCAAGTGATAGTGATGGGGAACCTACTCCTAGTAAGGTAAGGAATTTGTTATAATTGTCGTTATTTGCATTTGTTTACTATTATAAACATTTTAAATATCATTTTCTGTGGTTTCTAGTCAGCAGATGGAAAAGGTCGGAAAAACATCAGAAAAGTTTTAAAGGAAGAAAGTTTGGAAAAGTCCACTAAAGAAGCTTTAAAGGAAGAAGAAGAAAGGAAAAGAAGGATACAAGAGAAGCAGGAATTGGTAATGTTTACACTCTCTTCATTTATCTCTTATTGATGAGTTACCTAGAAAAATTGTTTTATCATCAACATTTTAGATTATATTTTTTTCACTACTGGTTTACGTGGGTGAATCAAATATATATACGAGACTTATTTTTTATTTTTACTTTGAACACAAAGAAAAGTACACCTCATTTTTCTACATATTCTCCTGATTTGGAAATACATTTTTCCCAGCGCATAGGTAATTTTCCAATCCCGTGCTCATAGAATGAAGTAGGTTGTGTCTTCAGCCAAATGAGCATGTAGGCTTCAACCTCATCTTCACTGACGAATCTTTGACCTCCCAAAGCTTCCTTAAGTGGGCCAAACAGGTGAAAGTCACATGGTGATAAGTCTGGACTGTAGGGAGGGTGTTCCAGCGTCTCCCAGCCCAGTTGCTCCAATTTTTCTCTCGTCAGGGCTGCAGTATGCGGGCGAGCATTGTCCTGAAGAAGAATCACTTCTCTTATTGTTAGATCCCTTCTTTTGCAGCGATATCCAAGTCTGACTTCATTCAAAATGTCGCAGTAGTATGCGGCATTGATAGTCCTGCGTTCATGCAAAAAATCAAGATGCTGCAAGCCACACTGGTCAAAAAACATGGAAGCCAAAACCTTCCCAGCTGACAGCCGTGACTTGGCTTTCACTGGTCCAGGTTCCCTTTCAGTCTCCACTCCATAATCGCTTGTTTTGATTCAGGGGTGTAATGGTGCACCCAAGTTTCATCACAGGTGATAATGTGAGTGAGAAATGAGGCTCCCTCAGTCTGAAATCTTGCTAGAAAACCTTCACAGACCTGCAAACGGTTCAGCTTCTGCTCAACTGTGAGAAGTCGAGGAACCCATCTGGCACACACCTTACATAACCTAGCTCTTCTGTGAATATGGAAAAAATGCTTCCATAGCTTATCCCAACCTTACTTGCAATGGCACTGGTTGTTAGACGTCTGTCACCTTCAATAAGCTGTCGAACACGGCTGAAGTCTGCTGTGATTTTGGAGTGGGGTCTGCGGTTATGGCTTTCATTCTGAACACGATCACGACCCTCCACAAACTGTTTATGCCATGCAAACACTCTGGCACCGGAAAGTGTCTCTTCCCCGTACAATCAACCTTCTCAAGATTTCAGCCGGTTTACACCTTCAGCAGCAAGAAATTTGATGATAATACATTGCGCAATCGAGGGGGATACATCCTGCTCATACATCATCACGGCGGTAACTGGTGAGTTCGAGGACTTGCGCCCACCTGCTTCACCCACTCCTGGCATCCCTACCCAACACCTCTAAACGCGGGAACGTTCCCGCACCTTCACTGTGCTTTCAGGACAAAAAGTCTCATTTATATTTGATTCACCCACGTATAAAGAAAATGCACATTTTAAATTAATTAAGAAAGCTTTTAGAAATAACAAGAGATAATAAATAAATACCTAAAACTATAAGCTATGAAGATTAATATTTTTTTATTTTATTTTACAGTACAATGAGTTGATAAAGAAAGCTAGTGAGCACGTTGAAGTATTACAAGAACTCGTTCTTGACTTTGATGTGGAAACAAAGAAGCCACTTGTCAGTGTTGATTATGATCTAGTCAGAAAGCTTAAACCACATCAGGTTTGTTTTTAAAAGTATTTTATTATATTAGTGCCTTAGATTATTCCTCATTAAATGATCTTACATTTGTCCTTAAGAGTAGCTATCTTGATAGATTTGCACTACATCCTCCTTAGCTCTCTTATTAGGTTTGACTAAGGTGATCTAGAGGAAGTTCTTGTCCTCTTTGACTTCCTTTATCTAACAAGCTCTTATAACCATTCTTAAGATCAATTTTTTTGGTTGTCAATCTTCCTCAGTGCAATTATTTTTCAGTAGAGCTTCTTTCCTGCTCCATCCACTCATCGGAATGGTTGAAAAATAATTTTAATCCTCCCTAGGAGGAGTAAAAGTTTCATTTTCTTCTTACATTCTGGTAGTGAATCTTTCTTTATTGGGATTGAATTCCCTGAGAACTCAACTTAGGTACTTACGTTATCCTCTCTGCATCTCAATCTTTTCACTCCTCAATTAAATTTTCTTTTTCTCCTTCGATTCTCGTGCAAAGCAAGGGATTTGTTGGGGTGGGCATAATCGGATGATCGGACTTCGATGATTTATTGATTATTTATGAATAATCTAATGATCCAATCATTAATATGCCTGAGCTGCCTATAATTTATGTGATGAGCAAAAATTAGGTCATTTGGTCTTATAATCCCTCGATTATAGTTACAAAATTCAGTTCGAATGATCATTCGTTTCTCCGAACTGATTAATCTCATAATCGATTAATTTGAATTATTGAAATAATCGAATGATCTGATAATCGTCATTCGATTATGCCCACCCCTAGAGATTTGTTAGTTTTCCTTGGCCCTGCTACAGGAATACTATTTTCTAAAGTGGTGTTGGCCTGATATCCAGGGTCTCCATATTTTGTTTACTTAAAACCTATTCTTTTTCACCCTTGATTGGGACATGTTTATATATATATATATTTGTGTGTGTACTGGAAGGAATTAGTCTGGGTGGCGGTCATTAAATGAAACAACTAAATGGTTTCAACTATTTTATTGTTTGCCAACGTTTCGACTCCGTTGTGGGTCATCATCAGGGAGCATGGTGAGAGAATGGAAACTAGGTACTGAGGAGGTCCACAACGGGGGTCGAAACATTGGCAAACAATAAAATAGTTGAAACTATTTAGTTGTTTCATTTAATGAATGACCGCCACCTGGACTAATTCCTTCCAGTAATTCTCAACGGTCAACTATTTACATCCACAATATATATATATATGTTTATATATTGTGGATGTAAATAGTATATATATATATATATATATATATAATATTTCCAATCTAAGGATGTCTAATTTTTAGTTGGAACATCTGGAGTGTCTGCTATCAGATACAATTAGCACTTGTTCAAATATACCTTTCCTGCAGTCCACTGAC
This sequence comes from Piezodorus guildinii, assembly GCA_023052935.1. Classification (NCBI taxonomy): domain Eukaryota; kingdom Metazoa; phylum Arthropoda; class Insecta; order Hemiptera; family Pentatomidae; genus Piezodorus; species Piezodorus guildinii. The sequence goes on along the minus strand of CM041294.1, from coordinate 8,387,047 downwards.
CATGATTATAAATAGAGAATTTTATTAATCTAAGATGAAAAGAATATTTAGATTAAGATTTGTATTTGTATATCTATCATTGACATTCTCACTTGGTTTAAAAAAAAATTATGTATTTTTTAGGCACAAGGTATTAAGTTCATGTGGGATTCTTGTTTTGAGTCTGTAAAAGAAGCAAAAAAAAGCAAAGGATCAGGATGTATTTTGGCGCATTGTATGGGTCTTGGAAAGACTCTTCAGGTTTGTTTTCAATATTTGAAACTGGTGTTCATCATTGATAGTTTGTATATATAATAGCATTCTAGTATTATATTATTTAAAACTTTTGTAGGTGATTTCGCTAGTGCATACTCTCCTTACCTGTAAAGAAGTCGATGTGAATAAGGTTCTTGTTGTCTGCCCTTTTTCAACAGTTCAGAATTGGGTTAATGAATTCCACAAGTGGTTAAAAGATGTTGGCAGTGGTGAAGATATCGAGATTTACAACATGATCAAGTTAGAATTTACCACATTTTACTCAATGTTTTATAAGAAAAATATCGCCTTGTATTGAATGCTTATTTATTTACTCAACCAGGACAGCTCCAAATCATCGATCGTACCAATTGCGTGACTGGGAAAGGACAGGAGGTGTTATGGTGCTAGGCTACAATCTATTTAGGTCTCTTGCAGCCCCGAAAGGAAGGCAAAAGGCTTCAATAAAAAAAACAATCCAAGAAACTCTTTTGGATCCAGGTAACATCATACTGTACTTAATTTTTAGTTTTTAGATTATAACTATAATTGATCCAAATCAAGGAAATGATAAATTATATGTTTCTCAATGAAAATTATGCTATAGAACATGATGGAATCAAGAAAAATATTGTATTTTGTATTATTAGAGGAATAAAATCTTGAGAAATTGCTGTTTTTAAATTAGTTTAAAAGTTCGATATGCTTTTGTTTATGAAAACGTTTTTGGTATAAGAAAATTTGTTACTTTATAAAAATAAATTTATAACATTTAATTATAGTAAGTTTCTCATCAGCCATTTCAATTACTAATCATTATAAGGAATTATAGAGCTAAGCTTTGATAAATATTAATAAGTCATAAACCATAAAAAATTACAGTTGAAAGAAATTGAAACGAGAAGTCAGGCAACTCGACGTACACATTACTGCCGTTTTTATTGTAAAAAAAAAAATATGTTTTTGTCTTTAATTATTCATTCATTCAAGAAAATAAAACAAATTAGAAAAAAAAAATTATCCATCTATCTCCCTGGCACTACAACCCCTCTGCTAATCTGCTTTGCTTGGTTCTGTGCTGCTGCTCTCCAGTTTCAGACTCGCAACAGGCTCCTTGCGTCTGCTGGCACTCCGTTAACCCATCGCAGCCTTGGCCTACAGGTTTGTTGATTTTACAGTGAAGGTGGGTGTCCAAAACTTTTCTGGACAGTTCTTCCTTTTGATCCCAAGGAAGGATCCCAAATACATGAATTTGTTCACCCTTTGGAATGTGTAAGGGCCAATCAGTGTCTCCTCGCTATCAGTCCCTGTGTACTTATGTTTGTCTTTTCCTCGTTTATGGCCAAGCCCATAGCTGAAGCAGTTTCTTTGATTTTTCAAAGGCTTCCACCAACTCAGGTTGGGTCCTGGTCACGATATCCAGATTGTCAGCATGTCCTAATACTTGTACACTACGGTTGAAGATCATGAGGCTTGTCTGGATTCCTGACTCCTATACAACTTTCTCCAGCTCAAGATTGAAGAGCAGACAGCTTAACCCATCCCCTTGTCTTAATTGTTTGTTCGAGGGAAATGTATCTGAGCAGTCAGACTGAATCCTTGCCATGGCACTTCACATCTTTCATTGTCAACATCACAAGGCGTATCATTTTGCTTGGGATGCCCATTTCCCTCAACACCTCATACAGCATAGGTCGTTTGATGCTGTCATATGCACTTTTAAAGTCGACAAACAGATGGTGTGAAGGAATTTTAGGATGCTTGAATCCTTGGCCTAAAAACTGCGCGACCGCTGTTAACCTTCTGGAAGAATTTCCTGCTTTCCTTTACACTCCAGTATGCCTCTACATCCTTCAGTATTTTCCTCTCCCATGGAGTTTCTTCTCTGTTCTCCTGTTCCTATATTCTCCTGCAGCTCTCCTGGTGAAGCACTTTATTACACTTCCGTACGCTTTGTTCTCTGCATAGCTGATTATTATGCATTCCTCATCAACCCATTTACCTCGACACTCAAGAGTCTCCTTCTCTAGAATTTGTTGTTTTTTTGTTAGTTCATTTAATGTCACTTTATGCTACTGTGGCTAATTGGACGATACTACAGTGGGAGTACTAAATTTTGCCCGGTTTTATTAGAATAGGGACCATTAACGAGTACCTGACATTGCACAGGCTCGGGACCACCTTTTAACCTCCCCTCCGAAGGACGGCTTTACTCCCATTACAAAATCCTAGGACCACCTGCGGGTTTGAACCCGTGATCTTTGGCATAGGAGGCTGTTATGCTAGCCATCCAACTACAAGTGATCCCTCCTGGAATTTGTTCTGCAGTGCCATCCAGAGCCTTCTCCAATTGGTTCCAAACATCCTGCATGTTTTCAGGACTTCAGCCACTCTGAGCCTATCTTTCACCAATTCTTCTGTTTTCAGTTGATACGCTCAGCAGCTTTCTTGTTCCTTTAATTTTCTGATGTTCCTTTTTCAAAATTTTAGGGATCTTAGTTTACATTGAATACAATAGGACGGAGGTGGATTTTATGTTGATGAAATTTTAGGAGCCTTTAAAAATCAAATTTAGGTTTAGGATTATTTGAAATATACACATATTTTTAATTTGTTTTAAAGATCAAATGGAGGTTTGGGATTATTTGAAATATGCACATATTTTTAATTTGTTTCATGCCCTAAAAGTTTCTTCCAAAGTTTGTTTATAAATAAGAAAGTAGGGTGGGATATAGTTAGTGGAAATTGTTGGCTATTTACAATAATTTTTATCATATTTGAATACTAAATCTGTAATTAGTGTCTTAAAATTTATTTAATTTTCTTTAATAGGTCCAGATGTTGTTATTTGTGATGAAGGTCACATCTTAAAGAATGAAAAAACAGCTATCTCAGTGGTCATGAACAAACTAGCTACAAGGAGACGAATTGTTCTTACTGGCACGCCATTGCAGAATAATTTGGTCGAATGTAAGTAATCTATCTAAACTGATCTTTCTTTTTAAAATTAATGTTAAAACAGTGCCCTGATGGATGGCTCACATACTTAAGCCGAAATATTGACAAAATTAAAATTTTTAGACGACTGACTCCTTATTATTTTTACCTATAGATATCAAATAATCTTGGTGTATTGAATTTGCTGAAAAAAAAATGCTAGTAATTATTTTACTGTCATAGTGGAATTAATTCTCTAATTAATTCATAATATACCATTTCATTAAATATAAGAAGGTTAATTAAATTAATAAATGGAATTGTGATGTCTTTTAATAGCACAATAATAATAAAAAATCTATTAATATGGAGCTTATGCCGATATAAATGGTTAAATTCCATTATAACTGTAAAATAATTTTAGGATTTTTTTCAGCCCTTTAATAACTAAGAAAAAGTTTAATTTTTACTCAATTAAGCTGGAATTTCAAGCTTATTTACCTGGGAAATATATTTTTTTCATATTAATTTTAATAGTCAACAGTTATTAATATTAAATTTTATAATTTACAGATCATTGTATGGTTCAGTTTGTTAAACCTAATTTGCTTGGTACAAGAAAAGAATTTCAGAACAGATTTGTTCATCCTATTACGAATGGTCAATTTGAAGACTCAACTACGCATGATGTTAAGTTAATGAAGAGGAGAGCTCACGTTCTTCATAAAATGTTGGATGGCATTGTTCAGGTAATATTTAAATATAATATTTATTTTATTGGGTTGTGTCACATGAAATGTCCGTTTTCAATGTAAAGGATTTTTATTAAAAATACGATATGAAAACAAGATAATTGTATTCGAAGGATTTACCTTCTTTTTCTACACATTTTTTCCTACGTGACACCAATTTTTTTATCCCCGAACTGAAAAACTCTGAGCTTTGAAGAGAAACAAAATCTGAAAATGCACTTTTCACTTGATCATCATTTTCAAAACGTTTTCCTTTGACGAAGTTGTCTAAATTCCTGAACATGTGGTAATCTGTTGGAGACAAGTCGGGAGAATATGGTGGGTGTGTAAGAACTTCGTAGCCCAGTTCTTTCAATTTTGGCACGGTATGTTTTGAAACATGGGCCTAGCTGCTGCTCAGTGAGATCATGTGGTACAAATGTATCGAGCTTTTTTACTTTCCCAATACACTTTCCAAATGTCTGGAAACGGTAGATGCACTTGCATTTAGTTGTGCTGAGAGTCCTTTAACTGTTTGGTAGGGGTTTCCTTCTTCTGTATGTTTCAGGACATCATTGTCTTATTACGGATGGAGGTCTTCCTCGGGGCAAGTTTTCCAAGTCGGTATCCCCAGCTGAAAACTTAGCAAACCAACGGTGAATGGTCCGTTCATTAACACTCCCTTCCCCAAACGCCTTGCAAATATTTCTAGCGGCCTCAGCTGCTAATGGCCGAGTTTAAACTCGTACAAAAATATTACTCGAAAATCGCGTGTTTCCATGTTCATATTTGGAGGTATACTAAAAAGTGGGTAATTGATTGGAAGCTAATGTTTATAATACAATGGCAGAGGATTAGTAACTGTTTACTATAAATATGTAAACATTCGGAAGAAAACAACAGAGACCTGCAAAATCCTTTATGTATTTCAGAAACTATAAAAACGGACATTTCATGTGAAACAACCCAATACTAAACAAAAACTTTTTTTTTTTTTTTTCAATTCTATTTCCAAAAGTGATTTTCAAATATTAATAGTCAAGTTATTAAATTCTTGAAAATTTGTATGTCAACAAAGATCGTTCCATTTTTTAGAAAATCTCTTCTTCTGGAAAATATTATAAAATAAAACTGAGTAAAAGTAATACTAAATTATTACGAACCCATAAAAAAAAAACAGTAAAAATAAGAATTGTTTCCAATTAACCTGAAAAAAAAAAAAAAAAAAAAATTAGATTATTTTAAATAAACAGTTTAAATTGCTTCTATGGTGGTAACTGATTGAGAATCAATGCAATATAATCTCTTAATTGCAGTCTTTTGTGTTTTATGACTTCAACATTTCTAACAATTTTATTGAAAAATGCAATTTATCTAATACATTATTTCAATGCAATGGTGATTAGATTGCCAACATAAGTAAGTCTTTAGTTGAAAGAATGGTTTTGATTTGAAAAGATTTTGGTATTCCTCTGAAAAGTTGTCACCATTCATACTAAAAAGATATAAAGAAATATATGACATTGTACTATTTACAGAATACTTTTTTTTTTTTTTTTTTTAATTTCCTACTCTCCTAAATGGGAACCATTCTTTTTCAGAGGAAAGACTACAATGTTCTCACACCATACCTACCACCTAAATATGAGTATGTAATACATGTCAAATTGACAGAAATACAATGCAAGCTTTACAAGTAAGTGAACACAAAACATGTAATTTTTAAATTTTATTGTTTATATTAGTATTAGGTCATATTAAGATTATTTGAAATTAACCTTGTTATTTTATCAAAATATGGCCTACTCTTAAGAAAAGCTATAGATTTAGCTTGCCCGCTTTTTGGGGTGCTAAGATTTTATGTTATTAGGTTGTTTCACATGAAATGTCCGTTTTTATAGTGTCTGAAATACATAAAGGATTTTGCAGGTCTCTGTTGTTTTCTTCCGAATGTTATCATATTTAAGGTAAACAGTTACTAATCCTCTACCTTTGTATTATAAACATTAGCTTCCCAATCAATTACCCACTTTTTAGTTTACCTCAAATATGAACATGGAAACACGCGATTTTCGAGTAATATTTTTGTACGAGTTTAAATTCGGCCATTCAGCAGCTGAGGCCTAGAAATATTTGCAAGGCGTTTGGGAAGGGAGTGTTAATGAATGGACCATTCCCGAGGAAGACCTCCGTCCGTAATAGACAACGATGTCCTCAAGCATACAGTAGAAGGAAACCCCTACCAAACAGTTAAAGGACTCTTAGCACAACTAAATGCAAGTGCATCTACCGTTTCCAGACATTTAAAGTGTATTGGGAAAGTAAAAAAGCTCGATACATGGGTGCCTCATGATCTCACTGAGCGGCAGCCAGACCCCATGTTTCAAAACATACCGTGCAAAAATTGAAAGAACTGGGCTACGAAGTTCTTCCGTACCCCCATATTCTCCCTACTTGTCTCCAACAACTTCGTCAAAGGAAAACTTTTTGAAAATGATGATTAAGTGAAAAGTGCGTTTTCAGGATTTTGTTTCACTTCAAAGCTCAGAGTTTTTCAGTTCGGAGATAAAAAAGTTGGTGTCACGTTGGGAAAAATGTGTAGAAAAAGAAGGTAAATACTTCGAATAAAATTATCTTGTTTTCATATCGTATTTTTAATAAAAATCCTTTACCTTGAAAACGGACAATTCATGTGACACAACCCAATAAAATGGTTCTACTGATTTTCAAGTTTGTTGGCTCAAATTTCTTAGTGGTTCTCCTTGAGAGCTTAGAAAATATGATCTCAAACTGCTTAAGCAATATTGTATTAAATATCCATAATCCGTTCATCCCAGAGTATATTGCAATTTTTTAATTTATGGCTACTTTTAAATTTTTATATTTAATGTTATTACTATCATTATTCCCTGATATCTCGTGGCTACATTAAAACGTTTGAGCTCATAGTACTATACAGATGTTAAGAATTCTAATTCCTTGCGTTGTTTTAAACCTTGTCTTGTATAAACTCATTAAATTTAAATAATAAGATTTAAATTTATGATACTTGAAAACCTAAAGATGTTAAAATAATTAAAATATAAAATAAATAAAAAATATAACAATCTAATTCTCTAACTTTGTCCCTCTAAGTTATTAAGGCACATCCCCTAAATTAAAAGAAATGTCATTTAGAAGTCTAACTTTCTACTTCAAGTAATCCCCACCATTGTGATATTCTTAATTTTATATTTTAGTAAAAAACTGGCCTGTGTGATTCTCAGTATTTTACTTAAAGATTATTATTTGTTTGTTGATTTTTAATGATTTTCTTAAATATGAGAAAACAATACTATTTTGAAAGTTAATTTTTTATTTCCATTAAATTTTCTTCAATAAAAAACCTGAATCTTTTTAAACATAAGTCTTTAGGTTATCATGGTTTATTGTTTTGTTCTATTTCCTGTCAATTCTGGATAAAGATAGAGGGGTTAAAAAAAGGTAGAAATATTGTTTTAGAGTAGTTATAACAAATTTTCCTTAATATTATCATGCACATGTTATATTTTTGTAGACATTACTTGGAAAATTTCGCTCGCACTCAGAAGAATGAAGGAGGTGGACTGTTCACCGATTTTCAGCATCTTATGAGGATATGCACTCATCCTAGAGCATTGTTGATCCATTCGGACAAGGAAATGCTTAAGATTGATAAAGAGGAGGTAGGCATTAAATTAAATTATGTATTTATTATAATTATATTTTAAATATTCCTTTACAGCTATTTTAGCATAATGCTTACAATCTCGGGTTGACTTGGCATTGTGTAAACTTACCTGATTGCCAGATGTGTTTTCTTCCTTAAATCTATTGAAACTATCATATTTTAACTATTTATATAATGTTTTGTTGGAAGTAAAATAACATTGGTGTAAATTGATCTAAGGGTTAAGATTAAAAACCCTTTATTCTGCTGTTTTATTATTCGGCTGATTCAGAGCTGTAGATAGGTTTTGAGAGCTTCCATTGTCTCCATTATTTGGTTCTTCTTCTTTCCATTCCTCCATACACCTTTTGGTTTGGAAGAGCTATGATCCAATATTTGGTCAATGATGCTGATTTTTGGCTATATCAGCACTGTACTTAATATCAAGATTTTTTTAGAGTTTAGATGTCAGAGTTACCCTGTCATCCTCAATTCACTGTAAGAGTTTCCAATTACCTTTTTAAGTCAGTATGTTGGGTTTTGCGTTCTTCATCTTACCTTGCTGGGTTCAGATAGAGCTTAGCTGCCTTTTTATAATTCTAGAAGATACACGCTCATCAATAGAAGGTCTTTCTAAAGCAAAGCTAGATAGAAAGATGCCATCAACAAAAGATCATTTAAATAACACCAACAAATTGATTATACATTCTTACAATATTCCAATTTTTTCCACTCTGCATTCTATCCTGATTTCTGATGGGAAGGGAGGGAGAGAGAAAGGTTGAAATGTCTATGTCTATTTGATCGGATTAGATCTGACATTATTTTTAGGTTTTCAGTGAAGCCATAGTTTTAAGATCTAAATCAAATTAAGAGCCAATCTGATTGGATTGGGTCTAATACATGTGTCGGCTAAGATCTTTTGAAAGCATTTCCTTTGAAGATGAGGAACCTCAGATGGGATCCAATGAGCTTTATATCGATAATTACCAATTTAATTACTTACTTGAATTGTTTTGTTTTTAGGAAGATTCTGAAGGATCGATCAGAGATTTCATTGACGATGACTCAGATGAGAATAGTAGCAGCAATGAGTCATCCTCTTCCAAATCCAGTTTAAGCTCTAATGACAGTACCAAAAAAGCACCAAGAAAACGAGTTACAAGAGCTCAAAGAGGTAATTTTGTTACTTATGTGTTATTTTATTTATGTTTCTAGGATTTAGTTTTATTTGTTTGAGTCATATTCATTCTTCTGATAAGGGCGAATCTTTGTACGTTTAACTCGTCTGTCCATGTCGAAATAATTGTACTCCAACCCATTCAGCCGAAATATCCATTTGGATGTTAATGTATGGATTTAATAGCATCTATTAAGTTCCTTGGGACATTCTTAGCTCTAAGAGCTTCCCATATTTCATGTCTAGGAACTGTGTCAAACGCTGCTTTCAGGTCAAGGAAAGCGAGGTGCACATCTTTATCTAGTTCCCAAGATTTCTGAAAAATATTTCTTAAAGAAAATATGTGGTCCTGTGTTTGCCGGCCTGGTCTGAATCCTGCTTGCTCATCCCCAATAGATGTTTAACTAGGACCCTTAATTTTCCTCCGAAGACGATTTTATATCACAGGTGAGAGACATAGGAAGATAATTAGAGATTTGTCCTGAGACCCTTTCTTATGAATGGGTATTATTACATTGTATCTCCAATCAACTGGGATCCTCTTCTCGTCCTAAGCTTTTTGACAGATTATTTGTAGAGCCTTCACCGATTTGGGACGACGGTTTTATATCACAGGTGAGAGACATATAGGAAGATAATTAGAGATTTGCCCTGAGACCCTTTCTTATGAATAGGTATTATTACATTGTATCCCCAATCAACTGGGATCCTCTTCTCGTCCCAAGCTTTTTGACAGATTATTTGTAGAGCCTTCACCGATTTGGGACGACGGTTTTATATCACAGGTGAGAGACATATAGGAAGATAATTAGAGATTTGTCCTGAGACCCTTTCTTATGAATGGGTATTATTACATTGTATCTCCAATCAACTGGGATCCTCTTCTCGTCCTAAGCTTTTTGACAGATTATTTGTAGAGCCTTCACCGATTTGGGACGACGGTTTTATATCACAGGTGAGAGACATATAGGAAGATAATTAGAGATTTGCCCTGAGACCCTTTCTTATGAATGGGTATTATTACATTGTATCCCCAATCAACTGGGATCCTCTTCTCGTCCCAAGCTTTTTGACAGATTATTTGTAGAGCCTTCACCGATTTGGGACGACGGTTTTATATCACAGGTGAGAGACATATAGGAAGATAATTAAAGATTTGCCCTGAGACCCTTTCTTATGAATGGGTATTATTACATTGTATCCCCAATCAACTGGGATCCTCTTCTCGTCCCAAGCTTTTTGACAGATTATTTGTAGAGCCTTCACCGATTTGGGACGACGGTTTTATATCACAGGTGAGAGACATACATATAGGAAGATAATTAGAGATTTGCCCTGAGACCCTTTCTTATAAATGGGTATTATTACATTGTATCCCCAATCAACTGGGATCCTCTTCTCTTCCCAAGCTTTTTGACAGATTATTTGTAGAGCCTTCACCGATTTGGGACGACCATACTACAACTCTTATCTCCAACGGTGCTGGAATCCTTATTGCCTTGGATTTGGATCTCATCCAAAAATACCTTGTCCCATCTCTTAGTTCTCTTATTTACGGTTTAATGTTTGATTTGCCAAATTTGTTCATTCTCTTGGCGCTGCTTTGATAAGAAATTTTATTTTCATTTAAATTGCTTCCATTTTTTATTTTATTTGTTGTAAATCCCTCAGATTCTAATTCAAATTTAACTAATATATTTTTTTTTTGTTTTGTGTAGGCGTACCTCCAAATAAGCAAATATTCAAATAACGGGATCATTTCTCTTCAATACAAAAATACGTGACTGATTTCCGACCATTAATAATCAATGTGGTAGAAGAAGTGTTTTGGTACCATCAGTTACAGGATTATTGATTTCTAAAATTTGCTATATCTATTATGATCGGGACGACCATACTTCACAAACTCTGCCATTATACTATTATCTAGTCTAGGCGCTTTCCCTTTCTTCATTCTTGATATTGCTCTTTCTATTTCGTCTTCTATCACTTCGTCAGACTCAACCTCATTTCATTGTCCTTCTGTGTTCACTGAATACATATCTTCTATGCCGAATTGCTTTTCGTAATGCTTGCACCAGAATGGCTGTATCCTCTGTGATCTCCTTCCAATTCTCCTTTGCTTTCCTGATAGGTTTGTTTTGTGTCTTCTTAGAGCTTAGATTTTCCTCCAGAATTGCTTTATATACTCTACATGGTTCTGGTTCAATTTCTCATTTAATTTAATAAATAGTACAATTATAAAAATGACCTGTGACAGAACAAGATTTGTTTTTAAAATTTAAGGCAGACTTAGCTAAATTTATTATTATTAGTACTTAAATTCATACTTAATGCATTGTTGATGATTTCATTTCAAATTTAAAGCTGATAATTAATTTAGCCACTGGTGAAGTCAGTGAAGAGGAAGAGGAAGAACTGCCTGTCAAACGTACGGAATGGTGGGCCAATATTGTGTCTGAAGAAGAACTTGAGGCCATCAAGAGTAGTTCAAAACTATACTTGTTTTTCACCATTCTAAAACATTGCGAAGAAATTGGAGACAAACTGTAAGGATAAATCTTATTTATAGTTTTGATACAGTATTGTTTTTACAATTGATTAGTAGCCTAAGAATGGCGTACATATTAGAATTTAGTCTAGTAATATTTGTAAATATTTCATTAAAATAATTAGAGAGAAATAAAACTAAAAATTATAAAAACACTGTAGTTAGTTTCAACTTAGTGCCACTTAACCTGCTAACCGGGGAATGCCCTTTTCAACTACACAGAATATAACGTTATATAAAGGAAACTCTTAATTACGTGATTTCACATTATTATTTATTTATTTTTATGCTCAAAATAAATGAAAAAACAATGAATTTATATACTTTCACGTATATTTATATGAGGATGTACATATACCCGATAATGTTCACGTTTGATGTATTTATACAGGTTAAGTATTTTATCGTTACAGTAGTAAGCTAATGGAATGTTCTGGGTGTGCAGTTAGAATTCAGTAAGTAATAAATGATATTGAGCATCACCTGATTTATTTTATTCGTCTTGATCTCACATGAACCTTTTTGTGTGTTGGTCCATATTTTATTCTAAGCTCACCTGTTTGCCTTAATGCAGATGTCATAAAAACGAATAGTTCCTGAAAGCCAGATATATAAAATAGGTTTTTAAAAATTCAGAGTCTGTACTAATTATGGATGAGAATAATAGGGTATTGGTTAATAACATGGATTGTTATCTAGTGAGATGGAAAATTAATTTAATTAAAGTAGTAGTAATTTAAATTATGTTATTTATTTTTTTACTTTCACTTACTATATATAGTAAGGGGAAGTATTGCGATCGTGAAAATTTTCGAATTCCAGTTTTCAACGGAAATACACGTTTTAGGGTCCCCTGAGTCTAAATAACCAAGTCCTGCAAAAAGGTACATCCCTCTGTGTGTATGTGGTAACTCACGGGCGGAAACGAAAAGTCCTATGAAACTGAAATTTCATATTTAAGACAAATACACGCCCGAGACGTTACAAAACTTCTTTCATCAAAATGAGCTTACCAGAAGAGGCACTTTATACCATGCATTTTGCACCTTTTTTCGATTTTCTCGAAAACGGTTCCGACGATTTTGATTAAACTCGCTATATCGATGTAAAATTTAATGGGCTTTAATATCATGTAGGTTTTATTTGGATAAAAATGGTGTGACAGGGCTTAAATACCGATATTTTAAATTTTCTTCCCTTAAAGTACCTTTAATTTTGTAGATTCAATAATAATAACTAGATTATCTTGTTAATGTTGATGAAAAACAGGTAAATATATAAATTGAATAAATTCGATACCCAACTAAAGGAGAAAACAGAAAAAATATTTTTTTAATGCAATTTTTCGTTTTTGAACATAAGAGCAGTAATATACATGTATGATATACCATTGGAAAGCTAAAGATTTTAGAAAAAATATCATCTCATACACAAGCTTTTAGAAGTTAATAGAGAGTGATGAGAAGAAGAGAAAACTAACTGATTATTTTAGATAATAATATAATAGATTTTTTAATAAAACACATGTTTCTATAGAAATTCAATTTGATTAATTCCTTAATAGTTTCACGTATTTTTATCTCTAACTGTATTTGAAAATTCTTTCATTGATTTTAAAAATCGAGGTAAGTGAAAGTCGTGTGTTGCCCGCACCAGATTTTTATTTTGAGCCAAGCACACTGTGTGGGAATCAAAAACTATGATAAAATTAATGCATTGATAATTGAATTTAAGATAAGGATCTGAAAAGGATATATTGTTAGTCTGTTTTTCGAGTTAGCATTGCAGGCGTAGACAGTGATCTAATATGCAGTAATGATTAATCTCATTGAGTATATATTTCATAATTGAGTGCAAACCACTTAACTAGTTATGGCCCTAGTATCACCACTATGGTGTTAACTCTGATTTATATTCTTATTCTTTAGTCATTAGGATCTAGCTTAAGCAGTTCCTATAAAAATTTTATGAACTGATGAAACATTTTTTTCAAGTATGCTAACTCACTATGTATTCTCTATATGCTACTAATCAAAGGGATATTTACTAGGAGTGGGCATAATCGAATGATCGACTTCGTGATTTAAATAATCGAATAATTAATATGCATTCTGAAAGATAATATTGCACTATTCCCCTCTATACGATCGATTACTGACCTGGCTGAGCCTAGGTGCAAATATGCATATAATTTATGTGGTGAGAAAAAAAAAAAAAAAAAAAAAAAAAAAAAAAGGTCATTCGATTATCCCACCCTTGTAATCCCTTGATTATCATTAAAATATTCAGTTTGAATGATCATTCGTTTCTCCGAACCGATAATCGATTAATTCGAATGATTGAAATGATCGAATGATCTGATAATCGTTATTCGATTATGCCCACCCCTAATATTTACATCCTAAAACAGAAGCTACAGCTTATCCTCATTAATAGTCAGGCATGGCTCTTATTTATAATTATATTAAATTTTACCTCTCATTGTTTAAGTGTAAACTAAAAGAATTTGGTTATAATAAGAGTAATAGTATAATAATTATACAAGTGTAGTAGCATAACATAATGTTATCCTAATTATAAAAAAAAAAATACTGTTAATTAAATAATTAAGTATGGACTGTAAGGTACTTAATGCGCTGGTAAATTAATTATAAAATAAACAACCTCAAATAAAAAAAGAAAAGTGGGATAAAGGATAATAATTGCCTGGTTTTAACAAAAAAATGGAATTGTCTTTAATGTATGTAAAAAATATAATATAACGAATAAAGAAATAACCTTTAATGGATAAATAAATGAATGTCTTGAGATAAAAATAAATTAAATTCAAATTCTTGGTGACAAACAAAATTCTATGCATGTATTAAAATATAATATAAACAAAGTAATGTCTCTAGTGTACAATACAATAAAGAAGTATGATTTTTTTAAAGTCTATTACAGATGAGGGATAGAAACTTAAATATAAAACTTAACTGTGTGGTGAAGTTAAGTAGGTGCCTGTTTACAATCTGCAGGATCCAGCGCATTCTGTTGTTTTGTCTTCCTCTTCCAGCTTCTCAAAAGAAGTAGAGCTCCTCCAACCATTTGTCTTGTGCATAAATAGAATGTCTGCTGCTATGTGCAGAAAAATAATTTTTTTTTTAGCAAACCCGGGGAAGTGTTTGCTGACGCTGCGGTCAGTACGTAATGGCATAAACTCTTAATTACTACAGGTCCTTCTGGCTGCTGAAGTCTTACTGACTTAGTGAAGAGCGAAGTGGTGGGGAGTGCGTAGATAAGGCTGACAATAGGCTTGAAAAGATCGCGAAATCCACACACGTGAAAGATAAATATTTACATTGATCAAAGAAAATTTAAATACAATGCGTAATTTTTAAAACTAAAATTAAATTATTCAATTCTAAAAATAAGAAAATAAAAAGGTCATCAACAATTACATATTCTAATATGCATGATATACTTCCATTACTTCTTTATTCATTTTAAAACCTATTTTAAATCTTGTTACTTTTCCTCGATGTTTCGTAGTTCTGTCTCCATTTTAAAGACTAAAATTATTTTATAAAGTTTAAATTTAGTTATAGTGAACATACATTTTTACTTTCACTTATCTATATGAAATATATAGTAAGAAAAAGTATTGTGATTGTGAAAATTTTCAAATTACAGTTTTCAACGTAAATACAAGTTTTAGGGTCCCCTGAGTCTAAATAACCAAGTCCAGCAAAAAGGTCTGTGTGTTTGTGTGTGGTACGTCCAGCGCAAAAACGATAAGGTGTACGAAAATGAAATTTCATATCATTCATATTTCATATAAAACTATACACCTGAGATGTTACAGCAGATTTTTACTAAAATTAGCTGACCGGAAGTGGTATTTTATACCATGCATTTTGCACCTTTTTGCGATTTACTCATAACTGTTTATAATTAAACTCACTATATTGATGTAAAAGTTAATGGGCTTTAATATGATATAAGTTTCATTTTGATTGAAATAGTCTGAAAGTGCTTAAATGGCATATTTTTGTATTTATTTCTTCAAAAGTACCAATTTTGTACATCCTAAAAATTTAGCCATGTCATCTTATCAGCATTGACAAATAACGGCTGCACTAGTTAAACAAATTTCATGACCAACTAAAGGATAAAAGAGAAAAAATATTTTTTTAATGTAATTTTTGTTTTTTATATATTAAGAACAGTAACTTAGACATAAAATACACCGTTGGAAAGAAAAAGATTTTAGAAAAAATAGTATCTTATACACAAAGTTGTAAAAAGAAGTGTTAAGTGACGAACATAAACTTATTACTGATAATTGTACGTAAGAATTTAATATAGGTATATTAATTAATCTAAGTCCTGTGTTTCCAACAAAACTGAATACAATTTTTATTTAAATTAACTTAAAATTGTTTTCATAAACTTTAAGTTTATGTAATAGTTCTTAAATTTATTCCAAGAGCAAAGATAAGTGAAAGTCGTGTGTTGCCCACACCAGATTTTTTTTATATACATATTAATTTTCAAAAAGTCATAAATTAGAATTTCCATATTATACAATTAACTATAAATTTACCTTTTTTTGTTCATTTTCTTTATTTTATAATTGTTTGTAGCTTACTGCTACATGTCCTATTACAATCGTGACTATTGGCTCACTGTTCTTATCTTGTTTTTAATATTTCATACTTTGTACTTTGGCATGTTCTATTGTTACTCTAATCCAATTCTTATGGCCTATATTTATTTTTATTTTGGTGTCATTGTACTTGGCATTTCACTTTTATATGTGCTATTGTTGTTTTTAGTTATATATATTGCTTCTAGTATTTTTCTACTTCTATTGCTTTTAAACATTTTAAAAGGACATGTAGCAATAAGCTACAGAAAATTGTAAAATAAATAAAATGAACAAAAAAGGTAAATTTATTTGTATAATATGGAAATTCCAATTTATGACTTTTTAAAAATTAATATGTATATATATAAAAATTTATTTTGACTGTTACTAAATTTAAACTTTATCAATAATTTTAGTCTTGAAAATTGGGCAAAACCCTGAAACTTGGAGAAAAAGTAACAAGATGTAAAAGAGTTTTAAAATGATTAAAGAAGTGATGGAAGTATATAATGCTTAATAAAATATGTAAAAATACTTAAAACTTCCTCAAGTCGGACTAATAAAATAAAAATTAATCTGTAGCATTTGAAGTCATAGGCAGTAACCCAAAGTGGCCAAAGAACCATAGAATAGAATAGAAAAAAAAACTTTATTCTGGACAATGTCCCTTAAGAATAACAATTATGAGCTAAATAATAAATTATAACTGGCCAAAAACAATATATAAATACAATTAAATAACACAAGTATGAAAAAATAATAATAATAATAATAATAAAAAATAAAGGGTCATAGTGTCATCTCTATTTACAAATTCTAGAAATAAATAAATAAGAATAAACATAAAATGTAACTTTTACATCTCATTAAAGTAAAATTCACCTTACATAAGTTGGCATGATAAAAATTAGCTTACATCTGACTGAAGAGAAAGGAAGTATTGAAAGAGGAGGGATTTAAACGATGAGAGGGAAGGAGCATGACGGA
This sequence comes from Piezodorus guildinii, assembly GCA_023052935.1. Classification (NCBI taxonomy): domain Eukaryota; kingdom Metazoa; phylum Arthropoda; class Insecta; order Hemiptera; family Pentatomidae; genus Piezodorus; species Piezodorus guildinii. Next base: position 8,370,109 of record CM041294.1, on the reverse strand, counting down.
TGTTTGAAGGGAGAGTATTTCATAAGGAAGAGGACCGGGCTAAAAAGGAGCAGTCCTATTTTTTGGTTCTATGGAAAGGAGTGTGGAGGTCGGACAGACGGGATCTTGTTTCCTGGTGATGGGTTGAGGATTTAAATAACAGAAGGCTGTAGACATAAAATGGATGGTGGGAGTTTATGATTTGATAAAGGAATGATCCAAGGAAATATTGTCTTCGAAAGTTTGGGGTTAACCACTTTAACTCGTCGTAGAGGTGGGATACGTGCGACCGTCTCGAGGTACCGAACACAAATCTTAGAAAGCAATTCATAACCCTTCTCAATCTGTCCTCGAGCACCTTTGAGAGGCCGCCATATGCCACACAACCATAGTCAAAGTGGGGGAAAATGAATGATGAAACCAGGAGTTTACGGGTAGATTGTGGTAGGAGGTGGCGGGATCGGTGGAATAATTTCAAGGTACTAATAGATCGACGGGAAATTTGGGCAATTTGGGGTTTCCAGGATAGGTTTTGGTCGATGATGATGCCAAGATTTTTAACAGAGGAACTAAAAACAATAAAACAAACATATAAACTATTTGTGAAATAGCAATTGTTATAGTTAATAACTTCTATTGTTAAATTGTTTAATAGAAACAATGTTTTCATAGAGACTTATTTTCAACTTGACAACTACATAGTTATAAGAGCAAGTTTTGTGACTCACTCTACGTCTTCTTTTTATATTACTTAATCAACAAGTTGTGTGTAATTTTTGTCTGATTAATTATAATTTCTAGCAATATATAAATTGTTTCTTTCTAGGATTAATTATAATTTTAAACAATATATAATATTTCTTTCTAGGCTTGTTTTTTCTCAGTCGCTATACACTTTGGATCTTATTGAATACTTCCTTGAGAAAGTGGATGAGAATAATAGAAAAAACGACGCCGATAAAAACCCAGATCTTTCAGAATTCAATTCAAATTGGGATAAAGGGCTTGACTACTTTAGATTAGATGGAGGGACAAATTCAGATTGTCGCAGCAATTGGTGTAAAATATTCAACTCCCGCACTAATGTGAGGTAATCATAAATTTATTATTTTTTTATGAACTGCTTAAATTTAACTTTCTTATATTATTATAGATATAATTTTCTCTGCTAAAATAACTTATAAGTTTATTTATTTATTTAACGTCACTTTATGCTCCTGTGGCTAATCGGACGATGCTGCAGTGGGAGTCATAAATTTTGCCTATCCAATTTTAATTAGGATAGTGATCTTTAACAAGTACCTGACATCGTACAGGCTCGGGGCTATTAATGTTCTCTCCGAAGGATTGCATAGCTAAGGATTTTGTAGTCCCATTAAAAAATCCTTGGGCCACCCGCGGGTTTGAACCTGTGACCTTGAATAATAATGGAAAGAATAAAAGGATAGTATTATATCAGAAGGATAAGAAAAACAATATGTGAATAATTGAATAATAAACTTCATCATAAGGCTTTTTATTACATAAGTTGGTGATTTATTTACCAATATTTACTATTCTTTTTTTATTATATTTGTGCTTAGCTGGCGAGTTCTCTTTCTTTACTCTTCAAATACTCTTTCTAATATAAACTATTATTTATAATATTATTTATTTTATTTTATTTGAGCTAATCTGGAAAGATACTCTTTCTATCTAATAGAAGGATTCATTAAAGTAACTAGTATTGGGAAAAATATGTAAAAATTTTTACTGGGGAATTATGTCGTATAAAAGTTCAGCTGTTTATTTAGCATATTTCTTAATTTGGCTAGTTGTATTTACGTAAATAGTATGTTATAACATTTTTTCAAAACTGATTAAATAAAGTTGAAACGAAGAAGTTCTTTTTTCAATTGCTCAAATGATTTGTAATAGATGTATAAGGAATCATTAAGGTTTGGATTATTTACTGCATTTAATTTAATTTCTTTCCTTCTTTTACAAATATTAAATTCTATGTTTTTAATGCCATTTTTTACAGAGGTCGCCTCTTTTTAATTTCAACGAAAGCTGGAGGTTTAGGTATCAACCTGACTGGAGCAAACAGAGTTATAATCTTTGATGCTTCATGGAATCCTTCTTTTGATGTGCAATCTATCTTTAGGGTTTATCGATTTGGCCAAGATAAGCCTTGTTACATTTACAGGTTTCTTTCAAAGGTATATAAATGGTTATAATTAATAAGTTTTATATATTGTTTAGTTATATAATTGCAAACTAACAAATTATCTTATAGGGAACCATGGAAGAAAAAATATATGAACGACAAGTTGCTAAGCTCTCAACATCATTGAGGGTAATTGACGAGCAACAGATTGACAGACATTTTTCACAAACATCACTCGCTGAACTTTATGCTTTTAATCCTGATCCTCCAGAAAATAGGGAAACTCCTGTTTTACCAAAGGTTTGTTCACTAATTATTTTTTCAAGTATAACATTATTACATCCATATAAAGAATATAATCTCCTAGTTTCTGACATGTTGATAATAAAAAAAAAAAAAAAAAAAAAAAAAAAAAAAAGAGTCATCAAATATCAAGATTTATGGCATAAAATAATGTTGAATAAAAAAATTGTATACCAATAAAAGAAAAAAAGATACCTCATTTTAGGCTTTTCTCCATAACGATTTCGCTTTTCTTTTTTTTCTATGATTTTATTGGGTTGTTTTACATAAAATCTCCGTTTTTATAGTTTCTGAAATACATAAAGGATTTTGCAGGTCTCTGTTGTTTTCTTCCGAATGTTTACATATGTAAAGTAAACAGTTACTAATCCTCTACCTATGAATTATAAACATTAGCTTCCCAATCAGTTACCCACTTTTTAGTATACCTCCAAATATGAACATGGAAACACGCGATTTTTGAGTAATATTTTTGTACGAGTTTAAACTTCATTCAGCAGCTGAGGCCGCTAGAAATATTTGCAAGGCGTTTGGGGAAGGGAGTGTTAATGAACGGACCATTCACTGTTGACCTTGTGTCCGTAATAGACAATGATGTCCTTAAACATACAGTAGAAAGAAACCCCTGCCAAACAGTTAAAGGACTTTCAGCACAACTAAATGCTAGTGCATCTACTGTTTCCAGACATTTAAGGTGTATTCGAAAAGTAAAAAAGCTCGATACATAGGTACCTCATGATCTCACAGAGTGGCAGCAAGACCCCATGTCTCAAAACTTACCGTGCAAAAATTGAAAGAACTGGGATACGAAGTTCTTCCGCACCCACCATATTCTCCCAACTTGTCTCCAACAGATTACCATCTGTTCAGGAATTTAGACAACTTTGTCAAAGGAAAACTTTTTGAAAATGATGATCAAGTGAAAAGTGCGTTTTCAGATTTTGTTTCACTTCAAAGCTCAGAGTTTTTGAGTTCGGGGATAAAAAAGTTGGTGTCACGTTGGGAAAAATGTGTTGAAAAAGAAGGTAAATACTTCAAATAAAATTATCTTGTTTTCATATCGTATTTTTAATAAAAATCCTTTACCTTGAAAACGGACATTTCATGTGACACAACCCAATACATTACTGTCTTGTCATCAGTGATATAGAGCATCATATCAAGTTTAAAATAAAAGTTTAGTGCATTCTGTGTATCTCAGTGGGTTTTTTGGGTTGACATTGCATTGGATTCATTATTTAGTCATTCGAAACAATGTGAACCTCAAGCTTCATATATGCAGCTTAGTAAGTAGCTGTCATATATATGCAGCTTGACTAGTCCTCTATGTGACATAATCCATGAATTTGAATTTGTACATGTTCCTATAAGTTAAGTAAACGGGTCGCTGTAATTTTTCTAAGTTATTCTATCTCCATATTCAGTTATATTTTACTTTTATTTTCCCTGTCCATACTCAGTGATGTTATTGTCAAAGAAGTGGCGGTGTCAGAATATTAACCACTATCCTTCCCTGTTAGAGACGCTGATTCAAAAGGATTAAAATTATAATGAATTATACTTATTATTTTATGAATAATTAAAATATTAATAATAAAAGAAAGCGGAAATTATTGTTTTACAATTTTAATAATATAAACATAACATAAATTCTACTTAACTTATAAAAAAAAATCTGGTGCGGGCAACACACGACTTTCACTTACCTCTGGTTTTAAAATAGATTAAAGAATTTCCAAATACAGTTAGAGATAAAAATGAAGTGAAACCATTAAAGAATTAATTAAATTGAATTAATATAGAAACATGTGTTTTATTAAAAACTCTATTATATTATTATCTAAAATAATCAGTTTGTTTTATCGACTTTTTATCACTCTTTATTCAATTTTACAAGCTTGTGTATTAGATAATATATTTTCTAAATTCTTTCTTTTTCAAACGGTATATTATATGTCTATATTACTGTTCTTATGTTGAAAAACAAAGTTGGCGTGCTGGACTTCAGTGAAAAGCCGCCAGGTTGCAGCACGGTCAACAAGAATTTCCTTTTTCAGGAACCCAAACAACAGTTAGTTTTATCGGCTTTTCATCACTCTCTATTACCCTTCACCATTCCATGTATCAGATAATGTTTTTTCTAAAATCTTAAGCTATCCAATGGTATATTATACATCTATATTACTATTATTGTGTTCAAAAACACAAAAAATGCATAAAAAAAATATTTGTTCAGTTTTCTCCTTCAGTTGTTTATCAAATTAGCTCAACGTGCATATTTAGCTATTAATTATCAATGGTAACAAGATAATATAGTTATTTTTATAGAATCTATAGAATGAAAGTTACTTTAGATGAAGAAAATTTAAAATATCAGCATTTAAGCCCTGCCATACTATTTTAATCTGAATGAAACCTACTTCGTATTAAAGCCCATTTAATTTTACATTCATATAGCGAGTTTAATCTAAATTGTTAGAGCCGTTTTTGAGAAAATTATAAAAAGGTGCAAAATGCATGGTGTAAAGTAGCACTTCCGGTCAGCCGAATTTATTAAAAAAGTCTCTGTAGCATCTCGGGTGTATAGTAGTCTTAAATATAAAATTTCAGTTCTGTACGACTTATCGTTTTTGCGCTAGAGTTACCACACACACATACACAGATCTTTTTGGGGGACTTGGTTATTTGGACTCGAGGAGCCTAAACATTGTATTTCCTCATAATATTGTGAAAACTGAAATTTGAAAATTTTCACGATCGCAATACTTTCTCTTACTGTTTATTTCATATATGTAAGTGAAAGTAAAAATAAAAGAAACTTTAACTAAATGGTGTTGCATTAAAGAAAACAATTCATAATTAAAATAAATAAATAAAATGAGAAACAGAGAAAAAATTAAATTAAAAAAATGTCTGTACTGTTCTACAATGGCGGTTGATACTCTTGGTTGGTGGCTCACTCACTGCACTTTAAAAAAGTCGCTGTGGCGATGTATATTGTAGTAGTATGTATATTGTATACTGTCTCAATATTAAAAGTAAACACGCTTCACTGTGTATTAATTTAAGATGGTAGAAGAGATCTTGCTGGGGCAAAGACTGGGTAAGGAGAGAGTGTCGAGTGTGGAACCGACGCTATCAACCATATGTTTTTAAAAAACAACTGAATTACAACTGTTGTATAGCTAGATTTAATGCTTAAAATGATCTATTCTATTCTGTTAATTTCAGTTTTAAACAAACTTAAAATAAAAAATTGAATTATAATAAATAAATTTAAAGTCTAGTTGTGCTTTAACAGTTATATTTATTTCCTGATGGTGTGAATCTGAATGTCCTGGCACCTATTCAATGATTTATTTTTTATTTTGTTCAATTATTGTCAACATTGCAATCCCCCTAAAACTTATGATCTTGTAGTAATTGTTTGGTTCTCCTATTAATCATTGTTATATTCCTCTCCCTCTTGACGGATTCGTGGATCATTTACCTTCTTATTTATGTTATCTACCTTGTTATTTATTTTGTCCTTTGATGCCTATAGGGGCCGGCATGGTTTAGTGGATAGAGCGCTATTCTACTGTTCTTCGAGTCCTGGGTTCGAATCCCGGCTGTAGCATAATATTATTTATTCTGTTAATTCAGTCAGAGGGAGGGAGGTACGGAGGGGGCCTAGGGTATTGAGACCCTCCTGGGGCAGACCCAGCCTATTTAAAGTGGGTACCCAAATTGGGGAAAACCTGGCGGCTGAGCATGATCAAGGCCTAATCACCTCATTACAGGGATGTTGTTGCAAGACCCATCATGGGTTATAGAGGTAAAGGTTGCTTTTTTTGGTGCTTATAACATGAATATTTATGAAACAGGAGGTTCATCAAATTTAGTACAGCCAAGTTTTTCCATATTACACAAAAAGTTTAAGAAGTCTAAACCAGTACTGAGTGTCATCTTTATTTATTTAAATCAATCACTATTATAGAAGAGTATATTAGACTATGATCATATCAATTGGAAACAATCTCTTCTTGTTTTTGTTCATATGTATTTATTTATTCATACATGTCAATCTTTACAACGTTTCGAGGCTTCACATGCCTCATCTTCAGATATTTAATGTTATCTAAAATATAATTGTACAAATATTTCAACCAATTATATACATATTAAGAATATATTATTTATAAATTAGAAATAATTTATATTTTAACTATTTACATTATGTATAAAATTTTATATATACTTACATCCTTTCCATATTTTTATTCAATATAGGTCATTAAAAAATATATTTCAATCACAATATCAAATCTTAATATTTCATCATCACATATATCAATTTGTTCTGTGTATTTGAATGTGTACTCAACTGGTCTTTGTACAATTATATTTTAGATAACTTTAAATATCTGAAGATGAGGCATGTGAAGCCTCGAAACGTTGTAAAGATTGACATGTATGAATAAATAAATACATATGAACAAAAACAAGAAGAGATTGTTTCCAATTGATATGATCATAACAATACTTTATTTATTTTTTCATAAATCTGTACCTTTTTTTATTTATTGTTTATAGGACAGATTAATGGCTGAACTACTTCAAGCTTATCCTGACGTTATTCTGACATATCATCAGCACGATTCATTGCTAGAAAATCAAGAAGAGGAAGAATTAAACGAAGAAGAAAGGAGAGCTGCTTGGGTCGAGTTCGAAAATGAGAAAAATCACGTCCCACCACCAATGACATCATACAATCTGATGCCTAATATGAATATGAATTATTTGAATCAATACAGGACAGGTAATCATTTATCTTTCTTGAGTGTGTTTTTAATTTAACAATTTTGCTAAATAATTTTTTTAAGACATTTAATTTTTCTTTATGAAGTTGTATTCCACTGTTTTACCCACATTGAATTCGGTTTATACAGACCTGTTTAACTTAAATTTTATCAGCTCTTGGAAGGAGTTACTGACTCATGCCCAATATTGTACAAAGATAACTGCTTGATATATTAACCCAGAGGGAGGTTTTTATCGCCTGAATATTCTAATACATTTTCTCCATGAAGGAATTAATATTAACGGACAGATAATGATTAATTTTGCAGCATATAGAGATCTCATTATTGGGAGCTTCTTGTCTACTCACTAAGCGAACTTGGATTTCTCCTGACTTGACCGCTGTAAACCAGAAAGCTTACGTTTTGGTTTGAACAGCTAGCGGTTCATATGCTGACTCTGATATATTTGTCTTAATATATATGTATGTATTTCTTTATTTCCAGATCGGCTGCATGAGCCATAAATGGGTTTATGTAAAGAAATAATTATTACTATTACTAGCAATAGACAAAGGAGGGGTATAGTCTCATGCAAAGACACCCCTAGCTATTTTATGTTTATAATAATACTGAACAGTTAGATAAAAAGGTTGATATAAATCAAAACAAACACTTGAAATCCAATTGAAACACAAGAATGAAATGAAACTAAAAGTAAATAAGTTCATATAAGATAATAAATTCATATAGATAAAGTAAATGAAGCTTGAAAAGAATCAATGAATTAATAATTAACTTTAAAAAAAAATAATAATAAATGGTACATAATAGATTGGATAAATGCTAATTTAGTAATTTATAGATAATAAATAGTAATTTAGAAAAGATAATAAAGTAATAATTAGTTAAAAAATTAAAGATTATGGACATAAAAAAGATTAATGGGAAGATCACCGAAGAACGTCTTGCAGAAGTCTGGGTTTGAGCCTGCGAGTTGTTGTTTGAACCCCGATGTTGTAGGCTACAGCACCTCTTACGATAAATTTGACTTATTAACTAAATATTAAAGCGAGTAAATCTGATGGTTACTACATGACCATTTAGGAAGTATTTAGAAAAATCATTTATAGAGATAATCACTCTGTGACTTCCTTTTGAAGGTCAATAGAAGTTAAAGACTGATTTCAACTAAAAATTAAAGCATTAGACTTCTGCTCATATCATCTTAATGAGAAGGTTCCCTATAGCCTGCCCAAAGGTTTTAAAATTAGGAGCTGGTTATTGAGAATGTGACATCTTCTTTTGAAATGAAATGAAAAAAACTTCTTTATTATCCTGGGACTAAAGACCCTTAAGAATAAAATAAAATACATAATTGATGACCGGAACAGTGTGGTCATGGCTTAGAATAACAAAATACTAAACTAAAAAATAATTAAGGTAGTAATATATGTACATCTTTACAAGTCAGACTTTCGAAATAAGAAAAACAAAAAAACAAAACAGAAATAGCTGGTTCATCAATGATAATTTGAGTACTATAAACACACAAAAATAATAATAATTGGTATTTATAGCATCTGCAGTTTGAAGTTATTGTCTGTTTGACTGGGTAAGGAGAAGGTGGTTGAAAAGTAGCGATTTGAAGGAGGAAGCAGTACTTACATGACGGATCTCAGGAGGAATAGAATTCCAAAGAGTGGTTGCTTTGGCTAGAAAGGACTTGTCAAAGGCAGCAGTACGGTGAGGAGGAGGGTAGAGGTCAGAAAGACGGGATCTAGTAGAACGGGACTGAATTGATGATTTAAATTGAAGGGATTGGAAGATGTAGCTGGGACAATGAGTTCTGATAACCTGGTAGAGGAAGGAGGCTAGGAAATACTGGCATCTGTAACGAGGATAAAGCCACCTTAACTCGGTGTAATACTGGGTTATATGCGTGTCTCTGGTGATTCCGAATACAAACCGTATTGCACAGTTCATAATACGCTTAAGTTTTGCTTCGAGCTCACCTGAAAGTCCGCTGTACACCTCGCATCCGTAGTCAAAGTGGGGAAAGACAAGGGAAGAAACAAGGAGTTTACGAATATTGAATGGTAGGAGGTGATGGAGGCGACGGAATTGCTTTAGGGTTGTTATGGTTCGGCGGGATATTTGGGAGATGTGCGGTTTCCAAGAGAGAGTTTATCTAAGTTCTTGACAGATGAATGGAAAGAGATAGGAGTATTGTTTAGGAAAAGGTTGGGGGAACTGGGAAAGGATTTAAGGAGAGCAGGTGATGCTATCAGGATGGCTTTTGTTTTTTTAGCGCTTAGCAGGAGTTTGTTGCTGTTTGACCAAGCACTTATATTATTTATGTCCTCCTGAAGTTTAGAGATAGCATCAGGAAATTCATTTGGGGTAAAGGAAATATAAATCTGAATATCGTCGGCATAGAGGTGGTATTGGGAGTGCTTGATGGAGAGCGGAAGATCATTTATGAATATGGAGAAAAGGGTAGGAGATAACGAGGAACCAATTTTAGTATATAACCAACCAGTTTTATACTATAAATGAACAATGAGCCTATAACGAACTACATCCAATTTTTTTTTTAGAATAAGTTTTCTTATTATGGATTTTGTATTTTATTTTTGATATTTGAACATAATTTTTATTTCTCAATAAGTCTTTTGTTACCTAATGGTGATAAAAACCTTACATTGAATAGCTTTTAACTTCCTTTTCTTGGATGATAAATTATTTTGTTTTTTACCTTTATACTGATTGTTTCCAGGTGTGAAGTTCGATACAATGCAGTTTGCAATGGAATATAACAATCTCCTGAACATTTTGGTTCAAAAAGTTAAAATGGGCGTAAGTACACTTATTATTCTTTCAGATGCTTAAATATTATATTTTACTAACCTTCATTATGTGTACAACATTGATTATTTTAGTTTTATTTAAGCATATATATATATATATATATATATATATATATTATATATATATATATATATATATATATATATATATTTTCAAGGGAAAAAAAATTATAGTTTGTGATATGATCAAATTTTCAAACCTCTATATCATTCTTTCAATAACGAGTTTTCATTCTATGCAAATTGGCACTATAAAACAAATTAAGGTCCAGTAATTAGTAAAAAGTAATCAGTTAATGACTAGTATGGATCCTTGGAGTTTTCACATGGTGGATGGATTGTTCTCTATTTATAAATTAATAGTCGTTTATTTGTTAAAATCTAATGCTTATGCTATTATGTGGAAATTATTCTCTGATTACTAATTAATGATTATATTGAGGATGTATAGTTGACTGTACAAACTATTATAGGTGGAATAATCAGGAGTCAGTCATTTTTTGAAATTTTTTTAATTTTGCCAACGTTTCGGCTCAAGCTTGTGAGCCATCATAAGGGCTACAAACATCAGAATTAAAGAGATACATATTAATGTGATCATGAAAATTTTTTGAATGTAGTGACAATGATAACATTTGAAATAAAACAGAAAATATACCAAAATACTTAAATATTATAGATACAAATAATGATAATATGATAAACAATATGACGATGATAAGCATAAAAACAAAAATTTAGACTTTAATATAGAAGTAAAAAATTGTATTTAAACGTACCATTACTGAGCCATGTCCATGCATAAACTGAGGAAACCTATAAAAATAGATAGTATAGGGAGGGGTTCATGTAGAAACCCTGAAGGTTTTCCCCTCTAAATATAAATACTACAGCTTATCTTTCTTTTTAAAAAGATTTACAAAATTATACAATGGAAAAACAAAACAATTATAGGTGAAATAATCAGGAGTCAGTCATTTTTTTTTTTTTTTTAATTTTTTAAATTTTGCCAACATTTCGGCTCAAGCTTGTGAGACATCATCAGGGCTACAAACATCAGAACAAAAGATATACATATTTATTCTTATTCAGAGATACATAAATATGTATCTCTTTTGTTCTGATGTTTGTAGCCCTGATGATGGCTCACAAGCTTGAGCCGAAACATTGGAAAATTTTTTTAAAAAATTCAAAGAAATGACTGACTCCTGATTACTTCACCTATAATAGTTTCTAAAGTCGACCATACATCCTCAATATGAAACAAAACAATATATGTACATTTTTTAACAGAAAATTATAAATACTAGAATCTGAGGTATGTAAAAGATCCATGAGGTATTTACAAAAAAAAAAATACTGACTCCTGATTATTCCACCTATAATAATTAATGATTATTATAGTATTAATTACATTAATATCATATTCTCTCAAATTGTGGAATTCCATCCAAAAAAAAACAAAAAAACAGAGATTTCATAGAATGCAACCAACTATTTTTGATGAAATTTTTTTTATAGTTTTTATTTTAATGTAATATAACTTTATTTATTAATGGATAATAAGAATATTATGGTGATATATGAACATTTTTTTTTAGAATCCACAAATGCCTGAAGAAGCTGTAAGAAAAAGGGCAGCTGAGATTTTGACTCAACAGAATGTTATGCAAAGTCTAATACAACAGCAACAGCAGCAAATGGTCGGTTTATTTAATTTATTTTTTCTCTATAATTTATGTTTCTTTATTACATATCTTATGATTATGCGAAATTCTGTTACAGAGCATGATGGCTGGCTGGCATAACCAAAACCCCGCTCTTATGAATCTTCCATTAAGGTCGTACAACGCGCCTCCTATTGTGAATAATATGAACAATGTTCCTAAACGTTAGTATATCCTACAAGAATTATCTTATCAATCAATTGTTTTGAAATTATGCTTTGTAGTTTTTATAATTTTATATTGAAGAGATTTATGCTTTTGCTTAACCAAGAAAAAGAAAATCATCATTTATTTCTTAAAATGATTCATTTTCTCTATTATTTTAAGTTTAAGTAGTATTATTTATTTATTTCATTTTATATTAATTGTTTTATAAATATCAGGGTGTCTAGCAACAGGAAAAAACGGGAAAAGTCAGGGATTTTATTGGGTTGTTTCACATGAAATGTCCGTTTCTGAAATACATAAAGGAGTATACCTCCAAATATGAACATGGTGTGTTTAAACTTGGAGTGACGTGTTTAAACTTGGCCATGCTGCAGCTGAGGCCGCTAGTAATATTTGCAAGGCATTTGGGGAAGGGAGTGTTAATGAACGGACCATTCGCCGTTGGTTTGCTAAGTTTTCAGCTGGGGATACCGACTTGGAAAACTTGCCCCGAGAAGACCTCTGTCCGGAATAGACAACGATGTCCTCAAAGTGTATTGGGAAAGTAAAAAAGCTCGATACGCGGGTACCTCATGATCTCACCAAGCGGCAGCAAGACTCCATGTCTCAAAACATACTGTGCAAAAATTGAAAGAACTGGGCTACGAAGTTCTTCCGCACCCACCATATTCTCCCGACTTGTCTCCAACAGATTACCACCTGTTCAGGAATTTAGACAACTTCGTGAAAGGAAAACTTTTTTAAAATGCTGATCAAGTGAAAAGTGCGTTTTCAGATTTTGTTTCACTTCGAAGCTCAGAGTTTTTCAGTTCGGGGATAAAAAAGTTGGTGGTGTCACGTTGGGAAAAATGTGTAGAAAAAGAAGATAAATGCTTCAAATAAAATTATCTTGTTTTCATATCGTATTTTTAATAAAAATCCTTTACCTTGAAAACGGACGTTTCATGTGATACAACACAATAAAAACATATGAAAAAGTGAGTAAATTTGTTTTTTGGTCAGGGAAAATGGTCCCTAGATAACATCATTTCTTCTTCACTCAGACAAAAGTTCCAATATGCGCCTACTTGTTGTGATGTTGCAAACATCATAAAGCGAGTTTAATATTTAATATCATAAAATGACAGGAGGGCTGTGGAGAAGAGAAAAGTCAACCTTCAGGTGAAGGAATTGGAGGCAAAAAAAGCAAAACTGCTCCAAGAAGCTCTTCAGAAAGTTGAAGATTTGGCTGCTCAGATTCAAACATTAAAGGAATGCTCTTAAATTTTTTATAGATATATTGATTATAATTAATTTGTAAATATTGATTATTACTAACAGCAGTATTCAAGCTTATCATAATTCATTGGTAAGTCAACATAAACAAATACAATTTCAGCTGGTGTCGGGTAGATATAGTTGAATCTTATCGTAAAGTGATTAGTCATTATATATATTTTTAATCTATTATACCATATTAATTATAATTATTCTTTGTTTTGTCGTTTTTCACCGAGATTTGGCCAGGTAAATGACTTCTTGCAATATGGAAAAGTCTGGGAATCTCTTTAAGCTGATTTGCTAGACACCCTGAATATGTTGTTTGATATTTTAATATTAAATTTATTTTATAATTAATTCCAGAGGTATTTATATAATTAGAAATGAAATCAATTAAATATAAAATTAACATCTTTAAACATCTTAATTATTCTTTTAGAACTCTAATTTTATCATTTTTTTTATAGTTGCCTTGAATTTTAATTCATTGAAATGATCATTAAAATAAAACTGTCTGAATGTCTGATAATGCTGAAAACAAAAATTCTAATCTATTTATTACCACATGTCTGCCTTCAGATAAAAGTCTTAACAGTTTCAGTTTCAGCTATATTTGTCACAGATGATGTATCATGTGTTTTGTAATATTAAACACATTGATTTCAGAAACAGCTCAAGATGTTACACAGGGTGATCTCTTGAGTAACCCTTTCAACATACTTAAACAATTCCTGGGTGGTGGTGCTTGGCCGTCAGCAGATAGTCTCGGCACTTCTGGTGGGATTATTTATGGATTAAAGTTTCTCTTATGGCTTCCTATCCCCTTGCTTGTCGTCATCATCCATATTATTATTTTATTTTTATTTTTTTTTGTTGATGATTTTTCTCCATACATGATAGAGGATTGCTTCATTCTATTTATATCTTAACTGGTGCTTTATGATAGAGTATTGGTTGAATAGTAGTGTTAAGAAGGCTAAATAACGAATGTGGTTCCCCAAATAGTGTTTTAAGTCATTAATACTGGACATTATTCTTGTTTTATTTTGTGGTTACAACTGCAAGAGTATAGGGGGGTAAGGTGGATTGGCTGCTATGTAGCACATTGCCTATCTACCAGATGACCAACAACTTTTTTTTTTATTTATTAATTTATTGAAATTTACAACTGTATTAGTACCTCAAGTAAATTGGCTCATAATATAGGTAATATACATGAAAAGACATAAAGAGAATATGCCCATTGGCAACACTTCACTAGGTAATCTACACTAGAAGGTCTCGAGGCCATCATCTTTTCAGACGCCTCGGAGGATTGCCAGGAATGGTAGAGGAAGCAAGGATTGAAACTAGTGGGTTAATGTGGGAATGGAGTTTGTCATGGAAGGAACGATACCTCGTACGGGCCAAATCAGCAACATACGGGACATTAATGTCTTTATGGATGAGTTTATGACTAATGTCTTTATGAATTGTTGGTGACAAAGTAAGGAGCGTTGAGGATTTTTTGAAGGATTTTGGATGTAGGGATTGAATACAGGAAGAATTTGATGGTTTAGTAGAGCCCCAAAGCTCAACTCCCTACGTCCAGATAGGCCTTATGATGGTAATAAAGATGAGCCTTTTGTAGTTAGGTGGAAGGTTAGAGCGTCTGTCCAGTAAGTGTTGAAGTAAGCAAACAGCAGTGGGCAGTTTCTTGTCATTTCAGTCTTGTGTGCGGATACCAAAAACTTAAAATTAAAATAATTATGAGTTGGGGTGTTGGTTTTGGAGAGCTTTTTATTCGGTATTAATTTCCACCCTCTCCTCCTGGTTCGAGAAACCTCTTATAGCCAACATAGGCGAGGTAGGAGTGGGCAAAAAAAAAACTGCAAGAGTGTGCTAAGGCCATGGATTGTAGAAGAATAAGTAATAATTGAGCATGGTAATTTGCTCAGAGCAAATTTATTACAATAGTGTGCATTCTTGTACAATATTCAGTGATTTGGCCAAGATCATGCTCATCCGTGAGGTTTTTTTCCCATTTTTGAGTACCCACTTTATAGAGGCTGGGTCTACCCCAGAAGGGTCGCCTCTCAGCTGAAATAACAGATTAAATAATATTCCGCCACAGCCGGGATTCCAACCCAGGACCCGGAGCACAGTAGACTGGCGCTCTATCCTCTAGACCACACCGCACCCCCATATATATATATATATATTTGATATAAAGGTCACACATTTTTAGATTATTATTTATTTAGATAATAATAAGAAATAAAGTTATCGAGGAAATATTGAATAAGTTATTTCAAAATATTTTATCCAAAATGACTAAGATTACCATAGCTATTCATTTACTAATGTTTGGTGTACCATTTTATTTTAAAAATATAAATCATACTCCATGAACCTATTGTTAATTAATTATTTGGTAAATTAAAAATAAGAAAAGTAATGTGTACAATTACTGGTCTTTGAGACTAAAATTTGTTGCCAAATCCTTAAGCATTCCATGAGGACGCTCTGTAGAAAAAAATTAACCCCTTGTTAAATCATACTTTGTGATTAGAAACAATGCTTGAGCATTGGAATATGAATTTGTCAGAGTCCCCACCTTAGCCTCACCTAGAAAATAGCTTGAAACAACTTCCTTAATACTAAAACTTTTTTTTTTACCCACTTTTTTTAATTTGTTATATAAGAGTGAAAAATGTACCTGAGATCATATATTGTGTAAGGACTTAAATGAGCTTTGAATCTTTAAGTAGTTACTTTAAACCTAAGAAATTATTTTCTTATTTTCTTTAAAAAAGTGTCCTAAATTCCATGAAAAATTGTCTTTTAAAGTCCATCCTCTCTGTGTACTATTAACCCTCATCACTCGGAGACTTTTTATTAAATTGTGGAAGACAAGTTTCTAAACATCTGTACCATCAGAAATATAAAGTTTTTTTAAAAAACCCCATATTCATTTGTTATTGCTTATTCATACTTACTAAATAAAAAAAAAAAAAAAATCCTATAAAGATATAAATAGACCCTCTGTTATTCTGTTTGCATGGTGTACTTATGAATAGCATGTGATTAGATAGTTTTATTTTGTGTTAAAATCAGTGTAACTTACATTTTTTTTATTCAATCCATCATTTCAGAAACTAAAGAATCTCCTCAAAATCTTTTTTTTTGTGTGTAATAAAGAAAAAATAAGACTGCTTCCATTTTATCCTGCCCTTTTTTTTTTTGTTATTTTCAAAATGTCTTTTAGGAGTGTGCTTGTTTAGTTCATTGTCATATAAAATATTATGTCTGGAGTTCTGCTGATCTTATAAACGAACGATTTTAGTATCTTTATATCATTGGTTAGCTTTCTTAATAGAAAATATGATATTGTTGCTCAATTTTAAAAACGATCATCATAAATCTTTTGATAATGTCCCTTCAGAAAACAAGACAATGCTTTGGAAAAATGGTTCAATCAACAATTCATTTCCTGTTGATAATATTTTTGTAAAGTTTGTCAAATATTTTTCTAGTTGACTCCTTTCCTATTGATGAATTTGTAGTAAATATTCTTAGGAATGTGGTTCTCACAAAGTATTGCTCTTTAGAACAATTTTTCTCTTCAATATTCTTTGCATTTCGTGTACAATTATGTGCTTCAATTTTACGTTCCGAAATTGTTTATTATTTCGGACTGATTTCAATCAGTGTTTTTTTTTTCCCCTTGAGAATTTTTATCTTGGGTCTTATTATAGTTCAGCTTCAGGTTTTTTGTTCTTGCCTTGACTTAAAATACAACTTTTTAATTCTTGAAACTATACTTGAAATAAAATAAAATATACATATATATCTGGAAGGAATTAGTCTAGGTGGTGGTCATTAAATGAAACAACTAAATAGTTTCAACTATTTATTGTTTGTTTGCCAAAGTTTCGACCCCCATTGTCCATTCGCCTACAACACTCCCTGATGATGACCCACAATGGGGGTTGAAACGTTGGCAAACAAACAATATATAGTTAAAACTATTTAGTTGTTTCATTTAATGACCGCCACCCGGACTAATTCCTTCCAGTAATTCTCAACGGTCAACTAATTATATCTACATATATATCATTCGACCAATCTTTCTTTAGATATTATTTTCTAATGTATTGCCGAAATCGTCTTTCTGTTCACTATTTCTTTGTTGCTGCTTCTAATTTAAATTAAATAACATATATATTTTTTTGCACCAGATGATAGCAGGATATTTGTAGCATCAGCCAAAAAAGACTGGTTTCAAGGATTTTAGAAGTCTAGGATACCAAAACTAATTCTTAAAGTGATTTTTTTCTTCTTTGTATTGATCTGCTATTTCTTAATAATACTTTTATTGCTGTATCATTGAATGCTTGTGTAGTATGAAGTAATGATTGTGGTAGGCTGTAGGCTATAGATTTTGTAGTTTATAATTCAGCTTATTCATTAGAGTTCATGTTTAGTAGATAATAATCATAGTTTATGAAAAATCATCGTAAACCATTATTCTTTTTATAAGTATGCTGCGAGTTTAATCTTTTATAAACTCTTTTCATTTATGTAATGTTAAATTAATTCTTACGTTTTTGATTATTATTTTGATTAGTAGAACTAATGTTACTTATGACTTTCAGGTACTACGGCTCCAGTAAACCCAGTTGCAACGGAGATTAAAGATGGTGATAAAGGCAAAGCAAAAGATCAAGATAAGCCGCAGCTTATTGAAATCCATGATGATGAATAAATATGGCATTTACATGCTTTTTTTTTTCACTGAATTTTGTTTTCTGTGATGTTAAATTTTATTATTTATAATTAATTTTGTCGTGATAGATTGATGTATATATTTCTTGGTTTATGATTATTTTGTATTTAAAAAAAAAAAAAAAAAAAGAGGAAGAAAAATCTAAAAATCATTAATGTTTCAGTTGTGACAAACTCTCCACATCATATTGTTGTGTTATATCTGTAAACCAAAAATTGCTTGAATGGGGGGGTTGTTCCTATTTGTTTTAAGATTATATAGATTTGTGTAAATTATTATATAAACTTTTTATACTAAGTGTAAAGTCTAAATTAAAGTATTATTTAAACTACCCAGAGTTAAAAAAGTTTTTTTTTTTATCTCCTTACATTATATCTGGCCACATAGCTTATTACATTATTCTGCTATTAAAGTAATTGTTGAGATAGGTCCAATGGATGAAATACTTCTAAATTCCTCTAATCCTCCATTTAGGAAGTATTGTAAAAAAGTATTGTATGGATCAAGGTGGAAGACATCTACAGGGAGGCGAACTAGAGCTAGAGAGCATACTTGGAGAGGAGGCTGTTCATGAAAACTTGATTACCCTAATGATGACCAAAGAGGATTATTAGAATGGTGCGGTAGAACATGCGGCGTAAGTCGGGAAGAAGCTCAGATCTTAAGAGTCTGAAAGGAGTAATTAGGTAAGACTCATATCATAGCATAATAGCTGATAAAGGTGGTACCATTAATGAAGTAGGCACATAGCCGTACTGCCCCCTGCAAAGTAATTCCTGATGGCAGTTCCGTGGGTTCGTGAAGGCGAGTAGGGATTTCACACTGTTGTGGGCTTATATGGTCATACATCGTCTATGAAAGATTTTTCCTCTACCCTGAATTAAAAATTTTTGCAAGGCTTGGTCATTTTGACTCAGGGGGACCCAAAAATATTTAGGATGAAAACTCAATTTCATATATAGGTTAGTGAAAGTAAAAAGAAAGTGAGCATCCACCACTAAGTTACACATTTGGGAAAAATACATTCCGATGCTTGTCCAGCATTCATCATCAAGGAAGTTGTATTGAGGAAATTCTCCAACAAGAGGAGGGGATGAGGGCGAGAATCAAATTAGCTGAAAAAGCTTATGCATTGTACAATCTGTTCATTCAGGAATGCTAAGTAAGACTGAATCCTGAACTGATGCTAAGTAAGATTAATGCAGAAAGGCTAATCATATCTGAAAGTGTTTGCATCTTACATACTGTTCAGTTTGTGCACTTTCCATGCTAAGAAATAAGGAACTTGGTACATTGTAGAGAGATTTACCAAGGGCAAGTTTCGTTAGGTTACATAATATTAAGTGGCTTGGTCACATAAACAGAATGAGTGAGCACAGTGGGCAACACACGACTTTCACTTACCTCCATTTTATAAATTGATTACAAAATTTTCAAATACAGTTAGAGATAAAAATTATTAAAACTATAAGGAATTAATTAAATGGAATTTCTAGAGAAACATGTGTTTTATTAAAAAATCTATTATATTATTATCTGAAATTATCAGTTAGTTTTATCGGCTTTTCATCACCCTTTATTAACTTTTACAAGCTCTTGTGTATTAGATAATATTTTTTACTAAAATCTTCAGCTTTCCAACATTATATCATACATGTATATTTCTGCTCTTATGTTCAAAAACAAAAAATTGCATTAAACATTTTTTTTTCAGTTTTCTCCTTTAGTTGTTTTTTAAATTCGCACAACTTACATACTTAGCTGTTATTTATCAATGATAACAAGATAATTTGGTTATTTTTATAGAATCTATAAAATTAAAGGTACTTTAGAGAAAGAAAATTTAAAATATCAGCATTTAAGCCCTGTTAAACCATTTCAATCAGAATAAAACCTACATGGTATTAAAGCCCATTAAATTTTACATCTGTATAGCAAGTTTAATCAAAATCGTTTGAACCATTTTCGAGAAAATCGATAAAAGATGCAAAATGCATGGTACAAAGTGGCTCGTATGGTGAGCTCATTTTGATGAAAAAGGTTTTGTACGTCTCGGGCGTATATTTGTCTTAAATATGAAATTTCAGTTTCTTAGGACTTACCGTTTCCGCCCGGGAGTTACCAGACAGACCTTTTTGCGGGACTTTGTTATTTGGACTTAGGGGACCCTAAAATTGTGTATTTCCGTTGAAAACTGGAATTAGAAAATTTTCACGATCGCAATACTTTCCCTTACTGTTTGTTTATTCGTTTAACGTCACTTTATGCTGCTATGGCATATCGGACGACGCTACAGTGGGAGTCCTAAATTTTGCCTATCCAGGTTTTATTAGGATAGGGATCTTTAACTAGTACCTGACATCGCACAGGCTCGGGACCACCTTTAATGTCCCCTTCGAAGGACGGCATAACTAAGGATTTTTTACTCCCATTAAAAAATCTTAGGGCCACCCGTAGGTTTGAACCCGCGAGCTTTGGCATAGAAAGCTGTTATGCTAGCAACTACGCTATGGGTGACCCCACTTTCCCTTACTATATATAGTAAGTGAAAGTAAAAAGCTGTGTCTATGGAAACTTGAGGTTCCTGGAGAATTTGGAAAAAAAGTCTCATCTTTTTTAATGAAGCAGGGGGCCGAGGTCTACTTCATTGTCTGTTGAGCCAATAATGTTTAGATATTGTTTGCCTATCTATTAGTTAGTTACATATGTAGATGAGATATGGGGAGGATGGGGCTTAATTAAATGAAAATTATACTCTAATATGTGTGCTAGTGGCTTCAAGAAAACAACTATCTTCGAAGAATTTATTGGACTATTATTATGGACCCATCAAGTTTCAGAAATGTATTTTAGACAGAAAAACCAAGGTAGCTGTATTAAACTTTATTTTTTGTCCTCTTGGCCTTGACTATGGCAGGGTGTGATTGTTCACAAAACCACAATGGGGCGTATGAAGAGAAAGTGGGGTTGTTTCACAATTTATTGGGTTGTTTCACATGAAATGTCCGTTTTTATAGTTTCTGAAGTACATAAATGATTTTGCAGGTCTCTGTTGTTTTCTTCCGAATGTTTACATATTTAAAGTAAACAGTTACTTATCGTCTACCTTTGTATTATAAACATTAGCTTCCCAATCAATTACCCACTTTTCAGTATACCTCCAAATATGAACATGGAAACACGCGATTTTCGAGTAATATTTTTGTACGAGTTTAAACTCGGCCATACAGCAGCTGATGCCGCTAGAAATATTTGCAAGGTGTTTGGAGAAGGGAGTGTTAATGAACGGACCATTCGCTGTTGGTTTGCTAAGTTTCCAGCTGGGGATACCGACTTGGAAAACTTGCCCCGAGGAAGACCTCCGTCCGTATTAGACAACGATGTCCGCAAACATACAGTAGAAGGAAACCCCTACCAAACAGTTAAAGGACTCTCAGCACAACTAAATGCAAGTGCATCTACCGTTTCCAGACATTTAAAGTGTATTGGGAAAGTAAAAAAGCTCGATACATGAGTACCTCATGATCTTACTGAGCAGCAGCTAGACCCCATATTTCAAAACATACCGTGCGAAAATTGAAAGAACTGGGCTACGAAGTTCTTCCGCACCCACCATATTCTCCCGACTTGTCTCCAACAGATTACTACCTGTTCAGGAATTTAGACAACTTCGTCCAAGGAACGCTTTTTGAAAATGATGATCAAGTGAAAAGTGCATTTTCAGATTTTGTTTCACTTCAAAGCTCAGAGCTTTTCAGTTCAGGGATAAAAAGGTTGGTGTAAAATAATAAAATTATTTTGTTTTCATATCGTATTTTTAATAAAAATCCTTTATCTTGAAAACGGACATTTCATGTGACACAACCTAATAGTAAAAGATAGGATCTACAGTTATCTGCAAACTCTCTTAAAAATAAGAATCTCTTATTTTTTTAATTTAGGATTTAACTCTGTAAGAAAGAACAAGTGATGTTATGTTATGTAAAAATATTATCTGCCATTTTTAGATTATATAATAATTGAAAAAGCAACAAAAAAATAAATTCCTAAAAGAGGTATTTCACATAAATAATTGAATGCTGATTTTAAATTAGTATTTTTTATTTACAAATTATAAGTACAATAAAACTTGTACAAGACAATCTTTTAATAAAAAGAAATATACAATACATATGTATAAATATCTAAAATGTACATTTTCATATACTAATTGTATATGTTATTTCACCTTTACAATACATAATTTAATTTTATATTTAAACAATACAGAACATTAATGTAGACTTCCTTTAAAACACATATTTATGATGCATTTAAAAAACTATAAACAAATCATTTGTTTATTAGCAAATAAAATATGAAAGGAAACAAAAATATTAAATATCTTAAATTATTTCTTATCATTAACAATACATAAAAATAATTTATGTATTTAATGAATTTATAATTTATAATTAAACAATACATAAAATGATTTTAATGTTGAATTACAGTGTCTTATCGATTACAATACTGTTATCTTTGCTATGTTTATATAAGGTGAATGGCCTTCTCTTATAATTTAATAACAGTTAAAAATATGTGCCACTGAGAAAATATAATTAAACTTATGTGTTAAGATAATTCATCATAATGATTAGAAAATAATAAAAAAACATTTTGATTCACTGTTATTACATTACATGACTTATAAAATTTCAATAAAAACCTATTGTTTTATATACTATTTTATTAAGATTTTTGAAAAACTGATAATTATTTTCTATTTCACAAGTATTAACTCAATTTTTCAATAACTATTGTTTATAAAGTGAATTGAACTATTCAGAAAATTGACTAATCTGTCCCTATAGCTATGGCCACATGCGATTTTTTTTAAAACAATAATTGAAACTGTGATCTAAAAAAAATCTTCCCAGAAATATAATTGTCTCAAAGTTATGTAATTATTCACTTATCGTTTCATAACATTTTAATAAATCACTCTTAGATTCACCCTGTAGCTGTAGCTAAACATAACTGCAAGAATATTGACCTCAAACAACTTTGCATGATAAATATCTTGACTGACAAAGTATTGGTGTACATGATATTTGATATGATGGCAATAATCACATTATCTGTTTAGCAGAATAATGTGAAATTTATTGTTTATTTTTATTAAATTGATTAACTTTCCTGTATTTTATAAATTTTAGGAAATATATCGCAAGCCATCAATACATTTTTCATTCAATGTTCATGATTAAAAATATTTTTTAAATCTACAACATGACTAGAGCCAAAATATTTGTTTAAATGTTAACTGAGTATTTTAGAACACCAGACCCATGGAAGGGGTATTGATTGCGGTTCAATATCAGGTACTGAATTTTAAAATGTAATAAATAGACTACTCATTTTAGTTGTCTCTAGAGATTATATACAGTTCTTACGATGCATGCTGTCTTCAGCTTTTGGTTTCTTTATGGTCTGGAACAGATACTTGCAACACTCATCTTCTTATGAGGAGTCTTAATATCTTCTAAACATTAAAAAAAAAAATAAAAATAAAAAATGAATCAAAGTGAAATTTTACTAGTAAATTTTATATGCTATAAATGAAGTGTGTACTTGATGGGATCATGCAACTAAAAATAACAAAGCTCCTAGAAATGATGACCTTCATGGGATTCTCCATAATCTCATAATAAAGACACATACAGAAGAATGGAAGACTACTGTAATGTGCTGTGCACTGAAAAGTGATAATGCCTTAGATTGCAACGAGTATAGGAGAACTGGGAAGGCTGAAGTAGAACTGAAGTCCACCACCCACCTACCATTATCTTCATGGCAAATCCTAGAAGAGATGCAGGAATTCAACCCAACTTCCTGAATTCTTTGCTCTTTATGAACTTAGCCAACGGCTATACCATGGTGAACACACCGGTTCTCGTCCGATCACCAAAGTTAAGCAACGTCGAACGTGGTTAGTACTTGGATGGGTGACGCCTGGGAAAACCGCGTGCTGTTGGTACCTTAAAAAGGACCGGCGTGGTCTAGTGGGTAGAGCGCTAGTCTGCTGTGCTCCGGGTCCTGTGTTCGAATCCCGGCTGTGGCAGAATATTATTTATTCTGTTATTTCAGCCGGGGGGCGATCCTGGGGTATGGGAACCCTCCTGTGGCACACCCAGCCTCTATAAAGTGGGTACCCAAAAAATAGGAAAAACCGGGCGGCTGAGCGTGATCTTGGCCAAGTCATGTTATTGCACGGCCGTTGGCCTAGAAACAGTCCGAATCTCTACATGTACTGAGCCCAAAACTCCTCATGGGTTGTAGTGGTAATGGTTTTTTTTTTTAAGATTTTTTATCCTCTTTTTTTTTTCTGTTTATTTTAGACTAGAATAAAACAAAAATGGGTTTAAAATATTTTTGGCCCGCTAAGCACAAAACACAAAGAAACTGGGCTAACCTTTCCCAAAACCTTCCCTTGGCACAACAACATTCTATTTTTCATGTTGGTAGCATTGGTTTTGCTTGTAACTTGCTGGGCATTTTTAAATCAGGCCATCAAAAGAAGGTGTACATAAGTTCACTCTGGCCTGTTAAGGGTTAATATTCTATGATAGTGTGTTTGGAGAAAAATTAAGATACAGCAAGGGAGAATCATTTTTGCTCATAGTTCCTGATTTGATCAACTAATCAAGATGGTAAAAAATTTATAAAGAAAAGAATAACCATCTATGCTGAAAAGTAATAAAAGGGGCGATGGTAGACACAAACATGAAACCTTTGAAAACGCAAATTTTAAATTTTTCACAATCACCATACTCTCTCTATCACTTCATATACAGAGAACCAAAATTTAAAAAAAATATATATCATTGTTAATATCTGAAATCAGTTTTGATATCCCATCCACTTTTAAAAATCAACTATTTCTTCATCTCCTTAACAATCAATCTTCCCAACATACGCAATATTTAAAGCCGTAGATGATTTCTATTCCTTGAAAAAAAATCCGTCTTTTTCATTGTTAAACTGAAGTCTTAAATGACCAGACAATTATTATTTGTATTGTACTTTTCTTTTTGTTCTTAGGGGACTATTGGTCTCAGAATGAAATTACTTTTCATTTCATTTTACCTACACTGATTGGATGGCAGGGTCTTGGAAAGAGGTGTCTACAAGCCCTAAGAAAGAAACTAAGACAGGGGATTTAAACTATCCCCTGTTTGTGGAATTGAGAGATACTCAATTGGACAGGCCATTTTTGAAGAAAGAAAATATTTTTACATCCTAATTTAATAGTGGATTGTATTAAATACAATCGGTAAAATACTACCTACAAAATAAAAAAAATTATGATTTGTTCAAACATGAAAAAAGACTATCAAAAGACACGTGAAATTATAAAGCTGAAGTGAAAATAAATCGGAAAGGTGATTGATATTTGCGAAGAAGAACTAATTGTCATTCAAGATTGATTTTCTTGAGTTATTAGTGCTTAATGAGTTCTTCCCTTGTAGATTTATTTTGAAAATATTATTATTATTTTTTTTATACATAAGAATTATTATTTTTATTTTATAGCATTCTGACTAATATAATTACCTGGTATTTCATTAAATGGTTGTACTTTTGCTTTTCCCATGATCATGAAAATTAAATTTCCAAGAAAGAAAATTAATGCAGAAACCCAAAACACTATTTTCCATTGAAATGCACTGGTCTGAA
Organism: Piezodorus guildinii; assembly: GCA_023052935.1. NCBI lineage: Eukaryota > Metazoa > Arthropoda > Insecta > Hemiptera > Pentatomidae > Piezodorus > Piezodorus guildinii. The sequence continues at coordinate 8,344,385 of CM041294.1, read as the reverse complement.
ATCATAATATAAAATTTTAGTTCTTCAGTAAAAAAAAAAAATAAAATAAATAAAAAACATCTAATTATTCAATGTTTTTAGGACAATAATATTCTTACATGCACTTTTATAATTTTTTTATTTTTATCTGGTATATAAAAAATTAATATTTAGTTTTGATCTTCTAACATATATTAATTGAATCAATAACTTTAAAATCACTGGAAGGAATTAGTTCGGGTGGCGGTCATTAAATGAAACAACTAAATAGTTTCAACTATTTATTGTTTGCCAACGTTTCGACCCCCTTTGTGGCTAAAAATGTTTATCATCAGGGCTAAAAAGATACAAAAGAATACAATTTCAATGACATTACATAAAATATTATATAACCTATTGAGCTAGAGAACGTCGGTATTAAAATATAACAAAAGAACTATATATGTAAAAAAAACTTAATTAAAATACAATGACTATAGTATAATAATGAAAGTGTTATACAGAAAAAAATGCTCACTAAACAAAATTTACACTGGTATCAATAATTTACATTTTAATAATTTTGTTTAGTAAACATTTTTTTCTGCATAACACTTTCATTATTATACTATAGTCATTGTATTTTAATTAAGTTTTTTTTTTACATAATATAGTTCTTTTGTTATATTTTAATACCGATGTTCTCTAGCTCAATAGGTTATATAATATTGTATGTAATGTCATTGAAATTGTATTCTTTTGTATCTTTTTAGCCCTGATGATGACCCACAAAGGGTGTCGAAACGGCAAACAATAAATAGTTGAAGCTATTTAGCTGTTTCATTTAATGACCGGATACCCGGACTAATTCCTTCCAGTAATTCTCAACGGCCAACTAATTACATCCACAATAACTTTAAAATGTTTTTCTGACCACTATAAATAGTTCTAATTAGAAAAAATAATTAATAGTGAAATTTTGAATAGTTAAAATAGAAAATCTGTCAATTAAATACTTATTTGACATTCTTCAAATCAATGTATTAACAACATGCATTTTTTTTAATTTTTTTTTTAATTTTTACTTTTCTCATCATAGTTCTAATTTTTCTTTTGGTTTAATATTTTTTTATAAGATATATGTTTGGCTTAACCCAAAAGAAATGAATGTGTTTTCATATTTTACGTTTCAGCCTCTAGGACCATCATCAGGTCACTATCTTTCCGTACATATTTTCCCTCATAATGTTTTTCCACTTTATCCGCAGTTTCGTCTGTTTTCACTCAGCAACATCTCATTGGCTTCTCTGTTTTCACTCAGCAACATCTCATTGGCTTCTCTGTTTTCTCTCATTAACATCCTAGGCTTCCATGCACAACTGATGAATCATGCGCTGCTGATGAAGTGAGAAAACATTAAATGTGGAAAAATATGCATGATAAATACTGAAGGATGGCCCTAGAGACTGAAATGTAAAATATGTAAATAAATTAATTTCTTTAGGGTTTGTCCTAAAAATATATCTTACATTAATTTTTACTTTTGACCTACAACTTTCCTGACCTAGGTAATTACCTGTATTTATTTTAATAATAGTATGAATCTATAGAGAAAACACTTTATTTATAAAGCAGTGCTGCTCAACTGTATTGGGTTGCATAGCACACAGCATATTATAATTTCAATACAACTGGCAAAGTTTCACTCTTTGTGGAGCCTCATCAATTCATCCTTTATATGGCGGTTACAGCCTGTTATGAGGGGGGAGTTGTGACATTTTTCCTGCACATGTGCTGGTGTTTCAGGCTTGCAAATGCAACAGACAGACCCAACATTTCTAACATGTCCTCTGACAACTGAGACTCCACGTAAGGGCGGATAATTTATATTAAGCTTGAGTGCGTCAGATCATTCAGACCCCGAAAGTATCTGCTTCTCATATATAAATTTATTCGCTTTCAGCATTTAAAAGGGCGTCTCTTTAAAATAGTTCAATTCTAATTCTCTGCCACCTACATGATATACATTCAGTGACCAGATACACATTTGAACTGATTAGGCGGGTACCTCGTGGGAGCGTTCACATCCCCATGGAGGTGGACAGGAAGTCCAATGATGACCTTGACACTCCTGTGAATCATGGTGTCAATATTTTGTCAGTTCAAATGTTTAACCTGCTTAAGAAATTTTTCAAATTAAATTTTTTTAAAAATATTTAGAGCACAAAATGGCTTTGTACCCAATTAAAAAAATTGTAAGTTTAGTCTTATTATGTTTAAAAGATTTTATGTCTATTTAATTATTAAGGTATTAAACATTGTTTGTGTCACTCTTAGAAATAGTTAAACAATTGTCTAGGGCAGGCTAATAACAGAGAAACCAAAGAATGGTCCCTCCCATTTTGCAATTGACAAATAAAGGCATAGAAGCCCTTGAAAGGTTAATAGTGCATGCAGCGCATATAGCAATCCTCCTTAGAATACCTTCGGTTAATAGAAGGACAAAATGTGACCTGTGTACATATCATATTTGTATTTGTATTTTGTGTGAAAATAAAACCAGAGGGTATGAAAAAAATAAAAAAATTCTATTCAATTTTAATTGAAAAAATATGATTTTTGAGAGAAATAAATAAAGTCAAAACGGAAACTATAAATAATATAATAATAATAATAATAGGCTTAGCGAATCCGAAGGCTCGATGCCGATACCACCAAATTTCGCCTACACAGACTCGTCCAATGTTCACCGTTCAAGCCCAAGCCCCCGAGATCAGCCTTAACGCAATCCTCCCATCGACGCTTCGGCCTGCCTTTCGGACGCCTACCAGTCGGTTCAGCGAATACCAACTTTCTCGGAATCCGCTCTTCATCGAGCCCAACAACTTTACTCGCCCATTTGAGTCTCTGAGATGCTATCAAATCAATTATATTCACAGGATACAAGTCCCGCAATTCCGTGTTGTGCAACCTTCTAAAGTCCCCAGTGGCCTCATCTCTATTTGGACCAAATATTTTACGCAGTACCTTATTTTCGAACACTTTAAGCCGTTGTTCATCCTTCAAAGTAAGCGGCCACGTTTCACATCTGTACAGAACCGTCGGAAGAATAATAGTTTTGTAAATTCTAGCCTTTAAGTTTTTAGATAGAAGCCGCGAACTAAGTAACTTAGCAACTGAATAATAACACGCATTTCCCACCTTTAACCGGGGCTTTATTTCTTCCTGGATTTCATTTTTTCTTGTTATCATTGAACCTAAATACTTGAATTCCTCAACGTGTTCAAAAGTGTGCCCTGATACAGCAATATCACCAAGATCGCCACCATTTCTGCTACTAATCATATATTTCGTCTTATCGGTATTTAATTCGAGTCCTATTTCTTTACCGGTTTTTATTAACACACTTGTATTTAGCTGTATGGTTTCCATGTCTTCACCTAGTAGTACCAGATCATCGGCATACCCCACAACCGGAATCTTGTAACCCATATTTAAACCTTTCTCGGTATACATCACCTTTTTTATGACATATTCTAAAGCTATATTAAATAACACAGGTGAAAGAAAGTCACCCTGTTTCAAACCCGATCGCACCTCAAATCTCTCGGAGTAATTATGACCGATTCTAACTTTATGAAATGTTTCCGAAAAACACATCTCTACTAGGTTTACTATCTTTCTAGGTATTCCTAGAACTATAAATAGTAGAATTTGAATATTTAGAATAAGTTAGGATAAACCAAAGAAACTGTATATATAGTAATGGATTGATAAGTATGCTGTGTGACAAGAAACCTGATGTATTTGAGCAGAATTGTCAGAAAATAAAGCACTTATCTCATTTCTGAAGATGTACTTACAGGATCTGTCACTACTAAGCCAACGAACTGTGGTGCGGAGATAGAACTTATGTTTGACAGCCCATTTGTGATGCCCATTAAAAATCCTGCGAAATTTGGCACAATATCAAGATGATTGATATTGTAACCGATGGACGAAAACCCCATCAGAGTCACACCAATTGTGTAAATTATAATGACCAAGGTATCATTAGTTGTAAAAGTGAGGATGGTGAGTGCGGCCGCTGCTCCCCAGTGAGCTGAAAGAAAAAGTTACAAATATTTCATTTTATCTTCTTTATAAATAATATATCAAACTTTTTCTTGGGTTTCTGGTGGTTCCCATTTCATTTCTTTTGTTTGTATCCATGATATTTTTATTTATTTAATAGGGATTTTCAACCATAAGGGACATTTACACCCCATTCCTCAACTGACATTTGTAAATAAATTCTTCATGACATTTAATGAAAAGAAGTGTAGTTATTAAACTTATTTGTTTAAAAAAATCACCGGATCAAATCTTTAAATAAAATGTACTATATTTATATTTGAAAAATTCAAGTTCGATTATAATTATTAAGATTATAACCATAAATAAAAATAATTAAACTTGATAAAATTACTCAATTTGTCAAAAATAAATAAATAAATAAACATTCAGATATCTTTTAATTTTTCATAAAAGTTTAAAATACTCATATATACCTATTGTGTTACAACCCTTTCTGGATACTGTTACTGATATAATATTTTTCTTGACGAGGAGATCTGCAATATATGACACAGGAAAAGAAAAAATCCAAAGTGATGCAAAAGGCAGGGCTGATAAGTATCCATTCTAAAAGCAATGAATAAATTAAAATATTTCATTTTTGTCAGGTTAAATATTTTGGAAAGTAAGGAAAAAAAACTTACAATCGTTGAATTAAAGTTGAGTATAGTGCTGAAATATGATGGCATTTCAGTGACAAGTGTCCAAAAACCCCAATTATGACATAGTGTAACCAGTGCAAGAGCCCAGCATGCTTTGCTTTTCAACATCTCCTTCCAAGGTATTTTGATATTTTTCTATAAAATTGATTTGGTTATTTTTAATTATACAAATCACAGTAATAATTTATTCAAACAAAGGTTTGTACCGATCTGTATTAAATATGTGAGAAAATTTCTGATTAATGTTTTGGAGTTTACTCTACATTTTCTTAAAGTAAATTCATGATTGTGTCACTTTCACAAGTTTGACAGCATAAGGAGTTATGTTGCTTTAAAGAAAAAGAAAATAAACTGTTGCTCGACTTTTATTTTTAATTTATCTCCAATATATAAAAAAAAAAATCTAGCATTCAGCCCAAAATCAACTTTTGTTTCATATTGTTCAATAAATCATATATGTTGACATGGCCTGAGCTATAAAGACAAATTGTTACTAATAATTATGGGTTTTACAACAGAATTTAAAAAGCTGATACTCCTTGATATAGATGTTAACTATAACTATAAAACATATGCCATAAACTATTACTTACAGGTACTGAAGTACTAGACGATAGTTCTTCCACGATATAATCTCGTTCTGCAGAACTAATGTATCTGCAAGAGTTTGGAGATTCAGCTCCTATCATGGCCCAAGTAATAACCCATATTACACCAAGTGAACCAGAAAAGTAGTATATTGTTGGCCAACCTCCAAATTTAGTGTCCAGCACTCCAGAAGAAGCAAAGGAGACAATGGTACCAAAATGTACTCCTGGTGTAAATGTAAAATTATTTATAATAACAATTAAAACCATTAGTATTGGGTGGTTCTCATTTTTATGGTAAAGTTATAGTGAATTTAAACTTTTACTAGATTAGTAAAATTTAATTTTTTTATTTTCTACTTTAAATACCGATAAGACGAAATATATGATTAGTTGCAGAAATGGTGGCGATCTTGATGATATTAATATTTCAGGTCATACTTTTGAACACGTTGAGAAATTCAAGTATTTAGGTTTAATGATAACAAGAAAAAATGAAATCCAGGAAGAAATAAAGTCCCGGTTAAAGATGGGAAATGCGTGTTATTATTCAGTTGCTAAATTACTTAGCTCGCGGCTTCTGTCTAAAAACTTAAAGGTTAGAATTTATAAAACTATTATTCTTCCAACGGTTCTTTACGGATGCGAAACGTGGCCGCTTACTTTGAAGGATGAACAACGGCTTAAGGTTTTCGAGAATATGGTACTGCGTAAAATATTTGGTCCGAAGAGGGATGAGGCCACTGGGGAGTTTAAAAGGTTGCACAACGCGGAATTGCGGAGTTTGTACCCTCTGAATATAATTGAGTTGATAGCATCGCGGAGACTCAAATGGGCGCGTAAAGTTGTTGGGCTTAGTGAGGAACGGATTCCGAGAAAGTTGGTATTCGCTGAAACGACTGGTAGGCGTCCGAAAGGTAGGCCGAAGCGTCGATGGGAGGATTGCATTAAGGCTGATCTCGGGGGCTTGGGCTTGACCGGTGAACATTGGACGAGTCTGTGCAGGCGAAGTTTGGGGGTATCGGCATCGAACCTTCGGGTTCGGTAAGCCTATTATTATTATTTTCTACTACATGGTGTTCAAGCATTATTGTTGTTAACATTATATAAGAATTGAGGTAAAGCACAAAATTCGTACTGGTATGTATATGGAGAGTTTGGAGAAAATTTGGATAAAAAAAAAAAAAACTTGGCTCTCCAAACGAATTTCAACCTTATTGGCCCCCATTAACTAAAATTCTATATACGGCCTTGTGTTTCATTTTTAATTTATTTATTTTGTAACGAAACTTTAAAATCAAAGAATTCTTATTAACATGTAATTTTTTTTCCGACTTTTCAAGAGTAACCATTGAGTGTCAAAAGATGGTTCTAAGATTGTATGTATTGGGTTGTTTCACATGAAATGTTCGTTTTTATAGTTTCTGAAATACATAAATGATTTTTCAGGTCTCAGTAGTTTTCTTCCGAACGTTTACATATTTAAAGTTACTGATCCTCTACCTTTGTATTATGAACATTAGATTCCCAATCAATTACCCACTTTTTAGTATACCTCTAAATATGAACATGGAAACACGCGTTTTTCGAGTAATATTTTTGTACGAGTTTAACCTCGGCCATTCAGCAGCTGAGGCCGCTAGAAATATTTGCTAGGCGTTTGGGGAAAGGAGTGCTAATGAACGGACCATTCGCCGTTGGTTTCCTGAGTTTTCAGCTGGGGATACCGACTTGGAAAACTTGCCCCGAGGAAGACCTCCTTCCGTAAAAGACAACGATGTCCTCAAACATACAGTAGAAGGAAACCCTTACCAAACAGTTAAAGGACTCTCAGCAAAACTAAATGCAAGTGCATCTACCGTTTCCAGACATTTAAAGTGTATTGGGAAAGTAAAAAAGCTCGATACACGGGTACCTCATGATCTCACCAAGCGGCAGCAAGACTCCATATCTCAAAACATACTGTGCAAAAATTGAAAGAACTGGGCTACGAAGTTCTTCCGCACACACCATAGATTACCACCTGTTCAGGAATTTAGACAACTTCGTCAAAGGAAAACTTTTTGAAACTTATGATCAAGTGAAAAGTGCGTTTTCAGATTTTGTTTCACTTCAAAGCTTAGAGTTTTCAGTTCGGGGATAAAAAAGTTGGTGTCACGTTGGGAAAAGTGTGTAGAAAAAGAAGGTAAATACTTCGAATAAAATTATCTTGTTTTCATATCGTATTTTTAATAAAAATCCTTTACCTTGAAAACGGAAATTTCATGTGACACTACCCAATACTTGAGAATATGTATTAAATAAAGGTAAACTTATTCACATCTTATATTGAAGATATTCCATAATATGAGTTCCACTCTTTTAAGTTTGTTTTTCCATGATTTAGAAGTTTGAATATTACTAATTTGTATTAATTGTTCTAAATCAAATATTACATTCATGCATACCTCCTAAAACCAAAGCGCCACATCTACTCCTTTCTGCTGGTGGGATCCACCGGGACATTTGGCCCATGACACAAGCCATCATAAATCCCTGAAATAAAATGGATCAGAATTGTAAGTTTTATAATTTTTACTTATTATTAAAGGTGACTAACGAAAAGCATTCAGTGATGAACAGAGTAAATCAAAACATTTTTTAAATGGTTGCTTTATTGACTAATGCAATGATTTTTAACGAATGATTACTTTCATTTATAAACTTATTTGATTTTTACTTACTATATATAGTAAAGGGGAAGTATTGCGATCGTGAAAATTTTCGAATTCCAGTTTTCAACGGAAATACATGTTTTAGGGTCCCCTGAGTCCAAATAACCAAGTTCCGCAAAAAGGTCTGTGTGTGTTTGGTAACTCCCGGGAGGAAACGGTAAGTCCTATGAAACTGAAATTTCATATTTAAGAAAACTATACGCCCGAGACGTGACAAAGCTTTTTTCCATCAAAATGAGCTGACCAGAAGAAGCACTTTATACAACGCATTTTGCACCTTTTTTCGATTTTCTTGAAAACAGTTCCGACGATTTTAATTAAACTCGCTATATCGATGTAAAATTTAATGGGCTTTAATATCATGTAGGTTTTATTCTGTTTAAAATGGTCTGACAGGGCTTAAATGCTGATATTTTAAATTTTCTTCCCCTAAAGTACCTTTAATTTTGTAGATTCAATAAAAATAACTAGATTATCTTGTTAACGCTGATGAAAAACTGGTAAATATATAAATTGAATAAATTCCATACCCACCAACTAAAGGAGAAAACAGAAAAAATATTTTTTTAATGCAATTTTTCGTTTTTGAACATAAGAGCAGTAATATACATGTATGATATACCGTTGGAAAGCTAAAGATTTTAGAAAAAATATCATCTCATACACAAGCTTTTAAAAGTTAATAGAGAGTGATGAGAAGAAGATAAAACTAACTGATTATTTTAGATAATAATATAATAGATTTTTTAATAAAACACATGTTTCTATATAAATTCAATTTAATTAATTCCTTATTAGTTTCACGTATTACTTTCACTTACCATATATAGTAAGGGGAAGTATTGCGATCGTGAAAATTTTCGATTTCCAGTTTTCAACGGAAATACACGTTTTAGGGTCCCCTAAGTCCAAATAACCAAGTCCCGCAAAAAGGTCTGTGTCTCTGTGTGTGTGTGTGTGTGTGGTAACTCCCGGGCGGAAACGGTAAGTCCTATGAAACTGAAATTTTCAGGGCAACACACGACTTTCACTTACATCAATTTGTAAAATCAATGAAAGAATTTTCAAATAGAGTAAGAGTTAAAAATACGTGAAACTATTAAAGAATTAAATTAACAGGCGTTGATGACCTTGAAGTTTTACGCCTTAAAGCCCAAACAAACAAACAAATAAATTAAATTAATTTAATTTATATAGAAACATGTGTTTTATTAAAAAATCTTTTATTTTATTATCTAAAATAATCAGTTAGTTTTATCTTCTTCTCATCACTCTCTATTAACTTTTAAAAGCTTGTGTATGAGATGATATTTTTTCTAAAATCTTTAGCTTTCCAACGGTATATCATACATGTATATTACTGCTCTTATGTTCAAAAACGAAAAATTGCATTAAAAAAATATTTTTTCTGTTTTCTCCTTTAGTTGGGTATCGAATTTATTCAATTTATATATTTACCTGTTTTTCATCATCGTTAACAAGATAATCTAGTTATTATTATTGAACCTACAAAATTAAAGGTACTTTAGGGGAAGAAAATTTAAAATATCGGTATTTAAGCCCTGTCAGACCATTTTTATCCAAATAAAACCTACATGATATTAAAGCTCATTAAATTTTACATCGATATAGCGAGTTTAATCAAAATCGTCGGAACCGTTTTTGAGAAAATCGAAAAAAGGTGCAAAATGCATGGTATAAAGTGCCTCTTCTGGTAAGCTCATTTTGATGAAAAAAGTTTTGTCACGTCTCGGGTGTATAGTTGTCTTACATATGAAATTTCAGTTTCATAGGACTTACCGTTTCCGCCCGGGAGTTACCACACACACACACACACACACACACACACACAGACAAACACACACACACACACACAGACCTTTTTGCGGGACTTGGTTATTTGGACTCAGGGGACCCTAAAACGTGTATTTCCGTTGAAAACTGGAATTCGAAAATTTTCACGATCGCAATACTTCCCCTTACTATATATAGTAAGTGAAAGTAAAAACGAGTTCTATTCGTTTCTTTTAATGTTTTAATTTGAATTTTGGTGTTAATACTCACACAGAAGATACCCTTCTTGTTTTATTTATTAATATATATATATATATATATATATATATATATATATATATATATATATATATATATATATATTCCTGCCCCACTGTATCCTTTAATAATACCCCACTCATACCTGTTGAACGAATCCGTTACCTAGGACTCCATCTTGACAAACATCTTACATGGAATCCCCATACGCGACCGTAGATACCGATTACTACAACACTTACTAGACAAACGTTCAAAACTTCCAATTTATTACAAAAAGCTCATTTATGTTACCGTAATCAGACCCATCTGGACATATGGAATCGAGATTTGGGGCTCTACTAAACCATCTAATTCCTCTCGCATCCAATCCTTACAATCCAAAATCCTTGGCAAAATCCTAAATTCTCCTTATTTCGTTAGGAATAAAATCATCCATAATTGAAGTGCTACCACTGGGTACTTTCTTCACAAGACATTATCCCGCCCATAAGTGTAAATTAGTCCATTTACTTGTTGTATATATTGTATGTACAGTTGTAAATATCAATAAAATATTTAAAAAAAAAAAAAAAAAATATTATATATATATATATATATATATATATATATATATATATATATATATATATATATATATTCGTGTGTTTGAATCGCCTTTTCCCTTGGTCATCACATCACGCGGGAATGGCTTGACAGATTTCTCTGTCTTTTTTTTGTTTTTTTTGTTATGGTTATATCAGTCAGGAGAACGATCTTATAGAAGAAAAAAATATGCGTTACTAAGGTCAATAGGTTTGATTTTTTTTATTTTTTTATTTCCTAAAGTAATCTCTTTATTCACTTATATAAAAATGAATCCCCCTTTTCCTTGGTCATCAAATCACGGCTTGGCCAATTTCGCTAAGACGTAGTTCAGACAGGATATTGTCTGTCGGGTCAGCTAGTAAATAATAAAACTACAAAATGCGGTAATTTCTGAAACAACCTGTCAACAAAATGATATGAGAGCAAGCACTAAAAAAGCTGTTAAAGGTTTTTCATATTTTATAACGTTCTTGAGTTTTCCAAGGAAAGCAGGATAGAAAGTTAATGGAACAGGCTACGATAAGGATCGAATATTAAGGCGGAGATGTAAATAACTGAAATGTTACACCTGTAAAATTAAGAATGAGGTCAATTGAGAATCATGAAAGACCCGTAGCTAGTTTTATCATATGCCAATAAATTAGTAGGCGTTTTCTGTGGTAAGAGAATCCAACTTTATTTTATTTTAGTAACTTACTTTTGATAATTTATTTTTTACTTTCACTTACTATATATATAGTAAGGGAAAGTATTGCGATCGTGAAAATTTTCGAATTCCAGTTTTCAACGGAAATACACATTTTAGGGTCCCCTGAGTTCAAATAACCAAGTCCCGCAAAAAGGTTTGTAAGTGTGTGTGGTAACTCCCGGGCAGAAACGGTAAGTCCTATGAAACTGAAATATCATATTTAAGGCAAATATACGCCCGAGACGTTACAAAACCTTTTTCATCAAAATGAGCTCACCAGAAGAGGCACTTTATACCATGCATTTTGCACCTTTCTTCGATTTTCTCGGAAACGTTTCTGACGATTTTGATTAAACTCGCTATATCGATGCAAAATTTAATGGACTTTAATATCATGTAGGTTTCATTCTGATTAAAATGGTCTGACAGGGCTTAAATGCCGATATTATAAATTTTCTTCCGCTAAAGTACCTTTAATTTTGTAGATTCTATAAAAATAACCATATTATCTTATCATCATTGATAAATAACAGCTAAATATGTAAGTTATTGGAATTTGAAAAACAACTAAAGGAGAAAACTGAAAACATATTTTTTTAATGCAATTTTTTGTTTTTGAACATAAGAACAGTAATATATATGTATGATATACCGTTGGAAAGCTAAAGATTTTAGAAAAAATATTAACTTATACACAAGCTTGTAAAAGTTAATAGAGAGTGATGAATAGCCGATAAAACTAACTGATTATTTTAGATAATAATACAATATATTTTATAATAAAACACATGTTTCTATAGAAATTCCATTTAATTAATTATTTTACGTTTTCACTAATTTTCATCTCTTACTGTACTTGGAAATTATTTAATCGATTTTAAAAACGGGGGTAAGTGAAAGTCGTGTGTTGCCCGCACCAGATTTTTAATTTTTTATTGATATTTGTCTTATTCATCCTTCGTTTTTTTGAAAATTATTATATTCAAATAACTTTTGATTAACTGAAACGACAAAAACATCTCAAACACTTGACACACCTACTATATTGGCCAAGGACAATATAGCATTACGTATTACATACAATCAGGGTTGTCACACTGAGCCTCTACAGTTGGGTGCATTCTTCCTCGTGATATCACAGAAACTATGCAAATAACTTGTATATGATAAAGATTGTGATGGAAGTCACCTGTTGTGTAGTGGCTAGCATAAGGGCCTTCTATGCCCATCGTCTCGGGTTCGAACCTGGAAGGTTGACTTAGAATTTGTTAATGGGAGTGAAAAATTCTCGGTTAAGTCGTCCTTCGTAGGGGACGTAAGAAGATGGTCCCGGGCCTGTGCGATAACAGGTAGTCGTTAACGATCCCTATACTAATTAAACCTGGATGGACACAATTTAGGACTTACCATAAAGTGGCGTTAAATGGATAAACAAGTAATTAAGATTGTGATTATCACCATTGAGGATCATACGTAGTTTAAGACCCGATGACTTAAGGCAGCGCTACACGGTGAGAAATAGGGTATGTGTAGGTGAGGTGAAAGCAGGTCTTGTGAGAGTTCACGAAAGTAGCAGGAGAGGGGGAAGACTTATTAAAAAAAAAAAATGGATAACGAAATCAAATATTACTTTTAGAAAAATCCTATAATACTATTAAATATTATTTTTTCAAAAAGGTAAAAAAAACTGAATGATGAAATCATATCAAAACAAACAAGTGCAATATACACATCATGAAAACATGTTTTTTTAATGTAGAAATTAAACATTGTTTGTATTATTATTGTTTATTTATTCGTTTAACGTCACTTTATGGTACTACGGCTAATCGGACGATGCTACAGTGGGAGTCCTAAATTTTGCCTATCCAGGTTTTATTAGGATAGGGATCTTTAATGAGTACCTGACATCGCACAGGCTCGGAACCACCTTTTAGCGTCCCCTCCGAAGGACGGCATAACTAAGGTTTTTTTGCTCCCATTAAAAAATCCTAGGACCACCCGCAAGTTTGAACTCGTGACCTTTGGCATAGAAAGCTGTTATGCTAGCAACTACGCTATGGGTGACCCCAAACATTTTTTTTTTTTTTTTTTTTGATTATCCAAATGACCTTCAAGATTTGAATCCAAATCCTATATGGTCAGTACCTGTTTGCCATAATTTAATAGGAACTTAGGTTACGGAACCAAATATAATAGAAAAAGTTCAATAAATTAATTAAATAGAGAATAAAACAAAATTATGTAAATGAGAGAGGAAGGTGACTCAAAAGAAATAGAAAAAATGAAATAATATTAAAATTAAATAAAACTCTGTAAAGTGCCTCATTTATTTTTACTATTTTTTTTATTTATTACTTTCACTTACTATATATAGTAAGGGGAAGTATTGCGATCGTGAAAATTTTCGAATTCCAGTTTTCAACGGAAATACACGTTTTAGGGTCCCCTGAGTCCAAATAACCAAGTCCCGCAAAAAGGTCTGTGTGTGTGTGTGGTAACTCCCGGGCGGAAACGGTAAGTCCTATGAAACTGAAATTTCATATTTAAGTCAACTATACGCCCGAGGCGTGACAAAACTTTTTTCATCAAAATGAGCTTACCAGAAGAGGCACTTTATACCATGCATTTTGCACCTTTTTTCGATTTTCTCGAAAACGGTTCCGACGATTTTGATTATACTCGCTATATCGATGTAAAATTTAATGGGCTTTAATATCATGTAGGTTTTATTTGGATAAAAATGGTCTGACAGGGCTTAAATGCCGATATTTTAAATTGTCTTCCCCTAAAGTACCTTTAATTTTGTAGATTCAATAATAATAACTAGATTATTTTGTTAACGCTGATGAAAACCAGGTAAATATATAAATTGAATAAATTCGATACCCAACTAAAGGAGAAAACAGAAAAAATATTTTTTTAATGCAATTTTTCGTTTTTGAACATAAGAGCAGTAATATACATGTATGATATACCGTTGGAAAGCTAAAGATTTTAGAAAAAATATCATCTCATACACAAGCTTTTAGAAGTTAATGGAGAGTGATGAAAAGAAGAATTCCTTATTAGTTTCACGTATTTTTATCTCTAACTGTGAAGTGAAAGTCGTGTGTTGCCCGCACCAGATTTTTTTAGATTTTACATTGAGCGTTAATGAAAAATTGCTTGATGATCATAAACTTTTCTTTGTCTAACTTTTGTAAAAACTTGGCTTCTGTTTCTGGGGAAACCACTACTTCCCTTTGCTTTCTATATTTTCTGCATCGGAATAGAATGTGGCGCGGGTCTTCAGGGACTTTGCATGTTAGGCAATTGGCATCTTTTTCTATTTTCATTAAACTGAGAAATTTTTTTGTGCAGCCATGGTTAGTCCGTAGTCTTACTAATTGTGAAATTTCTTTTCTTTCAAGTTGTTGGTTATTGGAGACCCCAAACATTGTTTATAATATAAGGTAAATAAAAATAAATGGTGAAGTAATATTTCTCCTTAAAATGAGGAACATTAGAAATATGTTTACAAAAATTTTTCTTTTTTCTTTCCATGATTTTATAATATTAGTGTGAGGTACAATTATAATATCTCTGCATGCACATTTGTTCAGTATTATATAGTATGTACATGAATGTACTATTGTCCTTGTATTTACTACTATATAAATAACGCAAGCAGAAGTTATATGGCTTTAAAGTAATCGTATTTACTACTTTTATAAATTTTATATCAATTACTATTATAGAAGAGTAATTTAGGATATGATTATATCAATTGGAACATTCTCTTCTAATTTTGTTTATATGTATTTATTTATCAAAACATGTCAATAATAAATCTTATTACGTTTCGAGGTATCCTCATCTTCAGATTTTCAATATTATTTAAAATATAATTGAATAAATATTATAACTAATTATATACACATTAAGAACATATTATCTATAAATTAGAAACAATTTATCATTTAAACTATTTACATTCTGTTTAATATTATATATATATATATACTTACATTTATTTCCATATTGTATCTCAATATAGGTCATTTAATATTATAATTTATTCACATTAAGTTCATATATATATGAATAGTAATTCTATCAAATTTTAACTTTTCACTATCACATATTAATTTTTCTTGTGCACTTGCAACTATCATGTATACTAAACAAGTCTTTATCTAATGCCTTTCTTGTTCTAAATAATGTTTTCAAATCCAATTGATATAATCATACTTTTATAAATTATATAGACTCAGTTTTTGTACTTTGTTGTTATTCTTCGGGTACAGTAGGTTCCAAAATAAAATTTACTTTTCTTTCTTTCTTTCTAATATAGAAAGTTCGGTAATTGAATATTTTTTATAATATGTTGAAAGTATGTGAGAGTGTATGATAATTCACTCCCACCAAATATTTCGAATTTCACCTCACCTACACCTACCTGAATTCACACCGTTTAGCGCTGCTTTTAAGTCACACTTATCAGGAAATTTGAATGAACACCATTAAACATGTTAGCATGTTTTCAGAAGTTGGAGGTTCAGTGTGTTAGTAAATATATCCTTCAGAACATTCGAATTCGGCTTAAACGATTTGACATATATTTCGTTGATAAATTGGATTTCAGGCTATTGATCGAATAGTTGGGTAACATTAAGGTTTTTTATCTTTCTAATTAAATTATTAAAGTATTACTCTCTTTCTAACTGAGCATTACTAAATTAAAGTACACGAGGATGCTAAACCCTATAAACAAAACGTTGTATAGATGATAAGTATTAATTTACCTGCATGAAACCGAGAACTATCCTGATGAGAACAAGCATGTAGAGGTCTGCTAAGATGACCAGGGCTGGGGTGGCGATGGTGAGTGCTGAGGAGATGGTCACACTTCCGAGCAGGAGAAACTTGTTGTTGATCTTGGTCACTATGACCGCGGCTGCGAGGTTCATGAACAGGTAGCCGAAGAAGAAGGCGCTGTGGGCCACGGATTTCTCTCTCATCGTCCAATTGAAAGACTGTTATTAACAATGCATTAGTAATTTTAATTGAAAATGTCATATACCTCAGTGCAAAAGGCAATAGACATGCTTTGAAAACATTTCATATTTATTAATAAAAATATCAGCCATCGAAGAATGGTGTCAGAACTGGAGAATCAAAATAAATCCTAATAAACCACATCAAATAACCTTCACTCTACGACGTAAACCTATGACTTCCTGCACCACCGTATCCTTTAACAACATCTTACTAACTCCTGTTGAACAGATCCGGCACTTAGGACTAAACCTAGACAAACGCCTTACATGGAACCCTCATACTAGACTGAAATATCAGGAAACTGCTCGTAGATACCGATTACTACAACACTTACTCGACAAACGCTCAAAACTTTCTATTTCCTACAAAAAATTCATTTATATAACCATTATAAGGCCTCTTTGGACCTACGACATTGAGTTATGGGGGTCCACTAAACCATCAAATTCCTCTCGCATCCAATCCCTGCAATCCAAGATCCTTCGAAAAATCCTTAATGCTCCATACTTTGTTACAAATAAAATTATCCATAAAGACCTAAATATCCCATTAGTTGAAGACTTGGCCCGATCCAGATATACATCCTTCCTGCCCACTCAAACCCGCTTATCCGTGACCTCTCCTCAACATCCATTCCTGACAATCCACCGAGGCGACTTAAAAGAAGATGGCCAAGAGATCTCTTAACATAAATAGGTCATTGGAGTTCTACCAATGGGTAGTTTCTCCACAGGACAATCATGTGTCTTAATCTCAAATCTGTCCCATTTACTTGTTGTATTTAATAAACACAGTTGTAAATTTCTCTGAATAAATGAAAAAAAAAAAAAAAATAATTAAAAAGTTAAGGTGTTAAATTAGTTCGAATTAAAATATATATATATATATATATATATATATATATATTTTTTTTTTTTAAACATATTTATTGATATTTACAACTGTATTAAATAAAAATACATCTAGTAAATGTGATGGTAATATACAAAACTGTCATGAAAAACATGTAGAGAAAATAAAACTCTAAAAATATTCTAAACTAGAAGGTCCCGGGGCAATTTCCTTTTCAGGCGCCTCGGAGGATTATCCGGAATTAAATAGAAACACACATTAAAACAAGAGCTATTTTAATTATGTGCCGACGTTTCGGCCGACATTGTGGGCCTTCATCAGAGTTGTTGCTTTTGATTGTTTTTATTGTTGAATAATGTGTTGATTAATGTATGATTTTATTGTTGATTAATGTGTCTTTCTATTTAATGACCGTACCCCCAACCATCTTTCTCATCAAAAATGTTGAACATTCAAATTAAGCCTGGCAGTTGCCCTGGAGCACTCATATTTCATAGAGTTTGAAGAAATGTTTACTATGCGTCGAAAAACCCCTGTATACTCGTATTACCCTTTCATTATTTCCGCAACCAGTTTAGCGAAAACATTTGTATGATAATTTTAAAAGATATTTTAAAGTCCTTTTATTTTGAATAGGATAGTTATTTTCGATAAAGATATCACTTTTTGAGAGATTCACATTTTTTTTTTTTTCTGATTCTCCTCCCGCTTATAAAACCCGCCACAGAAAACTCTGGAACTTTTTACCAGTTCATACCGGAAGGATCCTGAACAATTTCTGAGAGGTCTCAGCTTTTATTTTAGAAGTTCAAGTAGTAACTTTTTACTTGAAGTCAATAAGCATTTTATATGAAAATTAATTGATTATCTTGCACTACATGAGTTATTTTAAACTAAATTAGGATAGTAAACTCTGATAATGTGAGATAAGGAGACATTTTTTTTCTTATTTCGTTATACCTTGTGTATTTGTCGTTTTTATAATTAGTATACCAACATCCCTTTTTTACTCATGAGTTTATGAGAAAAACTGACGTATCAATGATAATATTTCCTCTTTAGAATAGGAATACAAAAATTATTAATATGTAATTTAAAAACTTTATTAATTAATTCAATCTATCCAGATAAATTTATCTGTAGTGCAAGGTAAACTCAAATTACAATTTCTGTCAGTAATCGAACTAATTTTATGTTTTTTATAGTTCTAGAAACCTTCAGAGCAAATTTTTTGTAACCCATCCTCATGGAATTGTAACTTAAAAAGGTTTAAACTAGAAAAACGAAATAAAAAATATAAATTGTCTATAAAATACAACCTTAATAATTGAGCAATATTTTTATTTTGTATTCTTGTAATATTTGCGT
The DNA here is from genome assembly GCA_023052935.1 of Piezodorus guildinii. Lineage (NCBI taxonomy): Eukaryota > Metazoa > Arthropoda > Insecta > Hemiptera > Pentatomidae > Piezodorus > Piezodorus guildinii. The sequence goes on along the minus strand of CM041294.1, from coordinate 8,325,757 downwards.
ATTTATTTACTATCAAGGTTTGATTACCTTTCTGTATTTTTATTTCATAATACTATTTCTAAGTTTTTAGTAAATACAATGATAATTATTAAGTTAGAAAAGAAATTCTCTCAACTACTGAAAGTTTCTTTTAAAATAAATAGTTTTTTCTTCTTTAAGAGGCTGATAGAGAACAATGATGTATTATTTTGTAAATTTTATCGACATCTTCATAGGGAGGGATGGTTTATTATTATTTCAACGAGAATAACATCTTTTTAACGAGAATGATTAAAAAAAAAAAAAAAGAGTCTAATATGTGAAAATAACGATTGCATAAGTTAGAAATGTGGTGGCCAATAGCACAATAGCACTCTTCTGTAGCATAGGCTGAGGTCTGCTACTCAGAATTGCTATTGCTATTGTTGTGCCAGTGCCCCATCAAACTAAAATTCTTTCATTTAACTGGAAACTCCTCTAGATGGAAAATTCCAGCGGTGTGCTGCTGACGTGTCAATTAAGTGAACTAAGCTACCTACAAAACCTCCAACTTTTAAGGAAGGTTTTGCTAGGTTGCGATCCTATGTGGATATTAGTTTCTTGAAGTTAAGTTGTTTATGAGTGTCTGGTGTTTTGAACAATTTAAAAACAAGTGAAATCAAGGTAGGTAAGATTTATGATTTGATATTTATCATAAAGATGAAGATTTTTAATAAGTGAGTCACAATTACCAGAGCAAATAGTTAAGTCCTTTTCAAATTATTGTACACCTTAAGTTATAGTGGTTCTGTTTGCTACAATCTTCTGATAAGAATAATAGACAGGATATTTACTTTAATGTCCCTTTTCTGGATATACATTTATCAATAGTTAAGGGTTAATTTTCATTTTAAAAAAGCAACTCTATTAATAGTCGACATAATCATACTCCACTCTTTCATATTTAACCTTTCAAAGATAAACATAAACAATAATTATCAAAGCTTTAATTTTTCCTATTTTAATTTCTGGTAAAGGAAGAGACACATTAAGTTATAAAATTATATGCCTTATCACTTTTGTCTATTCTTGGTCACAAGAAAAGATGCATATTTCTCATAATATAAGATACAAAACAACAAAGAGATGAACATAAACTTCGGTGTAAGCTGCAAAGATTGATATACCAGAAGTATAAGGATGAACTAGTACTCCAATGGGACAGGGGAAAAAAGGATTTTTTTTTTAAAGAGCATTTAACGAGGAAGGAACAATCCCTTTGTTAAGTGAATAAAACAAAATTAATATTAATAACTTATTATAACCAGTTTGGCCTAAACCCATCACAGTTCTTTATTTCAATAGTTCTGTTGTTTATGATTATAAAATTAATATGAATTTACTTATTTTATATCATATATGTATTGACCTAAATATTTAGTAGTAACTGGTAACTCAAAAATATATACTCTGACTGTCCATAAGAAACAATTGCAGTAAATTTATTTATTATTTATTAAAAACAAGAAATTTGACTTAAAATTTAATTTGCCATCTGCATTTCCTTTGCAATAAGGAAATTTGTGGACTGCTGAAGCAGCATTCAGTAAATTTAAAATTAATAATTGAACAGAATTTGCAAGTCCTTTTTCATTTTACATTTCATCTTGTATAGTGATTCACTTATTTAAAACCAACTACTTTATGTTAAATGTAAAATGATAAGTCTTACCTTATTTACAATAGATTCAATAAAACACAAGTTCGGACTCCGTTACTATTCCATGTGTTCAACATGATGTAATATTAGTGTGAAGTTATCTTTAATACTGTTTAAATTATTATTTTAGATTTGTACTGTTTCTAGGCCAACGGCAGTGCAATGAGGTGATTAGGCCTTAATCGCGCTCAGCCGCCAGGTTTTCCCCGACTGAATTAACAGAATAAATAATATTCTGCCAGAGCCAAGATTCGAACCCAGGACCCGGAGCACAGCAGACTAGCGTTCTATCCACTAGACCACGCCGCTCCCAAGTAATATTATAATAATCATTAATTATTATAGGTGGAATAATCAGGAATCAGTATTTTTTTTTTTATATACCTCATGGATCTTTTACATACCTCAGATTCTAGTGTTTATAATTTTCTGTTAAAAATGTACATATATTGTTTTGTTTTATATTGAGGATGTATGGGTCGACTGTAGAAACTATTATAGGTGAAATAATCAGGAGTCAGTCATTTTTTTTAATTATGTATCTCTGAATAAGAATAATACATAAATATGTATCTCTTTTGTTCTGATGTGTGTAGCCCTGATGATGTCTCACAAGCTTGAGCCGAAACGTTGGCAAAATTTAAAAAAAAAATGACTGACTCCTGATTATTTCTATAATAGTTTTGTTTTTCCATTGTATAATTTTGTAAAACTTTTTAAAAACAAAGATAAGCTGTAGTATTTATATTTAGAGGGGAAAACCTTCAGTTTTTCCCAGTCAGGGAGAGATAATAACCAACCTCCCACACTTTTTATTTTTTATCTTAATATACTTTTATTTAATACTTGCTTACATTCAGGGAATTATTTAAAATAAAAGGATTACTAGTTGCTGGTATGCTTACAGCGATCTTTGATGAGTTGTTGTGCTCGGTCATGAGGACTATGGCGACGCTGAGGTTGACCCTCATGAGGTAGTTGACGGTGATGCAGAAGAAGAGAAGAAGGGCTTGGAGGTGGCGCACGCCGAGACCCGGAGGCTTCTCCTCAACTGAGCAACAACCAAAATTTAAAAATATTATTAACAATAAGAAAATAACTTTTTTTAATTGTAATAGACAGTTCTATATTCAAGTTGGAACATCTACTTCCGACACACTCCCCATCTCTGCGGGTCTTCCTCAAGGCTCTTGCCTCTCTCCAATCCTATTTAATTTGTTCATTTCTGATTTACCAGCCCATCCATTTGTGACGAGGTCATTATACGCTGATGATACAGCATTGTATACCTCATCATATCGCATCGATACAATAGTGAATCGCATTCAACTATATTTTAAAAAATTTCACAAATATTGCTTAAAATGGAAATTGAAAATTAATCCCACCAAATCTGAAGCAATTCTTTTCACTAAACGTCGCCCACAAATAAACCACCAAATCAAGATAAATTCAGCTCTCATCCCTTGGTCAAAATCCGTACAGTACCTAGGCATAACATTAGACAAATCTCTTACGTTCACAGACCATATCGATAGAAAAATCGATAAAGCCAAAACATTAATAGTTAAAATGTTCCCATACTTCAACAGAAAATCCCATTTGAGCTCTCATAACAGATTAATAATATACAAATCAGTTATTCACCCGTTAATTACATACGCCTCGCCAGTCTGGAGCTCAACCTGCTTGACTAACTACCAAAAAGTTGAAAGAATTCAAAATCTATCAATGCGGATAATTAATAATTACCCCCGCTACATTAAAATATCATCTATGCTCCAGGACTTACAGCTTCCAACAATTAAACATTTTGTCCATACTCAAACAGCTTCTTACTTCAGTAAAACACCAGTCTCCAAAAATCCATTAATAAAGGAGGATGCGCTCGATGATAACAGTCATACGTTACATCGTCTCTCAGATTTTTGCTTTTTTCAGTAGGAATTCGCTAGAATTCAGTCTGGAGAACATCACTAGACCTCAGGAATATTACGGCAGTGAATATTGGAGAAGTTTCGGTAAGCAAAGTTATAATTTACTTTGTACAATCACGAAAAAGTGAAAGAAGGGTCACTGATCAGCTGATTGCCGCTAGCTCGGCAAGCTCGGGCTTGCTTTTCTTTTAATTATCTTTCTTTTATCTTTAATTCTTATCTCATTATTTATTTATTATTATTATTTTCTTAATCAATGAGATATTTTCATCAAGTCATGTCCTCAAAGTCTGCAAGTAAAAGATCTAGATCTGCAGGTTCTAACTCGTCTCCCACAAAACAGAGACCCCGCCGTGAACAAAATAAAAAAATGATTCCACCAGCGACCGCGTCAGCTACCTCATTAGGTTCTGAACCACAGCCCAGCACATCATCACAAGGAATAACTGATGAATCTCCGTTTTTTACACCGAATCCATTTCAGATCCTCCAAAATGAAAAAGAAACCATGGAATCTTCTCCTATACCCAGGGAACCACTACCTCCACCAATATTTGTTAAAAATATTAAAAATTTTAAACTGATGTGTGCGCATTTAAACAAAGTAACAGATCCTAATAGTTATTATTTGTATAAGTAGAACCAATGATACTAAAATATCTCCGACTACTGCTGAAACCTACAGAAAGATTGTAAAATATCTGACTGAGACCAAAGCTGACTTTCATACTTATCAGCTGCGCCAAGAGAGAGCATTAAGGGTCGTAATCAGAAACCTACATTCCTCAACACCCGTTGAAGCAATCAAAGAAGAACTGACAGAATTAGGATTCCAAGTGAGGCAAGTCACCAACGTTCTAAAAGATGCCACTATGCCACCAACCACTGCCTCTAATCTTCGTGGACTTGGAACCATCAGCAGGAGTCGAAAAAATCTATGACCTCAGCAGACTGTACTATACCCGTGTAAAAGTTGAAAAACCTTACACAAAGAAAGAAATAGTCCAGTGCCATAACTGTCAGGCATATGGTCATACCAAAAGTTATTGCCATCACATACCACGCTGTGTGAAATGCGGTGAACAGCATAAAACAGAAGAATGTACAAGATCAAGATCAGCACCCGCTGTATGTGCTCTGTGCCTCAAGGACCACCCGGCTAACTACAAGGGATGTGAAATCTACAAGAAACTCAGAACCAGATACCAAAAACCTCAGGATCCGAATGAAACAGCTGTACCAACCAGAAGCAGAAGAGAACCATCAAAACTTGTAAATTCTAACGTGTCATTTGCCCACTTGCTTGGAGGTGGTAACCAGAATCATGAAGTCGAGGCACTGCCGGAACAACATTTTCCTCAACATTCTCAATCTATTGTACAAGAATCTATCCCTCAAAGTTTACCTAATCTTCAAAAAACTCCTCAACATCAAATTTCTCAAATCCCTCCACCATCAAACGTCACAGATCTTACCAGTCTAATGACATCGTTCATCTCCGAAATCAAATCTCTTGTTATGCCGCTTATATCACTCCTTACAAATCTAGTATCGAATCTAATCCCTGCCTTGAAAAATCCTTAAATGACTTCACCTAACTCCTTATCCATTCTCCTTTGGAATGCGAATGGTGTTAGAAATCATACGGACGAACTGACAGCGTTGTTGCAAGACAAAACAATCGATGTTGCACTTATAACTGAAACAAGACTAACGACTAAACAGTACTTCAAAATACCGCAATACATGACATACCGTACTGACCACCCAGACGGTAAAGCCCATGCCGGTTCTGCTATCATTGTCCACCAATCCCTCTCTCATCATTTACTCCCACTTCCCACCTATGATTTCCTACAAGCCACATCCATAGTAATTAAGACTTTTTCCTTTCCGGTAACCCTCACATCTACATATTGCCCTCCTAAACATTCCATTTCCAATTCTGAATTTGTATCCTTCCTGGATTCCTTAGGAAATCGTTTCATTCTGGGTGCAGACTTAAACGCCAAGCATCAGCAGTGGGGTTCCAGAACCACGAATTCTCGGGGACGAAATTTGCTGTCTGCACTCAACTCCCGAAATTTTAATATCCTGCCTCCTGACTCCCCTACCTACTGGCCAACCGATCCTAACCGCAATCCTGACATCCTCGACTTCTTTATCCATAGCGGATTAGGCTCTCTCAACTTGTCTTTAACTCGCCTTGATGAACTATCCTCAGACCATAGTCCACTGATCCTAAAAGTATCTCTCACTCCAATTCCAAAACCCATTCCACCATCATTCATCCGAGGCCCTGTCAACTGGAACCTTTTCCGCCAAATCCTGACCGATAATATTGACCTCAGAGTAACCCTCAAAACCCAAGATGACCTAGATAATTCCGTCTATTCCTTTACCACCGCCATCCAACAAGCTGTCTGGACTGCTTCCTCTCCTAAACACTCCAATATAAATCCAGACCAAAATCATTTTCCACAACCTATTATAGACCTTATCCACACCAAACGCCGAGCAAGATAATTATGGCAGCGCACCCGACACCCAACAGATCGCCGCTCCTATAACTTCTATTGTAGACAATTGAAGAGGGAGTTGGCGAACTTCCGTTCCCAGTCCTTTAATTCCTTCCTCTCCTCTCTATCAGCTCGTGATAATTCCCTGTGGAATGTCACGAAAAAGATCCTAAAATACCATCATGTTTCCCATCCTCTCCGACGTGGTGATGACTCCTGGGCTGCGTCTGATGAAGATAAAGCCGAGGAATTCGCCACACACCTCTCCAAAGTATTCACTCCTCACCCGGAATCCCACATCAATCACACCGCAAAAGTGCAAGACTTTCTTATGTCACCGATTCCACTTTCCCTACCTCCTAAAGCTATTATTCCCTCTGAGGTCAAATATCTTCTCCAAAAACTGACTCTCCGTAAATCTCCTGGACACGATCTCCTTACTCCCCAGATCCTCCGACAACTTCCGCAGAAAGCTATTATATTCCTTACTTATATTTATAACTGCATCCTCCGCACCACCTATTTTCCTCTGTTATGGAAACATTCCACCATCATCCTTTTTTTAAAACCAGGTAAACCTTCCAACAACACTTCATCCTACAGGCCTATTAGTCTACTCCCCATCCTCTCAAAAATCTTCGAAAGGCTTCTTCTTAAACGTATCCTACCCATATTAGAATCTCAAAATCTTCCTTCCCATCAGTTTGGATTCCGTCCTCAGCATTCCACAGTTCAACAGGGGCTCCGAGTTGTAGACCATATTTCCTCAGCTCTTGAATGCAAAGAGTATTGTTCTGGTGCGTTTCTGGACATTGCGCAAGCTTTTGACCGGGTATGGCACACTGGATTACTCTTCAAGCTGAAAACCCATTTACCCCAGTCCCTATACCTCATTCTCCGATCCTATCTCTTGAACCGTTCCTTCCGAGTTCGCTGTGGTGAAGAATTTTCTAACCTTTATCCCGTTGAGGCCGGTGTTCCTCAAGGCAGCGTCTTGGGACCCATCCTCTACATCCTTTACACTGCTGATATTCCTACACATCCTGATACCTTTCTGGCAACTTTTGCAGACGACACCGCCATCCTATCATCCAGTTCCAATCCTGAAACAGCATCCTTAAACCTTCAGAGACACCTTTTCCTTATCGAACACTGGTGTAATAACTGGCGTGTAAAGGTGAACGAAGCCAAATGTAAACACATAACCTTTACTCTTAGACGAAAATCCTGTCCGCCAGTTTATTTCAACTCATTACCGATTCCTCTCTCAGATACAGTCCGGTATCTTGGCTTACTGTTAGACAAAAGATTGACTTGGAACCCACATACAAGACTTAAAAGACAAGAACTCAACCGACGATTCGGACAGTTATACCGACTACTCAACAGAAAATCTGAACTTACAGTTGAAAACAAATTATTAATCTACAAGACAATACTGAAGCCCATCTGGACCTACGGACTTGAACTGTGGGGGACAGCTAAACGTTCTAACATCAAACGCATTCAATCCAAAGTCCTCCGTACGATAGTAAATGCTCCTTATTATGTCTCCAATTATACCTTGCACCACGACCTTAATGTTCCATTTATTTCAGACCTAATTCCATCCAAATTTTCCAAATTCCACCAGAACCTCATTCATCATCCTAATCCTTTAGCTCAATCCCTATCCAGCTCCACTCATCCATACAACCCACCTAGAAGGTTGAAACGGCAGTGGCCCCGCGACCTTTTGTAAATATATTGGAGTTCTAGCACTGGCTAGATTCTCCACTCAATGTGATGTATGTATGAGTGTGTGTATGTGTATATAGGTATAAGTGAATTATTGACTTTTGTATTGATTCATTATTGTGTATATATTTTATTGTAATTTTATGTTGTGTAAATGTTGTATGAATGTAGTATGTTTGATACCATTCAGCAATACTATTAATGTCCAAATTGGGACAGATTGTAAAATTTTCTCAATAAAAAAAAAAAAAAATAAATAAAGGAAATCGGTAACTATAATAAAGCATCTCTAAAACGCTACACTCATAAAAGAACTAAACATGTGTTACTAACTTAAGCTAGTTTATTTTAATTTCTAATTTTATATTATCAATTATATTATCTGTTTTTATTAGTACGTTTTTGTATATTTTTTCCTACAATATAATCAAAATTTAATTTTACCACTAATTATAGATTAGATAATTAGATTATAACTACCAAATGAACCAAACATTTGCTAATTGTAAGGATGTCTCATCCGAAATCATTTATAAATATTTTGTCAATATGTAAAAATGTAAATAAAGTTTCTTTTCTTTTAATTGTATTTTTACCTTCATTTACCTATCTATAAATGATACATAGTATTTGCTTTCAGCCTCCCTGCCAAAAACCTAAGAATTATTATTGACCAATCCCTATTCTGGAAATCTCATATTGCCCAAATTTCTTGAAAAGCCATAAGCACCTTAAAGTTTTTCCATCGCTCCAGTCACCTTCTTCCCGAATCCACGCGTAAAATCCTTGTCTCCTCACTCATCTTCCCCCACTTTGGACTACGGTTGTGCGGTGTACGGTGGCCTCTGTATGGTACTTGAGAACAGAGTGAGGCTTATCATGAATTGTTGTTTAAGATTTGTTTTTGGTACCTCGAGACAGTCTCACGTGACTCACCTCAACGCCGAGTTGAAATGGCTCCTTCCCTCCATACGCGGACAGTACTTCCTTGGGTCATTTCTCTACCAAACTATGAAATCCCAGCATCCTTCCTGTATCCACAGTCTCCTTCAATTTAAATCCTCAGTCCACTTACTTAGAACAAGATCGCGCCACTCCGACCTTTATATCCCATCCAAAGTCAAACTAAAGCCTTTGATCGATCCTTTCTTGCCCGTTCCACTACATTCTGGAATTCCATTCCTTCCAATATACATCGTGCTGCTTTCTTATCCACTTTTAAATATCTCCTTTTCCAGCATCTTTTATCCCTCACAGACGCTTGTTGATCTTAAATCTGACATTTTATGGTAGAATTCAATAATTATAATGACTAGATTCTTATTTTATTTTGCTCTTGTTTTTTGTTTACAAACTTAGTTGTTGTTTTTTTCTCCTTCTATTGTACTTATTATTATTATTACTTTGTGGTTTTTGTGTGCGTGATTTTATATATATATATATATATATATATATTTTAATCTACTTTATCTATGTAAATAATTAAGTTTAATTAGTTCAATCTGTTTAATGTATTCTGGCCAGAAGTGCTATCTTTATTTGTAACATCAATGTAATTCTTAAGGGAGTATGTCCCGGAATAAAGTTCATTTTCTATTCTATTATATATATATATAGTGGACCGACCCTTCTTTCGCACGGGTGCAATTAAGTCATTTATGTTTAAAAAAGATCTTTCTGACTGATTAAGAGTTTATCGCCTTTATTTTACCTTAACGAAAAGTGCATTTGGTTAAGTTTATTTGTTTTTTACTTTAAAAGTGAAGCAGAGATAACGGAAAATTTAATTTTCCTAAATAAATAACTTGAAAACTATTATTCTTCCGACGGTTCTTTGCGGATGTGAAACGTGGCCGCTTACTTTGAAGGATGAACAACGGCTTAAGGTTTTCGAAAATAAGGTACTGAGTAAAATATTTGGTCCGAAGAGAGATGGGGAGCTTAGAAGGTTGCTCAATGCGAAATTGCGGAGCTGTGAATATGATTGAGTTGATAGCATCGCGGAGACTCAAATAGGCGAGTAAAGTTGTTGGGTTCGGTGAGGATCGGATTCCGAGAAAGTTGGTATTCGCTGATCCAACTGGTAGGCCGAAACGTCGATGGGAGTATTGCGTTAAGGCTGATCTCAGGGCTTAAGCTTGAGCTGTGAACATTGGACGAGTCTGTGTCGGCGGAATTTGGTGGTATCGGCATGGAATCTTCGGGTTCGGTAAGCTTATTATTATTATTAAATAAATAACTTGATTGTTATGTATGTATTCAAAAAGTATAGAAATAACAAGCGTTCCTATCCTTTTAGGTTTATAACTATTTTTCAATTATATATTATTCGTCTATATTAATACTTATATTTCAGGAATAAATTTTTGATGACTTGGCTGTTGAAATTTATTTTTCCCGGTTAAAGAAAAACTAAATTGCAATGTATTTTACTTATAAACCTTCAGGAAAGAATGCTCTGAATGAAGATGAAAACCCTATCAAAATCCGTCCTGTGGTTCAGAAGGAGTTTGCGATAACCAAAATCGCGTTATCATTTTATGTATGGAGAGAAAGATAGTTCATAAGTTTATGGGCTTACAACAACTTTATATTAAATCGTACGATTAAGCTGTCGACAAAGGATCCTTTTTAAGGAAACCTTGTCTACCGAAGAGGGGAAAAAATGTATATGTCGCTCAATGTCAAGATTCTGATTTAGCAAAAAAAATTCATTGTCCGGAATATTTGGATATTCTGGACAATGAAATTTTTTTTTGGTTTACTTCTAGTTTGCAGTCATCCGTTCCGCTGCGAGTTACATAGTTATTTCGCATCCTTGACAACCCATCTTATAAAAGAGAAAACATCCTTTCAGAGAACAAAGGAAGCAAACTAATTGGGAAGGAGGCGGAAAGACGGTACAATTCAATAGAAATGAAAGAACAGAGTATAAAGGCAAATTTCCATGAAGGGCTTTCAAAAGAAAGAGATATTAGGAATGGGTGAAAATTACTTAAATAGAAGTTTATTACTGTTACAGTTCAGGGAAGGGGAAGTTTCGATTTAAGAGTTTGGAATCCGTTGTCTACTGTCACAGGTATCAACCATCTTTTTTTTAAACAAAACTACATCAAGTAAATGTGATGTTTATATAATACAATGACATGAATACATGTAGAGAAGCTTTCCATTATATAAAAAAAAATCTGGTGCGGGCAACACATGACTTTCACTTACCTCCGTTTTTAGAATCAATTAAATAATTTTCAAATACAGTTAGAGATAAAAATCAGTGAAACCGTTAAAGAATTGATTAAATGTAATTTCTATAGAAACCTGTGTTTTATTAAAAAATCAAATATATTATCATCTAAAATAATCAGTTACTTTTATCTTCTTTTTATCACTCACTATTAACTTTTAAAAGCTTGAGTATAAGATAATATTTTTTGTAAAATCTTTAGCTTTCCAACGGTATATCATACATGTATATTACTGCTCTTATGTTCAAAAACGAAATATTGCATAAAAAAAAATATTTTTTCTGTTTTCTCCTTTAGTTGGTATCGAATTTATTCAATTTATATATTTACCTGTTTTTCATCAGAGTTAACAAGATAATATAATTATTTTTATTGATTCTACAAAATTAAAGGTACTTTAGGGGAAGAATATTTAAAATATCGGCATTTAAGTACTGTAAGACCATTTTAATCAGAATAAAACCTACATTATATTAAAGCCCAGTAAATTGTACATCGATATAGCGAGTTTAATCAAAATCGTCGGAACCGTTTTCGAGAAAATCGAAAAAAGATGCAAAATGCATGTAATAAAGTGCCTCTTTTAGTAAGCTCATTTTGATGAAAAAAGTTTTGTCACGTCTCGGACGTATAGTTGTCTTAAATATGAAATTTCAGTTTCATAGGACTTACTGTTTCCGCCCGAGAGTTACCACACACACACAAACACAGACCTTTTTGCAGGACTTGGTTATTTGGACTCAGGGGACCCTAAAACGTATATTTCCGCTGAAAACTGGAATTCGAAAATTTTCACGATCGCAATACTTCCCCTTACTATATATAATAACTGAAAGTAAAAATTTTTGTAATAATGTATATTGTATTATTTTTTTATAAATTTATTGTATTGTATATAATGTGTGAATTTAGTATGAATTTTGTACTTTGTCACTATTAAAGATGTCCTAATTATGTAATATTACTCAATGAAAATTGTTTCTGGAATAAAAAAAACAAAAAAAGTTAGTGAACGAAATTGGCTCCTACAAACAATGATGTATATTCGAGGAAACACTTCTATAGGGTTTGACTAGACGCAAATACATCTCAAAATCTGTTTACAAATTAACGAACTTTGAAAAGTTTATTGTTAAGATAAATAAGATGAAATTTATTTATTAAAAGATGAGCTTTTTCAGAATGTTGTTAGTTAATGAAGTGACTCCTGGTCGACTGAAGCCACCGGCGGAAGGTACCCGTTGCGGGCGAGGGTTCACTCCGTGGGAATTGCTGAGGTGGGATTGACCGTCAAGTTGATGGGTCGCCATCGCTTCGAGCCACGGCTCTAGATTGGACGTCTCTTTCTTGTCTATAAAGGGGAATAAGGGAGGAGCTTTGAAGTAAATTAAAATTGCAAGGAACCAAGAATAATATGGTTAGTGTATGTCGAGTGTTATGTTAGATAAAAAAAAATAATAGGTAACTAAATGAGACTCCTTATTTGAAATGAGTGTAGTCCATTGTGTAAAAAAATCTGGTGCGTGCAACACACGACATTCATTTACCTTCGTTATTGATATCATTTTGAGAATTATAAAACAAATTTAGAATCGAAAATTTATAATCAAAGAATTATTAAAGGCGGCGATACACGGTGAGAAATTGGGTAGGTGTAGGTGAGGTGAAAGTACTCTCGCGAGAGTAGAGGCTGGTGAAAACTGCGTGTCAGTAAAAATGTGCGGGTGTATACGGTGAGAGTACGCAACAGTACTCGGAAAAATGGCGGATGTGTGAACAGCTGACTATTCAGGAAAGTTGTTGAAAAGGTTGCTTAGCTCTGTTTAGGTTACCAAGTTCTTATGTAAAGATTCAATTGGTGTCATCTCGTTTTAATAATAATTAGAGTAATGTCTAAAAATGTTTTCGACCTTTTTAAATAAATTAACTTACTAACCAACTACAAACGTCAACAACACAAGTGACAAGTGACGGGAACATGCACGCCACCTATGACAGCAACATTTCTTTGTAAAATCACTTAAATTTTTTCTATTGCGAATTTTAATAATATGAATCTCGAACTATAATACAAAAATCTGGTGCGGGCAACACACGACTTTCACTTACCTCCATTTTTAAAATCAATGAAAGAATTTTCAAATACAGTTAAAGATAAAAATACGTGAAACTATTAAGGAATTAATTAAATTAAATTTCTATAAAAACATGTGTTTCATTAAAAAAATCTATTATATTATTATTTAAAATAATCAGTTAGTTTTATGTTCATTTCATCACTCTCTATTAACTTTTAAAATCTTGTGAATGAGATGATATTTTTTCTAAAATCTTTAGCTTTCCAACGGTATATCATACATGTATATTACTGCTCTTGTGTTCAAAAACGAAAAATTGCATTAAAAAAATATTTTTTCTGTTTTCTCCTTTAGTTGGGTATCGAATTTATTCAATATATATATTTACCTGTTTTTCATCAGCGTTAACAAGATAATCTAGTTATTATTATTGAATCTACAAAATTAAAGGGACTTTAGCGGAAGACAATTTAAAATATCGGCATTTAAGCCCTGTCAGACCATTTTTATCCAAATAAAACCTACATGATATTAAAGCCCATTAATTTTTACATCGATATAGCGAGTTTAATCAAAATCGTCGGAACCGTTTTTGAGAAAATTGAAAAAAGGTGCAAAATGCATGGTATAAAGTGCCTCTTGTGGTAGGCACATTTTGATGAAAAAAGTTTTGTCACGTCTCGGGCGTATAGTTGTCTTAAATATGAAATTTCAGTTTCATAGGACTTACCGTTTCCGCCCGGGAGTTACCACACACACACCGACACACACACACACACACACCGCGAACACACACGCACACACATTACGCATCACCTAGTGCACCACAAGATGAATTTGAGGCTCTACTTGATGGTATTGAGCATGAACTGCGTGGTCGACAACCTCTTATAATCGCTGGAGATTTCAACGCATGGGCTACTGCATGGGGTAGCAAATATACAAATAGGAGAGGCGAATGTCTTCTCGACACGTTTGCTACTCTTGATGTTGTTCTCCTAAATACCGGCTCTACTCCGACGTTCTCTAGAAATGGTACTTCCTCGATAATTGATTTAACTTGTGTAAGTGCTAACCTTGCCTGTCGGGACTGCTGTTGGCACGTTAGTGACCATTATACCCATAGTGACCATCAGGCCATCTGCTTTCAAGTCAGTGTTCCAGATGGAAAACTGAAAAAAATAAAAACGCTGCCAGCAGTAGGTTGGAACCATCGATCCTTCGACAAAGATTCCTTTGACATCATGATGAAAGAAAGAATCGAATTACAAGAGACAGCAGAAGAAAGTGTAACACGGTTGATGAAGTTTATTACTGATGCTTGTGATGCATCAATGGCCAGATCTTCCAGGAGAAAACGACACATGACAGTATATTGGTGGACCGATCAGATTGCTGTTCTCCGGCGAGCCTGTTTTCGTACCAGAAGATTAGCTCCGCTCGCAGTTGCTTACAATATGAGGCACGGAATCAGGAACATAAGCAAGCTAAGAGGGACTTAGTTAAGGCAATAAAAGAAAGTAAGCGTAACTGCTGGAAGAAGCTGTGTGATGAGGTAGAGGAAGACACGTGGGGAAGGCCATACAAAGTGGTTATGGCCAAACTGAAAAGTTCGAAATTGTCGCCTCCGAGCTGTCCAGAATTGCTAGGACAAATAGTGGCAGTGCTATTTCCAAGACGTTCAGAAGTACCCATTGGTATTATAGCAATGCCGGATCTAGAACCAGTGCCGCAAATCACGATGGAAGAGCTAGACTTAGCATGCAGGAAAATAGCGGATTCCAAAGCTCCGGGCCCGGATAATATCCCCAATATTGCCTTGAAAATGGCTATCATGTCAAGTCGAAAAATCTTCTTAGATGTGTACAATGCATGTCTCAGTGAAGGTGTCTTTCCAACACAGTGGAAGAAGCAACGTCTTGTGCTCCTGCCAAAAGGAAAAGGCTCTCCGGAAGATCCCGCTTCTTATCGACCAATATGTCTCCTGGACACTGCTGGCAAGGTACTGGAGAGGATCATTTATGGCAGGTTAATTAACTTTAGTGAAGGAGTTAGAGGATTATCTGATGACTAGTATGGTTTTCGGAAGGGCAGATCGACAATAGATGCCATCGGTTTTGCTATCAAAACTGCTCAGGAAGCCACTGCGGGAAAGAGATGGAGAAGAGGTAGTAAGAAGTACTGCGCCATTATAACATTATACGTTAAAAATGCCTTTGATTCAGCTCGGTGGGATTGTATCTTAAACGGATTGAAAAATATGCAAGTCCCATATTACCTCATGAAGATTATTGAGAGTTATTTTACCGACAGAATTTTAAGGTATGATACGAAAGCAGGATTAAAGAGCTACAAAGTCACAGGTGGCGTTCCTCAGAGTTCGGTTCTAGGACCACTTCTGTGGAATATAATGTATGACGGTGTGCTCAGGTTACCCCTGCCAGAAGAAACTACTACGCTTGGTTTTGCTGACGATCTGGCTATCATAGTTCGGGGGAAACTCTTGGAGGAGATATCTTATAACGGGAACAAGGCTATCTTTATGATTCGTCAATGGATCTCAGCGGCAGGCCTTCAGCTTGCTGATCATAAAACTGAGGCAGTATTGATAACCAGTAGGAAAGTGAAGGAGACAGTCAGTTTCACCGTCGGGGAGTTCGATATCCTATCCAAGCCATCAATTAGATATCTCGGAGTGCATATTGACGCTAGAATTCGATTTGATGAACACCTGCATAAAGTTAGCAATAGAGCAGCGAATGTGGTAAATGAATTGGCCAGAATCATGCCAAATATTGGTGGACCAAGGGGAAACCAGAGGAAGCTTCTGGCCAATGTAGCCAGTTCCACGCTTCTCTACGCAGCACCGATCTGGGCAGAATCCTGCCAAGTGCAATCATATGTCCGGAAAGTTATTAGTGTGCATCGGAGAAGTGCCCTGCGTGTCGCTCGAGCTTTTCGCACTGTGTCCTACGACGCTGTATGCGTCATCGCAGACATGCCTCCGATTGATCTTTTGGCAGATGAACGTAGAAGGATCTACCGAAGAAAACAAGAAGAGACGGATGCTCACTGGGCTTCTTTAGCAAAACAAGAGAGAGTTCATACACTTGATATATGGCAGAGACGCTGGAACGCTTCATCTTCTGGAAGATGGACCTACCGCCTAATTCCCGACATATCGACATGGTTATCCCGGAAACATGGAGATGTAGATTACTATCTCACTCAGCTGCTTACTGGGCATGGTTGCTTCAGAGCGTACTTGCCCGTTTCAAAATAGAGGAAAGTTCATTGTGCCCATTTTGTGATCCCATAGAAGAAACAGTGGAACATGCATTCTTCTCTTGTTCGGGATTCGTTCGAGAAAGATCGGAGATAGACGCTAAATTTAGTACAAAAGCATCACCCGAAAATTTAGTCTCCTTGATGATGGCTAGTCAGGAGAGTTGGAGCGCTGCAGCTGATTATGCAGCACAAATCTGCAGAAAGCTCAGAGTACAGGAGCAAGAAAGGAGAGGCGGGGCATCGGCCTAGCTTAAATCAGATGTCCAGTAAAGTAGACGGCATTTAGCCCTTCTGCTCCCCCATGAAGTAATGCTTGACAGCGGTTCCGTGGGGTGGTAAAGACGAATTGGGAGGTGGTTTTTTAGTGAGTAGGAATCTCACACTGTTGTGTAGCCTGACAGTTGCACTTCGTCTTATGAAAGATTTTTCCCCTACCCGAAAAAAACAAAACAAAAAAAACACGCACACACAGACCTTTTTGCGGGACTTGGTTATTTGGACTCAGGGGACCCTAAAACGTGTATTTCCGTTGAAAACTGGAATTAGAAAATTTTCACGATCGCAATACTTTCCCTTACTATATATACTAAGTGAAAGTAAAAATATATATAATTTCTAATAAATAACTATAGAATTAAAATGTAATATCCAAACAGTGAAAATATACATATTATTAAATCATGGTTTTGGAATCTAGAAACACAATTAAATAGATATGAATATAAATAAACTATTTTTAGTTAAAGGTTTACCAAAATAATATAACAAATGATATTGTTATTAATTATCGTTATGGAAAGTAGATGAAAGTGTGATATAGTACATCAAATATCACGATATTTACTTACACCAACTTTCCAGCGCGCTCAACGATGTTAAAGTCGCCATTTCACCTCACCAACACATATCCTATTTCTCACCGTGTATCGATCGCCGCCTTTACATTGGATTTTAAGAAATATATGTTTTATTAAATAATCTATTATATTATTATCTACGACAATCAGTTAGTTTATCGTCTTTTCAAAACTATCCGTTAACTTTTACAATAGTTTGAATAAGATAATATTTTTTCTAAAATCTTTAGCATTCCAACAGTATATTATACATATATATTACTGTTCTTAAGTCCAAAAACAAAAAAATGCATTAAAAAATAGTTTAGTTGGTTATCGAATTCGATCAACTTGTATATTTGCCTGTTTTTTTTTAGATTTAATAATCAGATCATCTGGTGAATTTCATAAAAACTACTAAATTGCAAGATGCAAGATGCATGGTATAAAGTACATCTTCCGGTCAGCTGATTTTGATGAAAAAGATTTTGTTGACACACAGACCTTTTTTCGGGACTTGGTTATTTGGACTCAGGGGAACCTAAAACGTGTATTTCCGTTATAAACTGGAATTCGAAAATTTTCACGATCGCAATACTTTTCCTTACTATAAATCTGAAAGTAAAAAAATGTGGTGCGCGCAACACACGACTTTCACTTACTTTCGTTGTTAAAATTAATTTAAGAATTTTTAAATACATTTAGAGATAAAATAAATTGTTATAGAATTAATTAAATTGAATTTCATTGGAAAAATGGGTTTTATTAAATAATCTGTTATATTGTTATATACAACAATCAGTTAGTTTCATCACTCTCCATTAACTTTTACAATTCCGTGTATCAGATAATATTTTTCTAAAATCTTTAGCTATCCAACGGTATATCATTCATTCATCTTTATTTCTATTATCGTGTTTGAAAACACATAAATTTCATAAAAAAACATTTTTTCACTTTTCTCCTTCAGTTCTTTATCAAATTCGCTCAACCTGTATAATTAGCTGTTTTTTTATCAATACTAACAAGATGAGGTTCCTAATTTTTTGAAATTTACAAAATTAATTTAGAGGAAGAAAATCAAAAATATTGGCATTTAAGCCCTGTCAGGCTGTTTCAATCAGAATGAAACCTACATCATGTTAAAGCCTGTTAAATTTTACATATATATAGCAAGTTTAATCATAATCGTCATAGCCATTTTTGAGAAAATCGTAAAAAGGTGCAAAATTCATGTTACAAAGTAGCACTTTCAGACAGCAGATTTTAGTGAAAAAGTCGCTGGCACATATCGGGCGTATAGTTCTACGACTTTTCTTTTTTGTGCTAGACTTACCACACACAAATACACACAGACCTTTTTCGGGACATTGTTATTTAAACTCAAAGAGAAGAAATATCTCAAAGAATTTTAAATAGATTGAATTTTTTTCCAAAGAGGAAATTCAATTTTGAAATGATTTGTTACTAAGGTAATAGAAAAAATAAAGAAAGAATAATAGTGGCTTACTATCAGGATCCATGTAAGATTCTATTGGGTTGTGTCACATGAAATGTCCGTTTTCAAGGTAAAGGATTTTTATTAAAAATACGATATGAAAACAAGATAATTTTATTCGAAGTATCTATCTTCTTTTTCTACACATTTTTCCCAACGTGACACCAACTTTTTTATCCCCGAACTGAAAAACTCAGAGCTTTGAAGTGAAACAAAATCTGAAAACGCTGAAAGTGAGATCATGAGGTACCCATATATCGAGCTTTTTTACACTTTAAATATCCGGAATCGGTAGATGCACTTGCATTTAGTTGTGCTGAGAGTCCTTTAACTGTTTGGTAGGGGTTTCCTTCTACTTTATGTTTGAGGACATCGTTGTCTATTACGGACGTAGGTCTTCCTCGGGACAAGTTTTCGGTATTCCCAGCTGAAAACTTAGCAAACCAACGGCGAATGGTCCGTTCATTAACACTCCCTTCCCCAAACGCTTTGCAAATATCTAGCGGCCTCAGCTGCTCGTACAAAAATATTACTCGAAAATCGCGTGTTTCCACGTTCATATTTGGAAGTATACTAAAAAGTGGGTAATTGATTGGGAAGCTAATGTTTATAATACAAAGGTAGAGGATTAGTAACTGTTTACTTTAAATATGTAAACATTCGGAAGAAAACAACAGAGACCTGCAAAATCCTTTATTTATTTCAGAAACTATAAAAACGGACATTTCATGTAAAACAACCCAATATTAAGGAATATAATTTATTCATTTATTATATAGAATACTGAATGAAAGTGCATGTTTTATGGCTAATTTTATTTAAAATATTAATGTCTAAAAATGTATATTGTAATGACAATTTTAAATATTTTACAGAAGATTGAGTAATCCATACATTTTTTTTATGAGATTTTATTTTTATCGATTACCATTTTATAGAGACTGGTCTTCGAAACTTCGCTTTTGAAGGAACGAATTAAACACTGTTAAAAATCATCACATAATAGTTTATTATTTTCAAATAGTAAAAGGTTTATATTAAAAAAAATCTGTTTATATTAAAAAGAGTTATTTCTTAAGTATTTTTTGCTTAATTTGTGTTGGTAGCTGAAAGTGATGCGTAATTTATCTTGTTTTCTTTCAAAGAGGGACAATAACATTAATTATTTCCTTAAAGTACTTGTAAATCTTTGCAGATAATGGTGGTTCACGCTATCGTCCTCGTCACATTCCCTCTCATCGTTATCACTTACTGACCCACATCTGCGGGATAAAAATTGTGGGACGAGAAATTGGTATTTAATAAAGTTACTACTGTTTTATTTTATACTTGACGGCCACCCAGATCAACTCACTGACATAACATAAGGTCAACAATCAAAACACGAAATAATATAAAAATTACTGGAAGGAATTAGTCCGGGTGGCGGTCATTAAATGGAACAACTGAATAGTTTCAACTATTTTATTGTTTGCCAACGTTTGTAGGTCCACATTGTGTAGGTCATCATCAGGGCTAAAAAGGAAAATAAAATGGAAAATACGTCCCCATCAAGAAATGTGGTACGTATTTTCCATTTTACCCAAACTTTTGTACGTACTTTCCTATCTACCTGCCTATATTCCATATTACCAAATTGTACCTAGTTTCCACTCGCCTACCAGACGGTACGTATCTCCACTGTACTCCGTTTTTTATTTCATGTAATTTTTTTTCTTATATATTTGTACATTATCTTAAGTCATTATCTGGTCTGTATAGCTCTCATTAGAATACCTTTATCATTGTAATTTAATTAATTGATTTCTTTACACATCTAGTTCCTTTTATGTTATAACATTGACTTTCTCTAGCGCAATAGTTTTTTTTTTTTAAATAGTATTTTTAATCTTATTTTAAATGTATCCTTTTTGTATCTTTTTAGCCCTGATGATGACCCACAATGTGGACCTACAAATGTTGGCAAACAATAAAATAGTTAAACTATTCAGTTGTTTCATATAATGACCGCCACCCGGACTAATTCCTTCCAGTAATTCTCCACGGTCAACTAATTATATCCACAATGATATAAAAATTGTTACGATGTATAATATTTCTTCCATGCTTTATTTTCTTCACCAATCAACATTTCAAGATCCCTTCCCCCTGCTCAAGATTCACTTTAAAAAAAGTTGAAACCATTCCTCCATAGACACAAAACCATTAACAATTAGTTTTTTTAAAAATTCATCAGAATAAATAAAAGGGAAAAATGATACCTTCATATTTTCGCTTTTTGTTCGCTATGTCTTGGTATCTATTCACTACTCGTGAATTAATATAATTCTTCAGCATTATAATAATATCACAATAATGGCATTTCCTCTATACCTGTAGAAAATATTTCCTTGATACATTCGTATACCGGACACTCCAAGCACCATCCCTATATCTACAGTATCCTGCAGTTCAAACTAACAATCCATTCCAAGAAACTAGATCCCGAATTCCCGAACTTTATATTCCTACCCTCTGAACCGAAGATTTGATCGTTCGTTTCAAGTCCGTTCAACCTGTTGTGGAATTGTCTCCCTTCAAACATCCGCCGTGCACCCACTCTTTCCACATTCAAATACCTTATTTTTTAGTACCTACTCGCTCCTAAAAATGATGCTGCCTGACGATTAGAATTCTAAGTTTTAATTAGATTTTAGTCAATATTTTTAGTTTTATATAAGTTGTTTAAACTTTTCTTTTTTTGAGATTTATCTTTTAGTTTACTTATTAGTAGTAAATTTTATATTGTTATTAATTAATGAATTTAGTATGAAAGAAAAAGAAGGTCCTAAGAGATTATGAAGTGAGTAATCTTGGTGAGATGGAGCTATTTTATTATGTCAAACTGGATTTTATTCTCAAGCGACTTAGACGCAGAATAAATTTTTTTATCCTTTTCTTCTATTATTTTAAAGCTACAGTCTTTTACGGTGATTCGAATGAAACGCAACAGTATACCACTGCACTACTACACGTCGGTTACTAACCGACCGTGTATTTTACGGTCAGGTGAACTCATCCTCCTTTTGTTTTCTCAATTACAGGAGCAATGCGATAAAATGCTTCCTATTAATTCACCTTGTCACGGTCATGTTCCCTCGTAATGAATCAATGGAATTCCTCAGTTAGTGAGGCGCGATAGAGAAATATCTGAGTGACTACTCACATATTTATCACCCACAATACTCAGTTGATATAGGTTTGAATAGCTATTTTATACGCTGGGCTATCCGTGAAAGAATAGTACTTCCAAGTGACGACTCAAAATTGAGGGTGGTTCTATTGAAATAAATTAGTGGACTGATATAGATTTAAAATAAATAAAAATAATGAAAGCAAACGACGAATCACAATACATTTAATACACTGAAATATATATAAACAAGATAAGAAACAAATTAACCTAATAAATTTATATAAGAAAAAAATTAACCTAATTATGATTAAACAGCTGTAAGAAAATGCAGGAAACAAAATAAACCTAATTAAAATATTGTAAAAAATAGAAGAAGCAAACTTAACTTAATTAATGCCTAAAGATGTAAAAAAAAAAGTTATCAAAATTAAACAGTTTCTTGAATAAGAATTAAGAAATTAAATGTTCCGTTAATAGATAAGCTATATTCACGTGAAAAAAGTCCAGTTGCGAATTGTAGAAAATCTCCGCAGGGCGGCTTGGACGAAGTTCTCAGGTATGTTGAATGACCGCAGGGCGGCTTTTCCAAGTTCCAAGGGGAACGATGAGAAGAAAAAACTTCGTTTGCAAACGTACTAAGTATGAGAACAGACTCGGGTCTAAGGCTCATCTACCCTTTAGAGCCTAGCTTAAAACCCCTCGCCACTAGGCGGTAATAAAAACAATTGAAGTACGATCGTATTATTTTTCTTTCTCTTCTATTCAAAACTTTTAATTATATTTAAAATAACTATTTTTTAAACAGATAAAAAAAATAAAGATTAACAAAAAATGATCTATTGATAAATATCGTAAAAATTATACAGTTCTCCTTTTGTTTTAATGAAACAGTCATGAAACCTCATCAGGCCATAACATATGGCGTGAACAGCTGTTTCATCATATTAACTTATAGATATTATAATATTTGTTGATTAAAATAAATCGGATGCCGGAAATACTGATGTTGATCAAAATCAAACTATAGAGCTGGATTCTATAATATTGGGTAGTTAAATAAAATACATAAAGGATTTTACAGGTCTCTGTTGTTTTCTTCCCAATGTTTACATATTTAAAGTAAACAGTTACTAATCCTCTACCTTTGTATTATAAATATTAGCTTCCCAATCAACTACCCACTTTTTATAGGTGGAATAGTCAGGAAACAGTCATTTTTTGAAAAGTTTTTAATTTTGCCAACGTTTCGGCCCAAGCTTGTGAGCCATCATCAGGGCATTACTGAGCCATGTCCAAGCATAAGGGACATCCTGATGATGGCTGGGTACTTCATGGGTACCTCATGATCTCTATGTTTCAAAACCCTTTTTCATATTTAATATCTATAATATTTCATATATAGGCAAGTGAAAGTAAAAAGGCTTAATTCTAGATTTCAATAAATTTTATCTTCATTAACGATGTTACTTTATTAAAAGTTTTCCAAAGCAGAATAAGTAATTTACGATTCTGAGATTTTCAGAAATTACCCACAACCGTCCGATATTGATATAACAACAGAAAAGAGAGAAAAAAAAACAACTTTGATCTGCCTCCAAAAAACTTTACTCGAAAGAAGACAAAAAGATGTGGATCAATGAACTAGCCAACAACCACAGATGAATTGCTATAGTACTCTTTTGAATAAAAGAAATGGGATAAGAGAATATTTATTTTATACAACAAGTGATAAAAAACAAAATAATAAGCTCACATGATTATTTTAAGTAATAATCTATTGAAATTTAAATCCCAGGTAATAAGTAAAAGTTGTTGGATAGGTGCAGAAGATTTGTTTGCGTATATTAAGATTATACAGTATATATATATATATATATATATATATATATATATATATAAGTTTCTGTTGTTCTCAGGTTTCAGTCAATGAATAAACAATTTTATCTATACGACGTTTCGATAATTTATTGCTCTCATAATCATGCAATTTTGGACAAAATAATGTCTTGAATAGCATGTGTAGACCACAAACTTTGAAAGAACAAATATATAAATATATATTAAAAATTAAAATTTAATATATATATTTAATTTTTGTAATCTTTAGGTTTATGTTTAAGGTTATTTTAATATGTTTATATTGCTATGTTTTTGACCAACTGCTTTTCTGAGTTAGCGGTAGCTTCAAAAACTAGCTTATTTGATATATTTAATGTATGTATATACTAATATTTAATGAAACCATTGGGTTTCCTTTCCAAAGGTTTCGTGTTCGCCAATCCCAGTAGGTGGCATGCAGGGTAAGATTAAATTAAACAGGTTTCAATAGATGACATTATTATTTAAATTAACTTTAGCATATACAATGCTTGAGAATACTGAGGGACATTATAGTTAAACTTGCCATACAATATTGCAACAAAGAAAATACCTTTAAAACATTTAGTCGGCTGGCGAAGATGGAATCAGTCTTAGACACCCCACCTAGGCTTCCTCCTACAGCTGCTACATGCCCCCTGATCAACGGACCTCCTCTCCTTGTAGATGGAACTCGACTTCTCGTGGCTGGGATAAGAATCACTCACGAATCTTGTATCTCCTCCTCGTCACCTAAGTTGGGCCGATATGGGAAGTGTCCCGGTTCGTGGTACAGCCCTTGTGATCTAATATTTATCTTTTGACCACCCTTAATATTCTTGTAGGCTGCCGCTGGAGAAAACTACCAGGAGGCTTTGGTATCCCAGGCCGATGGGGAAACAGGGGAGGGGGGAAGAAACACTTTGAACTTTGGCCGACAAAGGCCTATTAATGTTTTTTTTTAATATCATAATTAACCAATTATGAATCTACACCCCTCAGTATCCTCAATACATTACAATATCTACTCTTATTGTTTGTTTGTTTATTTATTTAACGTCACTTTATGCTACTATGGCTAATCGGACCCCATCTACTCTTATTTCTGACGGAATAATAGAACAGACGATTAGGAAAATTCCGAATTTTAACCTTCAGTGCGATCGCTATTCCATTTAAAGGAGATAATTTAAATTTTATTGGTTTTCTGGTTTCAAAGACAGTATTGAAATTAATTTTCCAAATAAATTTTCAGTTATTTTTTTTAAATCAAAAATTAATTGGTAAACTGTTATTAAATGAAAAAAATCTGGTGCGAGCAACACACGACTTTCATTTACCTTCATTATTAAAATCAATAAAAGAATTTTCAAATACAATTAGGGATAAAAAAATACGTGAAACTATTAAAGAATTAATTAGATTGAATTTATATAGAAATATGTGTTTTATTAAAAAATCTATTATACAATATTATTATCTAAAATAATCAGTTAGTTTTATCTTCTTTTCATCACTCTCTATTAACTTTTAAAAGCTTGATTATTAGATAATTTTTTTTATAAAATTAGCTTTCCAACGGTATATCATACATGTATATTACTGTTCTTATGTTCAAAAACAACAAATTGCATTAAAAAAATATTTTTTCATATTTCTCTATTAGTTGCTTTTAAAATTAGCTCAACTTGCATATTTAGCTGTTTTTCATCAGTGGTAACAAGATAATATAGTTATTTTTGTAGAATCAACAAAATTAAAGGTACTATAGAGGATCAAAATTTTAAATATAGATATTTAAGCCCTGTCACACTATTTTAATCAGAATGAAACCTACATGATATTAAAGCCCATTGAATTTTACATCGATATAGCGAGTTTAATCAAAATCGTCGGAACCGTTTTCGAGAAAATCGAAAAAAGGTGCAAAATGCATGGTATAAAGTGCCTCTTCTGGTACGCTCATTATGATGAATGGTTTTGTAACGTCTCGGGCGTATATTTATCTTAAATATGAAATTTTAGTTTCATAGGACTTACCGTTTCCGCCCGGGAGTTACCACACACACACACACACACACACAGACCTTTTTGCGGGACTTAGTTATTTGGACTCAAGGGACCCTGAAATGTGTATTTCCTAAAACTGGAATTCGAAAATTTTCACGATCGCAATACTTTCTCGTACTATATATAGTAAGTGAAAGTAAAAAACAAGAGGTGCATTTGTAAGAAAATATTAATTTATAATACAGCAACAACTGAAGAGATATAATTGTAATTCTATTGATGTATTTTAGGATAATTAGTAGTATAGTTAATTCAATTAATGTATATAACAAAATGAAATTCAAATGGCTCTAAGAAATATTGTAAATAAAAGCTCGTTTTAAAGATTAAACAAATAATTTTTTTGTTTTTTGGTTACTACATTTTAAAAATATTGGACAATTTTCCCGCTTTATCGTATTCCTAATTAACATATCCTAGACTTACAAGGTCAAGTTTCTTAAAAAATTCCGCTATAAAAAAATAAGAATAAAAACAATACTAGTTAGTTTTATTGCAGTAACCTAACCTTGAAACCTTCAAGTCGTAAACATTACATTAATGATAGTTCTTTATGAATTGTCTAGTTTGTTACTTCTCTTTGCCGTTTATAAACCAATACGTAGTTTTTCTAAAAGATTTGTAATATACATGAAGGATTATGAAACAATTTGAAAAACATATTTTACGGGCCTCAAGTATATCCTATATCTCTAACAAAAAAACAAAAACTTTGAGAAAGGCTTCCAGATTAAAGTAATATCCATTTCTTATTTTTTCCTACTATAAAAATTAAATTAAAAATTTTCACTAAAAATCAATTTCTATTAACCGTTTCTTATTTGTGTAACGTCACTTCAAGTAATGAATAAGTTTGTGGCAACTTAAATTAATTTTAATAACTTTTTAGCTTCGGTTATAATTTTTTTATATATTTATTTATTCGTATGTATTACAATTTGTCACAATGGACAATAATACGAGGCATGTTTTTTAAGTAAGTACCGTTTCGGAATTAAAAAAAGACGTGCAAAGATATCGCAATAATTTTATTTTTACATGAAAGCCTGTACCTTAGTCTACTTTTATACATAATTTTCATGAATTTTGAGGCACTTGTCATAACGCGGCACCAGTTTTTGAATACCCTCCTCAACAAATTCTGCCACCTGACTTGCTAACCACTGCATCACAAATGTTTTGACTTCGTTATCGTCTTGAAGACGCCGACCGCCCAGGGTGTTTCTTCAAGTGCAGGAACAAATGTTAGTCGCTGGGCGCCAGATCAGGGCTGTATGGAGGATGATCTAGAGTTTCCCATTTAAATGATTTGATGAGATCTTTGGTTCGATTTGCCACATGTGGACGGGCATTGTCATGCAGCAAAACGATGGGCTGTTACACGATTTCTTAGTCGATAACGAAGTCAAAACATTTGTGATGCAGTAGTTAACCAGTCAGGCGGCAGAATTTTTTGAGGAGGGTATTCAAAAA
This sequence comes from Piezodorus guildinii, assembly GCA_023052935.1. NCBI lineage: Eukaryota > Metazoa > Arthropoda > Insecta > Hemiptera > Pentatomidae > Piezodorus > Piezodorus guildinii. The sequence goes on along the minus strand of CM041294.1, from coordinate 8,298,366 downwards.
CTGGTGCCGCGTTATGACAAGTGCCTCAAAATTCATGAAAATTATGTAGAAAAGTAGATTAAGGTACAATTATTGCGATATCTTTGCACGTCTTTTTTTAATTCCAAAACGGTACTTACTTAAAAAACATGCCTCGTAATATCGCTAAAAGGTAACATTCATACAATATTTACAACATAAACAAAGGAAAAGTCAAATTACTCGGTTATAATTAAGTATTGAGGATTTCATTAGTTCTATTATATTATTTTATGTGATAAATATAACGGAAAAGTCCTGAATGGAAACCAATTACATATATTAATTAAAATACATATTAATCTAACAGTAGCTCAGATAACATTAATTGAATATTTTGATAAGATAGGATTGTGATTGTTACAAGTCGAATCAACAGTAACAAAAAATATTTCCAATAACGCACATATTATGATATATTAATGTTTTATATTAATAATTCTCAAAAACTTGAATAAAACATCGTTGCTGTAAACCACAAGTACATCGTCCTTCGGAGGGACGTTAAAAGGTGTTCCCGAGCCTGTGCGATGTCAGGTACTCGTTTAAGATCCCTATTCTAATAAAACCTGGATAGGCAAAAGTTAGGACTCCCACAGTAGCATCGTCCGATTAGCCATAGTAGCATAAAGTGACGTTAAATAAATAAACAAACAAACCACAGGTACATTAATTAACGGAAAGAATCATACAAAAAAAAAAAAAAAAAAAAAATGATCCACAAATCATAAAGTATTCCACATTAGAGGTAAAATTGGTATTGCTGCTAGACTAGATGCTGTATAAATTAAAATAAAAAATCACTGATATTAAAATATATATCCGCTTTTAAGATACCATTCGGATATGATTTTTTTAATCAGATTTTGAATTTATATATTTATGTTTTGAAAACTATTCATACCCCTTTAAAAATTAGAAATACAGTTATTATGATGTTTGTCAAACAATATTTAGTTGTAGACTAACTTTGAACAGCCAGTTAATAGTAAATAAATCAACAAAGGTAAGAAAAATTAAATTAATTAAATACCGCAAAAATGTCATTATATGGCACATGGCCGGTTTAAAATAAACCATCATATAAATGTCATATTTATTAATAAGTGGACTTGAGATTATCATATTTACTATGAACTTATTTACAAACACTAAAATAATACCTTTATACCGTTCCGGCATCTTTTATCGATTGATGAAGTCTATAGTTATTTTTGTGTATTTTAAAATATTAACAAAGATATTTCAATAATGAATTTCTATTAGTCGAGAATTAATAAATACGTTTTACAAATCACTGTAAACATGTTCTGCTAACGGTCATGATATTTCGAATTATCAAGAATTCGATAGATTGTAATATCAAATAATTTAATTTTTATAATAAAATTTCACATTATAAGAGTCTTACTCTATCCTAGCAGTGTGTTTAGTAGGCCATTCTCGCCCGGAAGGCACTCAGATCAACAGGTGGTTTTGTTTACCTTTCAAAGCCGACGTCAAAACGGATTTTCCAGCCTTTAAAGAACATTTTATGTGTTATATTATCACTTTTAAAATTATATTTATAGTTTCTTTTTTATTTTTGATAGATATTCGAGAAACTGCAGGAGAAGAATAAAGTTACTTTTGAACAGTCCTCTTAAGTATCATTCGACAATGATTTTTATTGGCTTTGACACTGCTATGAATAGTACAGGGGACTCTATAGGCAACCAAATACATAGATTAATTCTGAGCACAGTTTTGCACATTTTGGAGTGTCATTCGTTCATGTTTAGAACCTTATTGGTACAAAGTTAGGGTTGTTTACGTATAAACTGAAAGAGAAACACATTTTCATGCTATAAAAAGTCACACATCAGTAGACATGTTTCGAATCAAAGCCAGTTTTGATATGAAAGTTCCGAGGTATATGAAATCATTTTATATTAATTTGATAGTAAAATAAAATTTTCGATGTATATGAGATCGATAAATTGGCATCCATGTTTCATAGCTAATAGATTAACAAAAAAAAAAAAAAAAAAAAATATATATATATATATATATATATTGGGAACTAGACATTTTAACTATTCCTTCACCTTAATTCTAGTTATATTAAAGACGTACCTGTGACCTGCCTCTGCATATACTTCTCGTTGGCGGACTGCTGTGCCGCGGTACCCATGGTAGAACCCTGACTGACGACCGCTCAGCAGAAGTAACAATACTATAACCTCTTAACCCCCTCTCCGACCGAGTACCGTATCTCGCCGGTTTCGTCTGTTTAATCGCGACGTCCTTCTGGTCTTCCGCGATGTCTCGCTTGGAGTATGAATGGTACTCTAGTACGTGAGCCTCTTCTTAAAGTTCATTTACTTATGAATTAAAATGAGGCGATCTGACTGATGCATTTCGTGATCGATTTCGATTAATGTAGTATTTACTTTCACTTACCTATATATGAAATATATAGACGGATTTTGGTGGTATCGGCATCGAACCTTCGGGTTCGCTAAGCCTATTATTATTATTATTATAACAGTAATAAAGTATGACATATATTATTACATTTTTTTCTTCCTAATTTAGTTTTATTTATTTATTTTATTGATACAGGCAATCCACAACATAGGTGATGTTTGCCGACGTAAAATATTGCTATTTCAAATATATTACCAATAACAGTTCATAGTTATATAGATTGAGAAGGTAGGTATGAAAGGTAGGTAGGAATATGGAGAAGGTTAATTAATTGTGTGATAAACAGAATTTAATTGCAATAAAAATACAACTGGAAGAAAATATCAAAATATTAAGCATAAATTATTCATGATAAAATAAAAATTAGTATACTTCGGGGCATTAGATGGATTCATATAATTTATTTCTTTTTAAATGATCAAATAAATGTGGGATGTGTGTACTGTTGTCATTTAATAGAGTATTCAAATGATATGGAAGGTCGACACCTATCAGTTGCCTGCAGTCTGTCAGTAAGTGTTTTATAGTGCTGGGTACGTTACACTGTTCACAGTAAAGTCTTGGTGTTCTAGTCAGTAAATGTTGGTGCGTTAGTCGTGAGTGTCCTATTCTGAGTCTTGTTAATATTACTTCCTCTATTCTATTGTTTTGTACAGATGATTTCCACGGAAATACTGTTTCTTTTATTTCCCTGAGTTTATTATCCCTTTCTTTAGTCCAATTAAACTGCCATTTGTCCATGATTAATAATTTTATAAGCCTATAGAGATCATTATGTGGGGTGTCCGAGCAATCGGACGGAGGAACCAACGACGCCGCCCTCGCCGCCTCATCTGCTTGACAATTGCCATATATTCCTGCGTGGCTTGGGATCCAAACAAATAGAATTGATCTATTTGACCAATTTAACATGTAAACAAATTGCAGAATGAGAATACCGATGGGATTAATTTAGTTTTATAATTTTTTTTTCTATTTTTTTATTCTTCTATGCATAAAAAAAAAATAAAAAAAAAAAAATAAAAAAAATAAATAAATAAAAAAAAAATCAGATTAATCCTAACATATTTACATGTACATATGCCTCTTACTATATAATAACTAAAATTGGTTTAGGTCACATACTAAACCACCAAACACGAGATATGGAAACACTGGTTTAAAACATTTTTTTACAAAAGCAAACTAATTATAATAAAAAAATAAAAATAATTAAGTAAATGACCGAGAAATGATATGGTCATTAAATACAGAAACAAATAAAATACAATAACTTAGCGCTTGGGATTAAATTTATTCCGCTTTCTAATGTCAGAAACAGAGAGCGTCATGGTCCAGGGGATAGAGCACTAGCCTATTGTTCTTCCGGTCCTGAGTTCGATTCCAGCTGTGGCAAAATATTATTTATTCGGTTATTTTAGCCGAGGAGTTGCTCTCCTGTGGTACAGCTAGTTTTTTCCAAAGATGGTACTTGTAAAAGGATGGAAGAAAAACTTTGTTTGAACCTGATCGCATCCTTGCAGGGCCTTTGGATTAGAAATAGTGACATTCTTTATATTTAACAAACCCAGAACCCTTCATGTGTTGTCAACGGTAATTATAATTATCAACGATGTCGAGATACTGTGCAATTTTTTTTTAATTTTTTTTTTGTATTTGTAAAAAATACGTCCAACCGTTTCTTTATGAATCACGCAAACTTTATCAAAAACAAAGAAATCTCAGGATAATTTCGAGTACTAGCTTATAAACTTATATTAGATAATTCAGGATAAGGAATTTTCAGGTTATTAATTTTGCAATCATGATGTTTATACACAATTTTGTGAAATATGTTTGAGACATTTCATAAATTCCTGTTTCAGAACAAAGCAAACAATTGATTTCATATACCATATTAGCTCAGAACTGGTTTAATATTTTATACTTCAATATACCTATTATTTTTCAATAAACCTTTTCATTTTACTGCTAATTTTGTTTGCTGGTTCGATATGATAAGCATCGAAATCTTAAAAGGTAATGGTTCTGCTTCGAACGACCTTTAATATAAGTAAGGAGAACATTCGCAACCATATTTTCATTATTAAAATTAGGAACAATTTAGAATTCATAATATTAGAATCGTAATTCTTGAATGATTATAAATTTTACTACAATCAGAACCCCATAGCTTATTAATTTAGTATTTCATTAGTTCGTTCTTACACCAACATTATCATTGAAAAAACATTTGCAGCAGAAGCTATCAAAAGGTAAAATTGCAATAAACTCTATATGGAAAATTTACTACTAAACAATAGTATACCCTACAAATCTAAAATTCAAGTATTCAATGCTGTTTTTAAATCATTCTTAGGATATGGTGCCGAAGCATGGGGAAGTAAAGAATATGTTGAATGTGAAAAACTTCTGTATTACTTCATTAAGAATTTATTTAGCTTACCGCAAGCCACCCCGTCCTACTTAATACATTTAGAAACCAAAATAGTCCCAATGTTTATAGAAACCTTAAAAATACAGCATAGTTATATTATCAAAGTTAAAAACCTGACAAAAAAATAGGCTACAATATTTATTAAACAATGAAGTTGTTAAACAAAAGGTATATTGGATAATGGATTTAAGAGAAATAGCTGAAAAAACATAATATTGACATAGACATTAAACTTGACAATCAAAATAAATGGGATTTAATTCTACAGGAATTTAGAGTATCATTAACAGAAATTTACAGATTAAAATATGTACAAAAGGCTTCAGTTTCGGAAAAAATGTATCTGTATAAAAACTTAAATTATGATTTTGGATCACATTACCTTGATGATAATAAAATAAACTTTAATGGGGTTAAATGGATATTCAAAGTTAGATGTGAACTTCTTTATCTTAACTACAACAGATTTTATTCAAATAGTAGTGTGATGTGTTCTTTGTGCAATAAAAAAGAAACAGAAAATACATTTCATTTCCTGGCTGCATGTCCGATTCTGTCAGAAATTAGAAAAAATTGTTTCGGAAAGAGTTGATGATGTGATAAAATGTCTTAATGGTGATAACTGGGTGTCTGTGTACAATTTTTGTAAAATTGCATGGCCTTATAGATATAGGCTTATTAAGGAATTTAATTATAATTAAAAAAAATAAAAATAAAAAAAAACTTTCTAATGTGTAATATTATTGTTATTTTTTTTCTGTTGTTTTATTTCTAAGTTAATACAGTTAGAAGGTGAATAGAATAATTAAGTAACCTGTTTGACTATTGTATAATTTTGTAAAACTTTTCAGATCGGCTCCGGGCTGACGGTCTAAAAGACCATAGTTCTACAAATGTTTTTTATATTTGTAATATTTATTTTTCTTGTTGTAATATGCTTAATGAAATAAAAAACAGTTATCTATCTATCTATCTATCTATTAGACAAAAAAAGTTTTCATCTCCAACTGTAAGGTCTAAGCCTGAGAGAGGCTTACCATACTGACGAAGCTTAATCAATCAAAAGATTCTGAGGTGACACAATGCTTCAGTATCATGTTTATTTATTTTATTCATCGAAAATGATAATTAAAACTTAATACTTTCTAGCTATGAGTTTTAGTGGTTTACACCATCATTTGGACATTTTATCTCTAGTTTTAATATCTCTTACCCATAAATGAAATATATAGTAAGTGAAAGTATAGCGATCGTGAAAATTTTAGAATTCCAGTTTTCAACGGAAATACGCGTTTTAGGGTCCCCTGAGTCTAAATAACCAAGTCCCGCAAAAAGGTCTGTGAGTGTGTGTAAATGGTAACGATAAGTCCTAGGAAACTGAAATTTCATATATATAAGACAACTATCTGAATCTTTTTCATCGAAATCGGCTGACGGGAAGATCTACTTTATACCATGGATTTTGCTTCTTTTTACGATTTTTTCAAAAAAGGCTCTAACGATTTTGATTATACTCGCTTTATCGATGTAAAATTTTATGAGCGTTAATATAATGTAGGTTTAATTCTGATTGAAATAGTATGAAAGGGCTTAAATGCTGATAATTTTAAATTCCCTTCCTCTAAAGTACCTTTAATTGTATGGATTTTATTTGAGAGGAATTTAATATTTTAGTAGAACCCCAGAGCTCAACTCCGTAGGTCCATATAGGCCTTATGATTGTCGTGTAGATGAGTCTTTTGTAGTTAAAGTGACAGGTTAGAGCGTCTGTCTAGTAAATATTCTAGTAACCGAAATCGGCGAACAGCTTCTTGTCTTTTCAGTCCTGTGTGCGAATTACATGTAGACGTTTGTCAAGCAGGAGCCCTAAACAGCCGATCTGTTCAGCCGGGACAAGCGGAATATCATTAAAGGACACTGCAGGGCAGGATTTCATAGGTTTACGACGAATAACCTATATATGAAATTGCAATTCGAGTTTTCACCAGAAATGTACATTTCAGGAACCCCTGAGTCAAAATGAAGAAGTCCATATTTGTGTGTGGTAGATCTAACACTAAAGCCATAAGTTGTATAAAGCTGATGTTACAAACATTTTTTCAACGAAACCGGCAAACCGGAAGAGCCACTTCATACCATGAATTTTGCACCCATATACGGTTTTATGATAAACGGTTCTAAGGATTTTGATTAAACTCACTATACCGATGTAAAATTGAATGAGCTTCAACAGCATATTAGTTTTATTTTGATTAAATTAGTGGCTGACAGGGCTTGAATGCCAATATTTTAAATTTTCGTCATTTAAAGTACCTTTAATTTTGTAGTAATATTGCTTTATTGAAAGTAATACAATCTGCCACTATCTTGGGCAATAAGTATTAGAGATAAAAGAAGTCATTCATTCCATATGTACAAAGTAAAACAAATAAAAAGTAAAAAGCCTCAATAACAAAAGAAGAAAAAAAATAATAAATAAAAATAAAATAAACTAAATGAAAAAAAGAAAGAAAATAATTACAATCTTGGCCACATTCATAGAAATTAGAAATTAGAAATTTTTTTATTTTGTCTTTGGGGCTTCCCCATACAAATAGAGCCTAGCTTGGCTATAAATTACAATATTATGGTTTTAGAACTTTATATACATATCGATTAAAAATAAATAAAATAATAGTGAAAATTTACTAAAACAATTTGACTTTCAAAAATAAATTACAGATTAAAGAATAAACAGTTACTGGTGCTATAACAGGCACAATAAATAAGCAATATATCACTTTGAAGATAAAATAAAAATAAACACTGAATTGAAAATGTTCAAGGATAAAGAATTGAGCACTTTTTGAACTCCTATCATGTAATAGTACACTTTATGTAACTTATCTACACTATCGATACTCAGTATAGAATGGATACTTTGGATGTCGGAAGATTCTAAAATGAAGTTTTGAAGAAATTGCCGTCTATTTTCATTGTGTGCCGGGCAGTGAAGGAGAATGTGATGTAGACTGTTGTAGATAAATCGATTGCATAGTATACAGCTTTCTTGTGACTTGAACAAAAAAGATGAGTTTTTTCCATAGATTCTAATATGTTCTGGATTTGCAACTCTTAATTGGCTGACACATCTCAGTTTCTTTATATGTACTTTAAATGTGAGGTACATTTCAGGGTCGGGAGCATTGTAATTGCATAGTAATCTATATATAGGATAGTTAGTCGAATTTAGGGTCCTTTGTATGTCGGCTGAGAGATAATGGTTATGTGCTTTTTCTAGTATGTCGTCTTTGTATCGAAGAAGTCCGTTTGTATGGTGAACAGAAAGCTCTTCTGCAAAGGCATTTAGCTCGGCTATTGCTCTAAATTGGGACACCCAATTGAAGTTTATGTCGGGATTATCCTTGTCTAATGATTTCAGTCTATTGAAGCAAAGTTTTGGAAGTCGTTCTTCTGGCATGAACTCGAGTTTGGTCCATAGATTTGTCATCTTTTTTATCACCTTCATGGCTAATGGTTCTCTTCCTTTTTCAAGACGGACTATATAATTTGGGGTATTCCTAGGCCATCCAAATAAGTGCTTTAAAAATTTAAGTTGGACCGTTTCGATTGCCTCAAGATAATTGGGACTCCATACTTCAGAAGCATAAAGCAAAGTTGATGAGACCATTGAGTTAAATAAAGTTCTTTTTGTTTCCCAAGAGTCACTTTTCCCTTTTTTCAATATGTCTATGACTTTTGCAGATGCCACTGATGACTTCTGAGTAAAGTGTCCACATGCTTGTTTAAATTTTCCCGATGATGTGAAGGGAACTCCCAAATAAGTATACTTTTTTGTATACTCCAATATCTTATCATGCCAGTATAACGGTTTGAGCTGTTTAAGCCTTGGAGATTTATGAAAAACAAGAGTTTTGGATTTCTCCGCATTTAATATGAGAGAATTGTTACTGCAGTACTCCTGTAGTATTTTTATATTTTTCTGTGCTCCATGCCAACTGTTACTTAATAAGATGATATCATCAGCTAGAAGGAGCATTGTCACCTCGTGTAAGGTGTCTATGCTTATACCTGCCGCTCCTTTGTCATGAAAGAATTGAACTATGTCGGAGATGAATTGAATAGCAAGAACAAGGTTGGGCTCAGACTTTCGCCTTGTAAAAGTCCTAAGGTGATATCGATATCTTCTGAAAGTTGTTCGTTAACAGAAATTTGTGTTGATGCATTATCATACAACATTTTAATAATTTTGACAATTTTTCCCCCGATTCCTAGAGTAATAAGCTTTCTCCAAAGGAGTCCGTGATTAACTGAATCGAAGGCTCTTTTGAGGTCGATGAAGGTGGCGTATAGGTGGCCACATTCATACCTATATACAATATTTACATACTGCCCCTGGGAACTTCGAATCGAACCTCTGCAACAAGAAATGGATGGCGAGGCACAATGTCAGGAGATCCCAGCGCCTCTCAGTCAGCCGCTTTACCAATCTAGTCAGTGGAGACTGAGTGAGGGCGCTAGAGCCACACACTCTCAGGCATGAGTGGAGAAGTTGGCCATTGTCAGCACTCCAGTTGCGTATTTATAAGAGATCTCTCGGCCACTGCCGCCTCAACCTACGAGGAGGGTTGTAAGGATGGTTGGTACTAGATAGGGATTGTGCCAGGGGATTAGGAAGAAGAGTAAGTTTCTGATGGAAAGTTGAGAATTTGGATGGGATGAGATCAAGGACATAAGGGATCTTGAGGTCATAATGTAAGGTCTTGTTTGTAACATAATAGGGAGCATTGACTATTGTTCTAAGGACTTTGGACTGAAAGGATTGGATACGTTTGATGTTCGAAAAGTTTAATTTTGTAGATTCGAAAAAATGGACCATAACATCCCGTTAGCATTGGTAAAAAACGGGTAAATATATAAGTTGGACCGATTTGGTACCCAACTAAAGGGTAAAAGTGATAATCCCCGAAACAATGTCTGTGTGTGATAGTTCTAGCTCTAAAACGATAAGATGTATACAACTAATATTTCATATTTTAGAAGCGAATATGATAGAGATGTTACTACAATTTTATAAACGAAACCTTCAAACAGGAAGAGCCACTTCAGTCCATGCATTTTGCACTTTTTAAGATTTTCTGAAAAAACGACTCAAATGATTTTGATTAAACTAGATTTATTTTACTGGAAGGAATTAGTCCGGGTGGCGGTCATTAAATGAAACAGTTAAATAGTTTCAACTAACTAGTTGCTAGTTTCTATTCACTCACTATGCGCCCTGATGATGACCCACAAAGGAGGGTCGAAACGTTGGCAAACAATAAATAGTTGAAACAATTTAGCTGTTTCATTTAATGACCGCCACCCGGACTATATCCTTTCAGTAATTCTCAACGGTCAACTAATTACATCCACAATAGATTTATTTTGATTGAAATGGCCTGATAGGCCTTAAATGTTGATATTTTAATTTTTCTTTCTCTAAAATGCATTTAATTTGGTAGATAAAAAAATCATATCATCTTGTTAGTCACGATAAAAAACGGTACATATATAAGTAGAAGGCATTTCTTATCCAACTAAAGGAGACAAGAACAAAAATATATTTTAATGTATTTTTTTTAATCCCACCTAATCACCTTCACTCTACGACGTAAACCTATAACTTCCTGTCCAGTTGTTTCCTTTAATCATACCCCACTCATCACTGTAGAACAAATACGATACCTTGGACTTCATCTTGACAAACGTCTTACATGGAATCCTCATACAAGACTTAAACGACAAGAAACTGCTCGTAGATATCGACTATTAAAACACTTACTAGACAAACGATCAAAACTCCCTCTTTACTTTAAAAAACTCATTTACACAACCATTATTAGACCTATCTGGACTTGTGGCATAGAGCTATGGGGCTCCACTAAACCATCGAATCCCTCCCGCATCCAATCCTTGCAATCCAAAATCCTTCGACAAAACCTAGACGCTCCGTAATTTGTTACCAACTAACTCATCCAGAGAGAGCTGAATATCCCACTAGTTGCGGAAATTGCCCAAAAAAGATACACCTTCTTTCATTCCAAATTACCCGCCCATACAAACCCGCTTGTCCGTATCCTCTCATCGACATATATTCCCGATAATCCTCCGAGGGGTCTGAAAAGACTGCTGAACAAATAAACATTGAAGTGCTACCGCTGGGTAGATTCTTCTCATGTCTTTTTCTAGCCAATTGTCTGTTTTAAGCACATTTACTTATTGTACAGTTGTAAATTTCTATAAAAGAATTAAAGAAAAAATAAAATGTATTTTTTGAACATAAGAACAGAAGAAGAAGAAGAAAAATAAATTTTATTCTGGGATTTCTGTCCCTAAGAATAACAAAAAAAGTAAAAGAGTGAGTATTATGTCTGGCTTAAAAATAAAAACATTACAAAAACAAACTTAAGGTTATACTTATATTATATATAAACATAGTAAATACTGTTGCTTGAACGACATATGACTACTACTTGCATTATTTATAGTGTAGTAAATACAACGACAATAGAACATTCATGTATGACTATATAATACTGAAAACATGTGTATACAGAGATACTATGATTGAACCTCACACTAATATCGTAAAATGTAGAAAAAAAAGTTTTTGTTAACTTGAAATATGACTATTATTCTTAATTTTTTATACAATTATTCGGAAGACTGATTACTGAGGAGATGATGGAATAATTTGTTTTTAAACGAGGTTAAGGAAGAAGCTTTGCGTATAGAGGTAGGTATGGAATTCCAAAGAGAGGTGGCACGCAAACTAAAAGATTTTTTGAAGAATGATGTTCGATGAGAGGGCAAATAGAGGTTAGTGGGTTGGGATCTTGTGTTAAACGAATGTACTGATGAGCAAGGGATGAGTAGGTCAAGAATGTAGGATGGACTTTGGGTTTTAAAAGTGCGGAATAGGAATACTCCCAGGAAATACTGTCGGCGAGAAACTGGATTGAGCTACTTCAACTCGGCATACTAGTCTGCGACGCTGGTGCGTCTGGGGACTCCGAAGATGAATCTAATAAAACATTTCATTTGCCTTTCCAATCTCATCTCAAGTCCACCAGACAATCCACCAAAAACAGTAATATATTTAATATGAATAACAGTAATATATGAACATAATAACAGTAACGGATGCCTAATATATAGAGGACTCTCTGGTTAAAATGAGATGAGGCTGAAGAGGTTAGTGAACGGATTCATATAAGGTCTCCCCTGACGATGACATATTTCTTGCTTGCATTCTGGGTAAGGGTGGCTTTATCCTGATTTCCGAAGAAAATACCTGCTAGGTAACTATTCCAATCCTTGTGAGCCAGGAAACCTTGCTATATATTTGACCTCCTCACTCCTCGCTCATCCGTACACATTCTAAATACCTAGCGAGTTATATGTACTATCCCACAGAACTGAATCCTTTGAAAAGTCCATCATAATCTGTTTACCATACCACAACCCATCTCCCTCGGTAAAGTATTATCCTTAACCACATTCAAGCAGCAATTTATTCCTTCTTCTCCTAAAAGACCAAACTTCCACACACATGTAAATATTTTCGTCCTAATTATACTTAATTCATAAATTTTTCATCAGGTATAAATTTTGTATTACCTATTTTGATTTTATATATCTCATAGTTGTTAGATATGTAATTATCACTAAATAATGCCAGACAGACTGGACGTTTTATGTTTGTTTTTTTGTTTATTTATTTAACGTCACTTTATGCTACTATGGCTAATCGGACGATGCTACAGTAGGAGTTCTCTAAATTTTGCCTATTTAGGTTTTATTAGGATAGGGATTTTTAACGAGTTCCTGACATCGCACAGGCTCGGGACCACCTTTCAATGTCCCCTCCGAAGGACGGCATAACTAAGGAATTTTTACCCCCATTAAAAAATCCTAGGACCACCTGCAGGTTTGACCCCGTAACCTTTGGCATAGTTATGCTAGCCACCCAGCTACAAGTGATCCCTGTACCTTTTATGTTAATTGTTTCTTTATTCTCAGGGGACAAAATGTCTCAGAATGATAAATTATTTTTACTTTCACTTACTATATATAGTAAGGGAAAGTATTGCGATCGTGAAAATTTTCGAATTCCAGTTTTCAACGGAAATACATGTTTTAGGGTCCCCTGAGTCCAAATAACCAAGTCCCGCAAAAAGGTCTATGTGTGTGTGTGTGTGGTAACTCCCGGGCAGAAACGGTAAGTCTTATGAAACTGAAATTTCATATTTAAGACAACTATACGCCCGAGACGTGACAAAACTTTTTTCATCAAAATGAGCCTACCAGAAGAGGCACTTTATACCATGCATTTTGCACCTTTTTTCGATTTTCTCAAAAACGGTTCCGACGATTTTGATTAAACTCGCTATATCGATGTAAAATTTAATGGGCTTTAACATCATGTAGGTTTTATTTGGATAAAAATGGTCTGACAGGGCTTAAATGCCGATATTTTAAATTTTCTTCCCCTAAAGTACCTTTAATTTCGTTTTTGAACATAAGAGCAGTAATATACATGTGAGATATACCGTTGGAAAGCTAAAGATTTTAGAAAAAATACACAGTAAAAATACACACTCATACACAAGCTTTTAGAAGTTAATGGAGAGTGATGAAAAGAAGATAAAACTAACTGATTATTTAAGATAATAATATAATAGATTTTTTAATAAAACACATGTTTCTATATAAATTCAATTTGATTAATTCCTTAATAGTTTCACGTATTTTTATCTCTAACTGTATTTGAAAATTCTTTCATTGATTTTAAAAATAGAGGTAAGTGAAAGTCGTGTGTTGCCCGCACCAGATTTTTTTATTTATATTTTATTGAATTTTACAACTGTATACAATATAAATACAACAAGTAAAAGTGTTGAATTATAATAAAGGGCGTGAAAAGGCTTGTGAAGAAACTACCCAGCGGTAAGACTTCGATGTTCATTTAAGTAAGTAGATTTTAAGGTCATCTTCTTTTCAGTCGCCTCGTAGGGTTGTCAGGAATATGTGAGGTTGATAGGTTGCGAGCTAGAGGGTTTATATGGGTCGGGAGTGTGAAATTAAAAATGGTATGTCTGGTACGAGAAAGGTCTGCAACAAATGAGAATAAATATTATTTTCATTTCAATATAGACATATAATATACAGCTGGAAAGTTAAAGATTTAAAAAAATATATACTATTCTATGTTAAAAGGTTAACAATAAGAGCCGTCCCGTGTGTCATAAATGGAGTAGGAAAATTTCAAAATCTCTGAAAAAAAGAAGGTTGCACCCGCTGGTAGATTATAAAAGAGTGAAGTCAAAAAACTGTTGATTCTTTTACCCAATCCACTGTTCGTTTCGTAATTAGTGGATACACTTGAAAGAGTCTCGAGAATGCATGATATCCTAATGTAATTAATTTTACAATATTGCGAACATGAGTGCTCGCCTGGTTAAGTATACCGTTATCACGTTTTGCTGAATTATAGGAAGGTCCTAGGTCAGAGGACTCTAATTCTTATCTAAAATATAGTTACACAATTAAGTTTCATATCCAAAACCTTAGTCACATTATAATTTTTTTTTTTCACTTATCGTTTTATTTACACCTGTAAAAAATATTACAATCAGCAAATGTGCTAAAATCTAAGGAAACATGGCGTGGGCAGGCATGAGGGACAGCACCCAGTGGTGCATCCTCCTCACATTAAGCACAACTATATTTTCAGGTCAGGAGGTCCCTCATCCAACTCCTTTTCAGCCTACGCCGAGTTATGGATGGTAAGTCAGTTGTAGCTATGTTTTGTGCAAGTTTGTTTATGTGTCCATTTAGTTTGTCGTGAAATCGTTTGTAAGTCGATCGAATGTGATTTGTTGTAGTTGGAATACGTAAATCAGTATGAGGGGTATCGTTTGAAACATATGGTGGTGAGTTCGTTGCCAGTCTTAAAAATTGCGATTGAAAGGTTTGTATTTTTCGTATGTGTGTCTTTTTAGCTGCTCCGTATATTTGGCAAGCGTAAGTCCATATTAAGTTTAATAAATAAGTGTATACGTTAAGTTTCTGTCTGATGGGTAATTTTGAATGTCTATGAAGTAACGAATACAATAGTCTCAGTCGAAAGTTTAGAGTTTTACGTTTAGTCTTGACCTGTTGGCCCCATGTCAACCTTTTGTCAAAAATAAGTCCTAAGTGCGTTACTGTGTTTGATTGTGGTATCTGGTGACTGTCTATGTAAACTGGAGGACAGGTTCCATGTCTAAGTGTAAATGTAACATGTAGTGATTTGTCGTGGTTAATTTTTAATTTCCATTTCCTACACCAGTTCTGTACATTGTCTAAGTGATGTTGTAAAGTCATACTGGCCTCTGTAGGGTCTGTTAGTCACATTATAAATTGATTTTTAATTTTCGATTGGTTTTCAAGGCTATCAGTGCTGTGATTGCAATATTCATACTAACACGCAACACGAGAAGAAGGTATTTTAATTGAAATGATTTTAATGTCAATTGTGTAACAGAAGTACTCTCTTCTGGTTCGGAATTCGCACTTTGAAGAGGATGCAACAACCTATAATGTTCATGTTTCTATAAAGGGTATAAGCTGGTAAGAATGGTAAATCTGCCCCAAAGGCTTTTTTGACTCAAACTTGGGGGGAACAATTTGGAGTCGAACAAAAATAACTCACCTAAATGTTTAGCTTTTTAATTCAAAATGTTTTCGAAATTTTTTTTAAAACTTTTTTTTTCGATTTTATTATGTTTTTAATAGTGAATTTGAAATTAATTAATAAAGATTTTTTTCTGTGGTTCTTAAGTTAAATTCTGTGGTTTGAAGGAATTAAAAAATGAGATGATCATTGTTTTTAAACGAAACGCTAATTTTTTGCGGAAGAAAGAAAACCAAAATATGTATTTTTTTAACCTTTTTGAAAAGTGACAATCACCGATTTTTTTCAGAAAATATCTTTTATTCTTCTTTCTACACAGGATTTTTTTTTAGATTTTTTTGAAGTGATGGAAAAAAATAAATTAATAAAATAAAAATTTATAAGTAATGTAATTTTGAATTTTGGCGAAAAATAATTTTTTTAATATTTTTCAATAATAATAAGTTAAAGGCATGATTTTAGATTTTTTTTTTTTTTTTTTTCATATTGTTCACCACTTCAAAAAATCTAAGTTATTCCTTTGTATAGAGTAGTAAGAATTACATTTTTTGAAAAAAAAATCGGTGATTGACACTTTTCAAAAGGTTAAAAAAATACATATTTTGGTTTTATTTCTTCCATTGAAAATTGACTTTTGGATTAAGAACCATGATCATATAATTTTTTCATGCCTTTGACTCCTAAGAACTACAGAAAAAATCTTAATTAATTTCTAATTTCGCTATTAAAACATAATAAAATCGAAAAAAGAGGTTTTTAAAAAAATCTCGAAAACATTTTGAATCAAAAAGCTAAAAATTTAGGTGAATTATTTTTGTTCGATACCAAATTGTATCCTCCAAGTTTGAGTAAAAAAGTCGCGGGGGCAGATTTACCATTTTTACCCTGCTATACCTTTTATAGTATATGATTAGTAGCAGAAACGGTGGCGATCTTGGTGATATTGATATATCAGGGCATACCTTTGAACACGTAAAGAAATTCAAGTATTTAGGTTCAATGATAACAAGAAAATATGAAATCCAGGAAGAAATAAAGTCCCGGTTAAAGGTGGGAAATGCGTGTTATTATTCATTTACTAAGTTGCTTAGATCGCGGCTTCTATTTAAAAACTTAAAGGTTAGAATTTACTAATTATTATTCTTCCAACGGTTCTTTACGGATGTGAAAAGTGGCCGCTTACTTTGAAGGATGAATAACGGCTTAAGGTTTTCGAAAATAATTTACTGCGTTTAGAAGGTTGCAAAACGCGGAATTGCGGAACTTGTATCCTGTGAATATAATTAAGTTGATAGCATCGCGGAGACACAAATGGGCGAGTAAAGTTGTTGGGATCGGTGAGGAGCGGATTCCAATAAAGTAGGTATTCGCTGATCCGACTGGTAGGCGTCCGAAAGGTAGGCCGAAGCGTCGATGGGAGGATTTCGTTAAGCCCGATCTCAGGTATTTGGGCTTTAACGGAGAACATTGGACGAGTCTGTGTAGACGGAATTTGGAGGTATCGGCATCGAATCTTCGGGTTCGGTAAGCCTATTATTATTATTATTATTATACCTTTTATAACTTTAAATTATATGCACTAAAGAACACATATTGTTTTTATCTAATCTGCACCACTTCATAGCTTTCTATTATCAGTCCGTTCGGGTGTATCTCATGTCCTATGCATGTTGTTCAATAAAGTTTAAAAAAGTAAAAAAAAGTTTATTTACCCAAATAATCAGTTTTAACTAATGAAACATGTAGGATCATGAGCTTGAGATTGTAGACTATAATGTATGAAGGAACTAAGCATTAGTAACACTTCAAAGTTTTATTCTTGTTAAAAGATTATTAATTTATCTTCTTTTCAGTCGTCTTGAATCGATATTGGGAATAGATAAAGATGTCGATTTTGTTCGTAAAATGGGTATGCGTGGGAAGGAAGTTCAGAAATAAAATAAGGATTTTTATTTCGAACACAGTTTGCAAGAAAAGGTCTTTTTTGTAGATTTTATTGATGAAAAATATGGGACATTCAAGATTTTTCTTAAGATTTCCGATTACAAGGTGTTATGTATTGATAATACTGAGGGGAGTAAGTTCATTATAAAATAATTTTAATATCGATCAAGTAAATTTTAATAAGCCTTCGTCAGAAAAAGTTCAAAAAGCTTTTCATTTTTGACTTACGACACACACAGACCTTTTTTTGGGTCTTGGTCATTTAGATTTAGTGGATCCCATATTAGACGTACTTCAACAAAACACTTATACCGAACGAAAAACTAACTGCATTGTTAGTGTTGTTGAAAGACAAGAAAAGTACAGCTATAGTAAGTTACGACTTTTTTAAGTTCAGTGTTTGTGTAATAAGTTATTTAATTAAAAAAAATATGGACCAAAAAAGAAATTATTTTGTAATTTATTTATTTATCCATCCCTGCCTGGCCTATATGGGCTACACGGAATTTGGCATCAGTTCTTCACAGAACTAATACCCATAGGTACCGGAAGTTACGGGGGTGGTCTTCTGTGCACTGGCCTTCTTCTTCGAACACCAAAGTTGAAGTGTGCTGGACCCAAGGCTGTCTTCCAGCCATAAATGAACTCCTTGAACCACGGGAAGTTTGCTTCACTCACTAATTGAGGAAAGTCCTCCTCAGTGATGACGAACAGTCCTGTGCCTCTTATTAATTTGGCTCTAAGGGAATCGATTGTGGTGCAGGTTATGACCACATGTTCGGCTGTTTCCGAGACTCCGCAGGTTGGGCATTGAGGGTCGATATCAAGGCCAAAACTATGCAATTTAGTTCGAAACCCACCATGCCCCGTGAGGAACCGTGATATCCAGTAGTCCGGAAGGAACCATTTAGCTTCGAGACAGGACTTGGACTATATTTCCGAAGCGAACTTCCTTTTGGAGTATCAATCCACCATTGACTCCATACCTCCATAGATTCCTCCCGGATCTTTGTTTTTCCATTTCGTGGGTTCTTCCACAATCCTCACCTGGAGATTTTCCGGTAGACCTGCCAAGCCTTCGGTTCTGTACACATATTTAGTCACGTCTTCTCGCAGGATGAGGTCGAGAGATACCGCTCCAGCTAATAATTACCTGCACTGCTTCGTGGGACGTCGTCCGGTAAGCACTTGTGACGCGTAGCAGAGCCATTCTCATTTGAAAATAAGTCAATTTATTTATTTAAGATTGTGGGGATGAATCCAAAAGAATTTAACAAGTATAAATCGTGTAGAGATTAACCAATAATAAACAATAAAAAAAAAGAGTTTACAAGTTTAAGAGTTTAAAGGATATAAATTGATATATGCTTAAGTTTATCGAATTTATTTTAATTAATAAAAAATACTTTAATGTGATCTTGAGAATGGTATGTTGCGCTTATATTTCATATTAAGCTTTTGTGATTGTTATTATTCCATTTAAAAGTAAAAGTCTGCATTCTGCTCCAACAATTTGAGTATTAGTAAATAATAATGGCAAAAAAAAAAAAAAAAAAAAAAAAAAAAAAAAAAAAAAAAAAAAAAAAAAAAAAGCCTAAATCAAAATTGATTATTCGTTTTGGTTTATTATTTTTAGTAATGAACCTGTGTGAACGTAAAAAAAAAAAGAAGAATAAAAATAAAAATAAAGTTTCCCCTAAAATTTTAGAGTTTACGTTTTAAGATACGAAGAACCCGAATACAACTACTAGACCAATTTTTTAATAAATTCGGCACAAAAATCTAAAACCTAGATGTTGATATCAGCCAATTAGTTTTAAAAATACAAAACTTTCAGAACTATTACAAACTCACCATGGTACGTTAGCAACACTACTTTACATACAGACCTTCACATGCCAACAGTCAACGAACAGATTCGGATCCTCTACAAACGTTTTCACAAAAACTTACACGGACATTTAATAAATCTAATACGAAGCATGGCCACTATTAACATGCCGGACAATACTCGCAGAAGACTGAAAAGAAGTTGGATGAGGGATCTTCTAACCTAACCCGTAATTTGAAGCACGCCAGGAAGAGGTGCCGCTGGACATCTTCTCTCCATCATGCCTACCACGCCAACTATCATTCCTTCATCATCACATTCGCTGATTGTCAACATTTATTGACAGGTGGGAATGAAAAAAATTTGATGATAAAAAAAAAAGTTTAAAAAAGGTGGTCGATAAGAAAAGAAAATTTTACACATAAATATCCATTGATTTTTATCTTAGTTAATTGATTATGAACAGATATAAAAAAAAAAATATATGGCTATAGTTACTTGGGAATAATAAATCATTATTTAATAATTTGCAGCGTTTTTATTTTTTTATTAAATTAATATTTTACATCTAAACGAAGAATGCAACAGTACAATAATTTTCTATTTCAGCATCGAAATTAAATTTCTTTATATGTTGCTGGATCTACTCTTCTAGTTTAGTAATTTAACTTGAGCGGTTTCTTTTTCCAAGTTGGAGGGAATGAAGAAAGACTATTATTTGTTCTTTTGAAGTTGGTTCTTTAGCTCATTGGTCGGTCATGTTCATCCACTTTTTGTTTTAAGATTGTGATTGTGGTTGATAATTTCTGCTTTTCCTCATTATGTTATAAATATTACTTTCACTTACTATATATACAATAGTATGGGAAAGTATTGCGATCGTGAAAATTTTCGAATTCCAGTTTTCAACGGAAATAGACATTTTAGGAAATAGACGTCTGTAGGTTTCATAGATATCGAAATATATTTGTCCATATAACATATTGTGTTCTAAATACGAGAATTATTCATTTTTGAACCTAAGAAGGTTAATATCATAGAAACATCCCATGATACAGTAATACTCATTATAACATTCATTTATAGAAATTGCATAAGCGTCAATTAGAAAGCTAATAGATGTCTGTAGGTCTTGCAGGTACCTAGATATCTTTGTCTATATAATGCATTGTGTCTTAAGCAGGCGAATTGATCGACTTTTAAAAGTGGTCAGCCCGGTATCATCGAAACCGCTCATTTTACCAAAATACTCATAATATTAAAAATTAACAAGCTTCAATATAAGAGGTGATAGACGCCTGTAGGTCTTATAGTTACCGAGATTTCTTTGTCCATGAAATGGATTCGGTCCGAAATACAGGAATTGACCTCATTTTAGCATTATGAAGGTAAATATTACAATAAACACGTATTATACGAAAATACTCATTACGATATACCTTAATGGACATTGCATAAGCGTCAATTTGAGAGCTGATATATGTCTGTAGGTCTTGCAGGTACCTAGATATCTTTGTCTATATAATGCATTGTGTCTTAAGCAGGCGAATTGATCGACTTTTAAAAGTGGTCAGCCCGATATCATCGAAACCGCTCATTTTACCAAAATACTCATGATATTAAAAATTAACAAGCTTCTAATAAGCTTCAATATAAGAGGTGATAGACACCTGTAGGTCTTATAGTTACCGAGATTTCTTTGTCCATGAAATGGATTCGGTTCGAAATACATGAGGAATTGACCTCATTTTAGCATTATGAAGGTAAATACTACAATAAACACGTATTATACGAAAATACTCATTACAATATACATTAATGAACATTGCATAAGCGTCAATTTGAAAGCTGATAGATGTCTGTAGGTCTTGCAGGTACCGAGTCCATGCCAATTGAAGCTTTTCATACTTCAGAGAAATCCAGCATCATTCACAGATTACTTTCCCGCAAAGCTTCTGGGGACATTAGGTCGTATCTTAAAACTTCGAATTAGAAAAGCCATCCTCTTCCTTACTTACATTTACAATGCTGTCCTCTGCACTACATATTTCCCTACCACATAGAAATTATCTATAGTCGGAGGGATCACTTGTAGCTGGGTGGCTAGCGTAACAGCCTCCCATGCTAAAGGTCACGGGTTCAAACCCGCAGGTGGTCCTAGAATTTTTTAATGGGAGTAAAAAATCCTTAGTTACGCCGTCCTTCGGAGGGGACGTTAAAAGGTGGTCCCGAGCCTGTGCGATGTCAGGTACTCGTTAAAGATCCCTATCCTAATAAAACCTGGATAGGCAAAATTTAGGACTCCCACTGTAGCATCGTCCGATTAGCCATAATAGCATAAAGTGACGTTAAATAAAATAAACAAACAAATCTATAGTCGGAATGATACCTAAACCCAGCAAGCCACCAGAGCATCCAATTCTCCTACCCCATCCACTCCCATCTCTCTTTAATGTATCATGTGTTAATTACTAGACAAACTACTGCTGAAACGAATACATACCATCCTGGATTCCAATCAAATTATCCCAGACCATCAGTTTGTGTTTCAAACATCCCATTCCACTATCCAGCGATGCCATCGTGCGGTGGACGTAATCTCCTTTGCATTATACTGCACGGGAGCCTTCCTCGACGTAGAACAGGCCTTTGGCTTAGTCTGGCACCTAGGATTGCTTTACAATAACTGTAAATTCCTTCCTCCTACATACTTCCCAATAATACAGTCCTATCACACTGACAGATCCTACAAAATAAATCAGAATAATTCCAATTCCACTCATTTTTTACAGACTGCTTGTTTTCCTGAATCCTAGGAACCATCATTTACACAGTTTATACAGCTGATATTCCAAACCATATTCTTACCTTCCTTTCTACCTATGCTGATGACACATGTGTGTTATCAGTGAATAATGATCCAAATTCCGCTTCTAAAACTCTTCAAAACCACATCAATAACCTTGATCAATGTTGTCAAAATTGAAGAATGAAAATAAACTCCAATAATAATCCCATCAAATATCCTATACCCTTCTTCGTAAACCTATTACTTCCTACAGTATTCTTCAATAACTCTCCTCTAGTTACTGTTCAACATACCCGATACCTAGGTATCCATCTTGACTAAAGACTTTCTTGGAATACTCATACAAGACTGAAACGACAATAATTTTCTCGACGTTTTAGGCACTTCAACACTTACTAGACAAACGTTCTAATCTTCCACTTAACTACAAACGGCTCATTTACATGACTATTATAAGGCCAATCTGGACGTATGGAGTTGAGCTTTGGTGCTCTAATAAACAATCAAATTCCTCTGGAATCCAATCCTTACATTATAAAATCCTCAACCCTCCTTAATTTGTCACGAACAAACTGATCCATAATGACCTTAATGTTACTGATTTGGCCCGCACCGGATACATCTTCCATAAAAAACTTTATACCCATTCTAACACATTAGCCTCAATCCTTTTTTTCTCTTCAATACCAGATAATCCTCCGAGGCATCTGAAAAGAAGATGGCCCCCAGACCTTCTAGTTTAGAATATTTTTAGAGTGCTACCGATGGGTAGCTTCTCCACAAGTCTTGTTCATGCCTATTTTTTTTATTTTTTTTTTTAGCCTATTTACTAGGAATAGAGAGTTTCATTGCCTGTTAAATTATTATTTTTATAAATATAATACTATTTTCAGTGGCATATAGGGGAACAAAGTAACTGACTTAAAATATACATTTATTTATAACAGAGTACATATTACTACACATAAAAACATGGTAAGCGAGGCATTGTTATTATCGAGAATACTGAGGTTCCGATTTACCACATAATATAACATTAATGTACCTTTGGACATATCTACATAGTTTTTCCCTGGCTTGACCCCTTCCCACCGTCTGTGGCTGGACTTCCTCTCGTGTCCGGTCTAAGACTCCCTAGCTACTCCGTTGTCCCTGCTGTACGAGTGAAGGATCTATTTTTTGTATAGCCTATTAAGAATCGTTTTTGTTTGTAGCCCGGAAACTGCTCCATTTGAAACGATTCTAAATTATTTCTATTCCTCCCAGTATTCTCGATACATTACAATAATTACAATAAGTTAATAATATTTGAGTTTGTTAACGAAAAACTCAATTTACAAAAAAAAAAAAAAAAAAAAGGATTATGTAGAAATAAAAACACTGGTGTAGTACAAAACATTTGTTTAAGTAAAATAACCTGATTCAATAGATGAGAGAGAAATCTAAAACATACTTAAATGTTGAAGGAATGATTCCTTTTTACATTTTGTATCATTTTGAAAAGTAGATTAGCTTATTCCTGATTCAAATGGTTATTCATTTTACTTTCACTTACTATATATAGTAAGTTTTCGACGGAATTACACATTTTAATGTCCCCTGAGTCCAAATAACCATGTCCCGCAAAAAGGTCTGTGTATGTGTGTGGTAACTCCCGGGCGGAAACTAAAAGTCCTATGAAACTGAAATTTTATATTTAGACAAATATACGCCCGAGATGTTACAAAACCTTTTTCATCAAAATGAGCTTACCAAAAGAGCCACTTTATAACATGAATTTTGCGCCTTTTTTTCGAAAACGTTTTTGACGATTTTGATTAAACTCGCTATATCGATGTAAAATATATTAGGCTTTAACATTAGGTAGGTTTCATTCTGATTAAAATGGTTTGACATGGGGTTAAATGCCGATATTTTAAATTTTCTTCTTCTAAAGTACCTTTATTTTGTTAATTCCATAAAAATAACTATATTATCTTGTTACCACTGATGAAAAACAGGTAAATATATAAATTGAACGAATTCAATACACAATTAAAGGAAAAAACTGAAAAAATATTTGTTTAAAGTAATTTTTATTTTCTTAACTTAAGAACAGTAATATACATGTATAATACACCGTTGGAAAGTAAAAGATTTTCGAAAAAATATTATATCATACACAAGCGTTTAAAAGTTAATAAAGAGTGATGAAAAGCGATAAAACTAACTGATTATTTTAGATAATAATATAATAGATTTTTTAATAAAACACATGTTTCTATAGAAATTCCAGTTGACTAATTCTTTAATGGTTTCACTTATTTTTATCTTTTACAGTATTTGAAAATTCTTGAATAGATTATAAAAACGGAGGTAAGTGAGAGTCGAAAATAACTTATACATGATAATGATAAGAAAACATTCTTATGATCCAGTATCATATGAAGTTATTTTTATTTTTTAATATTTTGTGTATTGTTTAAGTTAAAGTACTGTTGGGTATGGACATATCTCTCAAGTAAATTAAGACTGTCAAACCATTATAGAGGGTTGATGTCAATGGTTCATTCGATATATTAAATCAATGGTTAGGGAAATAAATTAAGTAATAATTTTTATAGGTTATCTTGTCAAGAAGATATAAATTCTTGACAAGAAACCCTATTTATTTTTAATGGTTCAATCGTTTTAAGTGAAATGAGTTCACAAAAAACAAAATACAAAAAAAAAGTCTTTCACTATTAGGGTATTTACTTAAAGAATCTTGAAAATGAATGATGAGATAAAAATTTTTTAGTACCATATCTTTTAATTTAATTTATAGAAGTTTTATAATGAATATATCATTGGTCAGTATCACCTTTCCTTGAAGCTCTAATCAATTCCATTAACAAGAGGTTAGGAAGGTGCCTCAGGTAATTCGATATTTGCTTTGTAGAGGCTGTATATAATAGATAGCATCAAGTTACTTTCCGAATACCTCCCGTCTTCTGACATCAACCCTCCTTAGGTTCTGAAAAGCATGGATTGATAAGTTTGCCCTAATTTTTTGACATTGTGGACGCCCGGTTTTCCTGGGTTTTCCAGATGCTCTGATTCAGAGGTGAAGATAAGTAGAATTACAGCAAACCCACTTTTTTACGAACACCCGTTTATAACGAACTATCGTTGCGGTCCCTTGAAAAATGAATAGAAAACTATCCTTTCCCCTCGTTTATAACGAAATATTATCTTATGACGAATTAACGAACTACTTTTGTGGACCTCAGAATTGAATTTGTTCGGTTATTACGAAAAATAAAGATGAAAAAATAACGGAATCGTCTTATTCCCAGTAAAGAGCGGCCCTTTCTGTCCAAACCTTACCTCTTCCTTCTATTCAGCTCAATTCTGTGACAGTCTTATTGGTTTCTAGTGTTTCTGCTAGTTTTTCTGTTTTTATTGCTTTTATTACTTGCTTTAATTTGAGTTTCCTACGAGGCCCGAGAGAAAATCAATTGATTTAAATACAAGTTGACGATTTTCCAAGAAGTGGATAAAAAAATTGAGTCGAAATCGAAAATTGCGGAAAAATACGGGATATCAAAATCTCCTCTATCAACGATTATCACTAATAAAGATAAAATCTATGCCTCCGTTGCGTCTTCATCGGGGTATGCAAAAAAAAAAAAAAATAAAAAAAAATATCATTACAACTTTATACAAATTGCTGTGATTTTGACATTGTAAGTTCCTTTTTAAGTTTTGTATTTTGAATGATGGTTTTATTTAATCTTAAAGTATTATGTAAAATGTGAAATAAGATAGATATATGTACTATAGTGCATAGTTTTAACTGCTTTTTTGGTTTCTAAATAAACATGTGGCCTGAAAGCAACTGCTGTATTGAAAATATTTCTTTTACTAATTATACCAAAATTAATATAATACGAATTTTTATATAACGAACAGAAATGTTTTGGTCCCTTGGAGTTCGTTAAAACGAGGGTTTACTGTAATTATTGATCTGATGAAGTTTAAACAACCCGATTTTATTATTACATCTATGTATTATTTTTAACAATGTATTGGGTTGTTTCACATGAAATGCCCGTTTTTATAGTTTCTGAAATACATAAAGGATTTTGCAGGTCTCTGTTGTTTTCTTCCGAATGTTTACATATTTAAAATAAACAGTTACCTCTACCTTTGTATTATAAACATTAGCTTCCCAATCAATTATCACTTTTTAGTATACCTCCAAATATGAACAGGGAAACACGCGATTTTCGGGTAATATGTTTGTACGAGTTTAAACTCGGCCATTCAGCAGCTAGATATCTTTGCAAGGGTTTGGGGAAGGGAGTGTTAATGAACCGACCATACGCCTTTGGTTTGCTAAGTTTTCGGCTGGGGTGAAACCGACTCTTGGAAAACTTGTCCTCAAACATACAGTAGAAGGAAACCTCCACCAAACAGTTAAAAGGACTCTCAGCACAACTAAATGCAAGTGCTTCTACGAACATCCCATTCTACAATACAGCAATGTCACCGCGTGGGGGATGTAGTGTCCTCCACATTGGAGCGCGGAATGTACTGCATTTACCGAGTCTAGGACCAGGGACTGCTTTACAAATTCCGTCAATTCCTCACCCCTACATATTTCCTATTAATGCGTTCCTACCTTACTGGCAGAACCTTTAAGGTAAACCATAACTTTAACTCCTACTCATCCATATTTTCCCTATCTGTTGGAGTGCCTCAAGGTAGTATCTTACCTATCCTCTACTCCCTTTATACAGCTGACTTCCACCCCATCCTCAAACTGTCCTAAATACTTATGCTACTGTCACGCGTGTCTTTTCCGTCCTTAATGATCCATCTACTGCATCCCAAACCCTTCAGTCCCACATCACAGCCATTGAAGAATGGTCTCAAAATTGGAGGATTAAAATAAACCCCAACAAATCCCACAAATCACTTTTACCATTCGTCGCAAATCGATGGTTCCTGTCTATATAACTCGTAGTTATATAGTTTCAAGTTTCTGGTGATCTGGGGTTTCTAACCCACTCATCCACTCCGCCACCCAAGGATCCACTAAACCATCAAATTCCTCTCGCATGGAATCCAACAAACCTTCAAAAAATCATAAGTGCCTCTTTGTGTTATATCTTTATCTTTCCTTCCCGACACTACTGATAATTTTAATATTATAAACAAAATATTATACGATTTAACTATCGACAGGTGTGTTTATATGATAATCTTGACTATGACAACAAAATAAATTGACGAAGGGAATAGGATTTTTTTTTGTTTAGTATTATTTTATAGAATGGTTTGTACTACCCACTTTTAGAGGCTGGGTCTGCCCCAAGAGAATCTCCATACATTCTGTCACAGCCGGGATTCGAACCCAGTACCCGGAGCACAGTATTTCTATATTTACTGAACCCAAGACCATTCATGGGTTGTAGATTTACATTTTTTTTTCTTATCAGCGAGATAGATGGAGATGAGAAGTTAGGTAAAAGTGAGTGGACTGGTAGTTTGGAATTAAAGAAGGTATATCTATCTCGGGCTAAGTCTACAACTACAACAAGGATAATTCAGGTCTTTGTTTATTATATTTTGTGAAAAGGCAAGATATGGCTATAATCTGGTTTAGCCAATAAACACGCGCGTTTCGATAGTAGAATATTTTAGTTTTTATATCAAAAGGGAACACACATGACAAAATTCAAAACCTTCTCCAATGATATCGCAGTCAGGACGGAAAGGGGGAAGATAAAGAAACAGTCGTCTGCCACTATAAAAAGAATGCTACATAAAAATAAAAATGTCCTTTAAAGTAGTACAAACCATTCTATAAAATAATACTAAACAAAAAAAAAATCCTGTTTCCGTCGTCAATTTATTTTGTCATACTACGGATTATCATATAAACACACCTTTCGATAGTTAGATCGTATAATATTTTGTTTATAAATATATATATATTTTTTTTTCCTTATCCCCTTAATTTTAAATTATTAATTAATCGTTTTCGTTACTAAGTTATTCCTTTTTCTGTAACTTGCATACATTTTAAGGAATTGCGGAGTTCTTAAAAGTTTTAAAATTATTTTCAAAATAAAGTATATCTGCGACGGGATTCGCTTTTGGCTGTTTGGTGTCCTTAAAATTACCTCTTAAGCCTATCTTGTTCTAAAATAACTTAATGAGATACAACAGCATTTTGCCACCGTTTTGGGGCTGGTGGAGGTATTAAGCTAGAAACTAGGGGATTCTCAATTCGTTTTGTAGTTTCAAAAAACTTGACCTGACGTCGCTTCATAAACTCTTGCACAGTTGGGATGTTCAAAATCGTATGGACATTGAGAGTTTTTTCCCTCCAGGGTGAAGTGCTTCTGCATATTTTTTCGACCACCCCATTTTGAAATTGCTGTAATTTCTTCGCTGTGTGCTGTGTGATATGAGGAAACATAGGAAGGAGCACCGTACAGCAGAGCTGGCTGGATAAAGCTGCTGTAAATAATGATTTTCAGTCCCAAACTTAAGTGTGGCGAGGTGAGGAGATGGGCTAGTCTGTACGACTTGTTTCTAACATGATTTAGTTTTTTTCTAAAGTGACCTGCAAAAGTCAAGTGTCGGTCAAATTTGATTCCTAGGTATAATATTGTCCTGGAAATAGATTTCTTTACATTTTATATTGTAAACTGTTTAGGTAATTTCTTTTTATTTTTTTGGAAAGAAGAAGAAGTTTAATAATATTAAAAGTATCCACAAATGAAAAAATTCTCTATGATAGCAGTAGTTTCTGGAAGGAAAGATAAAGATATAATACAAAGTAAGAGGTACTTAGGATTTTTTTGAAGGATTTTGGTTTGCATGCGGGAGGAATTAGATGGTTTAGTGGATCCTTGGGTGAGTGGAATACAGAAAAATAAATAAAACGCCCCTTCCCTCCTCCATATTTGAGGTCTGAAGTTTCAAAATATCTAGAACCCGAACAACGACCAAAATAATCCTTCTGTCCGCCTTACACCGAAACCACTTTACCAATTTCATCAAATCGAAAATTAGCAGGGGATCCGACGATAATCCTATTCCTGAACGTTATAATAAGCTGATTAATTTTCAAATGGCGGCCCATTAAAAATGCTTTAATTCAATAAATCGGTTACTTTGATGAATTGCAAAACAGGTTTTTAAAAAAATACATTTTATTGATATTTACAACTATAGTATACAACTATTGTTGTATATTGATATATACAACAATATTTCCTAGGATCATTCCTTTACCAAACTATCAACTCCCAGCTACTTCCCTATATCCACAAACTTCTGCAATTTAAATCGTCCGTCAGCTCGCTCCAAACAAGATCGCGCCATTCTGACCTTTATATTCCTGCCCACAGAACAACAAGTTTTGAACATTCCTTTATTGTCCGCTCTACTACTCTCTGGAACTCCCTACCTACTCAAATCCGCCATGCTTCTTCCCTACGATCATTCAGGTCTCAGCTGTTCGAGTACCTATTGTCATCTCAAACAGACGCTCCACAAGCCTGAGTTTTCAAATCAAATATCTATTCAAAAAGAAAATTTATTATTTATTGTTCATGTTTCTATATGGATCAATTATTATGAATCAGTTTCAATGTTTAGTTTTGTTCAACAAATCAGAATTTATTCATTTGCTTTACTATTTTGTTTTATTGTATCCTACTTTTCTTCTTAAAGCTTTGTAAATAAAAATTAATTATAATCCTTTGGTTTTGTGGCCAGACACATTGTATATATTAATTGTACATATCATATTGTTCTTAAGGGACCCAGTCCCAGAATAAAAATTATTTTTCTATTCTATTCTATAGTTATAATAAACACAATAATTAAATGGGCTAATTACAATTATGAGCTTGAAAATGTCTTGTGAAGAACTACACAGAGGTAGCACTTCAAAAAAAAAAAGAAATAAAAAATGTCTGCTGTAAGAATTTATGAATACCAATTTATTTTATGAGGTTTCATGTTTCAGCAAACAATAAAAATGCGATCAAATGTAATTGATTGCCAATTTTGCGTTTACATAAGCGCTACAAAATAGATTACTTACTCTTTTGAGTAAGTAAGTTATCTGAAGATTTCCTTTTTCCTGACGATGTGAAACTTAAGGTTGTCTGTTAGAATCGACTTCTGTTGATTATATAATTTTTAATGAGGTACTGCGGCTCACCTTTTTGTTTGCCGGGTATAATGTACTTTAGCAAGCTAAAAGTTATGTGGTATAAATTAAACTTTTATTCTAATATATAATATATAAGCTAATAATAAATAAATCACATATTTAAATAAACACTCATTAACTTCCTCTTCTTAAAAAATTATTTTTCTTCTATAACTATGTCATTGTTTTTCTACGTTTCGGGGTTCTGTCCCCATTATCAAAACTAAAACAATTTTTACTTTCACTCACTATATATAGTAAGGGGAAGTATTGCGATCGTGAAAATTTTCGAATTCCAGTTTTCAACGGAAATACACGTTTTAGGGTCTGCTGAGTTCAAATAACCAAGTCCCGCAAAAAGGTCTGTGTGTGTGTGTGTGTGTGTGTGTGTGTGTGGTAACTCCCGGACGAAAAAAGTCCTATGAAGCTGAAATTTCATATTTAAGACAAATATACGCCCGAGATGTTACAAAACCTTTGTCATCAAAATGAGCTTACCAGAAGAGCCACTTTATACCATGCATTTTGTACCTTTTTACGATTTTCTCAAAACGGTTCCGACGATTTTGATTAAACTCGCAATATCGATGTAAAATTTAACGAGCTTTAATATCATGAAGGTTTCCTTTGGATTAAAATGGTCTGACACTGCTTAAATGCCGATTTTTTTAATTTTCTTCTTCTAAAGTACCTTTGATTTTGTATAATTTATAAAAATAACCATATTATATTCTTACCACTGATGAAAAACACATAAATATATAAGTTCAACGAATTCGATATCTAACTAAAGGAGAAAACTGAAAAAATATATTTTTAATACATTTTTTTGTTTTTGAACATAAGAGCAGTAATATACATGTATGATGTACCGTTTGAAAGCTAAAGATTTTAGAAAAAATATTATCTCACACACAAGCTTTTAAAAGTTAATAGAGAGTAATGAAAAGCCGATAAAACTAATTGATTATTTTAGATAAAAATATAATAGATTTAATAAAACACATGCTTCTATAGAAATTCCATTTAACTAATTGTCTAATGGTTTAACTCATTTTTATCTCTTTCCGTATTTGAAAATTCTTTAATCGATTCTGAAAACGAAAGTAAGTGAATGTCGTGTGTTGCCCGCACCAGATTTTTTAATTCCAAAGTACTTACTTAAAAAATCTAGTGCAGGCAACACACGAATTTCACTTACCTCCATTTGTAAAATCAATGAAAGAATTTTCAAATACAGTTAGAGATAAAATACGTGAAACTATTAAAGATTTAATTAAATTGATTTCCTATAGGAACATGTGTATTATTAAAAAATATATTGTATTATTGTCTAAAATAATCAGTTAGTTTTATCGACTATACATCACTTTCCATTAACTTTTACAAGCTTGTGTATAAGTTAATATTTTTTCTAAAATCTTTAGCTTTCCAACGGTATATCATACATGTACATTACTGTTCTTATGTTAAAAACAAAAAATAGCATTAAAAAAATATGTTTTCAGTTTTCTCCTTTAGTTGTTTTTCAAATTCGCATAACTTACATATTTAGCTGTTATTTATCAATGATGATAAGATAATATGGTTATTTTTATAGAATCTACAAAATTAAAGGTACTTTAGTGGAAGAATATTTAAAATATCGGCATTTAAGTCCTGTAAGACCATTTTAATCAGAATAAAACCTACATTATATTAAAGCCCAGTAAATTGTTCATCGAAATAGCGAGTTTAATCA
Source organism: Piezodorus guildinii (assembly GCA_023052935.1). Lineage (NCBI taxonomy): Eukaryota > Metazoa > Arthropoda > Insecta > Hemiptera > Pentatomidae > Piezodorus > Piezodorus guildinii. Next base: position 8,266,197 of record CM041294.1, on the reverse strand, counting down.
AAGTCGTCGGAACCGTTTTCGAGAAAATCGAAAAAAGATGCAAAATGCCTGGTATAAAGTGCCTCTTCTAGTAAGCTCATTTTGATGAAAAAAGTTTTGTAACGTCTCGGGCGTATATTTGTCTTAAATATGAAATTTCAGTTTCATAGGACTTACCGTTTCTGCCCGGGAGTTACCACACACACATACAAACCTTTTTGCGGGACTTGGTTATTTGAACTCAGGGGACCCTAAAATGTGTATTTCCGTTGAAAACTGGAATTCGAAAATTTTCACGATCGCAATACTTTCCCTTACTATATATATATAGTAAGTGAAAGTAAAAAATAAATTATCAAAAGTAAGTTACTAAAATAAAATAAAGTTGCATTCTCTTACCACAGAAAACGCCTACTAATTTATTGGCATATGATAAAACCAGCTACGGGTCTTTCATGATTCTCAATTGACCTCATTCTTCATTTTACAGGTGTAACATTTCAGTTATTTACATCTCCGCCTTAATATTCGATCCTTATCGTAGCCTGTTCCATTAACTTTCTATCCTGCTTTCCTTGGAAAACTCAAGAACGTTATAAAATATGAAAAACCTTTAACAGCTTTTTTAGTGCTTGCTCTCATATCATTTTGTTGACAGGTTGTTTCAGAAATTACCGCATTTTGTAGTTTTATTATTTACTAGCTAAGCCCTGTCACACCATTTTTATCCAAATAAAACCTACATGATGTAAAAGCCCATTAAATTTTACATCGATATAGCGAGTTTAATCAAAATTGTCGGAACCGTTTTTGAGAAAATCGAAAAAAGGTGCAAAATGCATGGTATAAAGTGGCTTTTCTGATAAGCTCATTTTGATGAAAAAGGTTTTCTAACGTCTCGGGCGTAGATTCGTCTTAAATATGAAATTTCAGTTTCATAGAACTTACCGTTTCCACCCGGGAGTTACCTCACACACACACACACAAACAGACACACACAGACCTTTTTGCAGGACTTGGTTATTGGACTCAGGGGACCCTAAAACGTGTATTTCCGTTGAAAGCTGGAATTCGAAAATTTTCACGATCACAATACTTTCCCTTACTATATATAGTAAGTGAAAGTAAAAACATACCTCGTACACGAAACTTCAAAAATTATATAGACGATAGTTAAAAATAAAACAAACCAAAAATCCGGCATTGTTTTCATATCTTACACAACAGACCCATAATACATGAACTACTGACCTCCAAACCTCTGCTCTTTTTTCTCAAACATTCCTTTCAGCTCATCCATGAAATCTTCACCCTCTTCGCTAGGTGTCCTTGATTCGGAGCTAAAGTCTACTTCGGTAGCGGTGCTGTTTAGTGACTGAAGACTTTTCTTAATTCTTAGAAGGATAATTACCTTTTATTCATTTTAATTAGGATTACATAAATAGGGATAAAGGTTAATCAGGGTGTGATCACGTGCAACATGCCGTACGTACCCAAAGTGTGATTCATTACAATACAATCATAATTAAAATACAATTATAATTTTTTCACAAACTTACGTATTTTCGGGAATGGTATCATATTCTAACGATGTATGAATATCTTTTCATTTCTATGACTGTTTTATATTATTAAGCCTAAAGCAAAACTCAAGTACATATGTGATATTGAATTTCATAGCTATCTTTTGTAATGTACTGAGGATACCGAGGGGAGTTCGGATTATATAATTATGGTATTAATTAAATAAATATTGATTAGCATATGTCGGCAAAAGTACAAATGGCGTTTACTTGCCCCCTTGGATTCTCTAATAGGCCCCCCCGGTTTCCCCATGGGTCTGGGATACCAGAGACCCCTGGTAGTTTCCTACAGCGGCAGTCTACAAGAATATTGAGGGTGGTCAAAAGATAAAAATAAGATGACAAGGACTGTACCGCCAACCGGGGTACTTCCCATGTCAGCCCACCCGAGGTGACGAGGATGGGAGAGAAGATTCGTAGGGCAGTCTTATTCGAACCAGGAGAGAGTCAATTTTTATCCTCAAGAAGAGTGAGTCGGGTTCCATCTACAAGAAGAGGAGGTGGCCGTCGGGGTTTAGAGAGCAGCTAGAGGATGATGCCAGAAAGGGGACCTAAGACTGATTTCACCTTCGCCAACCGGTCAAGTGTTTTAAAGGTATATTGTTATTTGTAATATTGTATGGCAAAGGTAGTAAAGAAAATGTCCCTCAGTATTCTCAATCAGATTTCTAGGCAATGGGTTAATATAATTTATATGTGTAAATTAATAATTATAGTAATGTATTAATTGAATCTTGTTTACTTTAATCTTACCCTGCATGCCACCTATTGAATTGGTAAACACGATACCTTTGGAAAGGAGATCCAATCGTATCATTAAATATAGTTTATATATAGATTAAATATATTAAGTAAGCTAGTTTTTGAAGCTACCGCTGCCTTAGAAAAGCAGCCGGGCAAAAACATAGCACTTTAAAGCTATCAAAAACAACTCACGAGTTTCACATACCTTAGTTGTTAAAATCAATTTAAGAACTATTAAATCACTTTAAAAATAACAAAAAGTTTAAAATTACTTTATATAAACAGTTTATTCAATTTCGCTGAAAACATATAATTAAGAGAAAATCTGTAAGATGAATCGGCTTTTCCTTTGGTCATCGCATCACGCGTGATATGGCTTGACCGACTTCTCAACTTATTATTTTTTTATGTTTATATTAGTCAGGAGAAGGATCTTATAAAAGAAAAAAAGATAAACGTTACTTGGGAGAAGAGGATTTTTTTTTTCGTTATTCCCTTAGGTTATCTCTTTATCTATATATATCTTTATGGATCCCCCGTTTCCTTGATCATCGCATGACATCTGAACGGCCGAGCTAAGACATAGATCAGGCAGGACATCTTCTGTCGGATCAGCTAGTAATATAAAAATGTTAAATTGTTGAGTATTATAATCAGTAGTAATATTATGTCCTTAGGCGTAAGGAGTGATGACCCTACCCTAAAACATTTCATCGAGAAACGTTGGTATATTCTCCCAGGAGGCTATACCACGCGGCCAAGGGTCTACACGGCCTGTCGCGCCAGAGAAAAAATGCCGTCCTTCGGAGGGCACATTAAAAGGTGGTCTCGAGCCTGTGCGATGTCAGGTACTCGTTAAAGATCCCTACCCTAATAAAATCTGGATAGGTAAAATTTAGGACTCCCACTGTAGCATCGTCCGGTTAGTCACAGCGTATAAAGTGTCGTTAAATAATTAAAACAAACAATTTAAGAAATATACACTTAGCCATCTAAACCGGCTGGTAATAGTAAATGGATATACGAAAATGCATGCCCTTGTAACAGAAACTGAGACAAAAAGTACTATTATTAAATAACTGGGCCATTGAAAAGATATATAGATAGATCAATAAAAATAAACACATAAGAGCTATTATGAAATTGTTGATGTTTATTCATTGGCAGGTAATTAAATGGAGAGGTGTTAAATTTGTATGGACCCCTTTTTATGAATATCATGACCAAAACAAGTTTTTAATAAAAGAGGAATTATTTTTTTAATTATAGATCTGAACAAAGTCTAAAAGGAGTCTATCTAGAAACCTAGGTTTTTATCTTCGTGTTGACTGGAGATCGTGAGAGGCCGTCTGAAAATCAATTAATATTTTTTTTTAATCGATTAATTCTTGTTTCTTCAAACATTTAAGCCTTGCTGAAAACAAGCAAGCAAGTTTCTCGTAACGACATATGACTTTATGTTGTAAAAGTCGTGAAAATAAAATAAATTGAAACAAGATGATTAATCTAAACCTAAATCGCATTAAGTCTTGTACTTTCACTTACTATATATATATATAGGGAAGTATTGCGATCGTGAAAATTTTCGAATTCCAGTTTTCGACGGAAATACACGTTTTAGGGCCCTCTGAGTCCAAATAACCAAGTCCCGCAAAAATGTGTGGTGTGTGTGTGGTAACTCCCGGGCGTCATCAAAAAGTCCTATGAAACTGAAATTTCATATTTAAGACAAATATACGCCCGAATCGTTACAAAACCTTTTTCATCAAAATGGGCTTACCAGAAGAGCCACTTTATACCATGCATTTTGCACCTTTTTTCGGTTTTGATTAAACTCGCTATTTCGATGTAAAATTTAATGGGCTTTAATATCATGTAGTTTTCATTCTGATCAATTTGGTCTGACAGGGCTTAAATGCCGATATTTTAAATGTTCTTCCTTTAAAGTACCTTTAATTTTGTAGATTCTATAAAAATAACTATATTACCTTGTTAACGATGATGAAAAACAGCTAAATATGCAAGTTGAGCGAATTTGAAATGCAACTAAAGGAGTATACTGAAAAAAATATTTTGTCAATGCAATTTTTTGTTTTTGAACATAAGAACAGTAATATACATGTATGATATACCGTGGAAAGCTAAAGATTTTAGAATGAATATTATCTAATACACAAGCTTTTAAAAGTTAATAGACAGCGATGAAAGGCCGATAAAACTAAGCGATTATTTTAGATAATAATATTACAGATGTTTTAATAAAACTCATGTTTCTATAGAAATTCCATTTAATTAAATCTTTAATGGGTTCACTTATTTTTATCTCTTACTGTGTTTGAAAATTCTTTAATCGATTTTAAAAAACGGATGTAAGTGAAAGTCGTGTGTTGCCCGCAGATTTTTATTTTAATCCAAAAAGATCCCAGCTCGATCCCAAGCTAAAATATAGTAAGGATGCACGATCAATCAATTTTTACCCTTTTGCTGGAAGACGTATCTGTGCAATACCTGTTCATGATTAATATCATACGTAAATGGGTTCATAATAGTTTTATTTTTCGATTTATGAGATTTATATTTCAATCAGATTCTCGAATATATTTTACACGTTGTGTTCTTGTCCATTCTTTTTGACTGATGAATATCGAATAAAATGAATTGAAGAAATTCATGAAAATATGACTCTTGAACGGAAGCGCAACTATTTGAAACAGATCTAATGGATATAGATAAATTCTAAATTCTACCTACAATATTATTTCCTCCTATTATTAATGTGTAAAAGAAAAATAGAGGATAACTCATTCTTTTCAATAAAAGAAAATATATATATTTATTCGAAAATTTTTACGATCGCAATACTTTCTCTTACTATATATTTCATATATTGGTTAGTGAAAGTAAAAATATTTCAATATATGAAAGTATACTCATATTTTTATGGAAAACAATTTTTTGAAACTGAAAAATATTGTTAAATTATAGGAAGTACCTAAAACTATAAAAATTGACAAGTACCAAAATTAATTCCATAATAATTGTTGGAAGGAATTAGTCCGGGTGGCGGTCATTAAATGAAACAACTAAATAGTTTCAACTATTTATTGTTTGCCAACGTTTCGACCCCCTTTGTGGGCCATCATCAGGGCGCATGGTGGGAGAAAACTGAAAACATATTTTTTTAATGCAATGTTTCGTTTTTGAACATAATAGCAGTAATATACATGTATGATATACCGTTGAAAAGCTAAAGATTTTAGAAAAAAATATTATCTTATACTCAATCTTTTAAAAGTAAATAGAGAGTGATGAAAATCCGATAAAACTAAGCGATGATTTTAGATAATATTATTACAGATCTTTTAATAAAACACATGTTTCTCCCACCATGCGCCCTGATGGTGACCCACAAAGGGGGTCGAAACGTTGGCAAACAATAAACAGTTGAAACTATTTAGTTGTTTCATTTAATGACCGCCACCCGGACTAATTCCTTTCAGTAATTCTCAACGGTCAACTAATTACATCGACCATAATAATTGTTTTTTTCTTATATAAGAAAGAGGTATTATTATTTTCTATTTTTCTTTCTTAAAATTTGTTTTTTCGTTCTGCATGATAATAGACATTTGTAGCATTTGTTGACTTTATAACATTTAAATAAATACTTTTAACTAATAAGAATTTTCCAAACTGAAAAATTTAATGATTTGATTCATTTCTCTTTCTAGTTGTCCATTTTTATTTTTTGAAATTATTTTATTACTCATGACTTACTTCATTTTTTATTAGGTAAGTGAAAGTAAAAATATTTCAATATATGAAAGTATACTCATATATTTATGGAAAACAATTTTTTGAAACTGAAAAATAATGTTAAATTACAGGAAGTACCTAAAACTATAAAAATTGACAAGTACCAAAATGAATTCCATAATAATTGTTCTTTCCTTATATAAGAAAGAGGTATTATTATTTACTAGCTTTCTTTGTTAAAATTTGTTTTCATGATAATAGAAATTTGTAGCATTTGTTGACTATATAACATGTAAATAAATACTTTTAACTAATAAGAATTTTCCAAAGTGAAGAATTTAATTATTTTTTCCTTTCTCATTCTAATTGTCCATTTTCATTTTTTTAAATTATTTTTTTCCATATTATTCATGACTTACTTTATTTTTTTCTCTATGTCTTCTGTTCTTTTCTGGTTTATCAATGTATTTATTTTATTTATTACAAAACAAAAAACTTTGACATAAAATTTAATTTGTCATCTGCATTTCCTTTGCAATAAGCAAATTTGTGGACTGCAGAAGCAGCGACTCATCACACCTGAGTTCGTTAAGTAATCAGCATATCTCTTGGGTCTGTGCTCTGCGTAGTCTAGGGGTGGTTTGTAAGGATTCGTAGAGCACTTTAATGTTTCTGTAAGAGGGTTGGTGTTGTATGTTAGTCTTTGGTGGAAGTTATTGTATTGTTCAGTAGCAGTGGCTGAAATAGTCGGAATGTTTAAGTCGTTATATATAACGTCATTTGTTACGTAGAACGGTGCGTCCACTATTTTGCGCAGCACTTTAGACTGAAAAGACTGTATTCATTGGATACTTGATGGTTTAGCAGAGCCCCACAGTTCTATCCCGTATGTCCAGATTGGTTTTAGCAAAACATTGTAAAGAGTTAGTTTGTTGGTTAATGATAATTTAGAACGTCTGTCAAGTAATCTAGATAAAAGACCGTATCGTCTGTTGAGTTCTTTGCGTTTTTGTCGAATGTGGGTCCTCCAGGTCAGTCTTTTGTCCAAGTGAATACCTAAATATCGAATTTCGTCGGAAGTCGGAATAGGAATATTATTAAAGTTAATGGGAGGAGAAGGTTTATCAATATCAAATTTTTTAAATGAAATTTATATTTTAAATTAAATACCATTGAATCTTCCTTTCCATATTCTAGTTATACGTTTGAATAGTGGCTAGCTAACGTCTTGTTGATTCTTTCGGTGTGTAATTAAAACATTTACTATAGTTGTTATTAAATCGATGTTGACCTCACTTAATTTTATCTGACTGTACTCAAATCTATTTAGTTTGAACAATTTTAAACCGTGGAAGTCAATAATGGAATCAGAAACTTGTTTAGAAATACGGAAAATATCAGTGAATACAATTATTTTAATTTAGATTAAATAACATTATAATATTTAAAATAAATAATATTTATCGAAATTCATAACGGGATCACGAATGTGGAACAAGTAAATGTTATATCGATCTTATTTAGGGATTGCAATCCGGAAAACCGGATCCGGCATCATTATACGTTAACCGGATCCGATTATAGCAATTTTTGGCCAAAAATAGTGCAGTTTAATAAAAAAAAGTACTTTAAATGCGTTACATTTGGTGTGCATGTATGGTGGTGTCGTTCGACGCCAAATTACATCACGTCATCAGTTCAGTCCAGCATCATTCGTTCGCCTTTCACGAGACAGTACATGAGCTTTTGTTTTGTCGGTGCTTCAACTAAATGTAAGTTAACAGATATTATTATCTTGGATATACGCAAGCTATAGCATCCTATAAGTTGTCTGTAGAGGAACTTCTGAAACAACTCTAACCTTTTACTTTCACTTACTATATATAGTAAGGGGAAGTATTGCGATCGTGAAAATTTTCGAATTCCAGTTTTCAACGGAAATACACGTTTTAGGGTCCCCTGAGTCCAAATAACCAAGTCCCGCAAAAAGGTCTGTGTGTGTGTGTGTGTGTGTGTGTCTGTGTGTGTGTGGTAACTCCCGGGCGGAAACGGTAAGTCCTATGAAACTGAAATTTCATATTTAAGACAACTATACGCCCGAGACGTGACAAAACTTTTTTCATCTAAATGAGCCTACCAGAAGAGGCACTTTATACCATGCATTTTGCACCTTTTTTCGATTTTCTCAAAAACGGTTCCGACGATTTTGATTAAACTCGCTATATCGATGTAAAATTTAATGGGCTTTAATATCATGTAGGTTTTATTTAGATAAAAATGGTCTGACAGGGCTTAAATGCCGATATTTTAAATTGTCTTTTCCTAAAGTACCTTTAATTTTGTAGATTCAATAATAATAACTAGATTATCTTGTTAACGCTGATGAAAAACTGGTAAATATATAAATTGAATAAATTCGATACCCAACTAAAGGAGAAAACAGAAAAAATATTTTTTTAATGCAATTTTTCGTTTTTGAACATAAGAGCAGTAATATACATGTATGATATACCGTTGGAAAGCTAAAGATTTTAAAAAATTATCATCTCATACACAAGCTTTTAAAAGTTAATAGAGAGTGATGAAAAGAAGATAAAACTAACTGATTATTTTAGATAATAATATAATAGATTTTTTAATAAAACACATGTTTCTATAGAAATTTAATTTGAATAATTCCTTAATAATTTCACGTATTTTTATCTCTAACTGTATTTGAAAATCCTTTCATTGATTTTAAAAATTGAGGTAAGTGAAAGTCGTGTGTTGCCCGCACCAGATTTTTCTTAGAGAAATTGCTCACTCGAGTGCTGACTCATTCAAGTGTACTGAATTATATGATAAACTGCTTACAAATCTATTGAAATCTAGGAAGACTGAGCTACGTTACTGCTCACGTCTTCCTATACTTCACTTTCTCAGATAGCTCAATTAATTTATTAAGTTACTTTATAAAATCCTATATAATTATCCTTGCGTCAGATGGGAATTGTGATAAAAATAATTTTAAATTATTCGAGAATGCTAACAATTACAAAAAACTCTTACATTAATGATGGGAACAGTCATATTTTGATGAATATGTCTGATGAGTGGCATAATTATCACAATAATGAGTTTGTAATATGAGTATAAATCTTTAAATTATTCTACTGACAATATTTGTTTTTTAAATAGTACGTAAGTACTAATAACTTTAGTATATATTATCAAAAATTACTTTTGATTTTGGAAAAAGGGTGATAGAAAACAAATAGTCCTTATTTTCAGAAAATTGTAATCAATAGCCGATTGTTTTAATAGCCATTAAAATTTTACTAGTTACCTAAACTACTAAACTTTAATTTTTTTGCTCCATATCTAATCCTAACATAACATTTATTTTATAAACTTCCTATTATGAGTAAAATTATATTCGAATAACATACTAACTGTTCATCTTGGACCGAAAAGTGAAAATCAACCTGATTTAGTCATACCATCCGGATCCGTCCGGATTGATGAAATTTGGGACCGGATCCGGCCGGATTGGAAATGACACCGAATTGCAATCCCAAATCTTATTTTTTAGATTATTTTTTTTTTGATTTTTTTTTTTTTTTTCTATAACCTATTGATAATTCAGTCAGCATGATTTTATGGGTCTAGATTATAATTAGTATATACGTATTCAAGTCTCAGTCCCAATACACACATGACATAAAATAAATGTAATTTCAGCGACTAAAACACGTCTTTACTCAAGTTCATATCTTATACCAGTAGCGCCTTTATCTTAAACGTATATTCTTAAATTATCTTGTTCAGTCTAATCTCTAAGTAATTATTGACGGCAAACAAGGATGGATATCAATTAGTGATATAGGTAAGTATACAAGCACTTGAAAAAAAGAGGAGAAAAACAAAACAGAACAGTTCAGTAGATTTTCTAATTCTTTTAACTTCGGAAATTCACAAGTGTAATAATGTAGAATATGCTTGTTGCAAGAATATTAACAAAATGTTATCAAGGTTGTTTATAAAATCCTTAGAAAACACAAAAATATTACCTTCATTTGAACTTCAAACCATCTCCTTCCAATAATGTGTTCCAACAGCTATCTATGATATAATGTTTAGTGCCAACCTTGCTTCAGCGTTATCATTCTCAATACAGTAGCATTAATTAATGTGTTTGATATTTTAATTACCAGTTGATATATGTTTCCTTATTGATTAATTATTATTTAAATTCGATGGTACGTTCTGAATTATATATATCTAACAGACTATTTATCCTCATATTCAAAAAGAAATGGGAATGACATTTTTTTTTAAACTCCGAAATCAGATTCCATTATTCCTGAAAATATATGGTTGAGAATTTTGACAAATAAACAAAAAACAAATTTAATAACAACTTGAAAAGCTAAACTGACGCTTTTGGATTATTCTGAACATGGTACAATGAAAAGACGTATCGTTTGACAGGGCTTTTTTTTTTCCAAATCCTCTATTTATTTGCCAGACAATATATAAAATATAAATGTTTAAAAATATCATAATGGGAATCAAAGAAATTAATGTGGCCCGGCCTATGAACTCAGGCACCGAGGGTAGCTGTAGTTTTTTTTGGGTTCCTTTAACTATCCGCAGTGTTGGGGCTAGCGAGGTCGTCCTTAGGATCTCCTTACGCTGTGCCTGAAAGCTGAGCTGATTCATAGGACTTGCTTGTTGTACCGAACTATGTATTCCCAAATAGATAAATTGGTGATTGGATAAACAAATAAATGAATATAGTTATAGGTTTAATAGGTAAATGTGAAAAAACAAGGTAAAAGGTAAACTAGTTAGGTAATAACAAATAGGTAGTAGTAACACTTTTTAGATTCACTCTGTTCCAACTGTACAGAACATATGTTTTTCTCTTATTATCCTGATCAATGAATACTTGATAAAAACATTTGTTCAAAGTATGTAAGGAATTTAGAATAGATAATTATTCTGGTATAAGTGGCGTTAACACGCAGTGTTCCAAAACCATTGCAGCCTCTGGAGGATAGATTTATAGAGGTAGCATAGATTCATGATGGCGTTGTAAATCTGCAATTTTAGGCAAAGCGAGGTCAGCAGATGGCAGTATCTACACCACCTCGATCGGGCCATCTTAGGTCTCTGCCGGACACGGCTGGAAAAGGGTAAATGCCTGTCCATCGTAACTCCCAGGTACCCAATGCTCTTTGAAAAATGCAGTTTTACACCTTCGGAAGCTTCATCTTTCCTTTATGAAAGAACATTGCAATGGAATCTATATTGGCGGGGTTCGCCCTGATCCCAATTTTCCTCAGGTCTTCGACGATGTTGCCTGTGGCTTGTTGGGCCAGGGTGAGAGCATTGCTAGCATTGGTACTGGAGACATATATCCCGATATCATCCGCATAGATGTTTCACTGAGAACACTGGCTCGAACAGAGTAGGCCACGGTACAGAACCCTGAGGTACTCCACAAGTGGTACTCTTCGCCTACCCATATGACGAAAGATCTTTTACTAAGATCAATTGGTATAGAGAGACGGGAAACCTGTACTCCAGGCGGCGGAGAAGGAGAGAGTGTGACACGAAGTGAGGGGGCCTGTTTGGAATCCAGGGAGATCAGCGTCGAAACCCCGTTCTTGTGCATCTCTATGGAGTTGGGCTGAAGCTTCATCAGGTGATGTTCGCAAGATACTCTATGCTGGTCAGTGTTTCACCAGATGGTAGTTAGGAAAAGACATTTAAAATTATATTTATTCTAAAACGTTTTAAGTAAGTATTGATGGGAAGATCGTCAAAATGTAAAATTGCATATTTTGATTCTTGTAATATCAGTAAAATTTTCAATTTTAAGACTTGAGTTTCATTAGGAGATTATATCTATTAGAAAAAAAAGGTAAATAATCTTCGGAATCTATTAGCACGATTTAAAAAAATCTGGTGCGGACAACACACGACTTTCACTTACCTCCGTTGTTAAAATCAATTAAAGAATTTTCAAATAAAGTTATAGATAAAAATTAGTGAAAATATAAAATAATTAATTAAATTGAATTTTTATAGAAACATGTGTTTTATTAAAAAATCTATTATACTATTATCAAAACAATCACGTAGTTTTATCGGCTTTTCATCACTCTCTATTAACTGTTAAAAGCTTCTGTATAAGATAATATTATTTCTAAAATCTTTAGCTTTCCAACGGTATATCATAATTGTTTATTACTGTTTTTATGTTCAAAAAAGTAAGATGAAAAAAAATTGCATTAAAATAAGATTTTTTCTGTTTCCTCCTTTAGTTGGGTATGGAATTCATTCAATTTATATATTTACCTGTTTTTAATCACTGGTGACAAGATAGTATAGTTAAAATATCGGCATTTGAGCCCTGTCAGACCATTTTAATCTGAATGAAACCTAAATGATATTAAAGCCCATTAAATTCCAAATCGATATAGCGAGTTTAATCAAAATCGTCGAAACCGTTTTCGAGAAAATCGAAAAAATGTGCAAAATGCATGGTATAAAGTGGCTCTTCTGGTAAGCTGATTTTGATGAATAAAATTCTGTAACGTCTCGGGGTATATTTGTCTTAAATATGAAATTTCAGTTTCATAGGACTTACCTTTGCCGCCCGGGAGTTACCACACACACACACACACACAGTTTTTCATCAGCGTTAATAAGATAATATAGTTATTGTAATTGAATCTACAAAATTAAAGGTACTTTAGGGGAAGAAAATTTAAATTATCGGCATTTAAGCCCTGTCAGACCATTTTAATCAGAATGAAACCTACATGATATCAAAGCCTATTGTATTTTACATCGATATGGCGAGTTTAATCAAAATCGTCGGAACCGTTTTTGAGAAAATCATAAAAAGGGGCAATATGCATGATATAAAGTGGCTCTTCTGGTTAGCTGGTTTTGGTATAAAAGTTGCTGTAACATCTCAGGCGTAAAATTGTCATAAATATGAAATTTCAGCTTCATAGGACTTACCGTTTCCGCCTGGGAGCTACCACAGACCTTTTTACGGGACTTAGTTATTTGGACTCAGGGGATCCTAAAATGTGTATTTCCGTTAAAAACTGGAATTCGAAAATAAAACGATCGAAATACTTTCCCTTACTATATATAGTAAGTGAAAGTAATAAAAAAAGTAATATAATTTAATGTATACTATTTAAAATGAATCTATATATCAGAGCCCAAGGAGTGATGAAAGCTATCGTGGTGAGTAAGAGGTTAGCCTGGAGAAGCCACAAAGCCATCATCACACTTGCCAACAACTAACCGTGAATTACCTCCTAGGGTCTAAACTTCTTGACCAATATCTTCCACTATCAGTCTTCCATTCTCAACTACTTCGGGAAACAGTCCTATCCTTGTAGGGATTCATGTGAAATAGGGAAAACTGGTATCAATGAGATACCTAATGGACAATCAAAGTTAGTTTAATACGTGTCGGTTCGAATTATAATTAAGAGATATCTGTTTAGTTTTTATTACCAAACCAATATTAATAATTTTTATTTCAACAATGTGAAAAAATGAGGTGCACCACGGAAGAGAGAAGAAACAACCAATGGGTCATAGATGTTAATTAATTATTTTTATTCAAATTAACAGTCAACAATATTGACCACTTGCCCCTATGTAGGTTACTATGGTTCCCAAGAGTCGAGAAAAAAATTCTTAAACTTCAAGATTCAAAATCGTGGTTTCTTGGTTTGTGCGTTTTAAATGAGCTTTGACTATTTGGAAATGAATACAAAAACATTAAGTCGATTAAGGTCAAGCAGATACAATTAATAAATAAGCATCTTCTTACATGTGTTCATATTAAACCCCAAAATACCAACTTTTTTTTTTTTTTTTTTTTTAAGAAAAATAATCTCTTGCATGCAATAAACGACTTTCACATACCTCTGATTTGAAAACTTTAGAATAAAGTATCGGGTTGTTTCAATGTCCGTTTTTATAGTTTCTGAAATACATAAAGGATTTTGCAGGTCTCTGTTGTTTTCTTCCGAATGTTTACACGTTTAAAGTAAACAGTTACCACTCCTCTACCTTTGTATTATAAACAATAGTTTCCCAATCAATTACCCACTTTTTAGTATACCTCCAAATATGAACATGGAAACACGCGATTTTCGAGTAATAAAGACCTCCGTCCGTAATAGACAACGATGTCCTCAAACATACAGTAGAAGGAAACCCCTACCAAACAGTTAAAGGACTCTCAGCACAACTAAATGCAAGTGGATCTACCGTTTCCAGACATTTAAAGTGTATTGGAAAAGTAAAAAAGCTCGATACATGGGTACCTCATGATTTCACTGAGCAGCAAGACCCCATGTTTCATAACATATCGTGCAAAAATTGAAAGAACTGGGCTACGAAAATCTTCCGCACCCACCATATTCTCCCGACTTGTCTCCAACAGATTACCACCTGTTCAGGAATTTAGATTACTTCGTCAAAGTAAAACTTTTTGAAAATGATGATCAAGTGAAAAGTGCGTTTTCAGATTTTGTTTCACTTTGAAGCTCAGAGTTTTTCAGTTCGGGGATAAAAAAAGTTGGTGTCACGTTGGGAAAAATGTCTAGAAAAAAAGAAGGTAAATAATTTTTTTTTATTCGATATTCCTTAAAATATTTACAATTTTTTCAAAATGTCACATTTTCTATGTTGAAAATAATAACGAGGCAATAAATTATATTACTCACAGTGGCACGATATTGACAAATGAAATAATTCATTTCAAAGCCATTATGTCATTTCATCTCTAATGAGCTAGACTAACCTTCAAAGTAGTATACAATCAGTCAGAACCATAATTTAAGAAAAGTTAAAAATTAATTGAGTTAATTCAAACCAATCTCAAGCTTTTCAATGTCAAATTTCAAGTTCTTCTACTGTTGAATAGCTATAATTGTTCATTGTTCCTGTTTAACGATATTTTCCCTTATGAATTCCAAATTTAAAGTATTATAGCAGTATACATATAAGAAGTTATACTCTCTAAATTGATTTTGAAATAAAAGGTTCGAAAGTTCTTTATATTTCTCAAATGAAACATTAAGATTGAAAATTTCAATATAAAACATTATTAGTAAGAGTTTGGTTATATTATAAAAGGCGTTAAATAGTAAATTTTTTAAAAAACTTACATAGAACTATATATTTCTAATATAGTAAGTATAAGGGAAATTATTGTGATCGGAAAAATTTTGGAATTAAAGTTTTCCAGGGAAATAGGTGTTTTAGGGTCCCTGATCCCAAATAATCACGTCCCGCAAAAAAGTATGTGTGTGTGTCTGTGTGTCCATGTGTTTGTGGTAAGTCAAGCGCGAAAACGAAAAGTCATAATAATACTAGACCTTACCGAAACCGAAGGTTCGATGCCGATACCACCATATTCCGTCCACACAGACTCGTCCAATGTTCTCCGTTCAAGCCCAAACCCCCAAGATCAGCCTTGACGCAATCCTCCCATCGACGCTTCGGTCTACCTTTCGGACGCCTACCAGTCGGATCAGCGAATACCAACTTTCTCGGAACCCGTTCCTCACCGAGCCCAACAATTTTACTCGCCCATATGAGTCTCCGCGACGTTATCAACTCAATTATATTCACAGGATACAAGTCCCGCAATTCCGCGTTGTGCAACCTTCTAAACTCCCCAGTGGCCTCATCTCTCTTCGGACCAAATATTTTACGCAGTACCTTATTTTCGAACACCTTATTCATCTCACTATTTACACCTTTTTACGATTTTCTCAAATAAAGCTTTAATAATTGTAAATTATAATAAAACGCCTCCGGATTCTATAACGTTTCTATAGAATTTCAATTTAATAAATTCTGTATTAGTTTCACTAATTTTCATCTGTAATTGTGAAAGTTCTTTAAGAACGGAAGTAAGCGAATGTCGTGTGTTGCCTGCACGAGATTTTTAAACAATTTTAAAACGAAATTTTGTTCTATTATTATAGAAAATATTAAAGTCTAATAATCTTTAATGGCCAGTGTTTTACTTTAATATTCCCTCAAAAGAAGAAATCGACGTATCTTCATTTATTCTTAGCATTCTAAACTTTAACAACCATGAAGATGTAATATAAGGGGTACTCACTACGTTTGCTATAGCATGCTATTTTTGCTATTGTGCTAAACCCATCAATTTTTTATATAGGCCATTTGATTCTCCGCGACGCTATCAACTCAATTATATTCACAGGATACAAGTTCCGGAATTCCGCGTTGTGCAACATTCTAAACTCCTCAGTGTCTTCATCTCTCTTCGGACCAAATATTTTACGCAGTACCTTATTTTCGAAAACCTTAAGCCGTTGTTCATCCTTCAAAGATTTTAAAACGAGATTTTGTTCTATTATTATAGAAAATATTATAGTCTAATAATCTTTAATGGTCAGTGTTTTACTTTAATATTCCCTCAAAAGAAGAAATCAACTTATCTTCATTTATTCTTAGCATTCTAAACTTTAACAACCATGAAGATGTAATATAATTGATTTGTCAAATGCTATCTCCAAAGTTGCTCACATTAAACCAAATATAATATGATTTTCTTGACCTAGACACTACACTGATGTTGGAAAACTATGATTTCAATGTGAATTCTTTAAAAAAAATAATAATGTAATTTTAATTTTTTTTTAAACATAAGATTGTCTTTGTTGAACAGGTTCGATACCAGTTACTTTAACTCTAATTATACAACTCTCAAACTTTCCAGGTAACTACAAAAGACCTATTTCACGTCTATCGTGAGGCTGATATAGGGTTATGGAGTAGAATTGTTGGGCTCTAATAAAACGCAGATTTTTTTTTTTATATCCAATCCATACATAAACTAATTTTTATGGTATGTTAATTTAAATAAACTCTTTCATGATAACCTTAACGTTGTTGATTTGACCAAAATCAGGCACTGTTTTCAAATTTTGCTTTATCTTCGTTTCCAGATAATTCTGGGGGACGACTTTAAAAATGATGGCCTCGGGACATTTTGATTTATAATTTTTATTTTTATGAGTGCTGCTAATGGGTAGTGTCTCATGTGTGTCATGCCAATATTTAATATTTTTCTGAAATGTATTCACATTACATTTGTAATGTATTATATTATATGTAATGTCATGGTTGAGCCGGATTTTCCGAACTTGTCATTGATCTAGATAAACAGTAATACAAAATAGACGCTAGAAGGAAAATTTCATTGCAATATTATACAATTTTATTAATAAAATTTGAATTTAATCAATGGGTAATAACTTATGTTCTGGATAAACATTATTCTATTATCTCCAGTAGGCTACATTACCTCGCTAGGAAAAAAATCTGCTCACACCTTAGGCTGATTGGTTAATTAATTAAAGAGCGAGAGACGCTGGGGTAGGGAGACGTGCCATGGCCGGAGGTAGGAAGAGCTTTCAAGAGTCAGTCCACGAGTTGACCTCTGACTGACTTCCTAGAGCCGGATGTGGTACCGCTCATCCCTCCAGCATGTCAACACTCCTTCCTAGTAGCCATCTCTATCCTAACATATATATTCCGTGCTTTATCTTATTGTATACTAATATTCCTTTCCTATGGTAAAAATAGCCACCACAAGCTTCCGTTTCCTTACTCTCACTACATTTTTGGAAGGAGGAAGTCAAGTTATGACTTCCGCAGTCTCGGATATACACATATTTCACTGTCCTTGACATTTTTTTTCTTTTGAGTATAACACAGCTAGATTATAAACAAATAATGAATAAAAATCAGAATACTCCTTTAATTTTGAAATAGAACCTTTCATGGTTGTCGATAAATGCTAATCATACTGACGCTAATCTCATAGTTTGTAAACAAAGATAGAGTTCTTTTGTGACTGCATTTTTTAATCATTTAGTCATTACGGACTGTGGAGTGATTCTGATATCGATGTAACAGAATGTGTCATGTATAAAGGAATAGATAAGGGAACATGTCACATTTATAATTCCTAGCTTTAGAATGGAAAATATTGGGTTGTGTCTCATGAAATGTCCGTTTTCAAGGTAAAGGATTTTTATTAAAAATACGATATGAAAACAAAATAATTTCATTCGAAGTATTTACCTTCCCTTTCTACACATTTTTCAAGTAAAACAAAATTTGAAAACGCACTTTTCACTTGATCATCATTTTCAAAAAGTTTTCCTTTGACGAAGTTGTCTAAATTCCTGAACAGTTGGTATTTAGTATATTGGAGACAAGTCGGGAGAATATATTGGGTGCGGAAGAACCTCGTAGCCCAGTTTGTTCAATTTTTGCACGGTATGTTTTGAAACATGGCGTCTTTTTTACTTTCCCAATACACATTAAATGTCTGGAAACGGTAGATGCACTTGCATTTAGTTGTGCTGAGAGTCATCGTTGTCTATTACGGACGGAGGTCTTCATCGGGGCAAGTTTTCCAAGTCGGTATCTCCAGCTGAAAACTTAGCAAACCAACGGCGAATGGCCCGTTCATTAACACACTCTTCCCCAAACGCCTTGCAAATATTTCTAGCGGCTCAGCTGCTGAATGGCCGAGTTTAAACTCGTACAAAAATATTACTCGAAAATCGCTTGATTCCATTTTCATATTTGGAGGTATACTAAAAAATTGGTAATTGATTGGAAAGCTAATGTTTACAATAAAAAGATAGAGGATTAGTAACTGTTTACTTTAAATATGTAAACATTCAAAAGAAAACAACAGAGACTTGCAAAATCTTTTATGTATTTCAGAAACTATAAAAACGGACATTTCATGTGAAACAACCCAATATTTTATGATTTTGAATTTATTAATCTTCATAGGTTTTTGTTATTTTAAATTTTAAGGATATATAATGGTAAAGATGGGCAAATACCCAAATTAAAAGTACTGAATATTTTACTCATAGTGTCAAACTGCTGAATTACTGTGACATTATATTGTCAAACTGCTGAATTACTGTGACATTATATTGTCAAACTGTCAAAGTACTGAGAAACCCATCTCCTAAACTATAAATTTTCCCAATGTACATAACATTTAAGGCTATAGATAAAAATTAGTCGTTCTTACCAAAGCCGATCCAATTCTAAACTGGTCTCTTATATTCTTCATAAGTTCTAAAGCATCACGCTTCTGTAGGAAATAGAAGAAATGTCAGTAAATGATGTATGCACTTGGATCATTAAATGAAACAGACCACAAGAATCTGTCAGATTTAGAAGATTCGATTCGCTCTTTAAACATCAATATAAGCTAAAATAAGCTTCCTCTTGAGTTGTGACAAACCTATAACTTTGCTTGATTCTTTTGTAAAACAAACTGATAAATCCTTTATCATCAAGTTCTAAAACCATACAAACATTTAGTCGAAAATTCTCAGTTTTTTTCCAAATTTATGAAAGTAAAAATTCACCAACTGAAATGTCATAATTTGCGGATAAAAATTTAAATCCAGGTTTATGTTCAGATTTGCATGACACCAACTCAGCGTCACTGTCTTGCAAAGAATATTCATCTGATGTGTCTTCTGACCGAAAACAGCTGTGTTTCCATTCATCCCACGCTCCAGAAAATGTGGATGCCATAACCTAAAAAAATCTGGTGCGGGCAACACACGACTTTCACTTACCTACGTTTTTAGAATCGATTAAACAGTTTTCAAATAAAGTAAGAGATAAAAAAGAGTGAAACCATTAAAGAATTAGTTACATAGAATTTCTATAGAAACATGTATTTTATTAAAAAATCTATTGTATTACTATCTAAAACAAACACTTAGTTTTATCGGCTTTTCATCACTCCCTATTAACTTTTAAAAGCTTTAGTATAAGATAGTATTTTTTTCTAAAATATTTAGCTTTCCAACGGTATATCATACATGAACAGTAATCTGTTCTTATGTGCAAAAACGAAAAATTAAAATAAAACGAAAAAAAATTCTTTAGTTGAATATCGATTTCATTCAATTTATATATTTATCTGTTTTTCATCACTGGTTACAAGATAATATAGTTACTTTTATAGAATCAACAAAAATAAAGGTACTTTAGAAGAAGAAAATTTAAAATATCGGCATTTAATCCCTGTCAGACTATTTTAATCATAATGAAACCTACATGATATTAAAGCCTAATAAATTTTACATCGATATGGCGAATTTAATCAAAATCGTCGGAACCGTTTTTGAGAAAATCATAAAAAGGGGCAATATGCATGATATAAAGTGGCTCTTCTGGTCAGCTGGTTTTGGTAAAAAAGTTGCTGTAACATCTCGGGGGTAAAATTGTCATAAATATGAAATTTCAGTTTCATAGGACTTACCGTTTCCGCCTGGGAGTTACCACAGACACAAACACACACACAGACCTTTTTGCGAGACTTGGTTATTTGGACTCAGAGACCCTAAAATGTGTATTTCCGTTGAAAACTGGAATTCGAAAATTTTCACGATCGCAATACTTTCCCTTACTATATATAGTAAGTGAAAGTTAAAACAATAATAAAAAAAATTGAATAAATAGATGAGTGACAATGTGGTGCTAGAAATGGACCCGATTTCACTAAACCTTGCTACCAATGTCTTAGCCAAGGCAAGGACCAGCGAAGATGATCAGTATTCCTGAAGCAGCTCCGTCCTTACCAGCCCCAACGGTTTAGCAATGAGTAAATGGTCACGGAATAAATTTATTATCCAAACTTCTATCGGTAGGATACAATCCTTAAGAGAGCATGTCATTATTTAGAGAATCATAGAAATTTCCACAATTAACTTAAAAATATTATAAATTTTTACTTTCACTTACTATATATAGTAAGGGAAACTATTGCGATCGTGAAAATTTTCGAATTCCAGTTTTCAACGAAAATACACGTTTTAGGGTCTTCTAGGGGTTCTGATTAAAATGGTCTGACAGGTCCTAAATACCGATATTTAAATTTTCTTCCTCTGAAGTACCTTTAATTTTGTTGATTATATAAAAATAACTATTGTATATTATCTTGTTACCACTGATGAAAAGCAGGGTAAATATGTAAATTCAATAAATTTGATACCAAACTAAAGGAGAAAACAAAAAAAAATATTTTTTTAATGCAATTTTTCGTTTTTGACATTAAGACAGATTACTGTTCATGTATGATATACTGTTGGAAAGCTAAAGATTTTAGAAAAAAATATTATCTTATACTCAAGCTTTTAAAAGTTAATAGGGAGTGATTACAAGAAGATATAAACTAACTGATTATTTTAGATAATAATATGATACATTTTTTAATAAAACACATATTTCTATAGAAAAACCATTTAACTAATTCTATTAGCTGAAGCCTGGCCAGGCCAAACACCATTAATAATAAACAATAATATAATAATAACATAAAAAAATCTGGTGCGGGCAACACACGACTTTCCCTTACCTCAATTTTTAAAATCAATGAAAGAATTTTCAAAAACAGTTAGAGATAAAAATACGTGAAACTATTAAAGAATTAATTAAATTGAATTTCTATAGAAACATGTGTTTTATTAAAAAATCTATTATATTATTATCTAAAACAATTACTTAGTTTTATCGGTTTTTCATCACTCTCTATTAACTTTTAAAAGCTTGTGTATGAGATAATATTTTTTCTAAAATCTTTAGCTTTCCAACGGTATAACATACATGTATATTACTGCTCTTATGTTCAAAAACGAAAAACTTGCGTTAAAAAAATATTTATTCTGTTTTCTCCTTTAGATTTGTATCGAATTCATTAAATTTATATATTTACCTGTTTTTTATTAGCGTTAACAACATAATATAGTTATTTTTATTGAATCTACAAAATTAAAGGTACTTTAGGGGAAGAAAATTTAAAATATCAGCATTTAAGCCCTGTCAGACCATTTTAATCCGAATGAAACCTGAATGGTATTGAAGCCCATTAAATTTTACATCGATATAGCGAGTTTAATCAGAAAGGTGCTAAATGCATGGTATAAGTGGCTCTTCTGGTAAGCTCATTTTGATGAAAAAGGCTTTTTCACGTCTCGGGCGTATAGTTGTCTTAAATATGAAATTTCAGTTTCATAGGACTTGCCGTTTCCGCCCAGGAGTTACCCCACACACACAGACCTGTTTTGCGGGACTCGGTTATTTGGACTCAGGGGACCCTAAAACGTGTATTTCCGTTGAAAACTGGAATTCTAAAATATTCACGATCGCAATACTTTCCCTTACTATATATAGTAAGTGAAAGTAATAACTATACTTCTTTCCTTTTTCCTTCTTTTCCTCTTCCTTTAAATACTGAAAACTGAAATAAGCATGTATCTATATTTCCAAGCCCTGATTAATTATACAATGTTACCAAATTTTCACCGTTTAGATAATTTTTGTATTGTTGTTTGGACATTACTGGCCCCCAAGCCAACGCATCTTTATTTCTCAAAAGAGCAGACCCTTACATATAGAAGGGATATTGTTTATAGTTTGTACAGTTAATAAATAAATATCCCTTGTATATATAAAAGAAAACATCAAACAGCAAATAATAAAACAAAACCAACCTTATTTACTATAAATAATACTCCCATAAATTAAAAATAAGAAAACATCACTATTTTTCTAAACCTAACATTGTTTTCATCGGTCATTAAATTCGTTGCAGAACCGATACCAATGTGTCAACTAGTAATTAAATATAAAAGATATTTGTACTGCCAGATAAATTTACTATAATTATTATGTGCCGCCCCAATTTTTCTATTTAAATATTTCATAGTTTCTTTGAATGATAAATAATTTTTATCAATATTGTAATAAACCAAAGGCTTAAGGTTTTCGAAAATAAGGTACTGCATAAAATATTTGGTCCGAAGAGAGATGAGGCCACTGAGGGGGTTTAGAAGGTTGCACAACGCGGAATTGCGGAACTTGTATCCTGTGAATATAATTGAGTTGATAGCATCCCAGAGCTTAAATGGGCGAGTAAAGTTGTTGTCTCTGTGAGGAACGGATTCCGAGAAAGTTGGTATTCGCTGATCCGACTGGTGATCCGAAATGTAGGCCGAAGCGTCGATGGGAAGATTGCGTTAAGGCAGATCATGGGGGCTTGGACGAGTCTGTGTAGGCGGAATTTGGTGGCATCGGCATCGAACCTTCGGATTCGCTAAGCCTATTATTATTGTAATAAATAAATAATAAAGTGCAGTTTTAGTCTAAAATGGGCAAATATTATCTGATTCTCTTTTATTGCAAAGAAGCACATTTTATTACTATTATCAACTCGTCTCTAGCCTTTATTATCCATTTAATAGCAGCATTCGTATCCAAGTTATGGGTTCCCTTTATATTCAAGATTTTGTAAACCGTTTGCCTTACTTGAAGTATCTGTCTATTGCTTTAAATTTATTATCGTTTCTATTGTTATTTGTTCCCTTAGTGTTGAAAACATTCCTTTTAGTTTTGCAACTTAAGTCTAGTTCCATATTATATCTATTGGGTTGTAAAATAAGTTTTAAGCGTTTTCAATATTTCAATTCCATCCTCTTTGTGTTCATAAACTCATATTCACTTGGTCAATAACGTTTACATATTATAAAAATCTGGTGCGAGCAACACACGACTTTCACTTTCTCTGTTTTAGAATCGATTAAAGTATTTTCTTAAACAGTAGGAGATCAAAATGAGTGAAAACATTAAAGAATTAGTTAAATTAAATTTCTATAGAAACATGTATTTTACCACAAAATCTATGATATTATTATCTAAAACAAACACTTAGTTTTATCGGATTTTTATCACTCTCTATTAACTTTTATAAGCTCTTGTGCATTTGATAATATTTTTTTCTCCAATCATTAGCTTTCCTACGGTAAATTACACATGTATATTACTGTCCTTACGTTCAAAAACGAAAAATTGCATTAAAAAAATATTTTTCAGTTTTCTCCTTTAGTTACTTTTTAAATTTGCTCAACTTGCAATTGCTGTTACATATTTATCAATGCTAACTAAATATATGGTTATTTTTATAAATTATACAAATTCAAAGGTACTTTAAAAGAAAGAAAATTTAAAATATCGGCATTTAAGCGTGTCAGCCATAATTCAACCCAAAAAAAACTTAATGTTGTTAAAGTCCATTCAATTTTGCATCGATATAGCGAGTTTAAATTCAATAAAATCGAAAAAAGGTGCAAAATGCATGGTATGAAGTGCCTCTCTAGTAAGCTCATCTTGATGAAAAAAGTTTTGTCACGTCTCGGACGTATAGTTGTCTTAATATGAAATTTCAGTATCGTAAGACTTTTGTATCCACCCGGGAGTTATCACACACACACACACAGACCTTTTTGCGGGACTTGGTTTATTTGGACTCAGGGGACCCTAAAACGTGTATTTCGTTGAAAACTGGAATTCGAAAATTTTCACGATCGCAATACTTTCCCTTACTAATATAGTAAGTGAAAGTAAAAAAGAATTAGTTAATCCAGATTCATTATGCTTAGGTGATATTTTGCTTGCTCAAAACGGAGAAGAAAAAAAAATCATTTTCGTCATTTAATAATTATTTAATTTTACCCGTCACTTAGACAATGTCACAAAACTGGTGTAAGAAATGTAAATTCAAAATTAACCATGAAAAGTCGCTGTATGTTACATTTACACTTAGGACGTGCCCTCCAGTTGACGTAGACAATCACTAGATAGTACAATCAAACACAGTAACGTACTTAGGACATGATTTTTGTCAAAATGATGACATGGGGCCCACACTTCAAGACAACGTCGACTGAGAGCTATTGTATTCGATACTTCATAGACATTCTAAATTAACCATCAGACATGAAACTAACGTACAAACTTATTTATTAAAAAACCTTTAAAGGACCTGCTGTAAAGGCACACATACAAAAAATATAAACTTTTAGTCGCAATTTTCAAGACTGGCAACGAACCATCACGAACCCTTCATTCAGACTTGCGTATTCCGACTGCAACAAAACACATTCGAATGACTTACAAACGATTTCATGACAAATACATGGACACATAAACAAACTTGTGCAAAAATTCGTTACAACTGACATACTACTAACTGAAGCTGAAAAGGAGTTGGATGAGGGACTTCTGAACTGAAAATTGTTTTGCTTAGAGTAGGAGGATGCACCACTGGGTGCTGTCTCCCTCATCCTAGCATATCCAGTTTTCTTAGATTTTAGCACATTTGCTTTTATTGTTACGTGAAAAAAATGTTTAATGGTTTTATTATTTTTATTTTTAGACGTTTAACAAAATTTTCAGATTTTTATGCGATGATGCCTAGGAAGAAGCACTGTCCGTAAGAGGTTTGCTCCGTTGTAGAACAGGAAATTTTGACTTGGAAGACGCAAAGCGTTCGAGTCGTCCTTCAACCATGATGACGACCAAATTTCCTAAAATTAATAGATCAAAGTGGTTCTTATTTAATTGATTGAAAACATTTACAAGAATCTGACGCTTTTATTAAAACCCACAGAAAAAAAAGCATTATTATTATTTGCTGATGATCAGGTACTAATTGCACAAGATGAAGAGGATATAAGTTACCTATTCAGAAAAATAATATACCACTATAAGCAAGGGGAACTCAAAAAAATTATGAAAAAACCAAGTATATGTGCACGGAGGAGGAAAGTACCGACCCAACATTGTGCAATCTATGCAAAGTTTGGGAACAGTTCTGTTATTTGGGCTCCATAATCGAATGTAATTGCAGAGCAGAGGCGGAATCCAAAGAAGGATCACAATGCGGAAAAAAAGCAGTTTGGAATGCTCAACTCATTACTCTGGAGCAGCAATATAATGATAAAAACGAAGAAGCTCATATAAAAAGCTTTGGTAGTGCTTTTTTACCCGGCTGCTTTTCTAAGGCAGCGGTAGCTTCAAAAACTAGCTTACTTACTATATTTAGTCAATATATAAACTATATTTAATGATACCATGGATCTCCTTGCCAAAGGTATCGTGTTTACCAATCTAATAGTGGTATACAGGGTAAGATTAAAGTAAACAAGATTCAATTAATACATTACTATAATTATTAACTTACATATCTCATTATATTATATATGGCCTAAACTCTGATTGAGAATACTGAGGGACATTTTCTCTACTACCTTTGCCATACAATATTACAAATAACAATATACCTTTGAAACACTTAACCGGCTGGCGAAGGTGAAATCAGTCTTAGGTCCCCTTTCTCGGCATCATCCTCTAGCTGCTCTCAAAACCCCGACGGCCACCTCCTCTTCTTGTAGGTGGAACCCGACTCACTCCTCTTGAGGATAAAACTTGACTGACTCCTGGTTCGAATAAGACTGCCCTACGAATCTTCTCTCCCGTCCTCGTCACCTCGGGTGGGCTGACATGGGAAGTACCCCGGTTGGCGGTACAGTCCTTGTGATCTTATTTTTATCTTTTGACCACCCTTAATATTCTTGTAGGCTGCCGCTGTAGGAAACTACCAGGGGTCTCTGGTATCCCAGACCCATGGGGAAACCGGGGGCCTATTAGAGAATCCAAGGGGAAAATACACGCCCTTTGTACTTTTGCCGACATAGGCTAATCAATATTTATTTAATTAATACCAAATTATAAAATCCTAACTCCCCTCAGTATCCTCAATACATTACAGTAGAGAGCATAATGTTGTATCGTTCGGAGACATTGCCCCTCAGCATAGCCCAGGGAAAAAAATTTCTTCTTTTCTGTTGAAATGGATTTTTGGAGGAGAGCGGCAAGGATATCGGGAATCGAAAGGGTGAAAAATGTCACTATAAGAGAAGCACTTGAAATAAAGCACAACATTCTTCACGGCCATGTGAAACCAATGGGAGGCAATCGCTTACCTAAAATAATTATGGATTGGGAGGCAGATGGTAGAAGAAGGAGAGGAAGACCTCTAGTTAGATGGAAGGATAGAGTGGTGGAGAGAGAGAGAGAGAGAGAGAGAGAGAGAGAGAGATTTTATTTACCATTTAACATATTTACAATTTTACATTTTAATGCTCTGAGACAATGGAGTCTCCTTGAGCAATACAAATAAATATTATATCAGCCGACAGTTTTTACAAGTAATTATAAGTAAATGAATAAAAAATTGTAATGAACATAAAATGAATAGCTATTGAATTTTAAATTAATTAAATAAAAAATCAAATAAAACTTTTCTTTACAAATAAACATATATAATTATTCTAAAAAACTTAAAATTTTACAAAAATGAAGCTAAAAATATTTACCTATAAGGAGAAATTGTCAAGAATATCTATAAATAAAAAAGTAAATACTTGTGAATAACTCAAATTTTACAAACCAGATAATTAATTAATTAATTAATAATCAACATAAGAATCAATAAAAACAATAATCATTAATAGAAAAAAAGTCAGAAAAATAATGAAAATAAGATAACTAGTTGTTGAATCTTAAATTTTTCAAGTATTTCTTTATACCAAATCACATAAAAATTTTCTTTACAAATAAAAATGCATAAATAATTGTGGAAAAATTTAAAAAAAAAAAAAAATACAAAATGAAACTTTAAATATTTAACTTTAAATAATGTTTTCAAGAATATCCATAAATAAAAAATGTAAATACTAGTGAATAACTTTAGTCTTACAAACCAGATAGAAAATTTAAACTCAAAAATTAGTAATCAACATAAGAATCAATAAAAATAATAATCATAAATAGAAACAAAATCAGAGAAACAATTAACATAAAATGTTGAAATCTTAAATTATTCAAGTATTCCTTTATACAAACTCGAATAAAACTTTTCTTCACAAATAAAAATACATAAATAATTTTGAAAAATTCAAACTTCACGAAAATTATACTAATAATATATTATAAGAGTATTATAAGTAAATTAAACAAATACTTGTGAATAACTCAAATTTCACTAAACCATATAGAAAATTTTCAAATCAAAATGTAATAATCAACATAAGAATCAATAAAAGTAATAATTAAAAGAAAGTAGAAAAATAATGAAACATAAAATACAATTTTAATCACCAATCCATCAAAATCACAAATGATTTAAAATATTTAATCTTACAGAACAAAATTAAAATTTCTCTTTATAAAGAAAAGTACATAAATACTTGTAAACAACTTAAAATTACACAAAAACGAAACTGAAATAAAATGAAATTTTAAACATAAACAGAAAATTTACATGTTTTATTCAAATAATAAACCAAAATACAATTTTTAACATTGTAAGGGTAGAGTGGTGGAGAGTATGGCTGGGTAGGGGGCTGTCGGAGGAGGACGCGATGGACCGGCAGACATGGAAAGATCTGATGGAGCAGGAGTTTGGCTGAGGAAACCTTCAAATTGAAGAAATTCTTGACAAAAAAAGAGCTACACACCTATTTTACAAGCCTATATTTATTAGGATCTTTATTATTATTATTATTTCCTTTATTATAATTTCTTAGGTTATTAATTTCGGCAATATATTATTTGGGTATTGCATAACTCTGCAAAAGGGAGCGGCGTGGTCTAGTGGGTAGAGCGCTAGTCTACTGTGCTCCGGGTCCTGGGTTCGAATCCCGGCTGTGGCGGAATATTATTTATTCTGTTATTTCAGCTGAGAGGCGACCCTTCTGGGGTAGACCCAGCCTCTATAAAGTGCGTATCCAAAAATGGGGGAAACCTGGCGGCTGAGCGTGATCTTGGCTGAATCACGTCATTGCAAGGCCGTTGGCCAAGAAACAGTACGAATCTCTGCATGTACTGAGCCCAAAATTTTTTTTTTGTTGTAACTCTGCAAATATAGTTAAGATATATAATCCATATGAATAACTTTTGTTTAAAATTTAAATCTTCTAAATTATTGACTTCCAATTCAAATACATCTGATATTATAATTAAGTGAATGCTCAATAGGTTTTTGAACAATCCATTCGTAATAAGACATAATGACATTAGCTTTGAAGTGCAGCTTAGGACAGAGCTTGGTCCCTAAGGCTCTTACCTTCTGATTCCCTTTTCTCAAATTATTTCCCAGTACAATTACACTTTTATCATTTCCATAATATGCTTTCTTCTCGCTGATCTGGGTAGGAAATCAATCTTCTCCGAGCTTCTTTTTCCTGGTTTCGAAAATTTCCCTCTTCTTTGAGTTAAATTTCTTATTCTTTAAATATAATACGAGTAATGGTTCTTGAAACGCCCTTTATAAGAAAAAAGTATTTCATTTTTACTTTCACTTACTATATATAGTAAGGGAAAGTATTGCGATCGGGAAAATTTTCGAATTCCAGTTTTCAACGGAAATACACATTTTCGGGTCCTCTGAGTCCAAATAACCAAGTCCCGCAAAAAGGTCTGTGGCAAAGTTGGTCTCCCGGGCGTAAACGACAAATATACACTCGAGACGTTACAAAACATTTTTCATCAAAATGAGCTGACCAGAAGAGCCACTTTATACCATGCATTTTGCACCTTTTTTTAGATTTTATTGAAAACGGTTCCGACGATTTTGATTAAACTCGCTATATCGATGTGAAATTTAAAGGGCTTTAATATCATGTAGGTTTTATTCTGATTAAAATGGTCTGACAGAGCTTAAATGCCGATATTTTAAATTTTATTTTTCTAAAGTACCTTTAATTTTGTTTATTCTATAAAAATAACTATATTATCTTGTTACCACTGATGAAATACAGGTAAATATATAAACTGAATGAATTCAATATCCAACTAAAGGAGAAAACTGAACAAATAATTTTTTAATGCAATTTTTTTGATTTTGAACATAGCAACAGTAATATACACGTATGATATACCGTTGGATAGCTAAAGATTTTAGAAAAATCTTATCTAAGGCACAAACTTGTAAAAGTTAATAAAGATGATGAAAATCAGAAACGGATTGTTTTAGATAATAGATTTTTTTAAACACCTGTTTCCATATAAATTCAATTTAATTAATTCTTTAGTAGTTTCACGTATTTTTATCTCTAACTGTATTTGAAAATTCTTTTATTTATTTTAAAAATGGAGATAAGTGAAAGTCGTGTGTTGCCCGCACCGAATTTTTTGTTTGTTTTTTGTACTGTATTTGACTGTTTTATTTTTCCCTTAAATTCAATGCCACATATCTGAAGTGGTCTTATGAGTACATTTTTAATTAATGAGTAGTTTTAATTGATTTATCAGTGATAATTTTTATCGTAATTAAAGTACCTCAGAAGAGGTTCGTATCTCTAATGCGGACCATTTATTTGCCCATTTTAAACAAACACTACGACAGAATAAAATATAAGAATATCATTGAAAAATATCCAAGGATAAAAGTAATAGAAGAAAGAGAAATAAAGAATTATTAAACAAACTCACTTAATGTCTGCCTGCTCCATGCTTTCTCATTATCCAATCCTATCTCGCCTACAGATCCTTCAAAATAAAACATAATAGTTACTATTTATCCCTTTTTTCACAGTCTATCTTGTTCCTCATGTCAGTATCTTGGGACCCATTCTTTACACAATCTATACAGCTAATATCTCAAACCAGGGATAACAGTTAGATAACAATTAGGGATAGCAGTAGAGAAATCTTTGAAATTTACCGAACTTATCAATAAAAAATCCTAAGACACCAAACAAAGTATTTACAAAATGTTCCCACATTTAGATGAAAAATACAGTTTAAGCACTCACAACACAAGCTACTTCTCTAAAAAATCTGGTGCGGGGAACACACGAATCTCACTTACCTCCGTTTTTAAAATCGATTAAAGAATTTTCAAATACAGTTAGATATAAAAATGAATGAAACCATTAAAGAATTAATTAAATTGAATTTCTTTAGTAACATGTGTTTTATTAAAAAATCCATTATATTATTATCTAAAATAATTTATAATACAGAATACAATATTTCGTTTGAGACAGTAGGAAAAGTAGCAGAAAAAACCTACACAATATTAATTTAAAAGTACGTGTTTTGTTCTTTTATGCGTGTATCGCTTAAGTGAAGTTTTATCCTAATTACCAATTCCGTATTTCAGTAACTGATATCATGATACAATACAATACTAGTAGTATACGTTTATAAATATATTTTGGAGAAAAGTTATTTTGGATGATTTTAAATATTTTTGACAATTACCAATGGTTTATTTAATTATTGCACTAAAGATTCGTACTGTCCCTAGGCCAACGGAAGCGCGCTAAAGAAATTTAGGTTTTTCTCACAATATTTGGGTATTCACTCCACAGAGGCAACTGTGACCTATTAAAATCTCGACACCCCAGAATCACACCACGGCTGAATAACGGAATTAATAATTATTCCTTCACACCCAATATTCGAACCCAAGACACGAAGAACTATAGACTAGTACCCTATCCCCTAAATTACACTGCTCCATTATTTCCATTTATCTATTCTAGAAGGCTTCAATTGTCTATATATATATATTTTTTTTTTTTTTTAAATATATTTATTGGTATTTATAACTGTATAATAAAATACATTTAGTAAATGTGATACATGATAAGTTGACGTGATTCATATGTAGAGATACTACCCATTGGCAACTCCCCAAAGACTATGTTAAACAAGAAGGTCTCGGGACCATCTTCTTTTCAGACGTCTCGGAGGATTATCAGGGATTGTAGAGGAAGCAAGGATGGAGTTTTTCATGAAAGGAGTGGTACCTGGTTCGGGCCAAGTCAGCAACAAAGGGAATATTAAGGCCTTTATGGATGAGTTTATTTGTGACAAAATAAGGAGCATTAAGGATTTTTCGAAGGATTTTGGATTGTAAGGATTGGAGACGAGATGAATTTGATGGTTTAGTAGAGCCCCAAATCTCTACTCCGTAAGTCCATATTGGTCTTATGAGAGTCATGTAGATGAGTCTTTTGTACTTAAGTGGAAGGTTTGAGCGTTTGTCCAGTAAGTGTTGAGGTAGTCGAAAACGTCGAGCAGTTTCTTGTCTTTTCAATCTTGTATGAGGGATCCAAGTGAGACGTTTGTCAAGGTGCAGTCCTAGGTATCGGATCTGTTCAACCGGGACAAGAATATATATATTTAATTCCATTTTTTTTTTTTTTTGCATCCTCAATAACGTTTCAACACTCCCTTTCCATCAATGTTGATTGATTATTCCTTAAATTTAAATTTGTTTTTAAGCTAAAACAGAGGTATCATAAACAGTGTTCATTCTAAATTGGTAAGTTAAAAATAAAAAGTTTATGATTGTGGATGTAATTAGTTGACCGTTGAGAATTAATGCAAGGAATTAGTCCGGGTGGCGGTCATTAAATGATACAACTAAATAGTTTCAACTATTTATTGTTTGCCAACGTTTCGACCCCCTTTGTGGGTCATCATCAGGGCTTTTTAGAACTAGAAGTGTGGTGATGAGAAGAGCGTGAGTCTCCTGAAGGTGTAGAAATGATGGCTTGTTGAGATGAGAATGCCTGCTGTTGTTGAGATGTAGATAGTATGTCCGTTGGCAACGGCAACAATAAATAGTTGAAACTATTTAGTTGTTTCATTTAATGACCGCCACCCGGACTAATTCCTTGCATTAATTCTCAACGGTCAACTAATTACATTCACAATGATAAAAAGAACACGGGAACAAAAAGATACATCCACCTCAACTCTCCACCGCAGCGCCAGAATACAAAATCGCAAGCAGGACATACTATCTACATCTCAACAACAGCAGACATTCTCATTTCAACAAGCCATCATTTCTACACCTTCAGGTGACTCACGCTCTTCTCATCACCACACTTCTAGTTCTAAAAAGCCCTGATGATGACCCACAAAGAGGGTCGAAACGTTGGCAAACAATAAATAGTTGAAACTATTTAGTTGTTTCATTTAATGACCGCCACCCGGACTAATTCCTTGCATTAAAAAGTTTATGTTTTACATGTATTAATTAAAACTAAATAAAAATCCAACTATACAAAAACATTTTTGTTTTACTACAAAAGGAAAATAAAATTCAATGCTTTTAAGTAGAGGGAGCAGCCAGGTGCTTTGATATAAAATTTTCAATATTTGGCTTGAATTTACTTGGTGTACGATATTCTTCTATTAATCTGAAAGAAGATGAAAAACCACGGTCCTTTCTTACTATGTATGAAAATAGAAAAGCAATGAAAGAGGTATACCTCATTGGAATTAAAATAGCTAAACGTTATAAAATAATATTAGGCCAGTTCCACCAGTTGTTCTTGTAAATTGTCATTCATTTCTGAAATGTCAAATTAGAGATTGACATTCCACTGAAATAATTCTAAGTCATGGTGTTATAAGTGTGTGTAAAGGACTTTGTAAGACATTATTTTAAAATCTGCTTGTCAACACCGATCATTCATACTGTTGAGTTGTTTCACATGAAATGTCCGTTTTTATAGTTTCTGAAATACATAAAGCATTTTTCAGGTCACTGTTGTTTTCTTCCGAATGCTTATATATTTAAAGTAAACAGTAACTAATCCTCTACCTCTTTATTATAAACATTACTCCAAATATGAACATGGAAACACGCGGTTTTCGAGTAATATTTTTGTACGAGTTCAAACTCGGCCATTCAGCAGCTAAAATATTTGCAAGGCGTTTGGGGAAGGGAGTGTTAATGAACGGACCATTCGCCGTTGGTTTACTAAGTTTTCAGCTGGGGATAACGACTTAAAAAACTTGCCCCGAGGAAGACCTCCGTCCGTAATAGACAACGATGAATCTCAGCACAACTAAATGTAAGTGCATCTACCGTTTCCAGACATTTAAAGTGTATTGGGAAAGTAAAAAAGCTCGATAAATGGGTACCTCATGATCTCACTGAGCGGCAGCAAGACCCCATGTTTCAAAACATACCGTGCAAAAAAATTAAAGAACTGGGCTACGAAGTTCTTCCACACCCACCATATTCTCCCGACTTGTCTCCAACAGATTACCACCTGTTCA
Organism: Piezodorus guildinii; assembly: GCA_023052935.1. Classification (NCBI taxonomy): domain Eukaryota; kingdom Metazoa; phylum Arthropoda; class Insecta; order Hemiptera; family Pentatomidae; genus Piezodorus; species Piezodorus guildinii. The sequence continues at coordinate 8,232,088 of CM041294.1, read as the reverse complement.
GGAATTTAGACAGCTTCGTGAAAGGAAAACTTTTTGAAAATGATGATCAAGTGAAAAGTGCGTTTTCAGATTTTGTTTCACTTCAAAGCTCAGAGTTTTTCAGTTCGGGGATAAAAAAGTTGGAGTCACGTTGGGAAAAATGTGTAGAAAAAGAAGGTGAATACTTCGAATAAAATTATCTTGTTTTCATATCGTATTTTTATTAAAATCCTTTATCTTGAAAATGGACATTTCATGTGACACAACCTGATAGATTATCAAAAATATTTGAGTTGTCAAGAACTGCTTTTAATGTTTTTTTAATTTTTTTTTAAAGACAAGTTTATATTACTTATATGATTTTAACAAAGCTCACTAATGTAAAGATTTAGGTTCATTAGATAAAAAGATTGTTTTATAAAGCATTAGTATAGTAAGTAAACAAATCTATGGCTTACAGTTCATTTATTTTATTCCTTGCCTTTTTTTTAGATTGAACGCACAATTTAAATTTCAAACCTTAATTATTCCCAAGTTAGACAAGAGGCAGAGTATCTAACGACTTTGTATAAAAGTTAGGTTCTCTCGAAAAAAAAAGAATAAATAAAAAAAAAAAAAAGAAAAAGAATTTAGGGAAGTGGGTAACATAATTGAAAGAAGTTGGGAAGAGAATTAACAATTGAAATGCGGAAAGGTTCCACTCGAGAGAATTGCTAATGACTCTGGAATTCATTGAAGTAAGTTGACCTTCTTGTTGCATTTCCATTATGCAGTCATCAATTGTCAAATTAAAATAATATCAGAAAGAATTGTAAGCTAAAACAGAATCCTCATCGTTCGTACTGTACGGTGGTCCACAACAAGTGTTCAGCGGAAACTGGAGGATAGAGGGAGATCCGTAGACGATGTCAGAGTGTCTGCGAGATGCTATTGGAATGTTTTATTAACACTTTCACGCCGGGGTGTCCCACCGGTAGCTCACACTTAACTATCCCGTGGGGTGACGTGCATCACAGGTGGGTGTTTTTAGAAAATAATTTTTTTTTTTCTCAACTTTAAGTTGTAGGAATTAACAATCATAAGGGTTTATTTAATAAATAATTTTAAACTTCCAACATGCTCCCTCAAAGGACTCTTAGCGGTAATTTCATTTGATTACTCTTCTTTAAGTATTCTAATTAGATGTGCGTGATTTTATTTAATACTTTTACCCCCATAAATAAGAATATAATATAATATAATAATTATTTATAATAATCTAACAATTATTTATAATAATAAATAATAACATAAGAATTATTTTTATTCATAATATAAGAATTATTTTTAATCATAATATAAGAATTACTTTTAATAATAATATAAGAATTATTTTTAATAATAATATAAGAATTATTTTTAATAATAAATAATAATATATGAATTATTTTAATATTAATAATAATATAGGAATTATTTTTTTCATATCTGTGTAAATTTTGTTTAGTAAACATTTTTTTTTTCTGTATAACACTTTTATTATTATACTAAAGTCATTGTATTTTAATTAAGTTTTTTTACATACATAGTTCTTCTGTTATATTTTAATACCGACGTTCTCTAGCTCAATAGGTTATATAATATTGTATTTTATGTCATTGAAATTGTATTTCTTTTGTTTCTTTTTAGCCCTGATGATGTCCCACAAAGGGGGTCGAAACGTTGGCAAACAATAAATAGTTGAAAATATTTAGCTGTTTCATTTAATGAACTAATTCCTTCCAGCAGTTCTAAGCATTTCGTTTTTAAAGGATCCAACAGAATATTAGAGAAAGATTTTCAAGAGCAATTTATTTAGATAAACTATCTTTAAAAGGAAGTAAAAGACGATCTGAAAACACTAATAATAATAAGTCCCGTTAATTCCACAATCAACTCGTAACATTTAACCATTTTCGTTTTAAACGCACTACAACAGCCTCCAGTGCTTGGGACATTGATTATGACGAAGTTAGGATGATTCATTATAAATCTAAAAATGAATACAAGGTTACGGACAGCGTTTAACGCAATAACACTTGCGCCGTAAGGAGATTAAACCCGCACACACGTGGCAATAAAACAGGAGCCGAGGGACTAAGCAGTTTACCCGGCAACTGGGGCAAATGTTATTTAGTCCTGGGGATGTCGGGCCTAAAGACGTTAGGGGCTTGGATATCAAGAAGGCAGGCGGTGTCAGCTCCCCTTAGCGCTTCGGCTCTGCTCCTCTCGGGCTCGGCGAACTCCCTCTTATCGTCCTTTTAACCGTCCAAAGTGAAGCAGGAGAACAGGGAGGGGGTTAGCATCATTTAGGTCACTTAGAGCTCTCCGTGGAACTAAACAGAAGGCGGAAATTTGTACAATACTTCCTCTAATTCCTCTAGTTAGTCAGACAGATAAAGGAATTTTCCGTAGTAAGCCTTTTTAAAACGATTGCAAACATTTTTTCGTCGAATTAGCAATGCGCGAAAAGAGATATGTACCATATAATAGAGTCGGCCGTATAATGGTTTTATATAGAGATGAGAGACACACTTTATTTATAAATAGATAAAATAATGCTGCCAAACTTGATTGGGTTGCTATAACACAGCATACCAATTATGTCCTTTAGGAATATTCTTAATATTCTAAATTATAATTTTAAATCCCTAATTATAAGTACAATACATTTTTTTTTCTCTTTTCTATTATTTTTAATTTTTTTTTTTTTACTTTATGTTTTCCTTATTTTTTTTCTTTCTTCATCGTTTCCCATTTTCTTTTAAATATATATTCCATACATATAACCAAAAATTAAAAAAAAAAAAAAATCGTATATAAATCATAAAATACCACATCAAAACTCATACCATCATATAAAAAAAACAAAAAAACAATACAACAACAAAGCACTTAGCATCCAAAATCGATATCTATATGTAAAATACTATATAAAAATTAAAATATAAACAACTATGGCTAAAGTGCTAATGCATATGCATGCCCCTCCAATTATACCTGTTATGAGTAGGTGTGATAGTGTATGATTCCCAGGGAGTCGAGAACCACACTTTCAGCTATCCTTTGCTACGTCCTTTATATCGACACCTATGTCCTCCATGAAGCTCCTTGTTGAACCTGGTACAGTTCCGCGGGCTCCGAACCAAAGGCCTTTTACGTAGAACTCTCTCTCGCCAAAGCTCTCGCGGAACTTTTCCTTGAGGAAAGGGATACATTTTTCGTAGATTTCTCTCTTTTCCCTTTCCACTTTACTTGCCTGTTCAAGGTCGTTGGATTCATATCTCACAATAGGATCCTGAATGACAGCCGAATTTCCGGTCTTAGGAAATGCCACGATATCAGCATATCGCGTGGATCCATCCGTATCCACACAGTAAACTTCCTCGAAGCAGGCAAAATCTCTTTCTTTAAGGAGCCTCATCAACTCATGCTTTACTCTATGGTGACAGCGTGTTATCAGGAAGGAGTTATTGGGACATTTTCCCAGCACGTGAGCTGGTGTTTCTGGCTCTCTTTCGCGACAGAGGGACCCAACATCTATAACCTGTCCGCTGACACCTGGGACTCCACGCAGGGGTGCATAATTTATATTAAGTTTCAGGGCATTGGACCATTCAGACCCCGAAAGTATCTGCTTTTTGTACATACATTCTCGTGCATAGTTAAAGAGATAATCCTGAAGAACTAATTTGGCTATTTTAAAATGACTTAGTTGACGTAATTGTTGGATCACTGTGTTCATTAAAGTAATAGATAACAACTGATTTACTCTCACACTCTCTTCCAAGTGATTCATTATTTATTGATAGTTTATTCCATTATATAATTCTGTCGCAAGGATGCAAGGGGAAGAACTGCCCAAAAGAGCTTTGGAAACCCCCATTCACAGTACTCGAGGAACCGGTAGGCCAAGGCTGCGATGGATTGATGGAGTGGCGGCGGACGTACGGAGCCTGTTGCGAGTCAGGAACTGGAGAGCGGCAACACAGAATGGAGGCGGCTCGTTGAGGAGGCCAACATCCACCAAGGGTTGTAGAGCCACGCAGATAGATAGATATATCTTTTTTTTAGTTTATTTATTGGAATTTACAACTGTATATATAATAGAATAGAACTAGTAAATAGGGGTGGGCATAATCGAATGATCGTCATAATCGGATGAACGGACTTCGATGATTTAAATAATCGAATGTGTATAATTATGGTATTAATTAAATAAATATTGATTAAACTTTGTCGGCAAAACATCAAAAGGGCCCCCCAGCGGTACCAGAAACCTCTGGTAGTTTCCCCCCAGCGGCGGCCAACAAGAATATTAAGATTGGTGAAAAGATAAGAATAATAGCACAAAGGCTATACCGCAAACCGGGGCACTTCCCATATCGGTCCACCCGAGTTGACGAGAATGAGAGAGAAGAACCGAAGAGTCAGTCAAGTTTTATCCTCAAGAAGAGTGAGTCGGGTTCCATCTACAAGACGAGGAGGTGGCCGTCGGGGTTCTGAGAGCAGCTGGAGGATGATGCCGAGAAAGGCTAAGACTGATTTCACCTTCGCCAGCCGGTTAAGGGTTTCAATGGTATATCGTTATTTGTAATATTGTATGGCAAAGGTAGTAGAGAAAATGTCCCTCAGTATTCTCAATCAGAGTTTTAGGCAATATGTGAATATAATGATATGTGTAAATTAATAATTATAGTAATGTATTAATTGAATCTTGTTTACTTTAATCTTACCCTGCATTCCACCTATTGGATTGGTAAACACGATACCTTTGGAAAGGAGATCCATGGTATCATTAAATATAGTTTATATATTGACTAAATATAGTAAGAAAGCTAGTTTTTGAAGCTACCGCTGCCTTAGAAAAGCAGCAGGTCAAAAACATAGCATTTAAATGGGGAATCGAATAATCGACTGATTAGTATGCATTGTGAGAGACGATATGTGACGATATAATTGCCGTCTGTATAGTGGCTGAGCCTAGATGCAAATATGCATATAATTTATGAAAAAAAATTCGAATATCCGAGCTAGTTATAATCCCTCGATTATCGTCAAAGAGTTCAGTATCCAAACCGATTAATCCGATAATCGCTTAATTCGAATGATTGAAATAATCTAATGATCCGATTATCGTCATTCGATTATGCCCACCCCTACTAGTAAATGTGAGCAAAATATAAAAAAGGCATGAAAAACATGTAGAGAAGCTTGTTTTGGAAGCAATTTAAAAATATTCTAAACTAGATGGTCTCGGGGCCATCTCCTTTACATACGCCTCGGAGGATTAATGCGGAAGAAAGGATTAGAGTGAGGATGGAATTCGTCATGAAAGGAATGATATCTGGTTCGGGACAGATCAGAAACATACGGAACTTTAATGCCTTTGTGGATATTCTTTACAAAGTAGGGAGCATTGAGGATTTTATGAAGGATTTTGGATAGTAGAAAATGGATAAGGGAATTAGATGGTTTAATAGTGCCCTAATGCTCTACTCCGTAAGTCCATTTAGGCCGTATGATAGTCATGTAGATGAGCCTTTTGTAGTTATGTGGTAAATTAGAACGTTTGTCTAGTGTTGGAGTAGCCGAAAACGAGCAGTTTTAGACTTGTTTTAGGGTTTCAAGTAAGGCGTTTGTCAAGGTGTGGTCATAGATTTCGGGACTGTTTAACAGGAACTGGCGGAATATTATTGAAGGACACTGAAGACAGGATGTCATAAGTTATATAATTTTAATGTTGGAATTTTATCATTTTTTTTTAATGTAAAATAATGTCAGTAGGAACCTGTGTCCACGCCTAGGAGGTAAGTCCGATTTTTTTTCAAAACGTCCGGAGGATTTTTAAACCATATAATCAAAACGGGATTCACTCACAACCTACCACTGTTGGCCACTCACAAAAATAAGCATTGGAAGCGATGTTCAGGGGAGGTGGGTAGGCTGGGTGGGTTAGTGCGCGTTGCAAGATTGTAAAGGTTGGATTAAAAAGATTACGAGTTCATGCTCTGTGCCGAAGGAATTTTAACTCGGCATTAATCCTCTGCCTTCACAACATGATCCAAGAAATTCCCGAATAGCCTTAAAAGGCAAGGTAGGAGAGAAAATATATATGTCCCTAGCGCTTAACTGTCATTGAGAATCACGGTGTTAAATGGTAAGAAACTATGTGGTGAGGACAAAGCCCTCCGTGGCCTGTGGTGTCAACCAAAGAGAATACTAATAATGCAGTTTTGATGTTTTTCGAGATTCCTCTGAACTGAACGCTTAAACCTGTAAAAAAAAAAAAAAAAATCGTCGTTCTACATCTGTGTATCTATACACCTCCAGTCCAACTCTGAACATTTCTAGTAATAATAATAATAGGCCTACCGAACCCGAAGGCTCGATGCCGATACCACCAAACTTCGCCTGTCAAGCCCAAGCCCCCGAGATCAGCCTTAACGCATTCCTCCCATCGACGCTTCGGCCTACCTTTCGGACGTCTACCAGTCGGTTCAGCGAATACCAACTTTCTCGGAATCCGTTCTTCACCGAACCCAACAACTTTACGCGTCCATTTGACTCTCCGCGATGCTATCAACTCAATTATATTCACAGAGTACAAGCTCCGCAAATCCGCGTTGTGTAACCTTCTAAACTCCCTAGTGGCCTCATCTCTCTTCGCACCAAATATTTTACGCAGTACCTTATTTTCAAAAACCTTAAGCCGTTGTTCATCGTTTAAAGTAAGCGGCCACGTTTCAAATCCGTAAAGAACCATCGAAAGAATAATAGTTGTTTATTATCTAAGGCCTGGGGCGTTCCAGGGGAGTTTTGACAATAATAAAATAAATAATTGATGGGCTGGGTTTTTCAATGATTAGTGGACTGTATTAATGAATGGTATATTTTGGTTACTATTGCTACATATGGTATGGAGGGGTTAGTACCTTAACCTGTTGTACATATCTGTATTTTCTCTGTTTCTTCTTCCCCTCGTCCTCTCCCTTCTCGGCCCATGGGTAGGCCGGCTCCTATGGGCTACTCCTCCATGATGAGGTAATTCCTAATGTAATGATGTAATGAAAAATGTCTTACACTGTTGGGCACATGTGCTCACTTGACTACAAGTCTTTGTCGCCAATTGCCACTTGCATGGGGGTCTTGCCAATACTTGCCAATTTTGGCAGAGGTCCCTTCCTCTGGATGCCCCTAGATGGCGTTGTTATGACACTAATGAGGACAGTGTCTGCTAGATGGCAGCATGAAGTGTTAAGGACCGTGTTCCCTTAACAATAATTTTATAAATTCGAATCTTTAAGTTTTTAGACAGAAGCCGCGAGCTAATTAATTTAGCAACTGAATGGGAAATACGTGTTATTGTATTTCCCACCTTTAACCGGGCTTTTATTTCTTCCTGGATTTCATTTTTTCTTGTTATCATTGAACCTAAATACTTGAATTTCTCTACGTGTTCAAATGTATGCCCTGATACATCAATATCACCAAGATCGCCACCATTTCTGCAACTAATCATATTTTTCCTCTTATCGGTATTTAATTCGAGTCCTATTTCTTTACCGGTTTTCATTAACACACTTGTATTTAGCTGTATGGTTTCCGTGTCTTCACCTAGCAGTACCAAATCATCGGTATACCCCAAAACCGGAATCTTATCTCCCAGATTTAAACCTTTCTCGGTACACATCACCCTTTCTAAGACATATTATAAAGCTAAATTAAATAAAACAGGTGAAACTTATGCCTCCTGAACATTTCTACATGATAATAATCTATCAGTTGAATTTTATATTATGTAACTGAGCTTCGAAAGATGTAGCAAAGCTTCTATTTCTTATATTGCTACTAAACGAGAAAAGTAGAAACGGAAAATATTAGTAAGCGTGATTAGAGATTGCCAAATATAAGAACAAATATCAGCTGCTGTGCTGATGTCTATCTAGATATACCGAAAAATGGGGTGAATAAGAACAGTGGTGTGAAAGGGAACAAAACTTCAATATTATTTCAAAGTGGTCTGAAAGCCAGTTACTTTACCGTGAAGGAATTAATTTTAGTTTTATTGTTTGACCAACCTGTAAATAATACGATAATATGTTTTTTACTTTCATTTACTATATATAGTAAGGGAAAGTATTGCGATCGTGAAAATGTTCGAATTCCAGTTTTCAACGGAAATACACATTTTAGGGTCCCCTGAGTCCAAATAACCAAGTCCCGCAAAAAGGTCTCTGTGTGTTTAGTAACTCCCGGGCAAAAACGGTACATCCTATGAAACTGAAATTTCATATTTAAAACAAATATACGCCCGAGACGTTACAAAACCTTTTTCGTCAAAATGAGCTTACCAGAAGAGCCACTTTATACTATGCATTTCGCACCTTTTTTCGATTTTCTCAAAAACGGCTCTAAAGATTTTGATAAAACTCGCTATATCGAGGTAAAAGTTAATGGGTTTTAATGTCATGTAGTTTTCATTCGGATTAAAACGGTTTGGCAGGGCTTAAATGCCCATATTTTAAATTTTCTTTCTCTAAAGTACCTTTCATTTTGTTGATTATATAAAAATAACTATATTATCTTGTTAGCATTGATAAGTAATAGCTAAATATGCATGTTGGGTGAATTCGAAAAACAACTGAAGGAGAAAACAGAAAAAAATATTTTTTCAATGCAATTTTTTAACTTAAGAACAGTAATATACATGTATAACATACCGTTGGAAAGCTAAAGATTTTAGAAAAAATATTATCTCATACACAAACTTTTAAAAGTCAATTGAAAGTGATGAAAAACCGATAAAACTAAGTGATTATTTTAGGTAATAATATTACAGATCTTTTAATAAAACACACGTTTCTATAGAAATTCCATTTAATTAAATGTTTAATGGTTTCACTTTTTTTTTTATCTCTTACTGTGTATTCTTTAATAGATTCTGGAAACGGAGGTAAGTGAAAGTCGTGTGTTGCCCGCACCAGATTTTTTTTTGTAATAATTTTGACTTATTTTAGTGTCTATGAAAAACTGTACCAGTTTCTACGAAATTTTTCTTTCCCACAAACTTTACCTGTAAATATGAAACTGTTATCTATATAGCTTCTTTAGTATCTGTGTACTGTTCTTCAAGTTGTCTTCTTGCATAAAATCTCTTGCTCAATATATTATTTGCCACAGTTTCTTAGCAACAGTTTTTGAAAGTTATGGCATCCACAATATCTGAAGTGTAGGGTAAATGGGAACACAGCTGTTTTCTGTTCGCATTCACCATGAACCTGGATTTGTACCATCATCCAAAAATTATGACATTTCTGAGAATTTTCGACTTTATGATGAAGGATAAGTTAAACGAAGGTTAAAAAAAAAAAAAGTTTGAGTTAAAAAGAATCAAGCAAACTTATAGGTTCGTCCAAACCCAAGAGGACGGTTATTTTAGCCCTAGTGAAGTTATATTGAAGTTGAAAGAGCGAATCGGATCTTCTAAATCTGCCAGATTCTTGGGGTCTTTTTCATTTATAAATGATCTAAGTGCATACACCATTTACTGACATTTCTTCTTCTTCCTAGAGAAGCTTGATGCTTTGGAACTTTTTTAGAATGTAACAGACCTAATTTCTAGAATATAAGTGAACAAAGTGACCTATTTTAGAACATAATTACCTAATTTCTATTTTAAAAATATTTCAAATAGAAAAAGTAATTTATTAAGCATTTTAAACTGTTCTCATTCACCCCACATGTCGTAAATGGAAACACAATAACACGTTCTACATCGTTCGTATTCACCTCAACTGTAGGATGAATGGAAAAAGTTTTATATATATATATATATTGTTATTGGAAGTGGTCATGAGGTCAATAAGGACAAGGCCTGGAGGATGTATTTATCACAGACTGACGCAACATCTAGCCTTTGCAGATGATCTTGTGATAACCGGAAGAACAACCAGTGCTTTACTTGGAGCTTTCGAGGAGTGCGAAGTGGCTGCGAGGAGAACAGGACTGATCATAAATACGAAAAAAACTAAGTATATGAGGATCAGCAGGGAAGAAGGAGGAAACAGGTATATCGAGGGGGCTGGATATAGTTTCAAGAGAGTACCACAGTTTAAGTATCTAGGCACTGTTATCACAGAGAACAATAAGATAAGAGACGAAATTAAAGCAAGGATAACAGCTGGCAATAGATGCTGTTGGTCTCTTCTGAAAATATTTCAGAACAGGAATATATCCAGAGAACTGAAGATAAGACTATATTGTACTGTCCTTCAGCCAGTGGTCATGTACGGAAGCGAGTCCTGGACATTAACACGCAATGATGAAAGACTACTAAACATGTGGGAAAGGAAAATTCTCAGAAAAATCTTTGGTCCTACAAAAGAAGGAGATCGTTGGCGAATGGAGACGAATGAGGAAATTAGAACTCTGTATCAAACACCTGATATAGTTGCCAAGATCAAGAGTGCCAGAATAAGATGGCTGGGGAATGTACAGAGAATGGAAAGTAGGAGGCTGCCTAAAATGATGATGGAGGGACACCCTGGTGGAAAGAGGAGCAGGGGCAGACCTAGACTTCGTTGGCTGCAGGACGTAGAGGAGGACCTTCGGTCGTTAGGAGTCAGCGGATGGAGAAGAGCTGCCGAAGACAGGTCAGAATGGAGGTGGATCGTTGTGGAGGCCAAGGTCCTACAAGGACCATAGCGCCGATAGATATATATATATATATTTTTTTTTTATTATTTTTTTTTTTTCAAAAACAAATACCCAGTATATATATAATAGAGGGGATGTGGACCTAAGATTTTATTTATTGCTCAATTAATTGAAATAAAAAATAAATTTGTTATATTGCTCAAGATACCATAGTGTTCCTATTCTCCAATTTTACGGTATAAACCCATTAACCCTTATCACAGTAATCATACTGCTATTATCTTAATATAATTTTTTTATTTTTTATTTTATTACTTAGTTATTATACCTATTAAAATAGGCATGAAAAGGAAAATGGCTCACATCTCATTATATTACTAAAAGACATGCATCAATCTCTTAAACTTTGAATGTAGTATTATATTTTTTTTGTTATTATTATTTTAACCTCCGACTAGATCAACAATCTCCTATTAACTATTATTAGTGATATATTGGAAGACAACATTGTTGAGCATAAGCAAACATTGCCTGAGCCGTGGATTAGTGGTGATAATCCAAACTAATATATAATCCAATTAATGTAACACCATTATATATATTGATATTTTATTTAAAAAGTATAAAGGATATTGCCTGGTATCCGACCATATACTTAAAAATCAATCACCAGAATTATACACCATTGTTTATTCAAGATATCCTCTTCGTCTGTTTTTTTTTTTTGTTTTTTAATACCATTATTATAAAGAGTTAGGGGGTAAAGAGTTGAAAACATAATTGGATTTATTAATTAACTGATCAACGAATAACAACTAGATGCAATTTAAACTTATGAAATAAATAAACTTAAAAAGTAATAATTTTTCTGAGGAAATGTTTTCATTCCCAACTTGAAGTAAAATATAATATTTAATGTTTTTTTTTTTAAAGAAAACGTGTAAAATATATTATTATGATTCATTTCCTGAGAAAAGAACCTTTTAGACTTTTTTTCTTGCTGTGTAGCTAACGAGGCAACGTTCCAGGCTATTTTAGGACCATTTCTAAGCTTTATTTTCTTGTCCAATTTATTTTGGAGAAATACACGTATTACGAAACAAATATCAGTGTTTTACTCGTGTAAATCTCATAGTACAAAAACTATTGAGTTGTTTCTCATGAAATGTCCGTTTTTATAGTAATTCTGAAATACATAAAGGATTTTGCAGGTCTCTGTTGTTTTCTTCCGAATGTTTACATTATTTAAAGTAAACAGTTACTAATCCTTCTACCTTTGTGTTATAAACATTAGCTTCCCAATCAAGGAAGGGAGTGTTAATGAACAGACCATTCGCCGTTGGTTTGCTAAGTTTTCAGCTGGGATACCGACTTGGAAAACTTGCCCCGAGGAAGACCTCCGTCCGTAATAGACAACGATTTCCTCAAAATTTACAGTAGAAGGAAACCCCTACAAACAGTTAAAGGGCTCTCAGCAAGTGCATCTACCGTTTACAGACATTTAAAGTGTATTGGGAAAGTAAAAAAGCTCGATACATGGGTACCTCATGATCTCACTGAGCGGCAGCAAGACACCATGTTTCAAAACATACCGTGCAAAAATTGAAAGAACTGGGCTATGAAGTTCTTTCGCACCCACCATATTCTCCCGACTTGTCTCCAACAGATACCACCTGTTCAGGAATTTAGACACTTCGTCAAAGGAAAAATTTTTGATAATGATGATCAAGTGAAAAGTGCGTTTTCAGATTTTGTTTCACTTCAAAGCTCAGAGTTTTTCAGTTCGGGAATAAAAAAGTTGTGTGTCGTTGGGAAAAATGTGTAGAAAAAGAAGGTAAATACTTCGAATAAAATTATCTTGTCTTCATATCGTATTTTTAATAAAAATTCTTTACCTTGAAAACGGACATTTCATGTGACACAACCCAATATCTCTAATAGACAGGTATACACAGAGCGCATGTTGCTGACATTACCATGGTTACGAAATCAAAGGTTTTCACCCCTACCGAAAATCGCATAAGAAGTTTTCACTTAAAAAGTTTTAAGATAACGGAAATGAAGGTCGGTAAAACTAACTGATTGATGCAGATAATAATATAATAGATTATCAAACCAGAAGCAAGGTTACACTAATGCTAAATGATATTTAGTTTATTTTAAAGTTATTAAATTGATCTTAACAACGAGTCAAATGAAAGTCGTGTGTTGCGCGCCCCAAATTTTATTTCCTTGTTCTTAACGGTTCTATATTAATGTTATTATTAGGGTGTATAGGAAGTTAAGGACATTAAGCGCTAATTTAATTGGTGGCAGGTGAGGCAGAGTGATTTGTAAAGGCAATTGTTTGAAGAAGGGCACTCAGCTTGGCGGTAACAGGATCGGCATTGACTCATTGGAGCCAGCCATCCATCTTGTTCCCCTCCACATCACTAATCTCTCTTACATTCACCATTGTATGTATCCTAATTCACTCAGTAGTGGCTCTTTGGAGAGCCTTGTATTACAAGTATAGTTGCTAAATTAGCAATGTGCTAATGTGTTTTTAACATACATGCTAAGTGTTCTGTTTCAGAAAAAGAGTGTAAACATATAATTGCACACAATATATGACTTTCACTTACCTAGGTTGTTAAAAACAATTTAAGAACTTTTAAATAAAGCTAGGATTCAAAAAAATGTTTAAAGCATTAGATTCAGAATATGCGTTAGATTTTTTTTTTTTTTTTTTTTAATAACTTCTTTATTTAAGTCGAAATACAGACATTTTGCAGTGCAAATGGAAGTCACTATCCCACTAAGGTAAGCCCGTGTGTGAACAAAGAGTTCACCTGCGACAATTCAATAAAAGTACAATAACAAACATCAACATAATACACGAGTAAGAAACAATACAATACTTGAATAATATTACAAAATATAACACAATTTTTTAAATAAAATCAATAACACACAACACAATAGGAAACAATATAATACTTAAAGATATAAATACAATTATAGAGAAACAGTAACTTGATTGACTAAACCAAAAAGCTATAAGGAATACATATACATATACAATATTGTAAATACAATAAAAAAAATTAAGAAAAACAATTTCTGCCCGGATACACAATACAATGTCGAGAGCTGAACTGCGTGTAATGCCACTGGTGGACACTGCTGCATCCCTGGTGTTCCATATAAGTTTTCACCCAGCGATATTGTTTTGGCGTCACGGAACCGAACTTCTGTTACTTATTATTAATATATATATATATTCTATTTAATTTGAAATATTAGTTTATCATTTAAATTGTATACATTACAACAGGTAAATTTTATATATTAAATTTAAGGAAAATAAATAACAATATATCCTGGATCACTTGTAGGTGGCTAGCGAACAGCCTCCATGGCAAAGGTCACGTGTTCAACCTCGGTGGTCCAGTATTATTAAAGGAGTAAAAATCTTAGTTAGACCTCCTCGAGGGACATTTAAAAGGTTAAATGGTATCCTAATAAAAACTTGATTAGCAAAATAGGACTCCCCTGTAGCATCGTCCGATAGCCATAGTTTGCATAAAGTACGTTAACGAATAAACAAACAAAAAAAACAAATAAATCCTATAAAACACATATATAATTGTATCTCGCTTGGCAGTCACTTATTATGGTTTAAAATTAAGTGGAGCCTCAAAATAATTGTGTAAGTTTTTGTCTGGTCATGTGAATTTAAGAAGTTCTATAGCCAATAATGCGTCCACCTTATTACCAAAACGACGAAATCATTAAGGTTTTTCAATTTCCGTTGTAAAAACCTAAGCCAAAAATAAGATTTTGAACGTATTTTGCTCTTTTTTTTTTGTGTATGTATTGATATATTTAAAATAATTTTAATTTTTATGACATTTTTCGAATATTCTTAAAAAAATCACCTAGTCGATATATAAAACCCAAAGTCTCCTTAAACTATCTAATAACGATTCTTAAGTACGGTAAAGGCAGGAAAAGATAGATATATAAATATTTTAATAAGAATAATTAGTTACAGAGACATTTCCTGAAATAATCGACAAATCTTATAAATTTTCATGATATAAAAGTGAGCTAAAAATTTGCGAATCATACCATATAAAGTGGATTTTTTTTTTTTTTTTTCTAGGCCCCATGGGAGTTGGGGGTTGGAAATCGGAAATAGAGGAAGGAATATGGGATCTCTTTTTCTGCATTACATGCATTATAAGAGGGGAGAGAGGATACAATAATTTTTGGTATATGGGAGCGAATGGGAGTCACGTCTAGTGATGGGGATCACTAGTCTTTCTGAGTCAGTTAGTCAAGTTATTGGTTTCTCAGTCTAGTCTGAGGGTCCGTACATAGTTTTGCCAGCGCTGTTGCCTTCCTGTTGGAGTTAGTGGGTTCGTGCAGTACCGGAGACTATCAAAGAATTTGATATGTCTCCGGGAGATGAACTCCGTCACGGTCGGAAGTTCGAAGGTGTCGTGTATTTGGTCTGTCTTCGTCCTCTGTTGAGAAGTATGCCTCACTATTCGTCTCAGTACTCCATTTTGAAACTTCTGCAGCTTTTTTGCTATGGTTAAGTGGATTTACTAATAAACAAAATGACGTTTAAAATGGGTGATATATCTTAGTTAGAACGAGAATTCCTGACTTTTGTCCCCAAAAAACGTTTGGAACCACTGTGCGTCGGCAAAATTAAAATATGAAAAAGACTGACTACCGATTATTTCCACCAATGGTAATTTCTACAGTCGACTAGACATCCTCAACATCTAGAGATTAATTTTTAGAAATTTAATATTCTGAATACATATTAATGTTTCGGCATCTCTAACGGCGCCTTTTCTCTTCCATATAAAGCTCTTTGTGATGCGTGCCTCCTTGCGGTGCGGCTGGATTACCTTATATCGATAAAGGCTAGGAATAGGGGAACTAAAACGAAACCCTCTGGGGCTAACTACCTTAGTTGTATCTTGACGGGGCAACCCGACCCAATCACCTATATAATATCAGGAGAAAGGCTTCACACGGAAAATACTACCCTGAAGGACAAGTCGGGCAATCGGATTCCAGGGTGCCCGGCAGCGAGAAGCGGAGAGGTGGTGAATCGGAGCACCACAAGAATCAAAACCAAAAATTCAGATTAAAGAAGAAAAAACATTTAAAACAAAAATGGAGCAATCAGAGTCACCAATAGCTTTAGATATCTGGGGGAAATTATTTGTAATAATGGATCCGAGAGAAATGATATGGAGGAGAGGCTGGTCAAGATGGAAAGACCCAGCTTTGCTACCAGTGGCCTATACTGTAAAAAGGCTCTTTCAATAAGAGAGAAAATAAGGCACTATAACAACGTTGTCAAACTGGTTATTATGTATGGAATGGAGACCGCTCCTCTTCCTAGCTTAAGGAAACTTTTGGGAATTGAGAGGAAGATTTATGGGCCAGTAAAGTTACCTGAGGGATATAGGCTCAGGCCTACCAGAGAACTTTACAAAGAAATGGATGACCTGGAAACGGACATTAGGTTAAGGAGGCTGCGTTTCTACGGGCATATGGTAAGGATGAGCCCGAACAGAATAAATTAAGAAATCTTAGAAAAAATGTGGGGATATAAAGGGGCCGGAGGATACATTCAGCAGATGAGGAAAGAGATAGTGAGGTTGGGATCTCAACACAGGATTGTGTCAATAGAGATGAATATAGCGAAAAATTGAGGAAGATAAAAGTCCTTGTGGGTGCCAAAGAGGTGAGAAAGGGGAGAGTATGGAGCGAGGAACAGAGAAAAGTTCAATCTGAGCGAATGAAGAAGAGAAGAGAAGAGAGAAAAAGAGTGGAATGTGTGTGCAAAGTTGGAGGAAAATGATATTTGCGTGGTCTTAAAGGCCGTTTCGCGACAAAAAAAAAAATTCTGAATACATAATATTTAATTAAAAAATTATTCAATACGTTTAGGCCGGCCTCTCTATCTTGCCTCGGCTCCTTCTATCGATGAACAAACTCAAGAGAGAGCCTACTAAGGAATGGCCAATATCTGGACAATAATAGAGAAGGGACGTTTAAGCCAATCCCATTAGCTATTACAAAAACCTTGGGCCAAGCCAATACAATAGAAGAGCTGCTATTGGTTCCTTCCATCTATCCACTTCCATTCCTCAGATGAATTGCTAAATTAATTCACATTATCTCGAGGAAATCAATTTGCTTAAGAGGATCCTTCCCTTTCTAGAATTAATTTGCCTGCTCGGTCGTGAAAACGGTATACCATCAGATGGCTCATTGTGTTTGGTTTACAACGAGATAGATTCTTTACACCGAATCTTAGGTCGAACCGAGCATTTATAAGATATCGCCAAGGAATAGCTACTGTTATTAAAAGATATATAGAGCACTGATAAGAATTATAAACAAACTAATGGACCTAAATTAAATGAAATAATAGGTCAAGATAGATTTTTCCTTGGACTCCTGTTTGTATTTCTAAATTGTTTGATACAACATTTCCCTTAATATTGACTGTTCAAATGCACTAACTTATGCTAAAAACAAGAAGCGAAATATGAGGTGCTCAGGCTCATGGACAAATTTATTAAAATTATTTTATTTTATTGGAGTACAACTGACATTGACACATATTTTAAGAGGACATCTGATTCAGCAGTGCTCAAAGCAAATAAAGATGCGTAACTGAATACTAAAATACTTATTCCATGGTATATTTCTTCATTATAAAATTATAGTTAAATAAAATCAGTAAAAAAGTTAATTTTTGTTTTAACTACGAAGTAACTGATGTAATAATAGCGAAATACATTTATTAAAATTTGAGTTTTCTTTTTGTCCAATGCTTAAGCATTACCCATGAGCTAGACTTTTGTACGGTTTCCTTAAGACAGATAAAAATAAAAGGATTACCGAACCCGAAGGTTCGATGCCGATACCACCAAATTCCGTTGAAACACTTCTGTCTACCTTTCGGACGCCTACTTGTCGATCAGCGAATACCAATTCTTCTCGGAATCCGTTCCTCACCGAATCCGACAATTTTACGCGCCATTTGTGTCTCCGCGATTAAGACAGATAATGTTAAATAATTAAGACTCCAACAAAAACTATTTCAAAATTTCGTTTATTTTCTCTAAGAATTAGGAATATGATATTTTGTTTTAAGTATGAGGTTTCCTTTTAAAACGTTAATTATTGAATTTTCGGAAAATCTAAATTATTCTTCAATATAATCTACAGATCGGTTCAGAGAACGTCAGCTGAACTTTGTTTAGCCTTTGTAATACTACGTGTGTGATAATGTTTGTTAAGCAGTAAACTTTAGCATACATAACATAACAAGCATCGAAGAATTTAAAATTTAAAAATTAATTTTAAAAAAAGGCAAGCTATTAAAAAAACAACTAAACAGCTTATTCAAGGTTGTACATTTGAACTTGAGGTTGTACATTTGAGATAGCCCAATAAATACCAATTTGGGAAGCATAGTACATTTTGATTTATCCTCTGCTTTGTTTTATAAATAAAATTATGTAATATTGTAAAAATTGTTTCAATGAATGTTTCTTTGATGATTAAATTAAGTGCAAAATCACTTTTTGATGATTAAATACACGCAAAATCCCGATAATCATGGAGCAATGATAAAAACATGATAAGGACTCTCTCGAAGAACACCTTATCTAAATTGTGTTTTATTTTTTAAGTATTGTAAACTTTGCTATTTTGGCCTCAGAAAGCACCTGAGAAGTGCCTACCTCACCCGTCGCACAAAGTGCCTTTTGTATAAGACCCTCATTAGGCCCGTCTTAATTTATGGATCTGAGACGTGGACCCTCACTGGTAAAGAGGAGAGGGATATCCTCATATTTGAAAGAAAAATCTTAAGAAGGATATTTGGGCCAGTTAAGATCGGGGAAAGCTGGAGGCGGAGGACAAACTTGGAGATCTACCGGATCTATGGCGAAGCTGATGTGATGAGGTTAATCAGCTTAGGAAGACTGCGATGGGCTGGCCACGTAGTACGGATGCCAGACGATGAAATTCCCAAAAAGCTGCTGGATGGGAGGCTCCACCGGACAAGGGGAAGAGGAAGACCTCGGCTTAGATGGGAGGACACCGTTGCCAGGGATGCTCTTCGCCTACTTGACGCCCGCAACTGGCGAGCGGCTGCTCAAGACCGAACCATCTGGCGAAGACTTATTGAGGAGGCCAAGGACCACATCGGTCTGTAGCGCCACGGATGATGATGATAAACTTTGCTAATTAAGGTCAAGGTAAGCAATTGCTTGATGTTTATTATAATTAAATTAAATTTCTTAGAAAAAAAAACAAAACACGAAATAACAGGGAAATCGTGTTTGTTTATTTATTTAACGTTACTTTATGCTACTATGGCTAATCGGATGATGCTATAGTGGGAGTCCTAAATTTTGCCTATCCAGGTTTTATTAGGATAGGGATCTTTAACGAACCTGACATTGCACAGGCTTGCGACCACCTTTTAACGTCCCCTCCGAAGGACGGCATAACTAAGGATTTTTTACTCCCATTAAAAAATCCTAGGACCACCGGCGGATTCGAACCTCTGACCTTTGGCATAGGAGGCTGTTATGCTAAACACCCAGCTACCAATGATGCCAGGGAAATCATGTGACCTTTGTTGCAGAAGGGAAACCCTAAATTTCAGAATAAATTAATAGAAACATTTGTGCAGCTCTTTCAGGGTCGGAATAACTTATCGTTATATAATGCAAATTCACAACTCATGCTAATAGTATATGCATATAGTAGCTACTTTAATAATTCACATAAAATATAATCTAGTAAATGTATAACACAATACTTTAGGATATGTTCATTCAGTATTCTAATTCTGGATTAAATCAGTAATAATGTAATAATAATAATTGGCTTACAGAACCCGAAGGTTCGATGCCGATACCACCAAAGTCTGCCTACACAGACTCGTCTAATGTTCTCCGTTCAAGCCCAAGCCCCCGAGATCAGCCTTAACGAAATCCTCCCATCGACGCTTCGGCCTGCCTTTCGGACGCCTACCAGTCGGATCAGCGAATACCAACTTTCTTGGAATCCGTTCCTCAACGAGCCCAATCACTTTACGCGCCCATTTGAGTCTCCGCGATGCTATCAACTCAAATATATTCACAGGGTACAAGTTCCGCAATTCCGCGTTGTGCAACCTTCTAAACTCCCCAGTGGCCTTATCTCTTATATCACGGCCTTCGGACCAAATATTTTACGCAGTAACCTTATTTTTGAAAACCTTAAGCCGTTGTTCATCCTTCAAAGTAAGCGGCCATGTTTCACTTCCGTAAAGAACCGTCGGAAGAATAATAGTTTAATAAATTCTAACCTTTAAGTTTTCTGATAGAAGCCGCGAGCTAAGTGACTTAGCAACTGAATAATAACACGCATTTCTCACCTTTAACCGGGACATTATTTCTTCCTGGATTTTATTTAATAATTCCTTTAAGTTATAATATAATTCATTAAAAAAAAACACTTATTTTTTTAACGTCGCCATTAATTTTTTTTTCCTGTCAATATTATTAAGAAAGAAAATTTTAATATGTCCAATTTTATAAAAGTGCCTTTGTTTATAAATTTCATCTTGCTTCTGATTCATTTTATTCTGTGATTTTTTAGCTAGTTTTCGAAGCAATAGTGTTAAAGATATTTTATTATTCAAAACATTTTAATTGTAACAACTGCTTACGTAACAAAATTTAAATATTGCACTGATTTATAGTTTTTATTACCTCTGTAACAAGGTAATCATAAAAAATAAACACTTCATGTATATACTGAAACAGCAACTCAAGTAAAATCAATTTTAATTTAATGGAGTGACAGCCATAAAATAGATTCGGATTTTACGGGTCGAATTACCGCACCGGAATATATTTTGTTCTTTACTACACAAAATAAGCTATAATTTGTGTTTCATTATTTCATGAATTACCAATGGAAAAAAGTTTAAATGATTTGAATTTACGATATATATAAAAAAAAATTATCTTTCCGTAAGTACTTTGTTTATTTAAACTCTCATCGTATTAGAGATAGCTTCTGTCCATTAATTTTTTACATATTTGTATTAAAGATTTTAAATTATTAATCTTGCATTAAGCACTTATATGTAATCGATCGAAAATTGTATTTCTTTAAAAAACATAATACTTGTTGTGAGATAATAGTATTTAAACGCAGCATTTAAAATAATAGTAGTAGTTCTACTAATTTAATAATAGAATAGCATGCTAGGGCAAAGGAACAAATAATTTTTGCAAATGAAATAATTAAAGGTAAGAAAATTTGGTATGTAAGATAAAAAAAGTTCGATAAAATGGTAAGAGCTATTTTCTAAAATAATATGAAAACGAAACGTGTTATAAAAATATAAATTGGATTTTCATTAAGTTGATTTTAGGTTATTTTTTTAAAAAAGAAACTCTGGATTTATCTAATGTATGTTATTTAAAATTCTGTATTTTGGTTGAAAACTAGGATTAATTTTTTTCCCACCAAATAACCTTTACCCTTCGTCGTAAACCAATGACTTCCTGCCCTACAGTATCCTTTAATGTCACTCCACTAGTCCCTGTTCAACAGATCCGATACCTAGGACTCCACCTTGAAAAACGTTTAACTTGGAATCCCCATACAAGACTAAAACGACAAGAAACTGCCCGACGTTTTCGACTATTTCAACACTTACTGGAAAAAAGCTCCAATCTTTTACTTAATTACAAAAGACTTATTTATAAGACCATCATAAGACCGACGTGGACTTACAGAGTAGAGTTATGGGGCTCTACTGAACCATCGAATTTTTCTCACATCCAATCCTTACAATCCAAAATCCTTCGTAAAATCCTTAACGCTCCTTATTTTGTCACGAATAAGCTCATCCATAAATACCTTAATGTTCCATATGTTACAGAATTAGCCCAAACCAGGTATCAATCATTCCATGAAAAACTTCATTCCCACTATAACCTACTAGTTTCTATCCTGTCATCCTCTTCGATTCCTGATAATCCTCTCTCTACGTGTATTTTATGTCAGTTGGTTATGTCCATCACGTTAACTTGATGTATATAATACAGTTGAAAATATCAATAAATATTTTAAAAATAAATACATTTTTTTAACGATCCTAATACTAAAGGAATGTATGAAGGTCAGCGGATTTTAAAAAACAAAAGCACATCTTTAAAAGTTCACTCATGCCATATATTTTATTAATGCAATAAACAGGATCACAAAGAAAAACGTAATCTTAACCCATTTATGTAAGTATATTGAATGTACCCAACAAAATGAAATCTGAAGAAATAAATAAATGTATCTGTCTTCTTCATTTGTTGATTTTCTCTGCAATAAGCATCTGCATCTGATTATTTGGGGATTTAAATGTTGAAAGAGTTTAGGAGTAGCTATGTATTTGGCTAGCTGCTGTTCTAAGGCTGCTTCAAAACAGTATAAATTAATATATTTATATATTATACCTTTTGGAACCATTGGATTTCCTTTTCAAAGGTTTCGTGTTTACCAATTCTAATGGGTGGCATGCAGGGGAATATTAAAATAAGCAGGTTTTAATAAATGATATTATTATTTAACATTAGCCAATACATACCCAACCTATTTACACAGTGCCCAAAACTATGCCTGAGAATACTGAGGGGTTCGTTATTATTAGCTTTGCCATACAATATTACAACAAAAAGTTACCTTAAAAACATAGCTGTTAGCGATGGTGGAATTTGGCTCCTCTGGTTGCTCTCTGACTTCCGACGGACTTCCCTTCGATCTCTGATTCGTCTGTGTCTCGAATACAACTGACTCTTCTTGTTGATGGAATACGACTGCTTCTCTCGCAGGACTTCAACTGATCTCTCTTATTCTCCATTCTCGTCCTCATCACCTCTATTCCCTCTTATTTTCAAAAATCCTGTATTTTTGAATCTCCTCTCGGTGATTATAACAAAGCAAGCGGGGCTGATATGGGAAGAGCCCGAAGTCGGTGGTCCGGCTATTGTATTTACTCTTGTAGGCTAGTAGCTGGTTTCTAGGAAGTAAAAGGGGTGTCCGTGGGAAATTCAAGGAGGGTAGGTAAACGCCTTTGAGCCGACAAAGGCTTATTAACATCATCATTATCATCATCATAATGATTCTCCCTTCTGCCGCTGTTGGGTGTGAAGATCCTGCTTATAGAGCCTGGTCCAGTTGTCTCTCTCCTGCACCAACTCTGCTTTCCTGTCCCAGTTTATTTCATGCCTCCTTTACACCATCCTCCGAGGAGATGCGAGGCCTTCCTCTGGGTCTTTTTCTTTCCGTGCGGGTCTCGAAGGTCTTCCTGGCACTTCTGTCTGGATCCATCCTAAGAAGATGTCCAAAACACCTTAGTTTTTGCTCTTCCAGTATGGTCTCCGCTGGTTTGACATCGAGATTAGCCCGTATGGTGGCGTTCCTTATTCTATCTATTCTTGTCTTCCTCTCTATTTTTCGTAGATACCTCATTTCCATCGCTTGTATCTGACTCCTGTGTTTTGTGGTGAGGGTCCACGATTCTGAGGAGTACGATAGAATAAGGAGGAATGTCGTTTTATAGACTGCTAGCTTGCTCCGCTTTGTCACTTCTGATCTCCCAAGGAAACCTCGTCTGATCATACAGAACATCTTGCCTGCTGCTCCAATTCTTTGGGCCACTTCCTAGTCAATGTAGCCACTCTTATTGAGATGAGCTTTCAGATATTTTAAACTGTCAACCTGCCCTAACCTCTCTCCTCCAACCCTTAGTACTCTCATTATCCTTCGGGGTTTCTTTCCAATACGCATGCATTTCGTCTTCCCCGGATTGAACATTTATATGTTTACTGGAAGGAATTAGTCCGGGTGGCGGTCATTAAATGAAACAACTAAATAGTTTCAACTATTTTATTGTTTGCCAACGTTTCGACCCCCTTTGTGGGTCATCATCAGGGCGCATGGTGGGAGAATGGAAACTAGGCCACCTAGTTTCCATTCTCCCACCATGCGCCCTGATGATGACCCACAAAGGGGGTCGAAACGTTGGCAAACAATAAAATAGTTGAAACTATTTAGTTGTTTCATTTAATGACCGCCACCCGGACTAATTCCTTCCAGTAATTCTCAACGGTCAACTAATTACATCCACAATTTATATGTTTAATATTAAATTTAATTTAATAATGAATTTACTTACATAGTATCCTCAATACATAACAGAGTGGAATTCCATAGAATGTGGATCGGATTAAGAATGCTTAATAGAATATTGCTTTGATTGTAAATAAATTCTAATATTTAATTACATATCCTATGTTTTTTACAGGTTTTTTACCTCTTCCACGATTGGTTATTAGATGAGATGATCACTGAAATAAGGTCGTGTTCAAGCCAGATGATTTCACTGATAATGTTTTCTTCAATATATTAACAGGAAGGAATCACCTTGAGATAAGGATAGGTAAACGCCTTTCGTATTTTCGCGAACAAAGGCTTATTAACATTTACTTGTTTAATATTAAAATTATTCAATAATTAATTTACTTATACATCATCCTCAATACATGACAGAGTGGAATTCCATGGGATGTGGATCGAATTAAGAATGCCTAAAAGAATATTGCTTTCATTGTAAATAAATTATAATATTTGATTGCATATCCTATGGCTTTTAAACGTTTTTTAACTCTTCCACGATTGGTTGTTGTTGTTTTGGTTTTAAGGGCAAAAAACTGCGAGTGGTTATTATTGCCCAAAACATCTTCAGAAGACGATTAACTTAATAAATAAAAAATAAGATAAACTTAATAAATAAAAAATAAGACAAATAAATAAAAATTGTGAGTAAAATATCAAAAATTGCATAAAATAGTCTGAATGTGTTAAATGAGGTGATATAAACGAATGTTCTTCACCAATTGAATGACACCATCGACGGCCCGATCACTATCGCTCAATGCCTCCGAGACTTTACGTGGTACGCTACATTTTACCAATTCCCTACTGTAACGAGGACACTCTTCAAAAATATGACTTACTGTGAGAGTCACTTTACACAGTTGACATCGAGGTGGATCCCTTACTACCATGAGTGAGACGGTAGTGTCCTATCCTCAGGCGGGCGATAACTACCTCCTCACGCCTGCACTTTCTTGATGATGAGACCCAGCAGCTGATGGTCGGTTTGACATTTTTCAATTTGTTGTTTTCAAGAGCGGTCAAAGACTGTTGCCATTCATCTATGATCTTCGCGTTTATTGGCTGAAACAGCTCAGATGATGAAATAAAAGAGGGCGTTATTTCTTCTAGTGAATGTGCCTCTGTTGCTGCTCTGTCGACTTCCTCATTCCCTTGATATTCCGGAATGACTGGGAATCCAAAATAAATTTTTTTTTTTTTGAAGAGTCCTACGATTCATTGAAGAGTTTCACGATTCGTTATTAAATGAGTAGATTACACACAAAATAAGGTCGTGTTCAAGCCATATTACATCACTGATAATTTTTTCTTCACTATATTAACAGGTAGGAATCACAGTGGAATAAGGAAAAGATAAGGATTTGGATACATAGAAAAGAAAATTATTATTTTCCTTTTTATCAAAAATGAAATTCTCAGAACTGATATTTTTCTTGATTTTTCGATATTACGTTTTAGGGTATAAGTGTTTACTAGAAGTATTAAAAGTAATGTAGTGGAATTAACAATATATATAGCGTGCTCTAAGCGTCTCCGCTTATAATATGATTTATCTGTTAATTTTACTACGTTTTAAGCTGTGATTTTTTAACAAAAAGGACCTGTGACGTTATTAGTTTTATTTAGTGTGAAGAGAAGAAGAACTTTTTGGTTTTTAATTATTTCTGATGTGAAAAACATGTGAACCATAAAGGTTAGTTTTTTTTTTTTTGTTTTTGTTACTTTTATTTTTCAAGTTTAAAACCTTTAAAAAAAAAGACTGTAGTGAGCGATTAAACTTGAAAAACCGTAATCAGAAGAAGTGTGGGGCTATGTCGCTCGAAGAACCGGGTAATATGGAGCTGCAAGAAGAGGCAGGTCCGTCAACGACCAATGAGGTTACTAACGAATGGGAACTTGTTACGGGACGAAAAAGGCCATCTCCTTCATCTGACCCAAGAATTATCAATAAAAAACGTAATCAAGTAGAAGTTAGCAACAGGTATGACCCTCTCCTAAATACAAGTAGGGTCGAACCTGACATGCCGCCAAATCAAATAGACAATGCAAAGGTAAAACCACCTCCTATATTTCTAAAAGGTATTCAAAACATAGAAGCGTTAATAGCATTTTTGAAAAAAGAAATAGGCAATAGTTATTTTAACATTAAAGCTACAGCCAGAAACACAATAATTTACCCAGCCACGCCGGAATCATATAGAACAGCAGTACGGTGCTTGAAAAAAGTGAAAGCCGACTTTCATACCTACCAGCTGCCTGAAGATAAAAATGCGAGAGTGGTTATAAAGGGCCTCCATTCTTCCACCCCAGCATCAGTCATTAAAGATGAATTGAAGAGTTTCGGCTACGAAGCTACAAATGTCACAAATGCTATCTCGGCCAGGACTAAATTACCATTACAAATGTTTTTCGTTGATATCACGAAAAACACTTTTAATGAAAAAATAATTGATATCAACTATATTTATTACACCCGAATAAAGGTGGAAGAGGCTCGCAAAAAAAGGGAAATACCTCAGTGCTTTAGGTGCCAGGGTTTTGCCCACACCAAATCATATTGTAACCATCAGCCTCGCTGTGTACGGTGCGGTGAAGCCCACGAAACCTCTGCATGCCTTAAAACTAAAGACACGCCTGCGAAATGTGCCAACTGAGAAGGGGCACATCCCGCCAACTACAGAGGATGACAGACCCTCAAAAATCTGAGAGCACAGCGAACCCAAAGGTACCGCCCGCCGCCGGTGTCTGTCGAACCTCCTCCGGACCTAGAACAGTATCCAGCACTACCGCACAGCCTTCATCAACCAGCGCCTCCAGAACCTGTTCGTGCACCCCCAAGGATGGACCGCCAATTCGGAACTCGGCCCAGCGTTGAAGCTCAGCAGCAACCACAAGCAAGGTCAGGTATGAGGGAAGACAGTAAACAGCTGGTGCCCCCAGCTGGCTCTGTTCCTTTTCCACAGACAGATTTAATAAATAATTTAAATGCCCTCATCCAGCCCCTTTACAGCCTAATTAGCCAAATATCTCAACTCACTCAAGCTTTAGCTACAACTTATGGACATTAGTTCTCTGACTGTTGGCTCCCTGTCAATCCTTCTCTGGAACGCAAATGGACTACTTCGACATAAAACTGAACTGGAACTTTATGTTCATCAAAAACGTATTGACATTGTACTTCTGACGGAAACACATCTCACATCACGTAACAAACTTTATATACCAAATTATACTTTATACAGAACAGACCGCCCCGATAATACTTCTCATGGAGGGACAGCTATATTAATAAAATCTAACCTTAAACATAACCCTATACACGTAGACTCGACGGCTCAGATACAAATAACAGGAACACAAATACAGACCAAATACAAAACTATAACACTTGCTTCCATTTACTGTCCCCTAAATACAGCATTACTGAACAAATGTTTATTAAACTATTTAAATCATTTGGTCGAACATTCCTTGCAGGAGGCGACTTCAACGCGAAACACCAATACTGGGGTTCACGATTATGCACACCAAGGGGCAGGAGACTCAAGTCTGCTGTTACCCAGCTATCATTAACGGTATTTGCCCCCGACAGACCAACTTACTTACCGAATTCTCAATACAAAAAACCTGATGTACTGGACTTTTTTATAGCCAAAGACTTGTCTCTACCTATTACAATTACAACCGAAACAGACCTTGGCTCTGATCATTTACCGGTGAACTTGATGTTGGGGGTGGAAAAATCCTTTGTGGAAAAAAAAACCATCGCTTACATATGGCATCATCAATTGGGACCTTTTTTCTGAACGAATTAATGCCCAGCTGACCGTTCCTAAAGCATTAAAAACCGAAAAGGATTTGGAAGAAGCGGTTGAACTCTTCACGACAACTATTCAAGAAGCTGCTTGGTCCTCACAAGAGACAAAAATAAGGCAAACAGTAAGCTCACCGTCCTACCCTCAATATATCAGAGACTTAATCAGAGCCAAAAGACGGACAAGAAAACTATGGCAGACCAACAGACTTCCTTCTGACAGACGACTTTTTAATAAACTTAACAACGAACTAAAAAGAGAAATACGGAAATTTAAACAAACTAATTTTGACATCTATCTGGAAAACTTGACGACGGATGACAACAGCCTTTGGCGACATACTAAGCGACTTCTAAAGCATCACGAAGTATCTGTTCCATTGAGAAAAGACGATGGTTCCTGGGCTGTGTCGGACAGAGAGAAATCCGCACTTTTTTCTGACCACCTTTCAACTGTTTTTCATCCTCACATAGACTTAACAGACATACACCACGAAAATTATGTGCAGAAATTCTTAGACTCCCCTCTTCCTATGCCTCTTCCGCCAAAATCCTTTACTCCTTCCGAAGTATCTAGACAGATTATGAAAATGCCAAAAAGGAAGACTCCTGGTGATGACCTTATCACTGCTGAGGTACTTCGAAAAATCCCCAGAAAAGCTTTAGTCTTTCTTACAATACTGTACAACGCTATACTTAGGACAACTAAATTCCCTATTCAATGGAAATATTCTACAATTTTAATGGTACACAAACCCAACAAGGACAAACATAGACCTGACTCTTATAGACCTATTAGCCTTCTTCCGGTATGTTCTAAAATATTTGAAAAACTCTTGCACGAACGCATTATTAACATACTGACAGATCAAGACATATTACCAGATCACCAATTTGGATTTCGATCTTCTCATTCCACAACACAACAGCTACACAGAGTTACTGACTTTATTTCTACTGCTCTAGAACTAAAACAATACGCATCTGGGGCATTTTTGGATGTTACTCAGGCTTTTGATAGGGTGTGGCACCAGGGTCTTCTTTTTAAACTGAAACCTATTCTTCCTTGCACATATTATTTAGTTCTACAGTCTTTTCTTCATGACCGTTTCTTCTCTGTCCGACAGGGTTCAGAGACCTCATCAATAAAACCAATCTGTGCAGGTGTTCCCAAGGTTCTATCCTGGCCCCACTTCTCTATCTTATATACACTTATGACTTACCAACAGACCAAAACATCCTAACTGCGACATATGCCGACGACACTGCTATTATTACGAGAAACACAGACCCAATACAGACCAGTATGACATTACAACACCACTTGGACAATGTACAAAACTGGTGTAAGAAATGGAAATTAAAAATTAACCATGACAAGTCACAACATGTTACATTTACTTTAAGACACGGAACCTGCCCTCCAGTTTATATAGACAACCACCAGATACCACAAACAAATACAGTAACGTACTTGGGACTAATCTTTGACAAAAGATTGACATGGGGCCCACACGTCAAAACAAAACGCAAAACTTTAAACTTTCGACTCAGATTATTATATTCGATACTACATAAACACTCTAAATTACGCATAAGACAGAAGCTTAACGTATATACTTATTTATTAAAACCTATATGGACTTACGCATGCCAAATTTACGGACCTGCTAAAAAGACACACATTCAAAAAATACAAACCTTTCAATCCAAATTTTTAAGACTGACAACGAACTCACCACCTTATGTTTCAAACGATACTCTTCATACCGACTTACGCATTCCGACTGCAACAAACCACATTCGAATGTCGTACAAAAGATTTCACGACAAACTACATGGACACACTAACCAATTTGTTCAAAATATGGCTACAACTGACATCCCTGACATAACTCGGCGAAGACTGAAAAGGAGTTGGATGAGGGACCTCCTAGCCTAAAATAATAGATCCTGTTTGAATGTCAGGAGGATGCACCACTGGGTGCTGTCTCCCTCATGCCTAACCATGCCATGTCTCCTTGTTTATAAAATCCCATTTGCTTATTGTAAACATTTTACAGGTGCAAATAAAATCATTAATGACAAAAAAAAACAATATTTATATATATATAATATATATATATATATATATATATATATATATTGTAAAATAGTAGTTCAAGTTCAACTGATATATAACAAGCATAAAATATTTATGTAAATAATGATTTTAAATTAAAAAAATGTGACTGGATGACGAATATAGTCCATGAGATAAGAATAAGGTGGCTTCTGCAGCGTGGCCGTTAGGAAGAGAGGAGAAAAATTGTCGGAGAAACTTCTCAACTGCGTTCTACTTAGTTACAGAAGTTATGATGAGGAGGGAACGGCGAAGGGGGCTCTTCCCAAATACAGTAAAGTACCGACCGACCATTAATGTACTTTTTACCTGTAGAATAGAATCCTATTAAAAACCCTCCCTTATAATTTATCTCTTTTAATTTTTTAGTATATATATATATATATATATATATATATATATATATATATATATATATATATATATATATATATATATATATACGAGGTGTGTTGAAAAAATAATGTGACTTTGTATTTTTAAGAAAAAATACTCAAACTCTCCAATCCCACATCAGAGACCTTGAGGTATGGTGTCAGAATTGGAGAATCAAAATAAATTCCAATAAATCCCAACAATCTACCTTTACCCTTCGTCGAAAACCTATGACATCCTGCCCTACAGTGTCCTTTAATGATATTCCGCTTGTCCCGGTTGAACAGATCCGATATTTAGGACTCTTGCTTGACAAACGACTTACATGGAATCCGCATACAAGACTGAAGAGACAAGAAACTGCACGAAGATTTCGGCTACTTCAACACTTACTAGACAGACGCTCTAACCTTTCACTTAACTACAAAAGACTCATTTACATGACCATCATAAGGCCTATCTGGACCTACGGAGTAGAGCTTTGGGGCTCTACTAAACCATCAAACTCTTCCCGTCTCCAATCCTTACAATCCAAAATCCTTCGCAAAATCCTTAACGCTCCTTACTTTGTCACGAATAAAATCATCCACAATGATCTTAATGTTCCATATGTTGCTGATTTGGCCCGTACCAGGTATCACACCTTCCATGAAAAACTCCACTCCCACTCTAATCCATTAGTTTCAATCCTTGCTTCCTCTTCAATTCCTGATAATCCTCCGAGGCGTCTGAAAAGAAGATGGCCTCGAGACCTTCTTGTTTAGACTCACTACCAAAGAGTGCTGCCAATGGGCAGTTTCTCTTCATGTTCATTCCATACAGCATATTTACTTGATGTATTTTTTGTAAAGTTTTAAATTTCAATAAAAAAAAACAAAAAAAAAACAATATTTATTTATTGTGGATGTAATTAGTTGACCGTTGAGAATTACTGGAAGGAATTAGTCCGGGTGGCGGTCATTAAATGAAACAACTAAATAGTTGAAACTATTTAGTTGTTTCATTTAATGACCGCCACCCGGACTAATTCCTTCCAACAATATTTATTTATTTATTAATATTTCTTCAATATAACTTTGTCCCCTTCAAAGTAATTCCCTCAGATACAATACACTAATGCCAAAGATTTTTCCAATCCTCAAAGCACTTTTCGGTATAGCCTTGAGCAATGCAGTCTTTATCTCATCAATCGTTGCAAATCTCCGTCCTTTCATAGGTCTCTTTAGTTTTGGGATCAAGAAAAAGTCACATGGGGCCAAATCCGGTGAATATGGTGGCTGAGGCATGATTGTGGCGTTGTTTTTGGCCAAAAAATCTCTCACTAGCAAAGATGAGTGAGCAGGGGCATTATCGTGATGCAAAAGCCATGAATTGTTTTTCCACAATTCTGGACGTTTTCTTCGTATTGCTTCTCGCAAAGGGCGCATAACTTCAAGATAATACTGTTTATTGGCGAACCAGAAGATTTAAATCATTTATTTATTGCAATGCCCTGTTTACTCCCCGTCCAGAAATAAGTACTTGAGGACATATATTGAAAATATGTCTGACAATGACCTCATAGTACAACTTTTGTTGCAAATAAAAAATAAAAATAAATTTGAAAATTTATTTTATTATGTAACTGAATGTATAAAGCTAAGGAATTTGTATCTGTCTATTCAAGAATAATTTAAGCACATTACTAAAATAACAATAATTGAATTTTTTAACTATTTATGATTAATTTATTTGTTTAATATTTATACAGTTTATTTTGCCTTTTATTATGTATTTGTTTTTGAAGCTGTTTTAGTACAGTTGAAATAGATTTCTTTGATTTATGTTTGACTGTTTTGTACAACTCAACTCCATTTGTATGGGCTAGCCCGAAAACAAATAAAGAGATTTATTATTTATTTATTATTTATAATACTGTTTATTGACAGTACGACCATATGGTAAGAATTCCACCACGCCATGGCAATCGAAGAAAACAGTTAGCAAAACTTTGACATTTGATCGAACTTGGCGTGTTTTTTTCGGTCTTGGCTCACCCGGGCTCTTCCATTGGGACGTTTGGGCTTTGGTTTCGATATCATAACCATATACTCATGATTCGTCACCATTTATGACCCTTTTGAGTAAATCTGGGTCGTCGTTGACGTCATTCAACAGCTCATGAGCGATGTTCATGCGACGGTTC
This sequence comes from Piezodorus guildinii, assembly GCA_023052935.1. Classification (NCBI taxonomy): domain Eukaryota; kingdom Metazoa; phylum Arthropoda; class Insecta; order Hemiptera; family Pentatomidae; genus Piezodorus; species Piezodorus guildinii. Next base: position 8,199,667 of record CM041294.1, on the reverse strand, counting down.
TTTTGGTAAAAATTCAGCAATTTTGGAACATACTTCGCTGACACACATCTCATGCCCAAAACGTTAGAAAAAATTTCATGGCAAGAGCCAAGCGATATACCGACACCCTAAGCAACTTCTCTGATAGCGATTCGACGATTTTCCAAAACAATTTTCTTCATTGCTTGAACGTTTTCATCAGTTGTTGACGCGTCCAGAGCGAGGCTCGTCATAGGCATCTTCCCGGCCATCTTGAAAGATTTTGCCCCACTTGTAAACATTTTTTTTTTACTCAAAACAGTTTCAACGTATGCCACTGTCAACATTTCAAGTGTTTCGGAGCACTTTATTTTATTTTTTACACAAAATTTGATGCAAATCCTTTGATCCATATTTTTCGAATTTTCAAAAAATCGCCGAGTACGCAAAACACTTAAAAACTTTACGCCTCTCACAACCAAACAAAAAATGCTATACACTTGAAACTTGGTACAGATGTTCGGGAAGAGTGTACCAACATAACAAAATCTGGTGGGCGCAACACACGACTTCCACTTACCACCCTTGTTAAAATCAATTTAAGAATTTTTAAATACCGTTAGAGATGAAATTAGTTATACGAAAATAAATAATTAAAGAATTAATTAAATTGATTTTCGATAGAAACATGTGTTTTATTAAATAATCGATTATGTTATTATCTAAAACAATCAGTTAATTTTATCTGCTTTTCATCACTCTCTACTAACTTCTAAAAGCTTGTTTATGAGATAATATTTTTTCTGAAATCTCAAGCTTTCCAACGGTATATCATACATGTATATTACTGTTCTAATGTTCAAAAACGCAAAATTGGATAAAAAATATATTTTTTCAGTTTTTTTTTTTAGTTGGGTATCGAATTCATTCAATTTATATATTTACCTATTTTATATCAGTGGTAACAAGATAATATAGTTATTTTTATAAAATCTACAAAATTAAAGGTACTTTAGAATAAGAAAATTTAAAATATCGGCATTTAAGCCCTGTCAGACCATTTTTATATCCAAATGAAACCTAAATGATATTAGAGCCCATCAAATTTTACATCGATATAGGGAGTTTAATCAAAATCGTCGGAACCGTTTTTGAGAAAATCGAAAAAAGGTGCAAAATGCATGGTATAAAGTGCCTCTTCTGGTAAGCTCATTTTAATGAAAAATGTTTTGTTGTCTTAAATATGAAATTTCAGTTTCATAGGACTTACCGTTTCCGCCCGGGAGTTACCACACACACACACACACACACACAGACCTTTTTGCGAGACTTGGTTATTTGGACTCAGGAGACCCTAAAACGTGTATTTCCGTTGAAAACTGGAATTCTAAAATTTTCACGATCCCAATACCTTCCCCTTCCCTTACCTTCCCCTTACTATATATAGTAAGTGAAAGTAAAAACAATAAAATCGATAATCGAATCTACGTTGCCCGCGAAATATATGTGTATATATATATAAATGAATACCCTTTTCGATTGTGATCGCATGTGATCGGCTTCACCGAAATCGTTTTTGTTGTGTTTATAACAGCCAGGAGAAGAATCTTATGAAAGAAAAATAGAGAAAACATATTTTGGTCGTTAGGCTTTTCTTTTTTTTTTTTTTTTTTCTTTTTTTTTTTTCTTTATTTGCTTTCGTCACTCTTCATTACCTTTAAATACTTTGTCTATTAGATAATATTTGTTCTTAAATCTTTTTTTTTTTCCGACGGTAATTTATAAGTCTATATTACTGTTCTTATTAAATAGCAAAAATACTTAATTTTATTTTAGTTTAGGAAAGCGAATAAGGAGAATGAAATAAATTTGAGGAAAAATAGTTTAATCGAAAGTTATAAATATTTTTTTTTTTTTTTTTTCGATTTCAAAAACTTATTTGCATATAATATTCCAAAAAGTTTTTAAAGCTCATTCTTATGAAAATTGTTGGAGGTAGTTGATGCAACGGGTTCCGACTACACCGTTGGTGTTTGTGTATAAGTTCTAAGATTAAAGAAAATATGAAAAAAAAGCATACTGTGGCTTAGGTATTCTTGCGATTTTAAATTGGGGAGAATAAAAAGGTAATTTCATTTTCATAAATGGTCTAAAAAAAAAAAGTTGAGCAAGAAGGAATAGACACATTTGGTTTAATGGCTGCGCAATATTAACGTTTCCATTTCTTAATATCACATTTTTTTTTTTTTTTTTTTTTTTTGGAGACCGTGGTCAATGAGCTCACTTTGCCTTTCAAATTCGCCAACCACGGTTGTTGAGGCTCATTTAGAGAAGAAAAAAAGTTAACTGTTGGTGGAATAATATTATGGAAGTAGATGGTGCTTTATTAGAAATAAAAATGTCTTATACTTGAGTAGGCTAGAATGCGAATCCCAAATTACTTAATAATTCAAATTTTAGTTTCCATGGATTGAATTTATTTTTATCCAGAGGTTCCCAAACTGAAAAGTCAGTTTGGTAACTGGTTTTGGACAATCCCTTAAACATTGGGTTTAAAATATAAATGTACATATTTATGTTTCTAGAAACAGTACTAATCTCTTTATATACTGAACACAAGACCCTTCACGAATTGTAGAGGTACAGTATATATATATATATATATATATATATATATATATATATATATATAATTTTATAGGATTTTTTTAGGGAATTTTACTAAATTACTATTGCCAGAACTATATGACAAGAAGTACTAGTATTAATTAAAAGAGCAACAAGGTGTCCTCCTGTTTCTATTCTCGATTACGAAGGGAATGTTTTGGATTAACTATAGCTAGTACATGTATTGTTGTCATCGATTCTGCCACTAACTGTCGTTTGGAAAACTTTACTCGAATAATATAGCAAAGATTGCCAACAGCAAATTAAGCTTTATGTTTTGAAATTTTATATCCATTTACATCTTTCGGAGATTATCGCCTAAATTACTTCATGAAGGATTACCAAATAAGAAACTTAAAGGCCAATTAATGAGGTAATTAATTTTATATATTGTTTATATATATATATATATATATATATATATAGAGAGATTTTTCTATGTTTAGTGAACGATTACCAATTAGAAATATGTTAATAAATCAATGAATTTAATTACCTTTAAACACTAAAATTTTCATAAAACTTTTCATCATAACACTAAGGTTAAGTTAAATAAATTGCTTTTTTTTTCCTTTCTTAAGGAAACCTTTTGTTTTTAAATTACAATACTGAATTTATTAATTGAATTTTGTACCACATTTTTTTTAAGAAATATGCTTTTTTGAAGAAAACGTAGGATGAAGGGATGTAGGAGGAGGGTAAGTTGATTCCACCCTAAATATGGTTAGCCCGAAGTAATGTAATGCTTCAAACGAATTTACGGCAGGCGAAAAATTGCGAGTTGACTCATGGAAAATTTAGGTTAAATCTGGGCTACGGAACCAACCGCTATTCGAAATTACATAACGACCAGGAACTTGAACAGGAAGGCTTTTAATTGAGTTCTGGTTTCTGTTTTGGTTGGGGGAAACCCGAGAAGTTAGCAGAGAAATGGCCTTTGTTTTCTAAACGTAAAAGGTTTATTTTTACCGAGGTCATATGACAGTTTCTAAATATTCGAAAAAAAAAAAATATATAAAAGAAGTAAAAAAAAAAATTATTACACAATGGTTTATTATTTTTTCAAATAACTATATTATGATATAACTGTTTATGTAGCTATTCAAAGGCAATTAACTAAAATATTTCTATTATATATATATATATTGTTTGATCAGTTCTCGACTGTTGATAATTTAAGTTTGTGTTGTTCTCAGGTTTCAGTCAATGAATAAACAATTTTATCTATGCGACGTTTCGAGAATTTATTGTTCTCATAATCATGCCTTAACAGTGGAAAAAAAAACAGAACATTAATATTATTATACAATAATTAATATATGATGTTATTGTTAGAGATATAAAAAAGAGTACATTGAACAATGAATAATCATACAGTAGGTACATAGATATTTTAAATTAGGATTTACATTAAAGATATTATTATAAAATTACTTACAATTTTGGACAAAATAGTGTCTTAATTAGACATGTTTAGCCTACAAGCTTTGAAAGAACACTGAAAAAATAAAAAAGGAATAGTTCAAGTATGGAAGATTTTTGTAGGAATTTATGATGTCGTCAGGAGTCTGGGGTATTCTCCCTCCTATTGTTGAGTTGTTTTCGTTTTATTTCGTATTATTATTAAGACATTTATTTTATTTTTTAAAATTTTAATATGTGTTTATCAAATTTGAGTAACATGCATTTAGGTTTTGGACATCCAATTTTTTATTTATGGCGCGATTTTTATATTTCTCTATGGTAATCATTTCTTTAAAATTTCGTTTGAAGCTGTTTTTTTCATAATGAATAATTTTCGGTGAGTGAAATTTAAATGAATGTCCCGTTTTTCTGAAATGAGTAGTGAGGGCAGTTTGGTCAGGTTTATTTGGGTCTTTTTTAATTGAAGTGCAGCTATATTTGTGTTGGTATACTCTCCTTTTTAAATATTGTTCCGATGTTCCAAAATAAGACTTTCCGCATTTGTCTTCACAAGGTATTTCGTATACTACATTTGATTGAAGGTCTAATTTGTCGGAATCTTTAGTTTTTGTAAATAATTTTGATAAAGTATTTATATTTTTGTACGTAATGGCAGAATCACTATTATTTTTGTTAATGTTAAGTGCTTTTGCAAGTTTTTCGGAAAGTGTGGGTATGTATGGGATAGTGTAATATATTATGGTGCTGTTCTCATTGTGTTGTTGTTTTTGTGACGTTGGTATCTGTTTTAGTAGTTTACATATGAGTTTGTGTGGAATTACAAACTATTCCATATTAATTATTTAAAAATTTAGTATTTTTTCATTAAAACTTTTTAGGGTTGTGATATTAAAAGTTTATTAAAATTATCCTTCGAATCCAATTTATATTATTCAGGAGATTGTAAAAAAAAAATTTATAAATATCTAAACTAACATTTTATTTTTACAAATTTTTTGTTTGACCACTATAAATATTGAATGGTATTTTTTTTTTAACTCAAGTCACTGAGTAAAGCAAAAACATCATTCTAAAAGTGAAATTAAATCCAAGGTGATTCTGGGATGTTCGTGAAGAAAAGAAGTTTGTGCTAGAATTAATTTGGCAAGTGGCCATTGGTGGACCGAACCATCTACCGAAGTATCGCCAAGCTGGCGAAAACCTTGCTAACTGTAGTGCGCTCTGTTTAGCGAGTCCGTCTTTGACCTATTCCTGGCTACCGCGAATTTGAAGCTAGGCGATGTATGTAAATTGTCAAACAGCCCCAACGACCGCATTTACATACATCTGTTGGATCACTTATCACATCGATCCGCATCCATAACTATTCAAAATACATCCCATCTGAATAATCTAACCGATTAATGATTGATTTCTCTATCAATTCAGGTATTTTTTGTTTTTGTTTGTTTAAGATTTTGAATAAGAAGAGAAAGGCCGAAGTAATTGATCTTATAGAAATCGTTACATATAACCCTAAAATGATAGGCCAATTAAAAATAATTCAATAAAATCATTGAGAAGAAAAATGATTGACACATTTAATTTTTACATTTAAAAAAATCTGTTTTATTTACGTTAAGTGTTTTTCTGAAGTCCATTTATCTAGTCATGTAAAAAAATGTATTGAACGATTTTTATAAATATGTTAGACTTCTCGAGATGCTTTCTCGAAGTCGCCCTGATGAAGGCCGACAATGTAGACCGAAACGTAGTTACACAAAAAACAATAAGTGTTCCTTATTAGTGAGTTATTTTTTTTATGTCGTCAGTGGTCTTCCACGCCATATCTTTCATTCCCTTGGAATCTACTCGGTAGAAATTCTAGACCATCACCTGGGATCCAGCCTAGCCACATGACCTGCCCACCTCCATTTCAATATTTTCTTTGGTAAACTTTTAAGGATAACCCGTTTTTTTTTTCTTGTTGATGATACGATCTTTCCTTTTGATATTAAGTATGCTTCTAAAACATTGGAGCTGTGGCTTTGAAAGATTTTCGATGTCTTTACGGGTCGTAGACTCTAGCCTTCAATGTTGGAGGTAACCGACCTTTCAAGACTTTAAAAGGACAACGTCCCTTAAGAATAACAATTATGAACAAAATAATAAATTATAAGTCGCCAAAAACAATATATGACTACAATTGAATAACAGAAGAATGAAAAAAAAAAAAAAAAAAAAAAAAAAAAAAAGGAAGTTAATTTATATTACTGTTATTAGTATATATATATATACTAATAACAGTATATATATATATTGTATACGCTGGGCTATCCATGAAAGAATAATACTTCCAAGTGACAACTCAAAATTGAGGGTGGTTCTATTGAAATAAATAAGTGGACTGTATAGATTTAAAATAAATAAAAATAATGAAAACAAACGACGAATCACAATACATTTAATACACTGAAATACATATGAACAAGATAAGAAACAAATTAACCTAATAAATTTATATAAGAAAAAATTAACCTAATTATAATTAAACAGCTGTAAGAAAATGTAGGAAACAAAATAAACCTAATTAAAATATTGTAAAAATAGAAGAAACAAACTTAACTTAATTTAGCTTAAAGATGTAAAAAAAATAGTTATCAAATTAAACAGTTTCTTGAATAAGAATTAAGAAATTAAATGTTCCATTAATTGATAAAGATAGGTTATATTCACGTAAAGATGTCCAGTTGAGTGTTGAAGAAAACGACCGCAGGGCGGCTTGAACGAAGTCGTCTTGAGTATTGAAGAAAATTACCGCAGGGCGGCTTGGACGAAGTTCTCTTGGGTGTTGAAAATGACCGCAAGGTGGCTCTTCCAAGTTCCAAGGGGAACGATGAGAAGATGAAGAAATTCAACGTTCAAACGTTGAGAGGAATCTTGGGTCTATATACGGCACATCTTCACCGCTCAGACGCTAGCTTAAGACTCGAGACTCGCTCTTGGCACGAGACAGTCAAAAAACAATTGAAGTACGATCGTCTTCTGTCTTTCTCTTCTACTGCTCTCGTTTAAAAACTTTTAATTATATTTAAAATAACTATTTTAAAAAGAAATTAAAAAATAAAGATTTAAACAAAAAATCTTATTATAAATATCATAAAAATTATGAACTTATCATTTTTCGATTGAAAAACTATAAAAAACCTTATCAGACCGTAACATATGGCGTGAACATATATATATATATATATATATATATATATATATATATATATATATATATATATATATATATATATATATATATATATATATATATATGTATACTAATAAAGTAATATAAAAATTACGTATACACCTCAAATCAAACTCCATTCAGGTATAAATCGTAATTATAAATTAACAAAAAATCAATTCGAATTCGATTGGAAAATATTAAACAGACCAGGTTGAATATTAAAACCATATACCATTCCCATGAGTGATAAATAAAAGACATTACTCCATTTTTCAGGATGCTCGGAGAATTCGATAAATCAAATGTGAAATCAGTCGTGAATCTCTTCTGAACGAAACAATATTTTAGTATGATAAATGATTCGAGGTAATGTAAAACTGAAGACTAATATACTGTTATCCTCTTGCAACATTTTTTTTTTTTTTTTTTTGCGAGAACACTGTGGACTTTATAAAAATTTATTCCGGTTATAGTCGTGCCATCACCAGGCTTTGCTGGCTGTAAAAACGGTGAGTGCATGAGTATAAACTTTTTGTCAACGGTATCTCAAGGGTTAGATGCCTTTTTTATTTTTTTTTTCATATTGCGCAATCTTTACTTTTGTCACAACATTCTGGTTTACCAGGAATTTAAGGTTTGTTAAATATATCAGTTTAGTTAAGTAAATTAATACTCGGACAAAAACGATAAATGTTTTAACTCTCCATCTCCTGGCGGTTTGGAAATTAATAATTCACACAAAATTATAGATTGTTAAAAATTGGATTACAAAGTTCTATCTTAGAGACCCGTCAGTTAGTTTATCCTTACGTTGAAGAAAACTTCAAAACAACATTTAATGAAAATTCAAATTATTTATACAAAGATAATTGTTTTAAACTCAGTTTACTTTTGTCACAACATTCTGGTTTACCAGGAATTTAAGGTTTGTTAAATATATCAGTTTAGTTAAGTAAATTAATACTCGGACAAAAACGATAAATGTTTTAACTCTCCATCTCCTGGCGGTTTGGAAATTAATAATTCACACAAAATTATAGATTGTTAAAAATTGGATTACAAAGTTCTATCTTAGAGACCCGTCAGTTAGTTTATCCTTACGTTGAAGAAAACTTCAAAACAACATTTAATGAAAATTCAAATTATTTATACAAAGATAATTGTTTTAAACTCAGTTTACTGATACGCTAAAAAAAATATTTTATTTATTTATTACAAAACAAAAAACTTTGACATAAAATTTAATTTTCCATCTGCATTTCCTTTGCAATAAGCAAATTTGTGGACTGCTGAAGCAGCGGCTCATCACAGCAGAGTTCGTTAAGTGATCAGCATATCCCTTGGCCACCGCCTGCGTAGTCGTCGGGGTGGGCTGTAAGGATTCGTAGAGCATTTTAATGTTTCTGTAAGAGGGTTGGTGTTGTATGTTAGTATTTGGTGGAAGTTATTGTATTGTTCTGTAGCAGTGGCTGAAATAGTCGGAATGTTTAAGTCGTTATGTATAACGTCATTTGTTACGTAGAACGGTGCGTCCACTATTTTGCGCAGCATTTTCGACTGAAAAGACTGTATTCTTTGGATACTTGATGGTTTAGCAGAGCCCCACAATTCTATCCCCTATGTCCAGATTGGTTTTAGCAAAACTTTTTAAAGAGTTAGTTTGTTGGTTAATGATAATTTAGAACGTCTGTCAAATAGAAGGTCCCCACTTTCACAGAAAAATGTCTATCCGAAAGATATGAAAGGAATATTAAATAGAACGAAGGTGGAAGTAAAATTTTCAGTTTGCAAAGCAATCCTTCGTGCCAAACCTTGTCGAAAGCCTGACTAATGTCAAGGAAAACGCCTGGACAATATTTTTTTGACTCCAGTGAATTTGAAATGAAATCAACTAAACGATGAGATTGTTGTATAGTGGAATGATGTTTTTTTAAAGCCGAACTGATGATTGGGTATAAACTGTAATACTTCAAGAGAATCTAAACGGTGAAGAAGTATTTTTTCGAATACTTTTGAGAACGAAGGAAGAAGGCTGATCGGGCGATAGGAATTTTAGGACGCTAAAAAAAAAAAATATCAGATTGATAGAATTCACATAATGTGGTGATTTATGCTGAGGATTTTAACCAGGGATTACTCTGGGGTAAGGACATCTTCATGGGGCAAACCCAGCCTCTTAGAGTGAGAACCAGAAAATCGGGAAAAAAATTGGTGGGTATGCTTGGTTTCGAATCTCTATATAGTAAACCCTACGCTATGGATTGTAAAGTTTAAAAAAATCTATATTCAAATTATTGGTTTGTTATTTTCAAATATGAACCGTTCTTGAATACCTAGAATAAAAAAAAATAACATTCACCTCCCCTTTCCTTATAATTATAATTCAAGCTTCTTAAAAATGTTATTAAAAATCTGGTGCGGGCAACACACGACTTTCACTTACCTCCGTTTTTAAAATCGATTAAAGAATTTTCAAGTACAGTAAGAGATAAAAATGAGGGAAACCATTATATAATTAATTAAATGGAATTTCTATAGAAACATGTGTTTTCTTAAAAAAATCTATTATATTATAATCTAAAATAATCAGTTAGTTTTATCGACTTTTCATCACTCTCTATTAACTTTTAAAAAGATAGTGTATGAGATAATATTTTTCTAAAATATTTAGCTTTCCAACGGTATATCATGCATGTATATTACTGTTCTTGTGTTCAGAAACAAAAAAATTCATTAAATTTTTTTTTTTTTTTTCAGTTTTCTCCTTTAGTTGTCAGACCATTTTAATCAGAATGAAATCTACATGATATTAAAGCCCATTAATTTTTACATTGGGGAGCCCGTGGCTGAGTGGCTAGCGCGCTAGTTTCTCATGCTATAGGTAGCGAGTTCGAATCCCAGTCCCGGCGGGGCTTTTATAAGGATGTAAATAAATGGGGATTCACTCGCAGCTTCTCCCCCGGGTATGTGAAACCCGTCAGCCAAATGGTGGCTACTCACAAAATTAGGCGTAGGGAGTGATGAACCTACACTACGAATTTCATCGTGAAACGCGAGTGTAACTCCCAGGAGATCACACCGCGTGGCCCAGAGCCTGCACGGCCTGACGCGCCGCTGAAAAAAAAAAATAAAAATTTACATTGATATAGCGAGATTAATCAAAATCGTTGGTCTTGTTTTCGATAAAATCAAAAAAAGGTGTAAAATGCATGGTATAAAGTGGCTCTTCTGGTAAGCTCATTTTGATGAAAAAGGTTTTGTAACGTCTTGGGCGTATATTTGTCTTTAATATAAAATTTCAGTTTCATAGGACTTACCGTTTCCGTCCGGGAGTTACCCACACACACACACACACACACCCACACAAACCTTTAAGCGGGTTATTTGGTATATAATATCAGCGGGACTTGGTTATTTTGACTCAGGAGACCCTAAAAGATGTATTCCCATTGAAAACTGGAATTCGAAAATGTTCACGATCGCAATACTTTCCCTTACTATATTTAGTAAGTGAACGTAAAATTAGTTCACAAATAAATTTATAAATTACAACAATATAACTGTTGGAAAATTATCAAGCACTATGTAAAAATTTACACACTTTCACGGAGGCATACCTTTATCATATTTTATTAACGTTTACATAATTTTAATAAGGAATTAATTAATTAAATCCTCGCTTCACTCTCAATCAATAATCACGCCATTCTAACATTTACATTCCTACCCTCAAGACTAAAACTTTTGATCGTTCCTTTATTATCTGCTCTACTACCCTTTAGATTTCTCTACCTACCCATATCCGCCATGGTGCTTCTCTATCGTCATTCAAATCCCAAATTTTCGATAACCTCTTGTCATTCTAAACTGACGCTTAACAACTGTGATATTTTAATTCTAGGTATTAAATTATAAATGAAGAAAATAAGTCTACTATTTTATATATTGTTTGTCAACTTACGATTTTAAATTTTGTTCATCACAATCGTTTCTAGTATATAAAAAAAAAATAATAATATTTCTTCTTTTTTCTTATCTAATCATTGTAAATAATAAATAACTATGTTAATATTTTCTGTTGGTCAGACATATTATATTATATCTCAATATACACACCTGTTATTTTTAAAGGACCTAGTCCCAGAAAAAAAATGTTTTTTTCTATTATATTCTAAGGGAATCCAGCGATGAGGTATCTTTGAACCTTTTACTATGTATTATTATTTTGCAAACAGTTTTGGGTATAAATTTTTTTTTTTCCTTATCCCCTTAATTTAAAATTTTTAATTTCTCTTTTCTGTTACTGAATTATTCCTTTTTCTGTAACTTTCATATATTTTAAGGAATTCCGGAGTCGCTAAAAGTTTTAAAATGAAGTATTTTTGCGACGGGGCTCGCTTCTGGGTATCATTGTGGTTTATAGCACTTTTTATTCCCCGAAGAATTTGGCCATTCTCAGCACTTAAATTTTCCATGAATTCCTGATGTTTTAAAATAAATAAAATTGTAGGAGACTGCAAAGGTTTTTTTTTATAAATACAATGTTTATTGTTAAAAAAAATAACGGTATAATATATTTTGACACGGAGGTTTTTTTCGGCTGGGATCTGTAACATACATTCCATAACTTTTTTTTTCACTCTCAGTTTGACATGAACACTTGTGTTGGTGTTTCTCGGATTGAAAATTTGACGACAGTTTGTGTGTTGTTGGTTTGTTTTGTTTGGTTTTAGGGAGTAAAAGAGCTTGGCCATCAACGTTCGATGGTTAGTTATGGTTCAATCTGGAGACGACGAACAGTGGGCTAAATCCCCAATTTAGGTGGACAAAGGTTGGACTTTTCCAGTGCTTCACCTTTTTATTATTAGTTGGCAAGACCATTAATACTAATATTTCCCGCCATACGATGTTTTCAAATAATTAGTAAATGAATGAATCATTCCTATTCACACAAGTGCCTAATAACCGGCAGTGGGATTAGTTTTATTCGTTGGTCATTTATTGTGTTCATGGTTTATTTAGAGCAAAGTCTTTTTTTTTGCTTTTATTTAACAATGGACATTTCGGAGTCAGGTAAGACATAATATTTAAAAACTCGTTGTTGAATATACATTGCATATCACCTGTACAGTTAATTTAGAAATTTGTAAATGTATGCCGCTATTCAATAACGAAAAACTATATAACCTCCAAGTTACCCCAAGGGTTTGTTTCATCAATCCTTCCGGTCAGTTACAAAGAATTTTTGCGATTTTTCGCGTTTTGGGTGATACATAATGTTTTTCAGACAGAACACTCCGAATCAAAAGTTTTACAATCTATAATTTCATGAATTTCCTAAATGATATAAAGTACATCTATTAGCAGTTTTTAGCAACTCCGAGCCATAATTAGATTTGTTTTTATTATTTTTTCCGTATTCTGGGGACTTCAAACGTTAAATATAGGAAAGTTTTAGATTTTAGCAAATAAATTTGGTGTATGAACACTGTACGCTCGCCAATCGAGTCAAAAACTTAATTAGTTTTTTATTTTTTTCTTATATTTTTTTTTATATATTTTTTTCCGTAATCTGGGAACCCAAAGGTTAAATATAGACAAGTTTCAGAATTTTTTCCACCTAAATCGGTGATATATCGGTCCACTGTGCGACGGTTTGTTATATAAACATTGTCGCTAGGACATACAGTTTTAGAGCTATATTGGTAAAAATTAAAAAATCACGTTTTGCTACATTTATTAAATGTTTGGTCTTTGTTGGCACGCTTTATGTCAAAAAAGTTGTGTTGCTGTAGCTTTTGTCAAAAATTTGAAGTTAGTTTTTTTATTTATATTTTATTGAATTTTACAACTGTATATTACATAAATACAATAAGTAAAAGTGATGAATTATAATAAAAGGCGTATAAGGCTTGTGAAGAAACTAGCCAGCGGTAGTACTTCGATGTTTATTTAAGTAAGTAGATACCGAGGCCATTTTCTTTTCAATCGCCTCGGAGGGTTGTCAGGAATATGCGAGGTTGATAGGTTGCTAACAAGAGGGTTTGTATGAGTTGGGAGTTTGGAATTAAAAGTGGTATATCTGGTACGAGAAAGGTCTGCCACAAATGGGATATTAAGGTCGTTATGGATGATTTTGATATATATGAGCTTTTTGTAGTGAATTGGAAGTTTTGAATCGTTTGTCTAGTAAGTGTTGTAGTAATTAAAGTTAGTTAAAATTTGTAACTAGGACCTCATGCTATATATATATGGATATATATTGTTTTAAGAGAAAACAGTTTGGTTTTGCCCCAAATTTTTTCAGCGTTTTCTCTTTCTTGACGCACTTTATGCTGGTATTGCTCTAATCGAAGTTTTGACGACAGTTTCTAGAAAATTCCCGTACGAAATTTGTCGTTGCTGTTTAGGAAGTAATAATAATAATAGTCTTTATTGATATACATATAAACGTTTATAATACATTTTCTTTTTCTTCTTTCTTTATATACATATATGTGCATATACCTTCATTTTTAAGAGTTTAAAGTCTTTAACGGTAACTACCCGTACTTGAGTGGAAGAGTTTGCTCATCTTCATCTTCCAAAATTCCCTGCCCTAGGCTATCACGTGACCATAGCACTCCTTCTGCCTTTTTGATCTCGTCGACCCACCTTCTTCTTTGCCGGCCTCGGTTCCTTTTCTCATCCAATGGGGCTCACTCAGTCAATATTTTTGCCCTGTTTTCATCATTTTTCCTCATTAGATGGCCAGCCCATTGCCATTTTTCTTTTCACGAATCGAATTGCATCAGTGACACCACTGGCGTTTCTTAGTTTTTGAATGTTTAGCTTTTGGCTTTTCCTTATGCCTAACATGCTCCTCTCCATTGCTCTTTGACATGTTATAATTTTTCTCCCATGAAGCTTGTTGAGGGACCGTGTTTGAGATCCATAAGATAGGACAGGCAATATACAGCTATTGAAGGCTAACGTTTTTAGAGGCTGGCTGATATTGTTCTCCATAACCATCCCTAAGCTCCAATATTTCCGCCAAGCCATAGCTGTCCTTGTTTGGATTTCAGTAGACTGTCTATCTTTAAAAGATATCACTTGTCCAAGATATTTTAATTCATCTACTACGTCTATTTCAGGAAGATCTGTTTTGACTTTGGCGACACTGGAGCTGGTGATTATTTTAGTCTTTGCCAAGTTCAACGAAAATCTATGTTGTGCATGCTCTTTAGAAAGTATATAAGTTTAAATATAATAATATACATACATGATTAAGTTTCTTTTCTTTTTTAATTTTTCAGGAAGTATCACAAACCCAGTATGAAGAATCGTGTCAAGCCGCGAATCTTGGAACCTACCAAAGTGTGATTGAGTTGCAACAGTGTTAATCTGTCCGAACCCCAAGAAGTTTGGACCAGTTGTTGAGCCTATTGAGGGTTTCCTACAGTTTGCGTTGGATGTCTCTTAGGTCATGGGATTGGTATATCATCTGCAAATAATATAGGTTTTATTTCTCTGGGTAGGTTGAGGAAAAAAGATTCGGGCTCAGAAAACAGCCCTGTGGAACACCACTCATCTGACAGCTTTCTTTGGAAAGTTTGCAGTCCACCTTAACTTTGGAATGATGGTTGGTGAGACATTGTGTAATATAAGGCAGCAATTATCCCCTTACCCAGATGGAAGCCAGTTTGTTAATAATCACCATATGATTAATACTGTGAAAAGCTTTTATCATATCAAGAAACACTGCTCTCAGATGTTGCTGATTGATAAAGGCATATTGTGCTTTGGTTGCTAATACAATCAATTGATCCAATGTGGACCGACCTTTGCGAAAAATAGACTGGACGGAAAAGGTTGGATTAGTTTGTCTCATTCAATGATCCACACGAGCCTTTTATTCACTGTTCTTTCCATTGTTTTGCAAAGACAGCTGGTAAGGAAGATCCATCGGTAGCTATTCGGCAACCGTTAGTCTTTACCAGTTTTTAGAATGAGGAAAAACAATTTTTTTTAAAACACTTTCTGATATATAATTCATTACTTCACTTCATAGCTTACTGCTATTCGTCTACATGGGTGTTCATTGGCTTACTGTTAGAATGGGGAAACAACTCCGAAACGTTGATAAATGATGTAAACAATTATGAAATGAAATAAATAAAAGGAAGTTAAGGTGTGCTTATTTAAGTGTGTAATAAATGATTAAATGTAAGAGCTTGTATTGCTCGTAGATTATTTATTTGTTTCCTTAGCTTCTATACTTCAGCAATCAGCCCGGCCTTCCGCAAACTCAATTTCTCCCTTACTGGGAAAAGTAGTAAATTATAACTAGAAATATCCATTTTATATTATTTTTCCAAGTAAGGAAGGGATAATATAGCCACATTTTTTTTTCGATAGCCCTGTCATTTTTATGGGACAATTGATTATTGCATCCATAATTCATTTCTTCTATTTGCTAGAATAGAATTATATTAATTTATTCTAGTACATGGTGTTTTTAATTAGTAAGACTAGACGATCATAAAAAGTTACTAGCATTATTTCCCACCTAACAAAATTTCTATATATATTTACAGTTACATTTCAATAGACCGTCAGAAACTATATAACATCATAACATCATGATTGAACAGGGAATACCTAGAAAGTTAGTAAACCTAGTAGAGATGTGTTTGTCGGAAACATTTCGTAAAGTTAGAATCGGTCATAATTGCTCCGAGAGATTTGAGGTGCGATCGGGTTTGAAACAGGGTGACTCCCTTTCACCTGTGTTATTTAATATTGCTTTAGAATATGTCATAGAAAAGGTAATGTGTACCGAGAAAGGCTTAAATATGGGTGACAAGATGCCGGTTTTGGGGTATGCCGATGATCTGGTACTGCTAGGTGAAGACACGGAAACCATACAACTAAACACAAGTGTGTTAATAAAAACCGGTAAAGAAATAGGACTCGAATTAAATACCGATAAGACGAAATATATGATTAGTAGCAGAAACGGTGTCAATATTGGTGATATTGATGTATCAGGGCATACTCTTGAACACGTAGAGAAATTCAAGTATTTAGGTTCAATTATAACTAGAAAAAATTAAATCCAGGAAGAAATAAAGTCCCGGTTAAAGGTGGGAAATGCGTGTTATTATGCGGGTGCTAAGTTACTTAGTTCGCGGCTTCTATCTAAAAACTTAAAGGTTAGAAGTTATAAAACTATTATTCTTCCGACGGTTCTTTACGGATGTGAAACGTGGCTGCTTACTTTGAAGGATGAACAACGGCTTAAGGTTTTCGAAAATAAGGTATTGCGTAAAATATTTGGTCCGAAGAGAGATGAGGCCACTGGGGAGTGTAGAAGGTTGCACAACGCGGAATTGCGGAACTTGTATCCTGTGAATATAATTGAGCTGATTGCATCGCGGAGACTCAAATTGGCGAGTAAAGTTGTTGGGCTCGATGACGAGTGGATTTCGAGAAAGTTGGTATTTGCTGATCCGACTGGTAGGCATCCGAAAGGTAGACCGAAGCGTAGATGGGAGGATTGCGTTAAGGCTGATCTCGGGAGCTCGGGCTTGAATGGTGAACATTGGACGAGTCTGTGTTGGCGGAATTTGGTGGTATCGGCATCGAACTTTCGGGTTCGCTAAGCCTATTATTATTATTTACATTGAGGATGTATAGTCGACTGTAGAAACTATTATAGGTGGAATAATCAGGAATCAGTCATTTTTTAATTTTTTCTTACGTTCCGGCTCAAGCTTATGAGCCATCATCAAGGCATTACTGAGCTATGTCGAAGCATAAACTATATGTGAGTTTATGCTTGGACATGGCTCAGTAATGCCCTGATGATGGCTCACAAGCTTGAGCCGGAACGTTAGAAAAATTTAAAAAATGACTGATTCCTGATTATTCCACCTATAATTATTTATATTTACTGTCTTACATCTACTTTATTGTTAATTTTATGTAACTAAATTATCTACAACCCCTACAAAATAGCAACCAAAAAACAAAGTAAACTTTTGGAGAAATTATTATTTTCCAATTCAAGAGAAAGAACCGACTGAGGTAAATGTCTTCCAACGCTTGGCTGCTAAGAAAAAAAAAGTCGATATAAAGCCTAATAGAGTGGGAACCGAGATGAAGTAATCGACGATATATAGAGCCGACAGTTTGGACAGGCGTGTTTTAATATCTCTCTGCCGGAGCAGCCTTATAGGACCGTGATCCATCACCTTCATATCCTACCAGAAGCTATCCGTTATATCATGGATGTTCACATCTCCAGCAACTGTTGTCAGGTTGTTTTCTTCTAAAGACATCTAAGAATGTAACTCGATCCTTTCATTTGTACTGGAGCGTATGCTCACATCAATGGAGTCATTAATCAGTTTTTTGAATATCGCGATGTGATCTTATATTCCGTTCAAATTATAGTTTCCATTGATGTATTTTAATAAATTACAGATATTAAACTGGTCTTTTCTGCTATGTTTTTGACCGGCTGCTTTTCTAAGGCAGCGGTATCTTAAAAAACTAGCTTACTTATATATTTATATATATATATATATATATATATATATATATATAAAAAGTTTGTGTTGTTCTTAGGTTTCAGTCAATGAATTAACAATTTTATCTATGCGACGTTTCGAGAATTTATTGTTCTCATAATCATGCAATTTTGGACAAAATAGTGTCTTAATTAGACATGTTTAGCCTAGTTCACACAGAGAAAACTCAGTGTTCTTTCAAAGCTTGTAGGCTAAACATGTCTAATTAAGACACTATTTTGTCCAAAATTGCATGATTATGAGAACAATAAATTCTCGAAACGTCGCATAGATAAAATTGTTTATTCATTGACTGAAACCTAAGAACAACACAAACTTAAATTATCAACAGTCGAGAACTGATCAAACAATATATATATATATATAAACTATATTTAATGATACCATTGGATTTAATTTCCAAAGGTATCGTGTTTACCAATCCAAGAGATGGCATGCAGGGTAAGATTAAAGTAAACAAGATTCAATTAATACGTTATTATAATTATTAACTTACACATATAAATTATATTAACACATTGCCTAGAACTTTGATTGAGAATACTGAGGGACATTTTAACTACTACATTTGCCATACAATATTCCAAATAACAATATACCTTTGAAACACTGCCGGCTGGCGAAGATGAAATCAGTCTTAAGTCCCCTTTCACGGCATCATCCTCCAGCTGCTCTCAGAACCCCGACGGTCATCTCCTCTTCTTGTAGACGGAATCCGACTCACTCTTCTTGAGGATAAAACTTGACTGCCTCTTTCGAATCTTCCCTTCATCGTCGTCACCTCGGGTGGGACTGATATGGAAAGTACAGCCTTTGCCCACCCTTGTATAGATACCAGGCGTACCGCAGCCCAAGCCCACGGGTTTCTCGTTACATAGTTTTGTATCGTATAACTCAAAAACAATCCTAGACATCATACATAGAAAAAATCTGGTGCGGGCAACACACGACTTTCATTTACCTCCGTTTTTAAAATCGATTAAAGAATTTTAAAATACAGTTAGAGATAAAAATGAGTGAAAACATTAAAGAATTAATTAAATGGAATTTCTATAGAAACATGTGTTTTATTAAAAAATTTATTATATTATTATCTAAAACAATCAGTTAGTTTTATCAGCTTTTCATCACTTTCTATTAACTTTTAAAACCTTTTATATAACATAATATTTTTTCTAAAATCTTTAGCTTTCAAACGGTATATCATACATGTATATTACTGTTCTTATGTTCAAAAACAAAAAAATGCATTAAATTTTTTTTTCCGTTTTATCTTTTAGTTGTTTTTTTTTAATTCGCACAACTTACATATTTTGCTGTTTTTTATCAATGCTAACAAGGTAATATTGTTATTTTTATAAAATCTACGAAATTAAAGGTACTTTAGAGGAAGACAATTTAAAATATCGGCATTTAAGCCCTGTCAAACCATTTTAATCAGATTAAAAACTACATGACGTTTAAGCCTATTAGATTTCAGATCGATATAAATCGTCGGAACCGTTTTCGAGAAAATCAAAAAAGGTTTAAAATGCATGGTATAAAGTGGCTCTTCCGGTAAGCTCATTTTGATGAAAAAGGTTTTGTAACGTCTCGGACGTATAATATGTCTTAAATATTGGGTTGATGCAAAATTAATGCAGGTTTCCTCTATTGCAATATCTTAATTCCAATTGTGTAAACAAAGCTAATCCTAACATTGATCATTATTATACCAAAACAAACCTTATCTAATACCCTCTCTTTCACCATGAATTTGTTTAGTAAAATCGTTTTGTTCAGTGTGTTCAAAGGTCTTGAATCGAAAATGTCGAAGTGCGATTTTCGTCAAATTTATTTTTACGAATTTAAATTAGGGCGCAGCGCTGCGCAAACGGCTCGTAATATTAATGAAGTGTGGGGTCAGGGGGCTATTAATGAGTGCACGGTGCAGCGTTGGTTCCAGAAGTTTCGCAGAGGAGATTTCGACCTCGAAGACAAGGAAGGTCGGGGCCGTCATCTTCCTCTGGACAACGACCAGCTGAGGTCAAAGCTTTCTCAATCGAGGTGAGACTATAACTGCTGACAAGTACTGTCAAGAAATTGACAGCATGAATCAAAAATTGCAACGTCTTTGCCCAGCATTGATGAATCGGAAGGGGCCGATCCTGCTCCACGATAACGCCAGACCACACGTTGCACAACCAACGCTTCGACGACTGCACGAGTTGGGCTACGAAGTTCTCCAACATCCGCCTTATTCACCTGACCTCTCTCCTACAGACTTCCACTTTTTCAGGCATCTGGACAACTTTTTGAGGGAGAAAAATTTTCAAAACCAGGACGACATTGAAAATTCTTTTCGTGATTTCATTGAGTCCAGGGATTCGGATTTTTTTTCTGGTGGAATAAGAAAGCTTGTTGAACGTTGGCAAAAGTGCATTGATTCAGATGGAAATTATTTTGATTAAATATATATGGTTAAAGTAAAGATATGTCGTATTTACAATACCTACTAAAAACCTGCATTAATTTTGCATCAACCCAATATGAAATTTCAGTTTCATAGGACTTAGCGTTTCCGCACAGACCTTTGTTTTCCGTTTGAAACTGGAATTCGAAAATTTTCAGGATCGCAATACTTTCCCTTACTATATATAGTAAGTGAAACTAAAAAATAGCTTTCTGTAAATTTCGCATTTAGATTTTAGTGTATTTGCCTCGACTTTAGGCACAAGTAGTAATATGAACCTCAATTTAGAGTGTAGCTTTAGCCATTGATCCTTCCGCCATTGAGGCTGTAGAATTTACCGTAATTACACTGAGTGTGACATCTGTCACTCAGGTTTCCGACTGTTCTATTCATCCAAATCCCATTCGGTCCAAGTAGACGTGTTTTGTGTAATGATATACACTTCCATTGTGTTAAGTTCATACGAAGTACGAATATATTCAGGGCATACAAAAAAAAAAAAAAAAACTTGTACCTCTATAACCCATGAAGAATCTTTGGTTCATTACTTATAGTATGTAGTAAGTCTATACTGTAACGGCTCTATTTACGTTATATAATTATTTATTTAAAGTGCTAGCTCAGCGGAGAGGGAGTGAGTAGTAACCATTTTTGACTTAAAACTTCTTTATTTTCACATCAGGTAATTGAACCTAAAAGGTTACAATACAATTTTATAATAAATCACATTTAAAACGTTTACTGTACAACAAAAAATAAATACTAAACATCAAAGATAAACTTACCCCTACGGGTTCAATATTCACTAATATATCAAAACAAAATTAACATAATAAACATGTATCACAAACTGAACATGACTAAGATACATAACCAATAACACCATCAATGTTTTTGTAACCTCCCTTAATTTAAATACTTTTTAATTAAAAGATCAGCTGATTTCATCAGAGCGAGGGTTTGTTCCAACTCTAGTTTTTGTCAGCTGTGACAATACTTTCCGCCTCATCGTGTAATTTTACAATATGGAAATTTTCTAATTGATATAGTCAAAATTATGAACTGGAAATAAAGGTCTAAGAAAATTTTTACCTAGAGAGAGTATGTAACTAGCAGTATTTACATCTAGTTTTTGTCAGCTGTGACAATACATTCCGCCTTATCGTGTAATTTTACAATATGGAAATTTTCTAATTGATATAGTCAAAATTATGAACTGGAAATAAAGGTCTAAGAAAATTTGTACCTAGAGTGAGTATGTAACTAGCAGTATTTGGTTTCCCTCTTGCTTATTGAACTATGGTGTAGATTCTACAATTAGCTATGGAATTTTCCTTTAACAACCCGATGAAAAAATACAATTTTTTCTACTAAATTGATATGAAATTTATGTATCAGATGAAAATCCTAGGATTAAACATATTAGCAAAAATGTCTATTTTTAATTAAAAAAATCTGGTGCGGGCAACACACGACTTTCACTTACCACCATTTTTAAAATCAATGAAAGAATTTTCAAATACAGTTAGAGATAAAAATACGTGAAATTATTAAGGAATTAATCAAATTGAATTTATGTAGAAACGTGTGTTTTATTAAAAAATCTAATATATTATTATCTTAAATAATCAGTTAGTTTTATCTTCTTTTCATCACTCTTCATTAACTTCTAAAAGCTTGTGTATGAGATGATATTTTTTCTAAAATCTTTAGCTTTCCAACCGTATATCATACATGTATATTACTGCTCTTATGTTCAAAAACAAAAAATTGCATTAAAAAAATATTTTTTCTGTTTTCTCCTTTAGTTGGGTATCGAATTTATTCAATTTATATATTTACCTGTTTTTCATCAACCTTAACAAGATAATATAGTTATTTTTATTGAATCTACAAAATTAAAGGTACTTTAGGGAAAGAAAATTTAAAATATCGGCATTTAAGCCCTGTCAGACCATTTTAATCAGAATGAAACCTACATAATATTAAAGCCCACTAAATTTTACATCGATATAGCGAGTTTAATCAAAATCGTCGGAACTGTTTTCGAGAAAATCGAAAAAAGGTGCAAAATGCATGGTATAAAGTGCCTCTTCTGTTAAGCTCATTTTAATGAAAAAGTTTAGTCACGTCTCGGGCGTATAGTAGTCTTAAATATGAAATTTCAGTTTCATAGGACTTTTCGTTTCCGCCCGGGTGTTACCACACACACAGACCTTTTTGCCGGACTTGGTTATTTGGACTCAGGGGACCCTAAAACGTGTATTTCCGTTGAAAACTGGAATTCGAAAATTTACACGATCGCAATACTTCCCCTTACTATATATAGTAAGTGAAAGTAAAAATAACAACAAATGTATATTCATTAACAACAAAATTTCAGAAACGCAATGGGGAGAGAAGCACTAGAAGTTCTTGAAGCTTTTTCTCTTTAAGATCTTGGGGTAAACTTGGTTCCAAGTTCTCCGCCGAAGTAAGTTTAAGCGTAAACGTAGCTCACCAAAGTATGCCTGCGTGTGATTTTTTTCTTTAATGTTATTAAATATTGATTATTATTCACATTTTTAACTATTATTTTTCATATACATTATATTGTAAGAATAATCTACTTAATCACTATTAAACATTTTAAAATAGCACCTTAAGCCGATCTACTGATGTAGTCATAAAAACTGTATCTTTTTTACTATTCCAAAAAACAGTGATAAAAAAAAACAACATATATATATATATATATATATATATATATATATATATATATATATATATATATATATATATCTCACAAAATATTAAAGATTGAAATTATTTTGACAATGAACTAAGAAAATGTAATCGTCAAAATTACATGATGACATACTTATATAAGATAGCATAATACCTGGAAACGCTAAGATAAAGAAATGAAATTTCGAACAATATCTTTTCTATTTTGATAACAAATAAATTAATTATTTCTTTAACAATCCCTATATTTCAATTCAATCACTAACATCCCATTTTAATTGAAAAAGTAAAAGCTGCCAGCAGATGCATCGAAACTAGCTGCATTTTTACTGTCAAACTGACCCCAAACTTAGTGGAAGCGGTCAGGTATGCAAATAGAGTCAATGTCAACTGAGCTACAACCGCATGGTTTGGTAGTGTTCCAGGAAATCACAGACTGCCGACAGAATGAGCGATCTGCGATCCTCAATTCCAAGAGTTTGTTCCCGACTCTACACAACTAGCTGTTACTGTTGCACATACCTCACATTCTGGCTCGTGTACGAAGAGGGCTTAATGAGATTGGTACTTGTTTGCAGGTTTGTAGGCAGAGTGATTACGTAGGTACTTGTTGGGATGAGTGACATTAAAACGAAATAAAAGTCTGGGCTAACGTAGACTCGATCCCGTATCGAAAAGAGCTGGTCTTGAGTACTTAATCATTAAAATAAAAAAGGGTAATATTAAATAAAAAGATGAAATTGAAAGTAAACAAAATAAATAAAGTTTAATAAAAAAATATGAGGAAAATTTAAACAAAATATAAAAACCATTTGATTTATAAAAAATAAAAATCTTCTATTAACCTAACTGTAAAAAAATAAGTTCTGAAATTGGGATAGTAGGTTAGTATTACTACTAATGGTACAAAAAAATGAATAAATATAATGAGAAAAATATGTATAGGATAGTTATCTGTCCATATTTTCTTTGGTTCCGCACGACGGGTAGGCGATTGTGATCCACTGGAAGGACGGTTGGTTATGTTCCGCACGACGGGTAGGCGATTCTGGAAGGACGGTTGGTTATCTTCAAAAGGATGAGACGAAGTCCTGATCGAATATGGTTTGAAGGCCTAACGAAAGAAGTGTGCTCTCTGCTTACTGGTGCGATCGGTACTGTCTTGAGGGCAAGGGGGGCACTGTTATCTGTCTAATCCCTAACTATTGAATATAAATACTAAAAGACGTAAATATAACATGCAAACCAACGAAAGAAATATTTTCCTCATAAAAAAAAACTATTTTTAATTTAATTTGATTTTTAAATTATAAACAAAATATACAGAAAAAAATATAATGTTCAGGCTCAAACAGTACTTGTCTGGACCGCTGCCGTACTATTATTACCATTTTAATGCATTTTTAATCTATAATACCACAGCAAGAAGTGAACACGTGAAATAAGCTGAATTGTAAAACATGGCTTATTTTAAATTGAAATCGGATCCATCGGATCTCTGTTTTTCCAATTAATTGTGGATTAATGATGATAGATAGCATTTGTTTCATGATGCATTTCAATAGTTCCTTCAATTACTTGGAAAATTGGAAAAAGAGGTATGATTGATTGAAATGAACAGTAAAAAAAAAGTAAAAAAAAACAACATTATATACTAATTTACACACTGTATTTAGTACTTAATGTGGAAAGCAAATTAGAGCTAATAATGATGAGGTGTATAAAGAAATTACATTAAAATAATATTTGAGTTATTATTTCATTGATATAAAATACAATAAATACTTAAAGAATAGTCCATTTGTATCTACCTTCATTAGCCATCCGTTAGCCAATCGCTCAATTCCATGCTGATAGCATTCTTCGGGACGGAAAATTATAAATTTTTTTCCCTTGAAGAAAATGACTTCGGATTGAAACATTAGCAATCCAATGGTGTGACATCTGGACTATAAAGTGGATGAGGCAGGAGTTCGAACTCATGAATTTTTTAAAACTTTCTTTGGGTCGACGGAAAGTGTGAGAACAGGCATAATAATAATAAGTTTATTGATATCACTATTGACAAAAGCCAGGGGAGCCCGTGGCTGAGTAGCTAGCGCGCTAGTCTCTCATGCTACAGGTTCTGAGTTCGAATCCCAGTCCCGGCGGGGCTTTTATAAGGATGTAATTCAATGGGGATTCACAGCCTCTTCCCTGGGTCAGCCAAATGGTGGCCACTTGTAAAATTAGGCTTAAAGTGTGATGACCCTACACCATAGATTGCATCGAGAAACGCGAGTGTGATCTCCCAGGTGATTCACCGCGAGGCCTAGGGCCTGCACGGCCTGTCGCGCCACTTAAACAAAAAAATGACAAAGCCTCTCCCATAGGAAGGAATTTAATGTAATTATCTATAGTAAGAAGTAAATATATAAATAATTGATCATCATATTGATGAACAGCAAATAAACCAAAGAAAAAAAAAAAAAAAAAAAACCTGTACCACTACAACCCATGAAGGATCTTGGGCTCAGTACATATAGAGATTCGTACTGTTTCTAGGCCAACGGCAGTGCAATGAGGTGATTAGGCCTTGTTTATTTGTTTATTTATTTAACGTCACTTTATGCTACTATGGCTAATCGGACGATGCTACAGTGGGAGTCCTAAATTTTGCCTATCCAGGTTTTATTAGGATAGGGATCTTTAACGAGTACCTGACATCGCACAGGCTCGGGACCACCTTTTAACGTCCCTCCGAAGGACGGCGTAACTAAGGATTTTTTACTCCCATTAAAAAATCCTAGGACAACCTGCGGGTTTGAACCCGTGATCTTTAGCATAGGAGGCTGTTACGCTAGCCACCCAGCTACAAGTGATCCCGGTGATTAGGCCTTAATCGCGCTCAGCCGCCAGGTTTTTCCCCAATTAATTTGGGTACCCACTTTATAGAGGCTGGGTCTGCCCCAGGAGGGTCTCCATACCCTAGGTTCGCCCCCCGACTGAATTAACTGAATAAATAATATTCTGCCATAGCCGGGATTCGAACCCAGGACCCGGAGCACAGCAGACTAGTGCTCTATCCACTAGACCACGCCGCTCCCTCAAACCAAAGAAAGAAAAACCTTTTGTCTTTTGAAAAATCTGTTGCCTAAGTTATTGAGGTTTTTTGTATAATTATTTTTAATTATACAAAAAACCTCAATAACAAAACAGAGTCCTTAAAAAATACACTTAAAGAAAACACAAAACTAAATATTCTATAAAACGTTTTCCACCAGGATTTGTCCCTTGCAACCAGCCACCAGTGTCCGCCTACAATCTGCGTCAATTCTTCTCTCCACCTGCGATTTGGTCGCCCTCTCTGTCTGCTGTCCTCTCTCAGTATCCTCTTTTCCAATATTTCGTTAATTTTTTTGTATATCCATTGTAATATTTACAAATTCAATACAGCTATTAACCTTGAAAGGAATGTATACTAACTGAGCACGAAAAGTAGTGTGATAGTATTAGGATTATAGATAAGGAACAGCAGTTAAATATATATTATTTAATTTACCTTATTATATTTCAATCCTATTTCGGTCAATTTTCTTCAAACTTCCTTTACTTATACTATAAACAAATTTTCTTAATTGTTCAAAAAATCTAAACAGTTGCTTCACTTTAACCAATTTTGAATACACTTTATCAGAGATCCGATCTTAATACAACGGTGGCTACAGCCTTAAGCATTATCTTGTTGGAATAAAACTCCTTTTTGTTTGATCATAGCAGGATAACGCTCTGACAACTCCACGTACAATGTTTCAAGTAGTTTCCAGTAGACTTCAGAATTCAGATAGTGATGATATGATAGAAACAAATTCTTGTCAAATAACATCGCCGAGGTTCCTGAAAAAACTAGCATGTATTTTTCGTTTCTTACATAACCACGGAAGCAGTTTGTCATCTTCCAATTAGATATATTGGGTTGTGTCACATGAAATGTCCGTTTTCAAGGTAAGGGAATTTTTATTAAAAATACGATATGAAAACAAGATAATTTTATTCGAAGTATTTACATTCTTTTTCTACAAATTTTTCCCAACGTGACACCAACTTTTTTATCACCGAACTGAAAAACTCTGGGCTATGGAGTGAAACAAAATCTGAAAACGCACTTTTCACTTGATCATCATTTTCAAAAAGTTTTCCTTTGACGAAGTTGCCTAAATTCCTGAACAGGTGGTAATCTGTTGGAGACAAGTAGGGAGAATATGGTGGGTGCGGAAGAACTTCGTAGCCCAGTTCTTTCAAATTTTGCACGGTGTTTTGAAACATGGGGTCTTGCTGCCGCTCAGTGAGATCAGTACCCATGTATCGAGCTTTTTTACTTTCCCAATACACTTTAAATGTCTGGAAATGGTAGATGCACTTGCATTTAGTTGTGCTGAGAGTCCTTTAACTGTCTGGTAGGAGTTTCCTTCCACTGTATGTTTGAGGACATCGTTGTCTATTACGGACGGGGGTCTTCCTCGGGGCAAGTTTTTTAAGTCGGTAAAATACTAAAAAGTGAGTAAAGGATTGGGAAGCTAATGTTTATAATACAAAGGTTGAGGATTAGTAACTGTTTACTTTAAATATGTAAACATTCGGAAGAATACAACAGAGACTTGCAAAATCCTTTATGTGTTTCAGAAACTATAAAAACGGACATTTCATGTGAAACAAACCGATATAAGAAGTCAAGTTTACTTTACTAGCTATACCTGTAATATCAAGCCACAACTGTAATAGTTGATGGTAGTGTCACAAAGTGATATGTTATCCATCAGCTCCTTACCGACTGAGAACTATTCCTGAAATTTATACTGAGACAGTTATGATATGGAATGCGATACTTTCTACCGTGCCGAATCGATTGAGTTGAGAGATGGCGGGTTCCGGAGTCTGAATGGAAGGTGACACTCTATAGCAACTTCGTAACGTGGACAATCCCTCCAGCTCTTTACATCTGCGTCGAATTTATCCTTGTAAAATGAATATACCCTTCCTTATATTGTAAGAATCCTCTACGTGTATATAGAACATGAGGGAATTATGGGTCTATTCCGGATTCATCTCCTGTCACGAATGCCTTTGAAAATAAGAGGCATCTTCTTGAAAGTCTTGTTCATTGAAATGTTCTCCCATTTAGACGACTGCTCTCATTATTGCAAGCAAATAAGAGTTCTTCTAGGAAGCTTTATTTATTCTATATTCTACTTTACAGCTCATTTGTTTGATATAACTTATTTATGTTTTCTGTTATATATTTATGTGTTCTGTTATATATTTATGTGTTCTGTTATATATTTATGTTTTCTGTTATATATTTATGTTTTCTGTTATACTTATGTCTTCCTATGGCCTACTATGCGGTATTTGGAACCTCCTGTAGGAAACATTCAATAGATTATGAAAAACTAAACTATTATTTATAATTAAGGTTACTTGAAAAACTAATTAATCAACGAATTGTCAACAAAGTACCAAGAAATCCTTTAAAGAACTGTCTATCTCTAAAAATATTTGAAACGATTAAATAATTCTCGGGACCACCCTCTTACGCCGCCTTTGAAAGACGGCATAAGTAAGGATTGTTTAATCCCTTAATCTAAAAATCCTAGGGCCACCTGCCAGGTTTAATCCCATGACGTTTGGCATAGAAGGCTGTTATTATGCTATAGGTGACCCCTAATACTTGACTTAGAGCTGTTATATGAAAACAAACTTTCTAAAAAAATTAAGATCGGTGGAAAAATAGACATGTACCTTAATTACAATATATAAGATGTTAATTTGAATGATTTGTTAAGACATTATAAAAGTTTTTCATAATTCCAACCTCTATACGCTATTAGAAAGCCATTGAACCAAAAAATATGAATTTTCCTTCTTAGCCCGGTCCACTTTTTTCTGGAATACTCTCCCATCAAACATCCGTCATGCTCCTTCCCAACCTTCATTCAAATCTTACCTTTTTAAACTCCATCTTGCTTTCCAAACAGATGCCAACTAATTTTAGTTTAAGTAATGTGATATGAGAAATGTCCACACTTTATGACATATATGATAATAAAGTTTTCATTTTTATTTTTAATTATTCTAATGTTTTTTTTGTTAGTTCTATATTATATTTAGATATTATTGTAATCTTTTTAATTTTTTATTTTTACTTCTTTCTCTTTCTATCATTTAAAATAATTATATATATTTATTGTAATAATTAATTTTATTAGTTTTACTTTCACTTACTATATATACCTAGTAAGGGAAAGTATTGCGATCGTGAAAATTTTCGAATTCCAGTTTTAAACGGAAATACACATTTTATGGTCCCCTGAGTCAAAATAACCAAGTTCCGCTAAAAGGTCTGTGTGTGTGTGTGTGTGATAGCTACGGGGCGGAAACGGGATGTCCTATGAAACTGAAATTTCATATTTAAGGCAAATATATGCCCGAGACGTTACAAAACCTTTTTCATCAAAATGAGCTTACCAGAAGAGGCACTTTATACCATGCATTTTGCACCTTTTTTCGATTTTCTCAAGAACGGTTCCGACGATTTTGATTAAACTCGCTATATCGATGTAAAATGAAATAGGCTTTAATTGCATGTAGGTTTCATTTTGATTAAAATGGCCTGACAGGGCTTAAATGCCAATATTCTAAATTTTTCTTTCTCTAAAGTACCTTTAATTTTGTATATTTTGTTAAAATAACCATATTATCTAGTTAGCATTGATAAATAACAGCTAAATATTCAAATTGAAAAATTTGTAAAGCATCTAAAGGAGAAAAAAAAAAAAACCTGTACCACTACAACCCATGAAGGGTCTTGGGCTCAGTACATATAGAGATTCGTACTGTTTCTGGCCTAGATACGTTGGCCTAACGGCAGTGCAATGAGGTGATTAGGCCTTAATCACGCTCAGCCGCCAGGTTTTTCTCCAATTAAATTGGGTACCCACTTTATAGAGCCTGGGTCTGCCCCAGGAGGGTCTCCATGCCCTAGGGTCGCCCCCCGGCTGAATTAACAGAATAAATAATGTTCTGCCACAGCCGGGATTCGAACCCAGGACCTGGAGCACAGCAGACTAGTGCTCTATCCATTAGACCTCGCCGCTCCCATCTAAAGGAGAAAACAGAAAAAAATATTTTTTAATGCAATTTTTCGTTTTTGAACATAAGAACAGTAATATACATACCGTTGGAAAGTTAAAGATTTAGAAAAATATTATCTCATACACAAGCTTTTAAGAGTTAAAGAGAATAATGAAAAGAAGATAAAACTAACTGATTGTTTTGGATGATAATTTAAATAAAATACATGTTTCTATAGAAATTCAATTTAATTAATTCTTTAATAGTTTTACTAATTTTTAACTCTAACTGTATCAGAAAATTCTTTAATTGATTTTAACAACGGTAAGTGAAAATCGTGTTTTGCCCACACCAGATTTTTCTTTTGTATATGTCTTTGGCCAGTGATACTTTTTTTTTTTTGTACATGTATGTTATTCTTAAGGGACTCAGTCCCAGAATGAAGTTCTTTATAATTTTTTGGGAACTTGACGGGCGTATAATATCTTCTCAAAACCTCTAACTACATAAAATAAATAAATATGGATAATATTCTTAACTATATTATCCAAGAGAAAACGATATAATCCATTTATTGGAGTTGTAAGTTCCATATTTAATAAATTCTGGCCCCCCTGAATTGAGGTAAAAAGCTGAGGAGTGGAAGGTAGGGCCCTAACATCAATAATGTATGACCGACATATCAGCCCCTTGACAAGCTATCTGGACCTTCGCTCCTCCTCTCTCCTCTGTCCGAGATAGTCGATAGGATTGTACCTTCTCATATATCGTCACTTCTCTTCATTTATTTACTCTTATACGTTTTACAACCTCGGATTTTTTAGGGGTGCTAAAACCGTGTATGGGTCACAAAAGGGTATTTATATTCTTCTAAGCTACCCGTAACAATGTGGTTTTAGGCGGAATCGCTCGACTATTGACCAAATATTTTCCTTACGTCAAATATTAGAGAAAAGATTGGAATACAACGGTGTAGTCCATCAACATTATATCGATTTTAAAAAGGCTTATGATTCAATAGACCGTCAGAAGCTATATAACATCATGATTGAACAGGGAATACCTAGAAAGTAAGTAAACCTAGTAGAGATGTGTTTGTCGGAAACATTCCATAAAGTTAGAATCGGTCATAATTACTCCGAGAGATTTGAGGTGCGATCGGGGTTGAAACAGGGTGACTCCCTTTTACCTGTGTTATTTAATATAGCTTTAGAATATGTCATAGAAAAGGTGATGTGTACCGAGAAAGGCTTAAATATGGGTGACAAGATTCCGGTTTTGGGGTGATCGGCATACCTCTTACAGTATTTATTATCTTTATTAAATAGCCCTAGTTTTTTATCAAATATGTGCGACTCAAGAGATCGTCGACTTACTGAAGGTGAAGGAGCTCAGTCACTTAGAGAATTTTTTTCAAGAAGTGCTTTTACAACTTCTTCTCTAAAATTTGTCATCAACATTTTTCTCACCTAAAGCTCTTACAATTAGGGCATTTAGTAGAGAGGCTCCAAAAACAAGATCAATTGCAATTTTGTGATACCACTTAAGAGTTCGCCGTAAGCTTGTGGAATAGGACGATATTTGGTCTGACGTATCGATTGACGATTTTCGACTATTGTAATCGACAATCATCCTTTGTTATGTAATGGTTAATCTCAACTTCATCCTTGCGATTATCAGAGAGCATAAGGACACCTCTTTTATCCTTCAGAGAGCATACACGCCCTCCAGTAACTTTCTCGCTGGACCGCTTCATTTTTTTTATTAATTTTTTAAATAAAAGTAACTTTTTTCACAATTTTTCCAATACGATATGTTTTTTGGATCAAATAAAACACAAAAAGCTGATAATCATGTTTTGGGCCATTGAACCAAAATAGTAAGTTTTGGTTGGTCTCAGTTGGAACCGCTGCAGCAGACTCATACACCCGCTATGGTCCACACGACGAAGTGCTCCAAACATTCGTGGTCGTTAAACTGATATATATATATATATATATATATATATATATATATATATATATATATATATATATATATATATATATATATATATATATATAAATGAATCATCTTTTCCCTTGGTCATCGCATCTCACGTAAACGGCTTGACCGATTTCTATATTTTTTTTTCATTGTTTATATTAGTCAGAAGGATCTTATGAAAGAAAAACAAATAAATGTTACTTGGGCGAATTGAATTTTGTTGACCGATTTCGCTTTCGAATTCAGACAGGACATCGTCTGTCGGCTCAGCTAGTCATAATATATAATTGAATGCTATAACTAATATTATTAATGTAACATTACTGTTGGTGATTCTATGATTATTATGTTTTATATAAATTTATATTAGTTATTTAAGGTTTGTTTGTTTTTAAAAATACGAAGTAATAGTGCTGATTAACTTGATATAATAGTGTGATTACCAGAAGGGCGCGCATGCGCATTACCGAGCAAACAGTGCCGGGAATTAAAATATCGCAGTCGAGTCGCAGTAAAGTCCCAGTCAAGTCGTGAGTGAGTACGTACTACAGGACTTCCATCCAGTCACACAGGGTGACCATCTAGTCCCACAGGGGGACAGCAGAGACTCATAATCGAGAAGAAGACAAGTCCCACAGGGGGACAGCAGATAAGCTTACGTTTAATATTAATACAACATTGAAAGACTACTAATTTAACAATTATAATATTTAAGTTCAATCAGAGCTATTACTTTACCACATTAGAATTTTTGCATTCATTTTATTATTTTATTTTGTATTATCAATTTCAATTAAACATTTCCTTTTATACATAGCCTGGCGTATTTATTTCACATGCAATATATAACCAACGCACGTACCCAGTTTATTAACATTATTTAACAAACATTTTTTGGTCAATCTCCGGACCGGATGAAATTTAAAATTAAAATTAATAATCAGTTTTATTGCAATAGTTATGTGCGTGTGTTAGATATTGCCTGTAACAATAGATGTAAACAGACGCAGGTGCAGTAAGAATACGGTATTATCTATACTAGAGTATTAAGTTTTAAACATTAATTCGATATTAACATGATAACAGTAATATGTAATACCCAACACTATAGTTGTTTATACTTATTTTAAGAAACATTTATTTTTAATTTAAGAATTGTTTAATTCCACTAATATAAAGAACTTTTTTTGATTATTTTAACTAATTATTTAGAGGTTTAAAAATTAATTTAAAATATTAGATTTAGATTGCTTTATTTTTTATTTTTAATCCATGTATTTATTGGATTATTGTACATAGAGTATTACCATTTAATTTATTTTTTACACAGGCATTTCTTTTCTTATTAATTAAATTATATATTTAGGATTACAGTTGCACTATAATTTTCTATATACAATATTTTGAAAGGATTGTTATTTTAGAGATTTATTTTATTTTATAGATGGTTATTTTTTTATTTATTGAATAATTAATTATTAGATGAAAATTATTAATCAAATTAATTATTAACATTTAATTTTCATTAATCAATTGGAAACTGTTAGTCGATATTGATTATAATTTGTGAAGTTTCACCAACATGGCTTCCCCAGAATTACAAATTAAAGGCATTCGGGCTGCTCTTAAACTATTGCGTAAAGATCTTGCTCAGATTTATAATGTAGGCATGTCACAACAAGAGGGGATGGCAAATACTTTTAAGGCTATGGCTCCAACTTCTGAATCGATCAAATCTAATTATTTAAAAAAGTTTGAGGAATGTCAACTCTTAGCTATTACTTCGGAAAAAGATAGCTTGTTTCCGACGGATGATGATATAAAAGAGAGAGGGGAAATTAACGCTCTTTATTACAAAATTATAGAACTCCAGCAATCGAGACATGAGGGAGATAATTCAAAATTTGAAAACGTTTCTTCTAGAGTGTGTAGCAATCGAAGATTACCTCGGATAGAATTACCAAAATTTGACGGCAAAATTCAAGACTGGCCTAAATTCAAACAACTGTTCGTTAGCATGATTCATACAAATGATGATATCCCGACTATTGAAAAATTCCATTATTTGAATACATCAGTCCAGGGTGAAGCGTTAGCTCTTATAGCTCCTTTCAGTTTGGATGAACCAAACTATCAAAAGGCTTGGGATGCCTTAACGGACAGATACAATAATAAACGATTACTTGCCACAGCATATATAGATCAAATTCTGGAATTTTCTTCTCATAAGGGATCGCCAACAGTTCAATCCCTCCAGTCCTTTATAAGGGTGGTAGCTGAAAGTATAGCAGCCTTTCGATCAATAGATATACCTGACCAAGCTGACTTCTTATGGTTGACTTTAGCACTGAAAAAACTTGATCAAGAAACCAGACATAATTTTGAAGTAGAGGTAGTAACGACTGAATGGCCCACCTTTAAACAACTTGTAGATTTCGTGCAGGGAAGGAGTCGAGCCATGCAGCTCTGTGATCCTAAGATCACTAATTCATTTAAACAAAGGCCTAAGACAAACATTCTTGCAACTACTTCTACACCTTCCAATCAATCCAAATCACAAGTATGCTCGTGTAAACAGTCTCATATCTTAATTCAATGTCCTATTTTTCGATCTAAAACGCCTGCTCAACGCATATCTTTCTTAAAGGATAAAAACGTTTGCTTCAATTGCTTCAAACTAGGTCATCGAACATCTGTATGTCTAGCATTAGGTCGCTGTCAAATTTGTCAGGGTAAACATCATACTTGGCTTCATGTAAACAGGGGATCAAATGTACACCCTCCAGTCAATCAGAACTCTTCTCCAGTTGTGAATAGCCAAGGTATTTCATCTGCCTCTGAGCAAAGAGGTTCTAAGGTAGAATCAGGAACATCAAAGCTGGTTGGTAGTGTGACGGGACCTGCACAGGTACTTCTAGGCACTGCCATTGGTCTCATTCACAATTCAGACAACATACTTCAACCTGTTCGCTTCTTGGTCGACTGTGGATCTCAATTGTCTCTCATGACAACGAAATGCGCTAGAAGGTTAGGACTCTATTGGCATGCAACTACTCACAAACCACTTGGAGCAGGAGGTGTTCCAGTACCTAAGGTCAAAGGAAAGGTGGAGTGCCGCATTTATTCCAGGTTCAATCGAGAGAAATATTTGGAGGTCGGGCCTTTGATTGTTGACTATTTAACGGGAGATCTACCTACTTCGGCAATTCAACCTATACAAGGGTCTTCTGAACAACCTTTCGCTGATCCACTATTTTGGGAACCTCGTGAAATCGACATGCTCCTTGGAAACGACTGTTTTATTCAAATGATAACTGGCAGTCCAGTCATTCTAGAAAATAATTATAAGGCTCTTCCAACATATTTTGGACTTATCGTCATGGGAGGCGCCAATATAGATTCCATTTCGAACTTAAGCTGCCACTGTGTGCTAGAATCACCGATTAATGAAGACATACTATCCAAATTCTGGTCCATCGAAGAAGTAGAAGGTTCAGTTGATTATGCCCAACGTGATCCTTGTGAAGAACATTTCTTGAAAACATACAATCGTGATGCTACTGGCAGATATATTGTGGCCCTTCCATTCAAAGAAACTCCTGAAGATATACCAGAAGCTGAAATTCTTGCTTATGCTCGTTTTAGAGGAATTGAAAATAGATTCAAACGCAACCATACATTGCAAGGTAAATACGTAGACTTTATGAACGAGTATGAGCAATTAGGCCATATGAGTAAAACATCGTCAACTTCAGGTTATGTTATACCTCATCATCCAGTATTTCGGACTGATGATCGTCAAGCGAAAATTCGCGTTGTATTTGACGCTTCTGCTACAACCGATAAGGGATCGCTAAACAGCAAGCTCTACGTTGGTCCAAAGCTTCAAAGAGACATAGCCGACATCATCTTAAATTTTAGACGATACAAAATCGCAATAACTGCTGATCTAATAAAAATGTACAGGCAGATTCTTGTTGTTCCGGAGCATCGACGTTTTCAACATATCTTATGGCGAGCTAAAAGTGAAGATGAAATTCAAAAATATGAACTAAACACGGTCACTTATGGTACTGCATCAGCTCCATTTCTTGCAAATCGCGTGGTGAAACAATTGTGTATTGACGAAGGTGCTGCCTTTCCCCTGGCAGCTAATGTGCTAAACAATTATATTTATGTGGACGATGTAGTGGCAGGGTCCGATTCGTTTGATGAAGCAGTTGGACTTGTTGAACAACTGATTGGCCTATTGAGCAAAGGTCAATTTACCATACACAAGTGGAATAGTAATTGCTCTGAGCTAATGAATAAACTTCAACCTAATTCAGACACAAAGAACGTTCAGCTGTCACCAGAGACTGATTCGTGCGTTACAAAGATTCTTGGCATGTCTTGGGATCCAATTAATGATTGCTTCTCTTATTCTGTCAAGACTATTTCAAAGGTTGTCTCAAAGCGAGCCATCTTATCTACGGTTGCACGATTATACGATCCAATGGGCTTCCTTAGCCCAGTGATATTTAAAGCGAAATCCTTTCTTCAGGGACTTTGGAAATTGAAGATAGACTGGGATGATTCTATTGAAGATGGGCTGCAGCAGGAATGGATTGTTTTCGTGACTAATCTTACTTGCCTTCAGTACACAAAAATTCCAAGATACGTCTTACTCGACCATATTAAGATTAAACAACTGATAGGATTTTGTGACGCATCCGAAAGGGGCTTTGCGGCTACTATCTACCTACGCATAGTATCGGAGTCTGGAGAGGTGAAGGTCACATTGCTGA
Organism: Piezodorus guildinii; assembly: GCA_023052935.1. Lineage (NCBI taxonomy): Eukaryota > Metazoa > Arthropoda > Insecta > Hemiptera > Pentatomidae > Piezodorus > Piezodorus guildinii. The sequence goes on along the minus strand of CM041294.1, from coordinate 8,162,761 downwards.
AGTCTAAAACCAAGCTGGCTCCAATCAAGACCATCACAATACCGCGGCTAGAATTGTGTGGTGCTCAGCTCTTAGTGAAGGTAATGCAGTCGGTTCAATCCTTCGCTGAAATTCAAGCGATTACAGAGCGCTTATTGTTTTCAGATTCAACCATTGTACTAGCATGGCTTAAGATATCACCGCAGTCGTTGCCGACTTTCATAGCCAACAGAGTGGCCTACATTACGACACACACATCAGAAGCTGATTGGTTGCATGTGAGATCTCAAGAAAATCCCGCTGACTTGGCATCTCGTGGGATTGCTCCAGAATTGCTAAAAGATGACAGCCTATGGTGGGCGGGCCCCCATGGCTACAGACGCATCCACTCGTACTACCACAGCAGCCAGATATTTACAAACATCAGGCACCGGAAATAAAACCTGGTTCTATATTAACACATACAGTCCACAATAACCGACCAGACGGTAATCATCTTATGATCCTAAACTGGATGAATCATCATTCACATTATAATAAAGTGGTCAGAACCCTGGCCTATATTCTAAGATTTATACATAACATCAGGAATCCGATCATAAGATTTCACGGTGCACTAAAGCTACAGGAGCTTAACAGATCTCGAGAAGTACTCATAATTGCTACTCAACGGTATGAGTTTGATAAAGAATTTTCGTGGAAAGAAAATAGACAGTCTTCAAAACGCCTTCTAATTCTAGATGCATTCTTAGATGACCGAAGAGTCATGAGAGTCGGAAGTCGCTTCCAAACCCATTTTTTGTCAAAGAGAAAAATCGAAGACACAACTCACCAATATCTTGCAGTCTTCATATGTATGGCAACGAAGGCGTTGCACTTGGAAGTTGTTTCTTCATTATCCACAGAAGCCTTTCTAGCCACGGTGGATAGGTTTTTATCTCGCAGGGGACTGCCGGCTGCTATATACTCAGACTGCGGAACAAATTTCATAGGAGCGGCTCGGCATTTACAAGAACTGTTTACTCATCTCAGGCAAGAAGAAACACAACAGGAATTACAAAATCATGCTGTCAATCAGGGATTTGAATGGCATTTTAATCCACCATATGCACCCCATATGGGAGGAATATGGGAGGCAGCTGTGAAATCAGCCAAGAACCATCTTCATAGAATAACAAAGAACCAGGTATTTTATTTGGAAGAACTAATGACATTATTCACAAGAATCGAGGCAATTCTAAACTCTCGCCCTATTACACCGCTAAGTGATGACGATCCAAAACATGGGAATTTTCTTACACCAGGTCATTTCCTCATTGGTGCTCCTCTTTTAAGTGTTCCAGAAGAAGATTTGACAAATATAAACATAAATCAACTCTCTAGATGGCAACTTGTGTCACAAACTGTGCAACAATTTTGGAGAAGATGGCATGTAGAATACCTACATACCTTACAAAAACGAATTAAGTGGTATCAGCCAAACAACCAACCACAAATTGGGGATCTTGTATTACTACCTGATGCTTCTACTAGCCCATTAAATTGGAAGTTAGCCAAAATAGAACAGGTCCATCCAGGAAACGACAATATTACTAGAGTAGTTACCATAAAGGATCAGCGAGGATGCCATAAACGATCCGTTCACAAAATTATCCCCATTGCCTTTTTAAACAACATTTCATGATATCGTTCCTTGTAAAACCATACGGTTTTAGGTGGGCGGGATGTTGGTGATTCTATGATTATTATGTTTTATATAAATTTATATTAGTTATTTAAGGTTTGTTTGTTTTTAAAAATACGAAGTAATAGTGCTGATTAACTTGATATAATAGTGTGATTACCAGAAGGGCGCGCATGCGCATTACCGAGCAAACAGTGCCGGGAATTAAAATATCGCAGTCGAGTCGCAGTAAAGTCCCAGTCAAGTCGTGAGTGAGTACGTACTACAGGACTTCCATCCAGTCACACAGGGTGACCATCTAGTCCCACAGGGGGACAGCAGAGACTCATAATCGAGAAGAAGACAAGTCCCACAGGGGGACAGCAGATAAGCTTACGTTTAATATTAATACAACATTGAAAGACTACTAATTTAACAATTATAATATTTAAGTTCAATCAGAGCTATTACTTTACCACATTAGAATTTTTGCATTCATTTTATTATTTTATTTTGTATTATCAATTTCAATTAAACATTTCCTTTTATACATAGCCTGGCGTATTTATTTCACATGCAATATATAACCAACGCACGTACCCAGTTTATTAACATTATTTAACAAACAATTACAAAAGTCATAAGAGTAAAAAATAAAAGATTTAAAAAAAGGACACACCTAAAAACCACTTTGGATATTGAATCATTTTCACAGAGTGTAGGATTAATTGCTAAATTTGAAAATAAAGATTTTTTGATGAAAACGACCCGCCGGGGACTGTCCTTGTTTTCATTAGCGAGCAAACAGCAATTTAATCCAGTAAGCTGACAACTCAAACAGGGCAGGTCTCTTACGCCCTTCCGAAATATAACCAGTTTTAATTTATGTAGAGGATACATGTATGAATTCATCGTTATGATTTTGTGCAAAATTATGAGTAATTTACTACGATGCTGAAACGTTAGATCTTGATTAACAATGTTAAATCTCTTTACCATTGACAGCTTTGGAGAATTATTGTTCATTATCCAAATTAGATCATGCAAATCGCAAAACTTTAGGGTTGTAGGATACTTGATAACTACCCGACAGCATTTAGCTCGAACCTGGTTTGAGACCGATCACGGCAAAAATATTTGATCAATTTCTCTATCTGTGTCGAAATAGCCGAAGTTATTATATTATGTATAATAATATAATATAACCACAACTTCAGGATTGTATAATAAGGAACACAATTTTAGATAATACTGTCTGAATTTACTACTAGACTTTGCAACGTTGGCAGAATTAATACTGTTTTACGAAAATTTATTCTCATCAGAAAGAAAAAACAATGACTGAGTTGAAAATCAGTCAGTAAAACTGAAAACTGAATATTTTTCAAGTTTGAAAATTCATTTAAACAAAAGAATCCAAATTTTATAGTTGGTAGGATAATGACTAATATATGAATAAGAAAACATATTAGGGTCTAGCACAACAAAGAAAATACGAAACTGAAATTTCATCTTTTAGAATATTGTATGCCCAAGATGTTTGGCTTACAATAACCTTTTCTTAAAAATCGGCTAACCAGAGAGCCACAAGTCTCACATTGCTTAAATGCAGACTTTATGAATTTTCTTCCCTGGGAGGGATTTCGGACAAACTTGGAAACCAAAATGGACTTGGAATCCCACTAAAAACTGAACTAGATATTGACAGAGCCCTTGAACAACTTACTGACTCAATATATAGCAGTATACTTGATAACACTACAAACAAAAACAACAATAACACTCAACAAACTAACCTTCCACAGCACATTCGAATCTTATTAAGAGAAAAACGAAGAGCGAGATCGAAGTGGCATAGGACTAGATACCAAGTTGACATAACTATCTATACCACTCTGACTAACAAACTTAAAGTAGAAAATTCAAAACTTACTGAATTCAAAAGTTACTGCCACTAAGAAACTACTTCAGCTCAAAGATTTTAATCATCCTCTCCTCAATGAATCTCAATCCTGGACCAGATCCGATGAATAAAAATCCCAAACATTCGCTCAGCACCTCTTTTAAACTTACAATCCGCATCCTAATATTTTCAATCAGTATCACCTAGAATACCTTGAAGCAGAACTGGATATTCCAATCCAGTTGGCCCTTCCTCCCAAAGCATTTCATCCTTCAGAAATCTCAAACATAATCCACAGATTACCTTCCCGCAAAGCTCCTGTACAAGATCTAACCACTCTCGATATTCTAAAACAACTTCCCGGAAAATCTATTCTATTCCTTACCTATATTTACAATGCCATACTCCGAACCACATATTTTCCTGAAATCTTGAAGTTATCCATTGTTAAAATGATCCCTAAACCCAAAAAGCCGCTGAAACTCCCTTCTTCTTACCGTCCTATATCTCTTTTACCCATTATGGGTAAAATCCTGGAAAGACTAATCCTAAAACGACTCTATCTTATCCTAGAGACTTTTCAGATAATCCCGGACCACCAGGTTAGATTTCGCTCATCCCACTCCACCATCCAACAATGTTATCGTGTGGTGGGTGTTGTCTCTTCAGCATTAGAGCGCATGGTTGACCGAGTTTGGCACCCAGGACTGCTTTACAAGCTCCGCGAATTCCTCCCTCATACATACTACCTCATCATCCAGCCCAACCTGTCTAAAAGATCCTTCAAAGTAAAATACAAAATGTCCTATTCGTCCCTTTTTGCTCAGTCTGCTGGTGTCCCTCAAGATATTATCCTAGGACCCATCCTCTACACAGTCTATACAGCTGATTTCCCAACCCATCCCAACACCTTCCTTTCTAACTATGCTGATGACACTTGTGTGTTATCAGTCAATAACGATCCTCCTATTGCCTCTCAAACTCTTTAATCCCACATCAGAGAGCTTGATATATGGTGTCAGAATTGGTGAATTAAAATAAATTACAACAAATCCCACCAAATTGCCTTTACCCTTCGTCGTAAACCTATAACATCCTGCCCTACAGTTTCCTTTAATAATATTCCGCTTGTTCCAGTTGAACAGATCCGCTACCTATGACTTCTACTTGACAAACGTCTAACATGGAATCCGCACACAAGACTGAAACGATAAGAAACTGCCCGTCGCTTTCGCTTACTTCAACAATTATTGGACAGACGCTCCAACCTTTCACTTATCTACAAAAGGCTCATCTATATCACCATCATAAGGCCTATCTGGACTTACGGAGTTGAGCTATGGGGCTCTACGAAACCTCAATCCTTACAATCCAAAATCCGTCGAAAAATCCTCAATAATCTTTACTTTGTCACGAATAAACTCATCCATAAAGATCTTAACATCCCATATGTTGGTGATTTGGCCCGAACCAGGTATCAATCCTTCCATGACAAACTTCACTCCCACTCTAATCCACTAGTTTCAATTCTTGCTTCCTCTTCAATTCCTGACAATCCTCCGAGGCGTCTGAAAAGAAGATGGCCTCTAGACCTTCTAGTTTAGATACAAAGTGGAGTGATGCCAATGGGAATTTTCTCATGTTTTTTTCTTGTATTTTATCATTTCCAGCATATTTACTTGTTGTATTACAAAATACCGTAGTAAATTTCAATAAAAAAAAAAAATTGACATATTAAAAGGAAAGCTTAAAACTAATGTATTATCATAGTTGATTAAATATATACTGGCTCCAAACAAGAATTAATAATTTTATAATAAATATGCAAATAACAATTGACAGTGGATTGGTTCTTACATTGGTTAGTTAGATGGGTTAATCCTCCTTTTTTTTATCCTAAAACAAGCCTGTTTTCAAACGATAAGATCGTATCAAGACTTCCTCCTCTGAGAAAAACAGTTGGATTAAATATATTTTATCTTAGCATATGCTCATTTTCATGTTTATTGACAATCGTTTGTCTCAAAACATGATTGATAATAAAACGTTGCATATTTAATATTATTATGTGATCTTTATCTTTATCGGCTTGTTTACTAAACTTCTCATGGAACATATTTTATTCTTATTTTTATACCTCAATATTCCAAGTTATTTTGAGATGAGGGGAAAGGGTAGAAGATAGTAGAAGATAAGGGAGGAAATGAAATAACCAGATTAACATAGTCATTGTATTTCTTACTAGAAAAATTAGGCCAGCCGTTATTTGGAATTAAAATGTTTGTTTTGTATTAACAGAATATTCGGACTGTATCGTTTCACAAATCCACCGAATACAGCCAAATATTTTGAAGACACAAATAGTACTGGTTTATATGTTATAGATGTACCGGAACAAGAGAATCTCAAAGATTTCATGGTACAAGAAGTATGTCCAGATTTTTAAAGCTATCGAACTTGAGTGAAGCTATTCAATTAATTTTTTTTTCCTATTCAGAAACACTTCTTTATTAAGTAATATTACAATCAGTTCAATTTAGGACATTTTTAATAATGGTAAAGTACAACATTCATACTACGTTCACACGATATATACAAAACGATAATTTTTTTTTTTTTAAATTCTTTTATTGATATTTACAACTGTACACAGTACAACAAGTAAATGAGCTATTTACCGAACGTTGGCTTGGAAAAGTCTTGAGAAGAATCTACCCAGTGGTAGCACTTCAGAGTTTATTTGGTAAGCAGGTCTCGAGGCCACCGTCTTTTCAGACGCCTCGGAGGATTATCGGGAATAGATGCCGATGAGAGGATACGGACAAGCGGGTTTTTATGGGCGAGTAATTTGGAATGAAAGGAGGAGTATATTTTTTGGGCAATATCTGCAACGAGTGGGATATTCAGGTCTCTATGGATGAGTTTGTTGGTAACAAAGTACGGTGCATCTAGGATCTGTCCGATTCGATGGTTCAGTAGAGCCCCATAGCTATAAAGTCCAGGTAGGTCTAATAATGGTTGTGTAAATGATTTTTTGAAGTATAGAGAGATTTTTGATCGTTTGTCAAGTATGTGCTTTAATAGTCGATATCTACGAGCAGTTTCCTGTCGTTTAAGTCTTGTATCGTATTTGTTTTACAGTGATGAGTGGGGTATGATTAAAGGAGACAACTAGACAGGAAGTCGTAGAGTGAAGGTGATTTGGTGGGATTTATTAGGATTTATTTTGATTCTCCAATTGTGACACCATTCTGTAGAAATTGGGAAGCAACAATAGGATCATTATTCATGGATAGCACGCAAGTGTCATCAGCGTAAGTAGAGAGGACAGTGCTTGGATGGGTAGGGATGTCAGCTGTATACACCGTGTAGAGGATTTAGACCTAGGACACTACCTTGAGGTACGCCGACTGACTGGGTGAATGCTGAGGAGGAGGAGAGATTATGATTAACTTTAAAGGTTCTATCTGTAAGGTAGGAACGGATTATCAGGAAATATGTCGGGGAGAGGAATTTAGTAGAGCAGTCCTAGGTGCCAAACTCGATCAATAGCCTGTTACACGTCAAAATATACTCCTGTGCAGTACATTCCGCGCTCCAATGAAGAGTGTACTATCATCCACCAAACGATGGCACTGTTGAATAGTAGAGTGGAATGATCGAAATCCAAACTGGTGGTCAGGAATAACGTGATTGAGTCTAGGGTCGGATATAACCTTTTCAGGAGAAGTTTTTCAAGAAGAAGAAAAGGGATATAGGACGGTAAGAGGATGGGTACTCAAGTGGCTTTTTGGGCTTAGGAATCATTTTTATAATAGAAAATTTTCAAGTATCAGGAAAATAGGTAGAACGGAGAATGGCGTTATAGATATAAGTAAGAAAAAGGATGGCCTTTCGAGGGAGCTGTTTCAGGATGTTGGGTGTAATAAGGTCGTGGCCTGGAGATTTTTTAAGAGGTAATTTATTAAGGATGTTGATGATTTCTGATGGAAAGGCTTAGGAGGGGGAGACATTTGGAGTGGAACATTTAGTTCTGCTTCAACATGTTCGTTATGGAGTGGGTTAATGATATCGGGATGAGGATGAAAAGTTTTGGATAGGTGTTTGTCAAAGATTTGGGATTTTTCATTATCCGTTCTTGTCCAGGTCTGGGATTCAGTGAGGAGTGGATGATTAAAGGTTTTGCATTTCAATAGTTTTGCTATTGTTGTCCATAATGATTTGTCTGACGTAACGATAAATTTAAATAATAATAATACAATATACATATTTACAAAATAAAATCAATAAAATATTATACAAAAAATAAAAATATTATACAAAACAAAATTAATAAAAATATATACGAAAGTCACTCTTGAATCCTTTTAATAGTTGATATAATTAAAAAACAATGTTTGACCAAATATTGTATACAAATTTTTAAATAAAAATTACTAGGAACTTTTAAGAAGGGGGGCCCGAGCCTAAGTAGCTAGTCTCTCATGCTAAATGCTCGAATCACAGTCCCGGCTGGTCTTTTTAAGGATATAATTAAATGGAGATTCACTCACAGCCTCTCTCCTGGGTTTGTGAGACTCGTCAGCCAAATGATGGCCACTCACAAGAATAGACGGAGGGAGTGATGACCCTACCCTGTAAAATCTCATCGGGAATAGTGAGTATATTCTCCCAGGAGATTACACCACGCAGCCAATGGCCTACACCGCCTGTCGCGCCAGAGAAAGAAGAAGAAGAACTTTTTAAATAATATCACAAATAAACTTTTTTAAATAAAAATTTTATGCTTAAATAAATACAAAAATAATGATTTTCTACTGATGTGATGCGTAGGTCTCTCCTGAAGGATTAGTCATGATCGGTGACCAGCCGTACCTTCTGGGTTATCAGTTCGCTGCTTATTTTTCAATTTCTTGACATTTTGATTCCCAATATTTTCGGTCTTCCGTTTTTTGTGCCATATTCCTTCTTGTTTTTTTAAATTTCGTCTGGCCATCTCTTGAGTTACCCGCCTTCCTTGCGTTTCTTCCCATGAGGCGTCCACTGCAACCTGCCTGGGGTCCTTTATTCGCATTAAATGGCCAGCCCATTCCCATTTTAGCTTTTTTATACAATCCACATCATCCCTCTCTAAAGTGGCCTTTCTCAAAGTAGTATTTTTTACACTATGCTTTAAATTAACTAAATTCTAAATTCTTCTTTCCTGAGCTTTAGTAAGAGAACATATCAAGAACGTTATACCTTAAATTACATTTGAAAATTTCGGTCTCTAGGGCCATTTTCAAGTTTTCATGTATTTCACCTCAACAAGAAGCGCCTTCTTTAAATAATTAAATAATTACAGTGAATGTTTTTGTGGTATTAAAAAAATATATTATACAGAACAAGTACTTTCAGCTTAATTAGCTTGTGCGATTCAGAATAGGATGGTATGAATAATTTAAGAAGTTGGTAAATTATTGAATAAAATAAGGGGAAAAATGTTAAGCTAATACGTCCTAAAGTTTGGTCGTAATGACAAAGGCAGTTCCGAGGGTCGGATAACAAGTTGCCTTATGATAATGGTGATTCATTAGGTCTCTCTCTCAAGGCCTGCCAGGCCCTTTATATCTCTCTCTGTCATTGTTTTAATAAGACATTTCAATTATTAAATTCTATTCCAATTATTTTCATATTATATTACTAATTATAATCTTGGTCAAGTTTTATAGATGTGAATTATAAATGTTATTAATATTTATCATTTTTACTTTCACTTACCTATATATAAAATATATAGTGAGGGAAAGTATTTCGATCGTTTTAGGGTCCCCTGAGTCCAAATGACCAAGTTCCGCAAAAAGGACTGGTTGTCTGTCTGTGTGTATGCGGTAAGTTTAGCACAAGAACGAAACGTTTTACAGAACTGAAATTTCATATTTAAGACAACTATACGCCCAAGATGTTACAGCCACTTTTTCATCAAAATCAGATAGCAAGCTTACACCACTTTATACCATGCATTTTGCACCTTTTTTAAATTTTCTCAAAAACGGCTCTGACGATTTTAATTAAACTCGCTATATCGATGTAAAATTTAATGCGCTTTAATAATATGTCGGTTTCATTCTGATTAAAATAGTCTGACAGGGCTTAAATGCCGATATTTTAAATTTTCTCCCCTAAAGTACCTTTAAATTTGCACATTCCAAAGATTAACCATATCCTATTAATGGCATTGCCAAAGAACGGCTAAATATAGAAGTCGGACGAAGTTTAGGAATAATTAAAGGATAAAAAAGCAAAACTATTTTTTTTTTTTAATGATAAGAACAATATTACAGACGCATAATATACCGTCAGAAAGAGAAATGTTTTAGAAAAAATATTATATGATACACATATAACGATATATAAGGTAATATAAAGTGACGAATAGGGAATAACCTTTTTATTGATTAACAATTTAATATAGTTATATTCCGCCTGTCCCACTATTTCCTTTAACAATATTCCACTCACCGCAGTTGAACAGATCCGGTACCTAGGACTCCATTTAGACAACGTCTTACTTGGAATCCTCACACTGGACTGAAACGACAAGAAACAGTTCGTAAATACCGCTTACTACAACACTTACTGGACAAACGATCTAAACTTTCCACATACTACAAAAAATTAATTTATATAACCATCATTAGGCCTATTTGGACATATGGGATTGAGTTATGGGGATCCCCCAAACCATCCAATTCTTCCCGCATTCAATCATTGTAATCCAAAATCCTCCGAAAGATCCTAAACGCCCCTTACTTTGTCACCAATAAAATAATTCATAAAAAACTAAATATTCCATTAGTCGCAGATCTAGCCCGGACTAGATGTTCTTCCCTTTATTCCAAATTACCCGTCCACTCCAACCCACTCGTACGCAAACTCTCATCTCCTATTCCTGATCATCTTCCTAGGCGGCTGAAAAGACAATGGCCTCGAGACCTACTTAGCTGAATAAACTTTGAAGTGCTACCACTGGGTAGTTTCTTCACATGCCTGTATCACGCCCACTTGATCTATTAGCACATTTACTTAATGTATTTATTGTAATACAGTTGTAAATTTCTTTTAAATAAATAAATTAAAAAAATATAGTTATATTATTTAATCTAAACCATATGTTTCCAACGAGCATGAATACACGTTTTATTAAAATATTTTTCAGGTTGCAGTATATTAAATAGTTTTTAATAAATTAATTTCAACAGTCGAGGTAAGTGAAAGCAATGTGTTGCCCGCACCCGATTTTTCCCATTTTTAATTTTTAGACTCTTTGCAGTTAATAAACTCATGTATCATTTCATTCAATTTTCTCTTACTGTAACAGGACAGTGCTTTACTTTTAGAATTTTGTTTATAAATCAAATCCATTGGCAGTTGGGAATGTACGATGGTGAGTATAGATGTGAGATTTACTCTCCCACTCTCCGGTGCTAAGCATCAAGTTTCTGAAATCTCTGGAGAAGAAGATCTATCCTGTGGATACGTAAATAAAGACGCCAAATTCAGGTCGCTTTTAAAAAGCTGAAGTTAGACGTGAAGAGACAAATCGACTGAAAACTGTAAGAACCTTTTCCTGGCCAATCTACTTTAACAGCTCCTACTTTCCCTTGACTCTTTTCCTTGAACTACTCGCCATCTCTTAGTGTCCTCTCTCATCCTCTTCCTCTTTGATGATGGATGCCTAGTATACGGAGGACTCTCTGGTGGAAATAAGATTAGGCAAAAGAAATTAATAAATAGATTTATACAATTTATTTACGGCCTTCCCAAACGATCACATATTTCTTACTGGTAATCTGGTCCAGGGCGACTTTATCCTGTTTCCCGAAGGAAATTCCTACTAGGTATCTTCTTGTTCCAGTCCTTGTGAGCCAGAAAACTATTTGGTATTATTTGGCCTCCTTACTCTTCGCTCTTCCGTACATGGCTTAAATACAAGATTTCAACCTTCGAAAAGTCTGTAACCCTCGTCTCATAGATTGCCCACACTCAAGTGGAGAAGGGTGTGGGTTCCAATTTGTTCTGGTCTATTATTCAGCGCGCCACGTTATTTTTTAAATGTAAATAACGAAAACATTAAACTTAAACTTTAAAATAAAATTAGTCATTATTTTAGGTTATATAAAAGTAAATAAATTAAATCCTGGCTGTACCTTTACACATACCATAAATAAACAATCATAAAATCTCCCGTATAATAAAGATATGAAAAACATGTATATTTAATTAAAGGATAAAATAAAAAACAAATTCACACATACAAGATATATTTACATTCAAAAATTAAAAAAACCTGCTCTAGAATATTATAAAAACAAAACTATTTATAATGATGGAGTTTTTTTGACCGTTGAAAAATTAGATGAGGAAGATGGTTGGGGGTGCGGTCATAAATTAAAAACACACATTTAAAATAAGTGTTATTTTAATTATGTGCCGACGTTTCGGCCTATTCGGCCTATGAGAACTATTCTTCTCATATATAGTTATACTAACTATAGTTCTATAACTATAGTTCTCATATTTTCCGTTCCAAGCAATGAGCGTTTTTTAAACTGGGAAACATCACTCCTTTAGGCAACGCCTTCACGTTGAGTCAAGTATGTATTTTTTTTTTTCTTATTGATAAGGACCTTTTTCATCGCCCATTTTTTTCTCCCCTTTCCATACTCATATCTTTCTCTGTTACATATCCTGACATATAATTATTAGTTGAATATTACATTATTTTAAAATTTAAATTATTTTTTATTCATACTGTTTCTCTTTTGTAATGACTATATTCTTTTTTTATATATTACCTATACTCTTAACTATGTTTTAATATATTACCGTCATATATCAACTCAAAATTGTTAATATTTAAAATTTTAATTGATCAAATATTTTTCCTTTATCATTTTTTTCATTTACTTAGTCTCTCTTTACATATTCCCATTACAATATTATCATCTCAATTATGTTTACTTCCATACTTTATTACTATCATCTTAATTTTGTTTATTTCCATACTTTATAACTGTCACCTTATTTCCATACTTTATAATTGTCATCGTATTATCATTTTACATTTAATATTATTTATGTTCCCATAATTTATTACTGTCATGTTATTATTATATACCTAACGCATTATTAAGTCTATAATTACATTGGTTGTTATCTTGTTTCTTTTAGCCCTGATGAAGGCCCACATTGTAGGCCGAAACGTCGGCACATAATTAAAATAACACTTATTTTAAATGTGTGTTTTTAATTTATGACCGCACCCCCAACCATCTTCCTCATCTAAAACTATTATAGAAAATTAATATACATAACATAATATACATATACATAACATACTTAATCAAAGAAAACCCTGTAAACTAAACTCAACTTTACATGCACAAATAATATTTTTATAGACAAATTAAAAATAAAAAAAAACAACATAATATATCATCTATTAAATCTATATACATTGCTTAGTTATATAGTCCTTATTCCCCTGGCCAGTAGGATTACTTACAACACAACACAGGGAGGCGGGTTAATAGTGCTCTCCCAATTACCGTAAGTCCTCTTGTGACAGTTCTCCTTCCTCCGATCTCCTTTCCGGAAAAATCTCCCGGCTTCCTCAAGAAGTCGTCGGGACGTGTAGTGGAGGAGAACGAATCCAGCGTGGCTGTCTGTCACTCGGTTGTCTTCCTACTGCCAGTCCATGCGCCTCTCTGTCTTATCGCATGTGAGATGCGCATACAACTTCTGCGCCTTCCCACCACTAATTACTTGCGTATATTAGGTACGGCCAGAATATATTACTAATATTATTTAACAACCGTAACAAGTCCTTCATTATTATCCTTTGCTTCCACACTTTGGAACTCACTACCCATCAACCTTCGTAAAGTATCATCCTTAACCGCATTCAAGCAGTGTTTATTTCTCCTCTTCCTAAAACGTCAAACTTCCGCACACATTTAAATTTTCTCGTCCTAAATATGCGCTACTGTATTCATAAAATTTTGATCTGTTTTATTAATGTATTTTAATTTTATTTATCTCATGGTTGTTAGATAAGTAATCATTAAAAAAAAAAGTCAATGTATGTGTTTCATATTCCGAAAAGAGAAATATATGTTGACCGTGCTGTTACCTGACGGTCTCATGAAGAAACATAGCGCCCCCAGTGACCAAAAGGAAAAACTGAGATGTTGCAGGTTCTGGCTGGATGTGCCACATCAATTCTCTAGTTCCTGTGCTCCATTCTTTGCTATCAGCATGGAGTAAAATACATTAAGAAGATCCCCGGCCAAAGGGTGGGAAAAGAAGTGGTGAGAAGGTTCAAGATCAACATTCCGCAGCTAAAGAGAGTAACTTCATCATCACAGGTTTCCCCAATGCCACTTAAGTCAATATACCCAGTCATAGAATTTTCAAGTTTCAACATTACTAACCTACAAATCCAATAGATTAATACCTGGCCACCAAGTGTAAATGTAATATATTTTTTTTTTACTTTCATTTACGTATATATCGAAAATATAGTAAGGGAAAGTATTGCGATCATGAAAATTTTCTAATTCCAATTTTCAAGGGAAATACACGTCTTAGGGTCCCCTGAGCCCAAATAACCAAGTCCCGCAAAAAGGTGTGTGTGTGTGTGTGTGTGTGTGGTGACTCCTGGGTGAAAACAGTAAATCCTATGAAACTGAAATTTCATATTTACGACAACTATACGCCCGAGATGCTACAGAACATTTTTCATTGAAATCAGCTGACAGTTTACTTTATACCATGCATTTTACGCCTTTTTACGATTTTCTCAAAAACAGCTCTAACGATTTTGATTAAACTCGCTTTATCGAAGTAAAATATGATGTAGGTTTCATTCTGATTGAAGTAGTCTGACATGACTTAAATGCCTTTATTTTAAATTTTCTTTCTCTAAAGTACCTTTTAATTTTGTAGATTAAAAAAAAAAAAAAAGTAATTATCACTAAACAATGCAAGACAAACTGGATCTTTTGTGTTCATTGTTCTTTATTTTTAGGAGGGAAATGTCCCAGAATAAATAGTATTTAAAAAACAAAGCAAAAAGAAACCTATTTCGTGCCAGAATGAAGGCTTGTGAAGGTCAGGTATTTCTCAAGCTTTATACCCACTCGATTGAATAATGCTTGGAACAAGGAGACTGTTTGGAAGTGTTGACCTTTTGCTACTTAAATTAATGAAAATCTGTCTGTATATCAAAGAACAATGGATTTGCCTAACGCTCCACAATAGTGTTTAGTATTTGGGAGGATTGCTGATAGCATGTCAATTCGCTGTATCACCTCTGATACCTTCGATGGTAAGCTTGATCAGTTTGGAAATAAAACCTTATTCCCTTCGTCATATAACGCGTTATATATCATTGCTATAGATAAAGAACACCATTCCGAATGGGATATCCCATGTAGATATTAGAGAAATATAATTATATTTCTAAAGAGATGTTAATCTCCAACTAAATGCCTTACAAATGTGAAATATTACATATAATAAAAGCGATTTCATAGAATATTTCATATTAGTTACAAAAATAATTACAGATATTATCTTCAAATAATACACATTTTACTTTTTAAACATTAAAAATTGAGTTTACCAAAATACTGTTATTATTCCCTACTAATATATGAATTGGCGAAAAGCAACTTCCTTCACTTAATTTCTGTTACTGAGCGCTAAGTATAGCTGCGAATCCACTAATTTTTCACAATTTATTCAACCATAGCGGTTTTCTCGCATTATTATTCGAATATATATCACTGTTAAAAACCGTCAAATCACTTCAAATAATTCCTGTTTCGGAGTATCCATAATTCCGAATATACAAATAGTTGAGTGCCGTTGGACCTAAAAATGTAAAACTCTCGGAACCCGGTTCCAATGAATAGATGTTAGTTAAACCTTTTTTGTTGTTTTATTAAAGCATTACTAAAAATCTGGTGCGAGCAACACACGACTTTCACTTACCTCCGTTTTTAAAATCGATTAAAAAATTTTTAAATACAGTAAGAGATAAAAATTAGTGAAACCATTTAAGAATTAATTAAATGGAATTTCTATAGAAACGTGTGTTTTATTAAAAAATCTATTATATTTTAATCTAAAATAATCAGTTAGTTTTATCGGCTGTTCATTATTCTTTATTAACTTTTACAAGCTCTTCTGTACTAGATAATATTTTTTTATAAAATCTTTAGCTTTCCAACGGTATATCATACATGTTTATTACTGCTCTTATGTTCAAAAACAAAAAAATGCAATCAATTTTGTTTTCAGTTTCTCCATTAGTTGTTTTTTAAATTCGCATAACTTTAGAGCAAGAAAATTTAAAATATCGGCATTTAAGCACTGTCAGACCATTTTAATCCTACCTACATGATATTAAAGCCCATTAAATTTTACATCGTATAGCGAGTTTAATCAAAATCGTCGGAACCGTTTTCGAGAAAATCGAAAAAAGGTGCAAAATCCATGGTATAAAGTTCCTCTTCTGGTAAGCTTATTTTGATGAAAAAAAGTTTGTAACGTCTCAGGCGTATAGTTGTCTTAAATATGAAATTTCAGTTTCATAGGACTTACCGTTTCCACCCGGGAGTTACCACACACACAGACCTTTTTGCGGGATTTGGTTATTTTCTTTCGGGAGACCCTAAAATGTGTTTTTCCGTTGAAAACTGAAATTCGAAAATTTTCATGATCGCAATACTTTCCCTTACTATATATAGTATGTGAAAGTAAAAAATAGTATTGTATTTTTAAATAAGTACTTCTTTGCCTCCACTACCACCCTTTAGGTAACCAAGGTACTAAAAAAAAAATTAATATTTTAGGTGTGAAAACATTAAGAAATACCAATACTAATTATTTATTATAATGATTAAAAAATTGACATCCGGGAAAATTAATGGGTAAACATTTTAGTACGTGGTGTTAATAATACGTTCCATTAGTTTCACAACAATCCATTCATGGACTCGGGATCCGAGGTATAAACCTTACGGCACTTCACTAAAAAGATTCTTCACTTTTCGCTCCTAAAAATCCAATAACACGGGAATTATTTCTGAATAAAGTTGCTGGTGAGACTCACCATCGAAAATGATGAAACGACAGAGAATAGTTTTGAATATTTTTTTTACTTGCACTTACCTATATATACTAAGGGAAACTATTGCGATCGTGAAAATGTTCGAATTCTAGTTTTCAACGGAAATACACGTTTTAGGGCCCTCTAAGTCCAAAGAACCAAGTCCCGCAAAAACTGCAAAAAGGTCTGTGTGTGTGTCTGAGTGTGTGTGTCTGAGTGTGTGTGTGTATGTGTGGTAACTCACGGGCGGAGTCCTATGAAGTAAGTCCTATGAAACTGAAATTTCATATTTAAGACAACTGTACGCCCGAGACGTGACAAAACTTTTCTCATCAAAATAAGCTTACCAGAAGAGGAACTTTATACCATGGATTTTGCACCTTTTTTCCCACTTTCTCGAAAGCGGTTCCGACGATTTTGATTAAACTCGCTATATCGATGTAAACTTTAATGGGCTTTAATATCATGTAGGTTTTATTCTGATTAAAATGGTCTGACAGGGTTTAAATGCCGATATTTTCTTCCCCTAAAGTACCTTTAATTTTGCAGATTCAATAAAAATAACTATATTATCTTGTTAACGCTGATGAAAAGCAGGTAAATATATACATTGAATAAATTCGATACTAAACTAAAGGAGAAAACAGAAAAAATATTTTTTTAATGCAATTTTTCGTTTTTGATCATAAGAGCAGTAATATACATGTATAATATACCGGTGGAAAGCTGAAGATTTTAGAAAAAATATTATCTCATACACAAGCTTGTACTAGTTAATAAAGAGTGATGAATAGCCGATAAAACTAACTGATTATTTTAGATACAAATATAATAGATTTTTTAATAAAACACATGTTTCTATAGAAATTTAATTTAATTTATTCCTTAATGGTTTCATTCATTTTTATCTCTTACTGTATTTAAAAATTCTTTAATCGATTTTAAAAACGGAGGTAAGTGAAAGTCGTGTGTTGCTCGCCCCAGGTCTTTTTTTTCGGTTCTGATGATGACAATATCTATTACTTGGGCGATAATGTTTTCATTGCTTCGAGGTAACTATACATTTATATATTAAAACTCTTCACTCTCTTTTCCTCCCCAGTTCCTAGAACAGCAAAAGCTAACCTGTCGATATTCATTTCCCGTTTGATACAACAGTTTTCTCATATAAGCCTTATCTTATTGCTTCCTTCTCCTTTTTCAGTTTCACAGTTATTTTCGTCCATAAAGTGTTTCCCTATCAAATATCCTTCAAATATAAAGCATTCCATAGCTCCTTAGATATCAACTCTTCTATAAAATTTAATTTGTTCCAAATGTGCTCTAGTTAAATTTGTAACTAAATAGATCTATTATTTATTTTCACGCGTAAGCTTCATTTTGATTATATTAATAAAAATTTTGAATCTTCCAGCGTATAGATATAAACAAATATTAGAACTTGTTGATGATCTATGTATTTATTTTAATTATAGGTTTCTTTTTTTTATTGTTTTTTTGGTATATATATATATATATATATATATATATATATATATATATACACATATGTAATTCGACTTTACCATTGTTTGTAGTTAATAATGTATGAATGTGGCCTCATGTCACAATTACTGCTGTTAATTTTGAAAAAAAATTCTAATATATCTCAATAAAATATTCTTTTTCTTTCCTCTTCATAAAGATATTCACACCTGTCAGAAGCTACCTGACAATCAGCAAATCTGCTTTACAAATTACTGATCAGCGAGATCAGACATGGTAGGCATGGGGAAGGAAAGAGCCCAGCAGCACCCATTTCTGGGCTTTGATAAAGGAGGTCCCTCATCCAGCTTCTCTTTAGCCTTCTTCTGACTGGAATTTCAGCTATTGACAGTTTACTGGGAAACCGAGAATAGAGTGTTTGTTTATGTTGGTCAACTGTTGGTTGTTGTAAGTCTGTATGTAGGGTTCTGTTGTTTACGTACCAAGGAGCTGTCGTTATGATTCTTAAAATTTTGGACCGAAATTGTTGCAGTTTTTGTGTGAAGCGTAAGTCCGTTTTGGCTGAAGAAGGTATGTGTATGTATTAAGTTTCTGTCTAATTTTTAATTTTGAAGATACAGATAAAAGTGGGTATAGAACTTTCAGTCGGTGTTTAAGAGTCTGTATTTTCATCTTTACTTGTGGGTCCTAAGTCATCCTTCGATCCATTGTCAAATTATATAGCAGAATTTAAAACAAAAAGAGCTGCCAAAGACCCTTGCGTTTGCGAATGCGTAGTAGAGGCATTCGATAAAATAAATAAATTAAAAAAAGAAGTTTTGTAGATAAAAAAAAAATCGCATGTTTTAAGAACATTGTTCATCTGGTTAAAATTTAATTTAAATCGATCTAGTTGCGATGACATAAAAATATGGAGAGTTAATTTATCCTTATTGAGTTCAAATTCAGAAAAACATTTTTAATCAAAATAGTATTAAAGTTCAGAATTCAGAATTATCTCTGTTTTATCCTTTAATCGCAGTAAATTACATTACTAACAAATTCTCATTGAAGGTAATCAGATGGGTGATTATAATCAGGAGTGATGTTTCAAACTTAAGCTATAGACTTTTCAAACACACAATATGTGTAGTTTGTGTAACACTTTGGATTAAATCATTACGTTGATAAACGGAAAAGATTGGCTGGTATTGATTAATTACTTCAGAACTGCTTTCTCCTATAGAATAGGGCTTAAAATAGAATTTAACTATTAATAAATTAGTGAATAATTTTAATATAATTCTTAATTCTTCAACGCCATGGCTGTTGAAGGGGATACGACAGAGAAACTGTGGCTCATCCAGCCAAGATCTGCAGCAACTCAGTTTCTTTTTCGGCCACTAGAGGTTCTTTAGCAAGCCGCTTGGTGGCAGCGCGGTCAGCATGAATTTCCTTTTCCGGGAACCCGAAACACAAGTAACTTTGGCAATGTAAATATATTAATTCTTATTTTTTTTTTTTATTCATTAATTTTTTAAATTGATAAAAAAATAATTTTGTCATTAAACGCAGACTTAATGGACGGTCAATAGACCCTATTGATTTTAGGTATAAATAAATCTTTTTTTTTTTTTTTGTAATTTGTATTAATTTGGCGAGTCAGACTTAGTAATATTCATTGAGATTGCAGGAATACGGGGACTTGGTTCCGTAGAAAGAATGCCAGAGTGAATGAATGAATGAATAAAGCCTTTATTGCAAGGATAACATTTAAATTATAATATTTACTTTTTAGTTCTAATATAATTTATAATATAATCTAATATAATTTCTAATATAATCCAATAAAAAGTTCTAATATAATTGAAAAAAAAAATATAATGCTAACTGAAAAATAATAATAATGTATATACTTGATAAATGAAAAAAAAAAAACTATATAATTAATGTTCCTTAATTGATAACGATATTTACAATATGTTATCTCTACAGAACTCTCCTTGCAGAGGTGATGGTCTAACTTCCCGGTGACCAAACCTATTGGGAATTGGCCAGAGAATCATCGCCTAACATATAGACTCAATACAAATTACCAGAAGGAAGGCGAATGCAAGGAAAGCTGAGATGGCTTGAGGACGTGGAAGCAGACCTTCGCAGGGTTGTTGTGAGATGGTAGAGACATGCGGCTGACAGAGACGATTGAAAGAGGATAATGTTAGTGGCCAAAGTGTTACAGAAGCTGTAGAGCCAAAGTATAGATAGATAATTTGGAATTTAATATTTTTTTTTTTTTTTTAAATCCCACCAAATTGCCTTTATCCTTCGTCGTAAACCTATGACATCCTGCCCTACAGTTTCCTTTAATAATATTCCGCTTGTTCCAGTTGAACAGATCCGCTACCTAGGACTACTACTTGACAAACGTCTAACATGGAATCCCCACACACGACTGAAACGACAAGAAACTGCCCGTCGCTTTCGCTTACTACAACACTTACTGGACAGACGCTCCAACCTTCCACTTATCTACAAAAGGCTCATCTATATCACCATCATAAGGCCTATCTGGACTTACGGAGTTGAGCTTTGGGGCTCTACGAAACCATCTAATTCTTCCCGTATTCAATCCTTACAATCCAAAATCCATCGAAAAATCCTCAATGCTCCTTACTTTGTCACAAATAAACTCATCCATAAAGACCTTAACATCCCATATGTTGCTGATTTGGCCCGAACCAGGTATCAATCCTTCCATGAAAAACTCCACTCCCACTCTAATCCATTAGTTTCAAGCCTTGCTTCCTCTTCCATTCCTGATAATCCTACGAGGCGTCTGAAAAGAAGATGGCCTCGAGATCTTCTAGTTTAGTTACTTAGTGGAGTGATGCCAATGGGCGTTTTCTCTTCGCGTTTTTTTCATGTATTTTATCATTATTAACATATTTACTTGTTGTATTACAAAATGCAGTTGTAAATTTCAATAAAAATATTTAAAAAAAATATATATATTTTTTTAATTTAGAAAAATAAGAAGGATTTTCCTATCTAACTATCTGACCTAGTTAATTATTTAATTTTTTTATTCTTTGGCTCAACTTAAGTTCCGTCCTGAGGAGTAACTTTTTCAAACATAATTAAACATTTAAAATGAAATGCCCTTTTTTTTTTTTTTTTTTCATAGGCTTATTGAAAACGAATGTGGCAGTAGTTGGTCTCATTACCGCTCTAAAGGAAATGTTCCATGATTAAATAACAGCACTAAGTCACCGTAAAAATGTGGAAGAAGGACTATGAAAAAAAAAAAGAAACGATAGAAGGAGGAAGAGACAATGAGTATGAAGAGGTAAAACAAAGGAATGTGTATTTATTAATTGTCAAAAACTCTTTGACTCAACATGTCTTTATTGCACGGAATTATGTCAAAGGCTTAATATGTGACTTCACTTCCAGCAGGCACAAAGTTACTGGTTTATTTTTTCACTTTAGGACTTAAAAGAAACAGTCCCAGTTGAAGCTTCAGGCATAAAATAAATGATATATGATTTTTATTCTTCTGCTAATTGGATATGAATTAGAAAGAATAATATTATAAATTAGTCATCATATAAGTCGTATATATAAATTTTTTTTTTAATTTTTTTATTTATTTATTGTAATTTATAACTGTATTAAAGAACACAATAAGTAAATATGAGGAATGAAAAAAAAAAAAAATGTCATGAAAATGTCTTGAGAAAGAACAACCCAGTGGTAGCACTTCACTAACTATTTTAACTCAGTAGGTCCCGAGGCCACCTTCTTTTCAGTCGCCTTGGAGGATTATCTGGGATATCTAAGGAAGATAAATTACGGACAAGTGGATTTGTATGGGCAGGGAGTTTAGAATGAAAAGAGGAGTATCTATCACGGGCTATGTCTGCAACAAATGGGATGTTAAGGTCATTATGAATGAGTTGATTTGTAACAAAATAAGGAGCATTCAGGATTTTTCGAAGGATTTTAGATTGTAAGGACTGGATGCGGGAGGAATTAGATGGTTTCGTAGAGCCCCAAAGCTTGAATATAAATTTTAATTATATAAGCATTATGAAATTATGAGACTAATATGAGGTTTTAATTTTATTTGAAACATATTACAATATCTCAGGTTTATAAAAAAATCATACAATGGTGTGAATTGATATTTCAAAGTTTCTCTTATTTATGTATTTAATTATTTCTTTCATGAGTAATCACTATTAATAAACAAATACTATGTGCTATGTATCGAGAATACTGGGAGGTGAAGAAATATTTTCGAATTTTTACAAAATAGAGCAGTTTCCGGGCGACAAGCAGGAAGGCTTCTTAGAAGGGATATACAAAAAATAGACCCCTCCACTCGTAGAGCAGAGATAGCCCTTTACCTGGGGAGTCTGAGCTCGGAGCGGAGAGGAACTGGAAGGAAGTCCAGCCATGTCGGGGGTCAACAGGGAACAATTGAGACGTTGATTTCCAAAAGGTACTAAAGGACATTTTTTATGAAATTGATATTTTTACATATTTGTATTCTCATCATTTTGTTTTAGCTAAGTATTTTATTTGATGTTATCTAATGAATTCTTAAGTCCTTAAAAAACGCGATTTAGAAATGCGGTCATTTTCTAAAAGTACTAATTACGCATTTATTTTCGTTCCAAATCATTCTAGAAAAATTTATTTCATAACTCTAATATGATGTTATTATTATAGTAAAAAAATAATTCTAAATTTTAAGGCAAAAAGACCCAAATTAGCTAGTTTAATAATATAGTAATCAGAGATTTTCGCGCTTCCTGTAAAATTTCCTAGAATGGATATAGTACCTTTTGGAAATCAACGTCTCAATTAGGCAGATATGTCCAAAGGTACCTTCATGTTATATTATATGGTAAATCAGAACCTAAATATTCTCGACAATAACAATGCCTCAAATATACGAAGTTTTTGTGCATAATAATATGTGTTATTCGATAAATAAATGTATATTCTAAGTGAATTAGTTTATTACCCGTCATATCACCGAACATAGTATATGTGTGTTAAATATTTTTGAAGCGAATCATAAAGGACCCAGACATCAACCCGATTCAAAATTAAAAAGTGCATTGATTATTTCATTTCAAATACATTTTATTTAAATCCCAAGTAAATGTCTAACAAAGAGCAAATATAATAAACAAATGAGTGATTATTAAAAATAATAGGTAAATGAAAAGAAACCTATTGCAAGCTTTTCCATAATTATTTAAATAACAATAAACAAAGTTCTGGCTTATTCCAGACTTATTTAAATAAGGATTAAAATAAAATCTTCATGTAAACAAAAGGAAAGGCGTCGTTCTTTTATAGCGTCAAATAACGAGTTTCAATCCTTCCTCATTGCACCTTGAATTAACTTCTCCTCAATGACGAATGAACTTCTCTACATGGAGTTAACCATTCTTACATCATTTATATATATATATATATATATATATATATATATATATATATATATATATATATATATATATATATATATATATAAAATTATTAACTTAATTTTTATTAAAAAAAAAAATAAGTTAGAAAATTTCACTTATAAATCGAATCTATAAAGTATGTGAAATTTAGAGGGGGAAAATTTTAAATATCGGTATTTAAATCATTTCTAACTTTTTCAATCAGAATGAAATATATATCAAAATAAAGCCCATTATTTTTTATATCAATATAACAAGTTGAATCTAAATCATTTGAGCCTTTTTACTTTCACTTACTATATAAAGTAAGGGGAAGTATTGCGATCGTGAAAATTTTCGAATTCCAGTTTTCAACGGAAATACACGTTTTAGGGTCCCCTGAGTCCAAATAACCAAGTCCCGCAAAAAGGTCTGTGTGTGTGTGTGTGTGGTAACTCCCGGGCGGAAACGGTAAAACTTGACAAAACTTTTTTCATCAATATGAGCTTACCATGGCACTTTATACCATTCATTTTGCACCTTTTTTCGATTTTCTCGAAAACGGTTCCGACGATTTTGATTAAACTCGCTATATCGCTGTAAAATTTAATGGGCTTTAATATCATGTAGATTTTATTTAGATAAAAATGGTCTGACAGGGCTTAAATGCCGATATTTTAAATTTTCTTCTCCTAAAGTACCTTTAATTTTGTATATTCAATAATAATAACTAGATTATCTTGTTAACGCTGTTGAAAAACTGGTAAATATATAAATTGAATAAATTCGATACCCAACTAAAGGAGAAAACAAAAAAAATATTTTTTTAATGCAATTTTTCGTTTTTGAACATAAGAGCAGTAATATAGATGTATGATATACTGTTGGAAAGCTAAAGATTTTAGAAAAAATATCACCTCATACTCAAGCTTTTAAAAGTTATTGGAGAGTGATGAAAAGAAGATAAAACTTACTGATTATTTAAGATAATAATATAATTGATTTTTTAATAAAACACATGTTTCCATATAAATTTAATTTGATTAATTCCTTAATAATTTCACGTATTTTTATCTCTAACTGTATTTGAAAATTGTTTCATTGATTTTAAAAATGGAGGTAAGTGAAAGTCGTGTGTTGCCCGCACCAGATTATTTTTCTAGAAAATCGTACAAATGTGCAAAATGCATCATATAAAGTACAACTTCCGGTCAGCCGATTTGAGTGAAAAAGTTTCTGTAAAATATCAGCCGTATAATTGTCTTAAATATGAAATTGTTTTGTACTACTTTCGTTTTGCGGGACTTGGTCATTGGAGAATCGAAAACGTGTATTTCCTCTGAAAACTTGAATTCGGAAATTTTCACGATCGCAATACTTTCTCTTACTATGTAATCTATATATAGGTAAGTGAATGTAATATTGATTTTACATATATAATATTCCACATCCTACGATCTAACCATTCTACACTGGATTAATAACTTTAATATATAAATAAAAAATATGATATAATTAATGATCTAACATAATTTATTGTTATATCAGAATATTATGAAAGCCTATACAAGGATCGTTCAAAACCACGGACGTAGGGCCCCAGGCGACTCCTGCAGTAAGGAGCAAGCGCGGACCGGCAAAGCTTTAAAGTGTTGCGGGCTCAGTCTCATTCCAGCGCCTGGTGTGTCGTCACGTACCGCTATCGCGTTCACACTGTACTTCGTCGTGCGTGTTTAAGGTCAGTCATAAAAATTAATTATTTGATGATATTCAAACATATATCATTTTTATTATTAAAATAGTTTATTTTTAATTTTTTATTTTTTTTTTATTTAATCATTTTTATTTACTTACACCACTTGGATTAGGTACTGATAAAATTAGAAATATCACTCACACATATATATAATACATGATTTTGTATTAAAAAACCCAGAAGTAAACAAAACACTTAATTCTTATTTTAATGCTCATATTCTAAAAACGTATTTTGAATTCATTATTATTAAACAAATATCTCTTTATTTATAACTTCACATAAATAAATTTTACATTTAAAGTTAGGTGGAATCGTGCTATTTTTTCAAATATGAGTGTTTTTGAAAATAAATTTTAAAAGATGATAAAACATTTACAAAAAAAAAAAAAAAATAATAATAATTTGAAGTTCTTATTATTTATCTTGTTACAGTTATGGGAGTCAATAATTTTTACTGTAAAAGATTTGTTTATTAAATAATTAATATTATTATTTTTTTACTATATCAAATTATACATTTAAACGGGGAGATAAATGATTCACAAATAGATTAAAAAAAAAAAAAAAGAATTACTGAATAATAACTAAGTAGATCAAAGTGATTATTAAATATTAGCATACATTATTTCTTTTTCCAACTTCAAAGTTAATCATAATATCATCAAAGAGTTTAGAGGATGCGGATTTCACGAATTTTAAAACTGTTTAATCACATCTATCCTATTTCCTCGCTTTACCGTTCATAATTACGAATCTAAAAATTAAGTCAGAACAAAAAAAAAAAAGTTTTAGCGGTATCTCTGAAATTTTTTTCACAAGATCAAAAGACAAGGATTTAAGGAAAGAAGCTACATTTTACAAGAGTAAGAATCTTTTCGAAGACATTTTCCATGCAAATCCTCTAATCCTTAAAGAGAAGGCAATTACTAAAAGGGTTCTCGTCAGATGCAAATGTGCTCAACATTAATGGACCGTCAAGCAGGAATGGAGTGGAGACATCCTCAAAGATTTTAACTTCTTAACAACTTAGTGGAGGTGTTTCAGGAGGTGACTGTTTGATCTTATCATCTGCCACTGTAGTAACATCATTATAGATTATTAATGTGTATTCTCAAATTATAAACTTATTCTGATACTTTACTAAGCAATCATAAAAGTTTAATAATAAAATAATAATCGATTAGATAAAAATAATCGAAATAAACAAGTCTTTGAGAAAGTAATGTGTGTGTGTCACAGCGCAAAAACGAAACATCCTGACAAACTGAAATTAGATATCTACGATATTTTTATGTCTGAAACGATGATCCAATAATTTAACGTAAAAACTGACCAACCATTGTAAACATATTCAATCGATTTAAAATAGTTTTGGGCAAGGCTTCGCCAGAGTTAATTAAAAAATTAAGGATTACACCTCAATGTTTTCGTCTGAAGTTTCTTTAGTTTAACTGTAGTTTTTTTTTGTTTAGACATATTAACCATCTCTTGTTGTCAGTAGTAATGAGAAAGATATGAGAGAGAAATATTGAAGGATTCGAGAATCAGATTAAAATTAGAGTAGAATTATTTTTTCCTTTTTTTATTCATTTAAATAATCTCCCTTGGGATATTTCCTTGGAATATACATTTTTTTCTCTCTAAACTTTTAATAAGAAGATGGCCTCGGGCCAACTAACTGGGTAGTTTCTCTACAAGTATTTTTAACGCGAATAATTATAATTTAGAAGTTTTAATTGTAATATTTATTTTATATAAAATTGTAAAAATCAATACAATATATACACAAAAAATTTAATTTATTTCAAATACGGAGGTAAGTAAGCTAGGAGTAATATAATAGTGATTTATTTTATTTTATTTTGTAGTTTGT
This sequence comes from Piezodorus guildinii, assembly GCA_023052935.1. NCBI lineage: Eukaryota > Metazoa > Arthropoda > Insecta > Hemiptera > Pentatomidae > Piezodorus > Piezodorus guildinii. Next base: position 8,135,496 of record CM041294.1, on the reverse strand, counting down.
ATCGACAGCTATTTAAACACTGTCTGATTTGTGATAATACAGTCCTGGGATAGACATGATTCCTGATGTTTATTATTCTGAAGGATCATTAATTTAATTATAGTTTATCTAATGTATGACCTATCTATAGGAAGTTAAAATATTAAATAAATTAGTACATTCTAATCAATAATTTTATTATTTAATTAAAAAAAAATCAAACTTTTTGCAATAATATCTTAAGTTGTTTTTATCTTTCATAATAGTTTTTCATCAGGTAAAAATAGTTTATGACGTTTTGAATCTGAAAATTGATGATATGGCTGAAAGTCGAAGAAATCTTTCCTATTAATTTTTAGACTGGTATTTTAATATGCGTGCTTTGTTGTCTTGAAAATATTTGGAGTTTATGAATGATTCTACAAAACTGACTGGGTGTCCGTTTGTATGTTTTTCTACGATTGAATATAATTTTGGGAATGTCTGCACATTCTTTAAGAGTTTATGGTATATTTTTCCAATAAATTTTGATTTGTGTTTTTATGTTTACTTAATGATATCTTTTTATCGTCATGAATAGGATTCGAACTATCTTTTAAAGAGGTTATCTCTCATTTAATTATTTATGTAAGTTCGTATGGTCTTCTTTGGTAACAGCTACGAATTGATTTGTGATTATTTTATCTGTGGCGGTCGTGAATAAGTGGTTAAGTAAAAATCTTTCATTTTACAGTTGAGCGACTTAAAGTTTTACGTAATACTAAAAGAGAAGTAATTATTACAGCTTTCTTTCCACCTGAAATTTCTTCCACCAAGAAATTCCTTTAACCAATTTAACACGACGTAGGAGAAGGTCTGAGGGAGCGATACGTGAAGTTAACTCATTTTTGATGTAACTCGAGTTATCCGGTTTTTGACGCCCGCCACAGATATTTGGTTGGTTTCTAAGAACATAGACATTCTAAAGTGCTGAGGTTTTTCTTAATATAACTATTATTATTGTTGTTTGTTATATTATATTTGTAAATGGTGATTATATCAACACATTTTCCATCAATATCATTGAGTTCGCTCTCTCATCTCTAAACTCATTTTTTTTTGTTTAATCACTGTAATTTAAATCATGAATAACATTCGAATCCAAAAATATTTTTGTTTGACGGAGTTGAGCTTTGGGGCTCTACTAAACCATTGGATTCTTCCCGTATCCAATCCTTACAATCCAAAATCCTCAACGCTCCTTACTTTGTCACAAATAAAATCATCCATAAAGACCTAAATGTTCCATATGTGGCTGATTTGGCCCGAACTAGATATCAATCCTTCTATGACAAACTCCATTCCCACTCCAACCCACTAGTTTCAACCCTTGCTTCCTCTTCGATTCCTGATAATCCTCCGAGGCGTCTGAAAAGAAGATGGCCTCGAGACCTTCTTGTTTAAAATAGTTACTGGAGTGCTTCCATTGGGTTGCTCCTCAACAAGTCTGTCTCATGTGATTTTTTTTTTTAGCATATTTACTTGTTGTAATATAAATTACAGTTGTAAATTTCAATAAATAAATATTAAAAAAAAAAAAAAATTGTTTGAAGGAAATTCAAGATGTTAAAAATTATATAAAATCGATAATAAAAATTTTACTAATTATAATTGAAGAATAAAATAAAATAATGACAACCGTTTATTAATTTTATCTCTTAGATAAATTAAAGCATGACCTAGAATATGTAATCTACACTAATTTGCCTGTTAGTAGTTGAAGATTTATAAATGTTTAAAAGTAACGAAGAATAGTTTTAATTCTTATAATGGGATGAATGATTTATTCTATCTGTAATACTCATTGCCCCAGAAGGTGGCAGATATTATTATCTCTTAATAAAATAAATTAAATAAAAAAATAAATTCTTATAATGTTGTTCTCAGTCGATTTAGAACTAAGTTTATTATTTAGTACTCTCCAGTGTCCATCCTATCCGAGAAACTATCGGTATGATTATAATGTAGTTTTATTTTCAACAGGAAAAGCTTTATTTTAATGTGATTTCTTCCAAAAAAAAACACACTTTGAGTGATAACTATTAATATTTTAAGAACATTATTATTATTAACTTTTTAGAATTATATTATTATTAAACTGATTGAAAAGAGATAAACACGTATGATATAAAAAAAGAATAAAGAAAATCATGTTTAAAATATTAATGCTTCTATAATTCTAAATGTTATTAACAATCGGTAACATGTAATCTTAAAGAATTAACTTAGGAGAATGATTGAAGTGAAGTTGGGTCTTTATTGCGAATGTTCATGGGAAGCATAATTCATGCAAACTTTGCTCAAAATAAACACTACATTTTACTATCACTATATATAGTAAGGGAAAGTATTGCGATCGTAAAAATTTACGAATTTTCAGTTTTTAACGGAAATACACGTTTTAGGGTCCCGTGAGTCCTAATGACCAAGTCTCGCAAAATGGTGTGTAAAAACGAAAAGTCGTAGGAAACTGAAATTTCATATTCGAGGCATCTATTACCAACAAAACGTTGTTACCGTTCAGGCTTAATATGCTAAATATAGCTTTCTATGAAACATAAAATGAGAATCCGTAATTAGTTCTTACCTTATTTTACGAGTAGATAAATAAAAATAATTATAAAATGTGGCTTTTGAGAAAGAGAGAAAAATGTCCATTTTATTCTAAATTAAAACGAATATATGTTTTATTGTAACCTTTTGTACTCTTGAGAGGGACTTTGCGGCACTTGACTCAACACTCTACAATATTGAGATAAAATATAACCTCTCTCCTTTCTTTCTCAGTCTCTTTTTATATATATGTATATATATATATATATATATATATATATTAATAATAATAACAAATTCTTAATTCTAAAAATTAAATTAGAACTTCAGTGTTAAAAAACAAATCAAAAATAACAACAGAAATAACAAAGAAAATGAATAGTAGTTAACAATTAAAAAAATCGTATACATTGTTTGTTTGTTTATTTATTTAACGTCACTTTATGCAACTATGGCTAATCGGACGATGCTACAGTGGGAGTCCTAAATTTTGCCTATCCAGGTTTTATTAGGATAGGGATCTTTAACGAGTACCTGACATCGCACAGGCTCGGGACCAACTTTTAACGTCCCCTCCTAAGGACGGTATAACTAAGGATTTTTAACTCCCATTAAAAAAATCGATATTTGGCATAGGAGGCTGTTATGCTAACCACACGGCTACAAGTGATCCCATCACGATAAACTAATAATCGAATACAAATTCAGGAAAACTAACTAAAGAAACTAAGTAAGAATAAAAAAAAAAAAAAAAAAAAAAAGTTCTATAATATAAATTTGCAATGCTTAAAATGAATGTTGAAATGAAGAATATACTTAAAACGGTAGGAAGCGTAAATATATATATATATATATATATATATATATATATATATATATATATATATATGTAAATTATAATCATAATTTAGTTGTTGATAGTGTTGCCATTTATCATAGTGACAAAGTGTGATCACATGTGTTTTTAAACATTGGGTAGGTTACATATGATCTCTGACGGTTAGCATCTAGATAGAGTAGAAAGGGACTTTTTATTCAATTCTACTATTTTAGGTAAGTTGTTTATATGTTCATTCTGTTTGTATGTATCTACTTTTGTATATTGTTATTAATAATAAACTACTATTTTAGAATCGTCTAAAGTCTACTTTCTTTAAGAATTACAAATTGAATAAAAGTCTACTCAACTATGGCTTCAAGTAAGAAACTTCATGTCCATATTGTCAAGAGAGGAGAAGCAAAGTATGAGTTAACTGCTCTGTCTGTGGACAAGGTTGTATGGTACAGTTTACCAGAGCAGTTAAAGGATTTGGACTTGCACAAAGAACTATTAGCAAGTAAAACAATTGTGAGTATGAAAAATTCTATCACTAAATTAGGAGGTTATAGAAAAGTTGCTATTGCTTTTAAACCGGAATTGAAAAATAAATATTTAGATGAAGATGATAACTTCAGAATTAGTGATCACTATTTAGAAGAATATAATGTAGATGAAGCTAGTACTATGGATATTGCATTAGGAGAAACAAAAACAGCCAACGAGGTTTTTTTGATCAAACGTATTAAGGAATTAGAGGACCGTATTTCAACTACTTATGCAGTAACTTTAAGTGAAATAGAACACAAATTTCTTTTAAGCAAGTTTAATGGAAAGCAAGAAGCTTTAAATTGGATAACCTCTTTTGAGAAGGAATGTATCAGATTTAAGATATTTGATGGTTCCACCAGGGTAGAAGCTTTAAAGTTGTTTATGGATGGTAATGCAAAAGAATGGTACGGTTCAAGTTTAATTAAATTACCAATAGCTGATTGGGAAGTTTGGAAAAATTCATTTTTATTAGTTTATGGCAGAAAGGGTTGGACGGCGATTCGCACAGCATACAATTACAAGTATATGTTCGGTTCGCTGATCGATTATGTTCTCAAGAAAGAACGTCTGCTTTTGGAAGCTGACAAAGATATGCCCGAAATGTATAGAGTATATCAAATAGTGTATAATTTACCCCTAGATGTTCAGGATAGGCTTAATAGGGATAATATAGAGACAGTAAATGATATTTTGAGAGAAATGAAAAATTTTAATGATTCTTACGTGATGAAGAAAATATTGGAAAAAAACAAAATGTAGAGACGAAGAAGACTGACATGGTGAAAAGAAAAACGGAAAAAGTAAATGCTATGGAGAGAAGACCATGCACCATATGCGAGGAACTTGGTTTTAAAAATCGTTTTCATCCAACGTCAGTATGCAGAAATAAACCGTATCAAAATAAAAATGTAGTTAATATGACGGAACTGGAAGACGGCTTGAAAACTGATCTTTCGGGCATTGAAATTCAAAATGAAGAGAGTTCAAAAAACTAAATGGCCCGGAAAAGCTCACACCATGTACATTAATCAAGATTAACGTAGAAGTGGACAGAAATAAAGTAGTAACAGCTGTTTATGATAACTGTTCTACTTGTTCATTGGTTAATGAAAAGCTTGTTCGCTTATTGAAATCGAAATTGCTCTCTAATAGAAGTATTTTGAAAACTATCAGTGGTGTGAATTTTTGCAAAAGCCGGGCTAGCCTTCGTTTAAAAATAGGGGAAATAGAAGATACACTTAACCTATATGTTGTTAAAAATAGTAACTTCAATTACGATTTATTACTTGGTTTAGATGCTATAAAGAAGTTTAAACTTATACAAGATGAAAATCTAAGAATTAAACAGAAAACAAAGGACAGCATAATCGAAGTGAAAAGCGCGAGAATTGACAAGGATTCTTCGAAAGTTGTAACCAGAGAAGATAAATCAATATTGAATGATGAATCATTCGGAAATGATAAGAATTCCTTAGAAGTAAATTTAGAATATTTGGATGTAAATAAAAAGCATGACATTATGAAGATGTTAAATGAATACGAAAGGTGTTTTGCCAATAATAAGTTTGACGTGGGTATAGTTGGATATAGCGAAGCTCACATTAAATTGAAAGAGGACAGATATATTTCACGGAAACCATATAGATGTTCTTACCCTGATCAAGAGGAAATAGACTCACAAATTTCCAAATTATTAGAAAATGATTTGATTGAAGAATCGAGTTCACCTTTTGCATCACCTGTAACATTAGCATTCAAGAAAGAAGATGGGAAAAGAACGCGGCTATGTGTTGATTTTCGCGAACTAAACAAGTTAGTAGTGCCTGAGCCCCAACCATTTCCCAGAATCGATGATCTAGTAGTGAATGTCGGTGACTGCAGCTGGTTTACTGCTTTAGATATCAACTCGGCTTTTTGGTCTATACCTCTTCGAATGAAAGATCGGAAAAAGACAGCATTTATAACGCAAAAAGGCCATTGGCAATGGAAAGTCCTACCGTTTGGTTTTAGAAATTCACCAGCTATCTTTCAACGAATTTTGGCAGGTATTTTACGTAAACACAGTTTAAGTAGTTTTTGTGTAAATTACATTGATGACATTTTGATTTTTTCACAATCTTATGAAGAACATCTGAAACATTTGGGCTTAGTCTTTGAAGCAGTTAAGAAAGAAGGGCTTAAATTAAAGCTAGTGAAATGTGGTTTCGCTATGCGTTCAGTGAAATACTTAGGCCACGTAATAGAATATGGCAAGGTTCGTCCGATCAATGATAATTTGATTGCAATAAAAGAATTTCAACGTCCTACGACAAGAAAAATGGTTCGTCAACTTCTGGGGAAAATTAATTTTTATCGAAAATTCATCGATCATTGTACAGAGAGATTAGCCCCATTACATAATCTGTTGAAGAAAGACGAAAAATTTATATGGTCTGATAAATGTGAATCGTGTTTTCAAGAATTAAAGTTATATCTATGTACAGCACCAGTCTTAGCAATCTATGACCATGAAAAAGATATAGTTATCGAAGTTGATGCAAGCCGTACGGGTCTGGGTGCAGTTCTGAAGCAGCCACAAGCAGATGGTATCCTACATCCGGTTGGTTATTTTTCTAAGAAATTGACCCCTGGTCAAATGAAGAAAGAGATAATGTATTTGGAATGCCTAGCAATAAAAGAAGCAATTGTTTATTGGCAACATTATCTCATTGGTAAGGCTTTTACTGTGACATCGGATCATAAACCGCTTATAAATTTAAAATGTAAATCCCGAACAGATGAGGCGTTGGGTGATTTGATGTTGTATCTGTCTCAGTACAACTTTAAAGTCATTTATAAAGAAGGCAAGGACAATATAGAAGCTGATGCGTTATCCAGAAACCCAGTTCTAGAAAGCTTTGAAGATGAAAATGACTGTTTGAAGGTGATTAACATGATTCAAATCGATGACATCATAAATGATCAAGAAACAATTAAAGATGAAATTGCAACTTCGAAGAAGGTTTTTAAAGATGACAAAATTAGCTTTAAGATGCTAAACAATAGGAAACGAATATATGTGTCAATGGGATTAGGACTCAACTTGATTGACAAAATTCACAAATTTTACGGGCATATTGGCACCAGCCAAATAGCTGAAAAATTGAGACCCTTCTATTATTTTAAAGACATGGATAAACTTATAAATCAGTTTTGTAGAGCTCGTGAGATCTGTGCTAAAAATAAATCTAGATCGGGAAGACCAATCGGACTCCTTTCTCAGTTAGGTCCAGAAGAATATCCCTATCATATCATGTCCATCGACACAATAGGTGGTTTTGCTAGAAATAACTCAACAAAGAAATACCTTCACTTACTGGTAGATCATTTTTCTAGGTATGCCTGGATCCGTACTTCCAGTGGGCAAAGTGTTACTGATTTCATCAAACTGATCAACCCAGTGGCAGAAGGAAACAAAATAAAAATGTTGCTAGTTGATCAATATGGGGCGTTCAATGCAAGGAAGTTCAGAACATACCTACAAAACAAGAGAATTGATCTGCTCTATACAGCAGTAGACAACCCACAATCCAATGGACTGAATGAACGGTTAAATCAAACATTGGTAAACAGAATCCGTTGTCGAATAAATGAGACTGATGATGAGGTGTCTTGGACCACTGTGGCTGAGTCTTGTGTCAAGGAGTACAACAACACACCTCACGGAACGACTAAATTTTCACCCGCTTATCTGTTATATGGAATGACATCCGAAATAGTTCCTGAAGAATTGAAACGTGAAACTAATTTGAGTGCAGATCGTCAGAAAGCATTTGAAAATTCAAGAATAAGTTTTGAAAGAAATAAGAAGCGGGTAGATCAAACGAGGAAGGAACATGAATTTCAGGAAGGAGATTTGGTGTACGTTTCGAATGGCAATAGATTGAATAGAGATATGTTGGATGAAGTTAGGAAAGGACCTTTTATCATAAAACGTAGGGTTTCATCATCTATTTATGAAGTTGACTGCAATACGAGACATAGGGCAGCCAATTTCTTCCATAGCTCTAAGCTGGTACCATACTCTTTTCCTGCGGAAAAAGAGTCTTCGACCAACGGAGGTGTAAATTATAATCATAATTTAGTTGTAGATAGTGTTGCCATTTATCATAGTGACAAAGTGTGATCACATGTGTTTTTAAACATTGGGTAGGTTACATATGATCTCTGACGGTTAGCATCTAGATAGAGTAGAAAGGGACTTTTTATTCAATTCTACTATTTTAGGTAAGTTGTTTATATGTTCATTCTGTTTGTATGTATCTACTTTTGTATATTGTTATTAATAATAAACTACTATTTTAGAATCGTCTAAAGTCTACTTTCTTTAAGAATTACATATATATATATATATGTATATAGTGGTCGTGCTCCTCCGAAACGTCTACAGTTTTTTATGATATTTATGTATGTTTGGCAGGTTGGTAGAATACAGTCTCTATAAGATTTTTTTTTTTTTTAATGAAAAATGTTTTATTTTATTTTTTATTTGCTTTAACAAATACTTATAACGCCAAATTTTCTTCCTCCTTTCTCCATCAATCGCGATTTTAGTATTTTTAGATGAATAATATCTAAATAAATTAAATGTATTTTGGATTACTTAATATTGATCAGGTAACACACGACTAGAACATATAGTAGGAAAACGTTTACCGGGTCATTTATGGTCATATATATATATATATATATATATATATATATATATATATATATATATATATATATATATATATATATATATATAAATTACTATGGTAACTAAAAATGGTAGAACACAAATGCACCCCAAATATTCCATGAAAGAGTGATGTATATATATATATATATATATATATATATATATTACATGGATAAAGATAATTTCTCTTCTCTCATTAAAATAAAAGCTATATTTAACAAAGTTAGAGCGAAATTAAAATTAATACAATGGGTTTTTTTTATTATGATGCTTATAACTAACAGCATTTGAAAATTGTCTTCTTGATAACCATAATATTCTTTATAAATATTATAATTATTTTTATTTTTTATGCAATATAATTCATAATGGTTTAATTTATTTTTCCTTAATATACTAAAACCGAATGATAAGTTATTAAAATTAAATTAAAACAAAATTTTACCATCTCTATATTAAGGACGGTAGGTGTATGTTTGCTAAGAGGGGTGTGTAAATTAATTGCAGCTACGATGTCACAGGAGGTAGTTCAAAAGCTGTTTTGATAACAGACTCTTACGATAATATGATTTCGTTAAGTGTAAATAAACAGTATAATACGTCAGTAATTGTCCTACTCAGACCAACTTTATAAATTGGCTTTATCTTTTAACGAGTTGAAAGCAGGTGTATAGTACATAGGTGTTTCTATATCTTGAACTCAGCATAATTAATTTTAATCCCGCCTTTCAAATTTTTATATTTTCAATTTTAAGAACCACAAGGTAAGTAAAAATGTTTCTCTTACCTATAGACATACCTGGAGTTTATTTAAAAAAAAAAATAAATAATAATAATTCATGCGGTAAATACATTTTTATCTCTCCCTAGCCATTGTTCCCGCGATTTTATCGCATAACACTTATTTTTCTTTTTTTTTTAAATTATTCATCATTGGAACGAATCTTTCGGCACGAATCGGTCAGTTAGTTGTTTTTTAGTGCGTTAAGACTAAATGCTCCAAATTTCATCAAAACCTTACTCACCATCCTAACCCTCTAGCGCAATCCCTATCCAGCTCCACCCACCCTTACAATTCACCTCGAAGATTGAAACGGCAGTGGCCGCGAGACGCATTGTAAACATTTAAATTGGAGTTCTGACACTGGCCAGATTCCACTCATGTACGGTATGTTTGTGGCTATTACACGCTAACTCGGCCTCCACTGGCTCACACCAGTGATGCGGCTGGGATCTCTTAGATTCCGCTTTTTTCTCCACAAGTTTAGGAAAAAGCGCGGTCTGGCATCCCTTTAGCAGTTGTATATATTGTATATAGTTATGATTGTTTGTATGATGTTTATTTATTTGCCAAATTTTTTATTTATCTCAATTATAGGTTGTTGTTTTGATTTGTTTTTTTTTTTTATGAATTTATTTATTTTCTATTTTATGTAATTTGACTATTATTATTATTTTCTGTATATATTGCATAAATGTGGTCTCATATCACTATTATTATTGTTCATTTTGTAAAAAAATGTAATATATCTCAATAAATAAATTATTAAAAAAAAAAATAAAGTACGTTAAGTATAGTCAATTTACTTTATTTTTGCTTACCTATTTTTTTAAATAATTCATATTTTCATACTTTTACCGGTTTTCTTTATTTAGTTCCACCTTTATCTGATTGGTCATTTTTATTAATTACTGATCTGTAGACATTCATCTCAGGTTATTTATTTTTTCTTCTTTTAGTCTCTCTTTTCCTTTTTAAAATAATAATTTCAGAGCTAATTTAGTATAAATATTTCGGCCCTAAACAACCAATAGTTCTTTAACAGACGAGATGATAAAGTTTCTTTCCAGCACAAGTTCTGACTATGCGGCCTCCACACACTGTGCTGGTCTTAGAACAAAAACTTGTAGCGCGCAGACTCTGACGGTCAAATATTTGTGAATGAAAGAACCTATAAAGCTATCTATCATTCTCCACTGCACAGACACTAATACAACTTTAAAGATTAATATAATAATAATGAAAGGTTTAATCTTCTATTTAAAACACACATTTAAATCTTACCTTCTTGTAGAAACTATAATAGAAGTAGCTACCAAACTTTTCTATAATTCTTTCTAAAAACATATTTATTGATACTTACAACTGTATTAAGAAATATGTCTAGTAAATCTTATGGTAATATATGATGCAATGACATGAAATTCATGTAGAGGCACTACCCACTGCCAGTAATCCAATAAGAATTCTAAATCAGAAGGTCCCGCAGCTATCTTCATATCAGAGGTGATGATCAGGTATCGAAGAGATGGCAAGGAATGAGACTAGTCACTGTCTTATTCTATGTTCTGTGATCATCACTCTCTTCCTCTTAGCCTAGTGACAATTCGGGTTTAGAAAAGGATTTGTGATACATTATTTCCATTTCAAGTTGTTAGTCTGAGGAACCGTGGTTTGAGGTGTTGCATTTTGTAGCAGTATGGCAAGACGATGTAACAATCTCTCTCTCTCGTCGAGTGCACCTTGAAGCTCAGATCATACCTGGAGATGTTTCCATCCCTTTCCTAATATCCCTTGTTAATTTTACTTATTCTCGTTATTTTTCCTTAATCTTTTCCTTCTGTGTTTATTTTCGCTTAATTGTATAATAAAGAAAAAAATGTTATATGTTTTTAGAATAATATTCGTGATTGGCACAAATATAAGTGTAAAACATTTTTATTTTGTCTGTTAGAAAGGGCCTCAGGCCCTAAGACTATAAAAATCTAATCTAATCTAATCTAATCTCTCTCTCTCTCTCTCTCTCTCTCTCTATCTCTTTCTCTCTCTCTCTCTCTCTCTCTCTCTATATATATATATATATATATATATATATATATATATATATATATATATATATATCCTTTCTATTTTATGGGCGTTACAAATCATCGCGAAGTCTTTACCCTCCACTAATTACTAACCCATTGGTCTCCCTCTTTTACAGTTTATATTTATATATATGTATATATATATATATATATATATATATATATATATATATATATATATATATATATATATATATATATTAAAATCAAGAATTTTATTATTCTTGATTACATTATCATGTTAATATTTCACCAAGGGAGGTTATATCTCTGTTATGATAGTTAAACGTATTAATCAAAGGACTGTTAAACAATTTGTAATTCTTCTTCTAATTAAAATGAATCAGGAGTTGAACGATGCTAAAATAAAGTTTTAATTATTACAATTTGTATGAAATAAAATAATCAATTGGATAACATACATAATTAACAATGAACCTGCCTAAAATAAAGAATTGAGGATCCTTTTCAACACTGCGACTAAACATAATTGGTTACATTTTGAAGTATGTTGGTTACATTTTCCATAAAACATCTATCTATAGCCAGGAACAATATATTATAAAAACATAAACTTACCAAAGAATTTCATTGAGCACCGGCACACCACTCAGGTTAACTACTAGGCACTGGGATCTCCAAGCCCTTCCCCCTCCAGCCTTGGCGGCCGAAGCTCAACTTATTAATAAATAAATTTAATAAAATTATTCTAGTAAAATAAAAGGTCAACAACGCTTAAAAATATATCACAAAAACAACAATAAAACAAACCAAACTATTATATAAACCAATAACTATGAAACAATCTAAAATATTTTATATAAATAATGGTAATAAAAACTAATAACAATAAACAACTTATATATTAACAATAATAAAACTTTTTTAATTTCGTCTACTTATACTTCCTAATTTATTTAAAATATTATTGTATACGTTGCTCAGCCTTGTGCAATCATTCCGCGCATTTACAGTCTGTGTCGGTTCTAATGATGTGCATCATTTCGAGAATCACTATCTTATCTTCATTTTTTCCATATCCAGAACCCTTACGTTTTTAAAATCAAAATTGTGGTTATTTAATGACCTAAAACCCGAATTATTTGAAACAAAATTATATGTATATATATATATATATATATATATATATATATATATATATATATATATATATATATATATTTATTTAATCTTGTGATATTAGCACATATAATTTTATTATATACATAGTATTCACGTAATAAATTTGACAAATCGTTTGTGTGCAGAGTTGGCCACTTCAGGCAGTCTGGAGGCTGCTTAATTTCTTAATCAGGAGCTAACAAAGTGTTAATTTCCATTCAATCAAGCTCGGATTCTTTTCGTTAAAAGCGCAGTGTATGAAATCTTTGTGGCATAGTAATTACGAATAAAAACGAAATTCATTTGTTGTTGCTTGATAACGTCATTATATCTTGTATCATATTTACTAAATTTATTTTTTATACAGTTGTAAATATCAATAAATATAGCATTTCCAAGTCAATTGTAACCTTTTCCAAGTCAAATGTAACTTTTTCCAAGTCAAATGTAACCTTTTCCAAGTCAAATGTAACCCTTTCCATTTCAAATGTCACCTTTTCCAAGTCAAATGTCACCTTTTCCATTTCAAATGTTACCTTTTCCAAGTCAAATGTCACCTTTTTCTTCACTTCTAGTCTTAAATATTCCGTTTTATTTATTTATTTATTGAAAAATAATTAGTTTAATTAACATTATGACTTTTTTAATAATTTTGGCATATAATAAATGATATTTTTTTTGGGTCTCTTAGATATTTGATATCAAGTTCTGTTTTTTACTAGCTAATATTTAAAAAAAATAATTATCGTCTATTTAGTTTTAAGATAGTTGTTGATTTTGATTTTTTAGATAGGAGGGGTAGTTTTTTGGAATAATTAATGTGTTTTCGGGTATTATAATTAAATTGTTCGAGCTGTATTTTTTATCGCTCGCGTGCATTTTAACTCGCATTAAATTTTAATGTTTTTTATTGATATAGGGATTAATTAATGTGCTTTAGGGTGGTTATGATTACGTTTTTTGAGCTGTATCTTTTATCGGTCATGCGTATTTCAACTCACATTTACTTTTAATGTTTTTTATTGATATAGGGATCAATTAATGTGTTTTCGGGTATTATAATTACGTTTTTCGAGCTGTATTTTTTATCGCTCGCGTGCATGTTAACTCGCATAAAATTTTAATGTTTTTTATTGATATAGGGATTAATTAATGTGCTTTCGGGTGGTTATGATTACGTTTTTTGAGCTGTATCTTTTATCGGTCATGCGTATTTCAACTCATATTTACTTTTAATATTTTTTATTGATATAGGGATTAATTATTTTGCTTTCGGGTGGTTATCATAAGGTTTTTCGAGCTATATTTTTTTCGCTCGCGCTTATTTTAACTAAAATTTACTTTTTATGTGTTTTATTGATATAAGGACTAATTAATGTTCTTTCGGGTGGTTATGATTACGTTTTTCGAGCTGTATTTTTTATCGCTCTCGCTTATTTTAACTAAAATTTATTTTTTATGTTTCATATTGATATAGGTGTTGAAAATTGTGTTTTCGGGTCCTATAATTATGTTTTTTTAGTTTTATTTATTTATCTCTCCCGCGCATTTTAACGTGAATTTACTTTTAATGTTTATTATTTATATAGAGATAATTAATGTGCTTTTGGGTGGTTATGATTACGTTTTTGAGCTGTATCTTTTATCGCTTATGCGTATTTCAATTCGGATTTACTTTTGATATTTTTTATTGTTATAGACGTTTGTAATTATCTTTTCGGGTCTTGTGATTACGTTGTTTAAGCCGTTTTTATTGTCGCTTGCTCTCATTTAAACTTGCATTTGCAGTGGTCTTTCTTTGTTTTTGTTTTAGGGGATTCTCATAACGTGTTTTGAACTTTATTCTTTTATATATATGATTTATAATATGATGTAAAAATTATTTATTGTTTTTTTGCAGGATCTGATTACATTTTTGATTTGGACGTTACATCGCGATTGCGCATTCTTCTAGATCACCTTTCATTTAAGTTAAAATGTGCAATAGCTATAAATAAATGTCATAAACTCTATTAGTTTTCCCGAAAACACTATAAACGATCCCTCTATCGAATATTTATGAAATAGAAACAGCAACTTAAAATGAGTAAAAGCGATAACAAATTTGGTTCAGATAATGTTATCAGAACACCCGAAAATAGAATAAACGATTCCTCAATTAAATTATCAAATAATTGTAAGACCAAGTTAGGAAGCGGATCCTTTACAAAAGATTTAATTGAAAAAATTACTCAGGACGCTAGAAAAGGAACTATAACTAATCCTTTAATAAAATAATAATAATAAAAAAACCAAAAAAAAAAACCTAAACGATGTATATTCCAGCAACGTTATAATGAGAACCAAAAACAAAACTATCAATCCCAATATCAATAAAAAAATATCAAAAATAAAGGCGAGTTGAAATCCGCACGAGTGATAATAAAAAAGCTTTTAAACATTTTCATAACCCCGCGAAAACACAAGGATAGATCTCTATAAAAATAAAAAGATTAAAAGTAAATAGAAGTTGAAATACGCATGAGCGATAAAAAATACAGCTCAAAAAACGTAATCATAACCACCCGAAAGCACATTAATTAATCCCTATATCAATAAAACACATAAAAAGTAAATTTTAGTTAAAATAAGCGCGAGCGAAAAAAATACAGCTCGAAAAACGTAATTATAATACCCGAAAACACATTAATTGATCCCTATATCAATAAAACACATAAAAAGTAAATTTTAGTTAAAATAAGCGCGAGCGAAAAAAATACAGCTCGAAAAACGTAATTATAATACCCGAAAACACATTAATTGATCCCTATATCAATAAAACACATAAAAAGTAAATTTTAGTTAAAATAAGCGCGAGCGAAAAAAATACAGCTCGAAAAACGTAATTATAATACCCGAAAACACATTAATTGATCCCTATATCAATAAAAAACATTAAAAGTAAATGTGAGTTGAAATACGCATGACCGATAAAAGATACAGCTCAAAAAACGTAATCATAACCACCCGAAAGCACATTAATTAATCCCTATATCAATAAAAAACATTAAAATTTAATGCGAGTTAAAATGCACGCGAGCGATAAAAAATACTGCTCGAAAAATTTAATTATAATACCCGAAAACACATTAATAATTCCAAAAAACTACCCCTCCTATCTAAAAAATCAAAATCAACAACTATCTTAAAACTAAATAGACGATAATTATTTTTTTTTTAAATATTAGCTAGTAAAAAACAGAACTTGATATCAAATATCTAAGAGACCCAAAAAAAATATCATTTATTATATGCCAAAATTATTAAAAAAGTCATAATGTTAATTAAACTAATTATTTTTCAATAAATAAATAAATAAAACGGAATATTTAAGGCTAGAAGTGAAGAAAAAGGTGACATTTGACTTGGAAAAGGTAACATTTGAAATGGAAAAGGTGACATTTGACTTGGAAAAGGTGACATTTGAAATGGAAAGGGTTACATTTGACTTGGAAAAGGTTACATTTGACTTGGAAAAAGTTACATTTGACTTGGAAAAGGTTACAATTGACTTGGAAATGCTATATATTACAAAAAAATTTATAAACATTTATATGAAAAAAAAAAAATGATCGGAATGGTGTATGTCATTTGTGAAGTGAAACTTATTTCTTAAATCTAGATTTGCCATAATTTTCGGGTATTTCACCATTCCTTCATATTGTTTCTAGCGTTGGTTCAACAAAAAGAAACCCTCTAAGCATGAGAAGTGTAAATAAGGGAGCTATCGAATCGAAAGTTGATTCGGGCGGGCTCCGTGTTGATATAACGTCTTGGAGTGGTTTCTGACCACGGTTCTTCCGTTATTTATAGGGAATTTCACTTTACTATACTGGAGACAGTTCCTTGGGAGATCAATGCTCGGTTGCTTTCTGCTTCGTGTGTAACTATCTGCGTTATAGATAAGTTAATATTTATTAATTTAATTATTCATTTATATAGGTTTATTTAATATTTATATTTGTCAAATTAACTATGTTTGTTACAAAAAAATGAAAAACGCGGTAAAATACAAATTTTCGGTGCTTTATTAATTTAATATGTATACGGTGTCAATCACAACGACTATTAGTCTTTGAAAGGAAAATTATAAGGGTAATCTAAGTTCTATTGAAGGTAGGTGAGGACTGGAGGCGGAGACACAACCTGGAAATCTACACGTTATAAGCTCAGTCGGACATTGGGAGAGGTTCCCGCACCGGGAGGCTTAGGTGGGCTGGGCACATCGCCAGAATATTAGAACAAAGCGTTCCCTAGAGACGTCAAAAGAAACAAACTTTGGTGGAGGGACGGATTCGCGAGCGATCCCAGTGTTCTTGGAGTAAGGAATTGGACTGCGGCTGCTCAGGATAGAGAAAAATTGAGAAGACTTCTGTAGGAGGCCCCGCCTCATCGGTTGGGTTCTTGCGCCACTGATGATAATGATAACAATGTCACTCAGATTAAATGTTTAAATTGAATTTATATAGAAACATGTGTTTTATTAAAAAATCTACTATATTGTTATCTAAAATAATCAGTTAGTTTATCTTCTTTACATCACTCACTATTAATTTTTAAAAGCTTGTGTATAACATAATATTTTTTCTAAAATCTTTAGCTTTCCAACGGTATATCATACATGTATATTACTGCTCTTATGTTCAAAAACAAAAAATTGCATTAAAAAATATTTGTTCAGTTTTCTCCTTTAGTTGCTTTTCAAATTCGATCAACTTGTATATTTAGCTGTTTTTCATCAGTGGTAACAAGTCAATATAGTAATTTTTATAGAATCAACAAAATTAAAGGTATTTTAGAGAAAGAAAATTTAAAATATGCGCATTTAAGCCCTGTCAGACAATTTTAATCAGAATAAAATCTACATCATATTAAGGCCCATTAAATTTTACATCGATATAGAGAGTTTAATAAAAATCGTCGGAACCGTTTTCAAGAAAATTGAAAAAAAATGAAAAATGCATGGTATAAAGTGGCTCTTCTGGTGAGCTCGTTTTGATGAAAAAGGTTTTGTAACGTCTCGGGCGTATATTTGTCTTAATATGAAGTTTCAGTTTCATAGAACTTACCGTTTCTGCCCGGGAGTTACCACACACACACACACACACACACACACACACACACACACACACACACACACACACACACACACACACGCACACACACACACACACACACACGCACACACACACACACACACACACACACATACATACAGACCTTATGTATATCCTTACTATATACAGAGTAAGTGAAAGTAAAAAAAAAAAAAATATATATATATATACGTTTCTGTTGTTCTCAGGTGTTCAGTCAATGAATGGATAAACGATTTTATCTATGCGACGTTTCGAGAATTTATTGTTCCTATAATCATATGCCTTAACAATGGAAAAACAGAACATTAATATTATTATACAATAATTAATATATGATGTTATTGTTAGACATATAGAGAAGAATACATTGAACAATGAATACTTATACAGTAGGTCCATAGATATTTTAAATTAGGATTTACATTCAAGATATTCTCATAAAATTACTTACAATTTTGGAAAAAATAACAACAAAACAATAAATTCTCGAAACGTCACATAGATAAAATTGTTCTTTTTTTTTTGTTTTTTTTACAACAATATCAATCTTTATTTATATAGCATACATCTACACAGTTTTTAAAAACATTGATTGGAAATCCATTACAATGGGCTACTTATTTTCTAAAATTTATTTTTTACATCAATTGTTTTTATAGTTGGTAAAAATTAAAAAACACTAAAAAAAAAAACTAAGAAAAGGAAACAAAAAAATGGAAACTAAAAAAAAAAAAGAAATAATTAAACAAAATTATAGTTATTAAAATCATATGATGGAATTGAGTAATTATAAAATTGTTTATGCATTGACTGAAACCTTAGTACAACAGAAACTTAAATTATCAACAGTCGAGAACTGATCAAACCACATATATATATATATATATTGTGGATGTAATTAGTTGACCGTTGAGAATTACTGGAAGGAATTAGTCCGCGTGGCGGTCATTAAATGAAACAACTAAATAGTTTCAACTATTTTATTGTTTGCCAACGTTTCGACCCCCTTTGTGGGTCATCATCAGGGCTTAAAAGATACAAAAGAATATAATTTCAATGACATTACATACAATATTATATAACCTATTTAGCTAGAGAACGTCGGTATTGAAAAAATAACAGAAGAACTGTATATGTAAAAAAAATACAATGACCATATTACAATAATGAAAGTGTTATACAGAAAAAATAAAAATGTTCACTAAACAAAATTTACACAGGTATCAATAATTTACATGAAATATGAAATATAAAAATATGAAGTAGAGTGGAGATACGTACCGCATGGTGGGAGAATGGAAACTAGGTACTGTTATCTTTGGATACCTTAAACAGAATTAGGGATAATTAAGTTGGGAGGTACAGTCAGTTTTTCTCCATATATATCTTCCATCACTGTTCTTACTATTATATAGGTGATATTTCAAGAATTAAATTATAATTTTTTATCCTTTATCATTATAATCATAAGTTAAATTTCATTGATTCTTTGTATGGTAGTATTAAGAATTTTAGTCATTGTTGTCAGACCCTGTCCATAAATCAGTACGTACTTTCCATTCTACCTTTTCCTACGTATTTTCCATCCTACCTACCCCCATCTACCAAACAGTACCTAGTTTCCATTCTCCCACCATGCGGTACGTATCTCCACTCTACTTCATATTTTTATATTTCATATTTCATGTAAATTATTGATACCTGTGTAAATTTTGTTTAGTGAACATTTTTATTTTTTCTGTATAACACTTTCATTATTGTGTTATGGTCATTGTTTTTTAATTAAGTTTTTTTACATATACAGTTCTTCTGTTATTTTTTCAATACCGACGTTCTCTAGCTAAATAGGTTATATAATATTGTATGTAATGTCATTGAAATTATATTCTTTTGTATCTTTTTAGCCCTGATGATGACCCACAAAGGGGGTCGAAACGTTGGCAAACAATAAAATAGTTGAAACTATTTAGTTGTTTCATTTAATGACCGCCACCCGGACTAATTCCTTCCAATATATATATATATATATATATATATATATATATATATATATATATATTTTTTTTTTTTTTTTAAATCGTTTCCTCCTACGGTAACCCCAAAGAAGGAGAGTTTATTTATTTTCATATACATGTTCCATGCCTGTATACATATATATATATATATATATATATATATATATATATATATATATATATATATATATATTCAGAGTGGGTATGTGAGTGTGAAATACTCAGAGTTAAGTATTTACTCACATCGATTATATACGAAACCATTCTTCACCTATTACCATAATATGGCTTACAACTTTTTTCTATACTTAGCGCAATCAATGGAAAAGCGTGTCCGGACATTGCAAAACGGCATACTATGAAGAATTCCAAAAGGCACGAGATTGAAAAAGAAAAACAATTGAAGTAACATGGTGTTGAAAATTTAAATAATTTAAAATTTTTGAACTTAGAGCAGCCTTGAGTTTTTTCGAATCAGTAAAACTCGTGACCATTTTCCTATTTAGTCAAATCACACCTTTAGCCAACCCCAACGATGGCCAAAACCATTTAACAAATAAATTTTATTTGAAGTTTTAATTGCAAATACATCCACACACAAGACTGAAACGACAAGAAACTGCTCGAACAACACTTACTAGGCAAACGTTCAAAACTTCTAGTATATTACATAAGACTCATCTACATCACAATTATCAGACCTATTTGGACATATGGAATCGAGCTTTGGGGCTCTACGAAATCATCTAATTCCTCCCGCATCCAATCCTTACAATCCAAAGTCCTTCGCTAAATTTTGAATGTCCCTTATTTTGTTACAAATTTACTACAAATTACAAACTCCCTGCCCATACAAATCCATTTTTCCGTAATTTATCTTCTTTAGATATCCCTGATAACCCTCCAAGGCGACTGAAAAGAAGGTGGCCTCGGGACCTACTGAGTTAAAATAGTTAGTGAAGTGCTACCACAGGGTAGTTCTTTCTTAGGACATTTTCATGACTTTTTTTTTTTTATTCCACATATTTACTTATTGTGTTCTTTTATACAGTTGTAAATTACTATAAATAAAGAAAAAAATTAGCAAAGACAATATAAGCAAAGACAAGATAAACAAGGTGAGCTCTATCACTTAATTCATTAATTAAAATGTTGTTAACCTCCAGAAATTAAGTTAAAGAGATGTTACCCTAGAAGTGCATCTATAAAGAAAATAAAGGATCTTCCAGTATTGTAGATATGAAAAGATAAAAAACGCAAAAATAAATAAAATGAAATAAAACATTGGATTCAATGTCACGTAAAATATTTAAAAAGACCTCAAAAGCTATAATTAATTTTACATTAACCACGAGCCTAATAACTGTATTTACAAAAAGGACAGAAACTTCAAGTTCCTTCCTTGGCTTTAAGAAATTACGTTTTTGTTAATAAAGAAGTCGGTCACCCCAAAACTTTTTCATAAAATTAGTATTGCTATATTGCATATAAGACAAAGTTTCATTTAAGAAAAGTATTTTGGTAAGAATGAGTTTCTTCTTAGGTGTCTTTCTGGGGACCAGAAAAGTTTAAGTTAAGTTTTGTTTTGTTTTTTGTTTATTTTTATGTTCTACTGTTTTGTTAAAGATGCACAACTTTTAGTAAAATTTCTAATTTACTAATTAGAAGCATTAGTTTAGGACTGATGAAGTGAAGTTTTTTCTTAGATACAAAACTTTAATCTCGTTTCATTTCTTCTCAGAAAATAGTCAATTAGTTTCGAAGTTAACTTTCTATGTATTATCATTTTACTAAGAACTAAAAATATTACGCAGATAATATATCTTTTACATATAACCTCCTTTCAATTGAAGATTAATTAAAGAAAATAAAATGGTAAAAATAAGATAGCTTAATAATATAGTATTTCTAAATTTTCTCTTTCAAGTCTCAATTGTTATTTTGTTTCGAAAATTCCATTTTTGTAGCTGAAAATTAAAATATTTAACAACAATAATCTCGATCTAAAACATTCACTAATGTTTATGTTTTTCTAAAAATTAAAAATGGAGTACCAGCCTCAGTCCATCGCTTCCACTCATCCCTTTGAATGGCCATATTTTTCATTTGGATAACTGATTTAAGGTCTGTAACGGTATATTATGCGCATTAAAATCTATGCAACCACCTATTTGGTCAGATAAAGCATTTCTTCTTTTTTTTTCATTAGTTAATAATCACACTTCTTTACGGATGTGAAACGTGGCCGCTTAATTTGAAGGATGAACAACGGCTTAAGGCTTTCGAAAATAAGGTACTGCGTAAAATGTTTGGTCCGAAGAGAGATGAGTCCACTGGGGAGTTTAGAAGGTTGCCCAACGCGGAATTGCGGAGCTTGTACCCTGTGAATATAATTGAGTTGATAGCATCGCGGAGACTCAAATGGGCGAGTAAAGTTGTTGGGCTCGGTGAGGAACGGATTCCGAGAAAGTTGGTATTCGCTGATCCGACTGGTAGGGGTCTGAAAAGTAGGCCGAAACGTCGATGGGAGGATTGCGTTAAGGCTGATCTCGGGGGCTTGGGCTTGAACGGTGAACATTAGACTAGTCTGTATAGGCGGAATTTGGTGGTATCGGCATCGAACCTTCGGGTTCGGTAAGCCTATTATTATTAATAATCACACTTTAAGTACTTTTATGAAAATAGTATGAATATGTATGAAAACATTTAAATTATATTAATTTATAATGTATCACTACTGATAATGAAAAGTAATTAATGCTTCAAGAAATAACATTTTTTAGGAAATTAGTTAAATTTGATACTTAATATCAATTAATACTGGTATGACTACTTAAAAGATGATGAGACCTACCTGATTTTAAGATTTTTTAATTACACATACATGTAATGAGATAGTAAAATCATATTTATGAGATTTTGGAATTAAGTCGATTTGTTTTGCTAGGGATAATTTATATATCTTTTATTTTATTATTCTTGTTTTTATTATCAAAATGTAAATATTTCACCAAGGGAGGTTATATCTCTGATATGTTAGTTAAATGTATTAATCAAAGGACTGTTAAACAATTCATTATTTTAGATAGGCTCATTGTAAATTATGTTTGTTATTTAATTGATTATTTTATGTCATACAAATTGTAATAATTAAAACATATTTTAGCACGTTAAACTCCTAACAATTACAAATATATGCAATATTTGTTTTTCAGCAACTAATAATAAGAAATAATTTTACTGACCAGTTTTTTTTCCCCACATAGTTTTTAGTTGACAACTTGGGTTTATAAAATATTTAATTTATTGTTAAATGTACACAAATTCTCAGAAATTTTGTTTTTTTCTGCTAATACGAAATTTTTTTTCTTCAATGTAGAAGTAACCGAAAATTTAATGGCCAGGAAGTGTAATCTAAATGAAAATGAACTACCAAGTCGGCCCGATTACAATTATTCAAATATGACTCCATTTCAACCTGGAATTCTCTGGAAGATATTGAATATATTATAACCAGGCTGAATAAATTTAAGAAATATTATAACCTACAAGGAAGGTAGAATATTAAGAGTTTGTTTTATTAGTTGCTTGTTTATAGATAAAAGTCATTTAATGCTTCTGTGGCTAATCAGGCGAATGATACAGTGGAAGCACTATATTTTACATCAAGATTTGATTAGGATTGGGATCTTTTACCGGTACTACACAAGCGGTTAAAACTATGCATTATGTACATATATCTTACATGTTTAACATTTTACATAATACTTAAAGATTGACATAAACCATAATCCAAAATATATTGCTTAAAAAGGAACTTACAATGTCAGAATCACAGCAATTCATATAAAGTTAAAATAAAAAAAAAATATGAATGGAAAATTATCTTACTGACGCTTAAAAAACTTTCAATTTTCGTTTATTGAAGTTTTGGTCTGACTAAGGTTATTTTATTAGATCTGTGCCAATGACGCCCAGAGCCTTGACGAACCTCTCGGGAACGGAAGTGGTTTTGGCGAACCGTTGCAAGAATTGAAGAAAGCTCGTCACCTCGGATTTAGTGGGTCGGATTCATGGGTCTTCGTCGGAATCATCTGAGTCAATAGATTGACATTGGATGTCTACAGTGCTTGGTGCTTCTGATACCTCTGAGATCTTCCAAGTTGCAAGATTGTCATCAATACAGACGTACTCGCTAAAGCTGCCTAATGTTTGCTTCATTCCATTCAGACGGGTCCTCCACTAATTGAACTTCTTCTGTACTGTCAGAAAGTGGTGTGCAAGACTTTCTAAAAAAGTTTCTAAACTTTCTATGGTTCGATTTTATCTTTATATGCGATAATCGTTGATAGACTAGACTTTGATATCCCGTATTTTTCCGCGATTTATCCACTTCTTGGAGAATCGCCAACTTCGTATTTAAATCAATAAATTTTCTGTTTGACATAATGTACGGAGCGGAAGCCCACTTAGAACGAAAAGCAAGACAGACTTTATCTGGAAGGAACCTTAAATAAAAGCAAGTAATAAAAGTAATAACAAGCTGAAACTCTAGAAGCCATAAGCTGTCACAGACTGTGAATCACATAATTCAGCTGAATAGAAGGAAGAGGGAAGAAGGATTAAGACAGAAAGGCGCCGCTCTTTACCAGGAATTAAGATGTATCTTAATTTTTTTTCTCTTAATTTTTCGTAATAACCGAACGAAATCAATTCTGAGGTCCACAAAAGTAGTTCATTAGTTCGTTATAAGATAATATTTTGTTATTAACGAGGGGAAAGCATAGTTTTCTATTCATTTTTCAAAGGACTGCAAGGATAGTTCGTTATAAACGGGTGATTGTTATAACCGGGTTCGTTAAAAAGAGGGTTTACTGTACTTGACAATGCACAGAATCGAGAATACCATTTTACGCCACCTCGACACTGCATAGCTAAGGGTTTTTAACTCCATTTAAAATATCTTAGGACCATCTGTCGGGTTCGAACCTCTAACCTTGGACATAAGAGGCTGTTATACTTGCTAATACACCATAAGTGATCTGTATTTGTCGGTTAGACACATAAAGAAGACTCTGATGTTATCATATCGTGTTATGAAAACCTGCTGATACTCTGACAGAGTGTATACTCTTTTTAGTACTGAATAAACTAGTAGTTCTATTGTTCGTTGAATTCTAGCCATATTAGTGCTGCAAATTTAATGGGGCTTCAAACCTGCCTTCGGGGGCGAAATCCTTAGTAAGGGTAATTATCGTTTAGGCTAAATTTGTTTTCATTATTCATTTTAAAGGAATAGTATTCTATTGAATGTGTACGATTCTTAGTGTATGTTAGGATGTATCGTATTACTAAGTCATTCAGCATAATATATTTATAATAATATGTAATAGATTCATTATACATCTCTAATTATCAACCCTGGGGGGAAGAGCTAAACATTCTAACATCAAACGCATCCAATCCTTCCAATCCAAAGTCCTCCGAACAGTAGTTAATGCTCCTTATTACGTTACCTCTGTACCCTACACCACGACCTTTAAATTCCGTTTATTTTAAACCTGGTACCATCTAAATTTTCCAAATTTCTTTAGAACCTTAGTCATTATCCTAACCCTCTAGCACAATCCCTATCCAGCACCACCCATCTCAACAATCCTCCTCGAAGATTGAAACGGCAGTGGCCACGAGACGTATTGTAAACACTTAAATTGGAGTTCTGACACTGGTCAGATCCTCCACCCATGTAATGTATATTTGTGGCTATTGCGCCCTAGTTCGGCCTCCACTGAGTCACACCAGTGACGCGGCTGAGAGCGAGGCGCTAGGATCTCTTGGATTCCGCTTTTTCCTCCACAAGTGGAGGGAAAGGCCCAGTCCGGGGTCCCTATAGTTGTATATATTGTATATAGTTATGTTTGTTTGTATGATGTTTATTTATTTGCCAAATTTTTATTTATCTCAATAATAGTTTGATGTTTTGATTTGTTTTATTTTTACTTCTATTTTCTGTTATCATTTAATTCTATATATATCATATATTTGTATTTATCTCAATTATAGGTTGTTGTTTGTTTTTTATTTTGTATATACATTATATTTTATTTAATTTGACTTTATCATTGTATACTGTATATATTGTGTGAATGGGATGTTATATCACTATTACTAATGTTCATATAGAAACAAATAGTTATATATCTCAAAAATAACATAAAAAAAGAATTATCAACCAATCATTAACAAGAATTATGATTTATGTTAGTTATTCTTTATCTACACATTTATTTTCTTTGGACTATTATATTAAACAAGAATATTTACAACATAATATTAATTCCTCAAAATAGGGAACCACAATCTGAGAGCAGTGGAACGCTTAAGTATTTAGTCGGATGACGACCTAAAGAAAATAAATGTTAGAAAATGGCGTATGTTTTCCCACCACAGGAGAGAAAGGAGAAAAATAATAAGAGAGACCAGTGTTTTTTGTAAGAACTTAGCACCAAAAAATAAATAGTAATACATAATTCAATTTAACTTTCTTATCAGCCGTTGAAGAATGGTGTCAAAACTGGAGAATTAAATAAATCCTAACAAATCTCATCAAATTAGCTTCACCCTACACCTATAAACCTATGACTTCCTGCCCCATTGCATCCTTTAACAATATCCTACTTACTCCTGTTGAACAGATCCTGTATTTAGGACTCAGTAGTTATACTGATTACTACAACACTTACTCGAAAAACGCCCAAAACTTCCTACTTACTACAAAAAACTCATTTATACAGCAATTATCAGGCCTATTTGGACCTATGGCATTGAGCTATGGAGGTCTACTAAACTATCGAATTCCTCTCGCATCCAATCCTTGCAGTCCAAAATCCTCAATGCTCCTTACTTTGTTACCAATAAAATCATCCATAAAGACCTAAATATCCCATTCGTTGAAGACTTGGCCCGTTACAGATATACCTTTTTTCATTCCAAACTCCCTGCCCACTCAAACCCACAATATCCGTGACCTCTCCTCCATATCTATTCCTGACAATCCACCGAGGCGCCTTAAAAGAAGATGGCCAAGAGACCTCTTAACATAAATTAAACATTGGAGTGCTACCAATGGGTAGTTCCTTCACAGGACTACCATATGTTCTAATCATATATCAATCTTATTTACTTGTTGTATTGATTTAATACAGAAGTAAATTTCTTTAAATAAAAAAAATACCTTTCTATATTTTAGGATTTGATTACTCACTGTCTGACCGATCTTTTTTACCTCCACCTGTATGGATATTAGTTGAGTTATGTTTTCTATCAAACCTTATTTATTTATTTGCATTTATATTTTTCTTTAGTAGACTTGTCTTTTTGCTTAAATTTTGTCTTTGATACTGTTAGTCCTTTAGGTTTGCACTTTCAATTTTTTTTAAATCTTTTTTGCGTGGATTTTCATTTAAAAATTAAACTATATTACATACCATTACATATAACATAAAAAACTATTGATAAAGAAAATAAATTTAAGGTAAATTTAGAAAATTTCAACTTAATATCACATGTCATTAGAATGCTAAGAACGCAGTGTGTGATACCAACCCAATACAGTTGGACAGAACTTTTTTATTTTGTTATACTTTTGATAAAATAAAGCATTTCTCTCTCTATAGGACCCTAAAACGTGTATTTCCGGTAAAAAAAATGAATTAAAAAATGTTCATGATCGCAGTACTTTTCCTTACAATATATTTGATATATAGGTAAGTGGAAGTAAAAAAAAATCATTATTTATTATAAGAGAGTTCTATTCCACATCTGTAGTAAAATGGTTTCATTATTTTTATTTTATTTTGTTTGTTGGAAAACCTATTTTTGGCCGGTTCAATCTTTCCCCGGGTAGTCCTTTATTGTGATGAATAAAGCGAGAATATCGCTTGCCTTAGGTCTGAGAGGATGCTATCCTTTCAACGCGTTCTTGGTCTGCCGCTGGGTCTTAATTAATTTTCTCAAAACCTTCCACATACGTCAAACATTTAATTTATATTAATATCATTAGGCCTATTTGGACATTTGGGGTTGAATTATGAAATATTCAATCCTTGCAATCCAAAATCCTCCGAAAGATACTAAATGCCTACTACTTAGTCACCAATAAAATAATATATAAAGACCTAAATATCACATAATTTGGAGATTTGCCTACACAGGCTCACATCAGTGACGCGGCTAAGAGGCGCTGGGATCTCTTGGATTCCGCTTTTCTCTCTACAGGTGGAGATAGTGTGTTTTATTATTTTTATTTTATTTTGTTTATTGGAAAAACTAACCTTGGCCTGTTCAATCATTCTCTAGGCAGTCCTTTCTTTCATTGTGCTTATTCTCGCTCGCCTTAGGTCTGAGAGGATCCTATCCTTAGCTCTTGGCCTGCCCCTGTGTCTTGTCCCTTCAGGTGTGTTCCTATAACCTTCCAGAGAGCCTCTGCTTTCTTCTTTACGGAGTACATACCCTAACCACTTCATTCTCTGCAACTCGAAGAACATGGAGATACTCACATCGTGAAGAATCGTTTTGATTAACAGTTCCGAGAATGCGTCTCAGGATAATCCTGTCAAAATTATTAACTTTGAATGCGTCTGACCTGTTTAGCGTCCACGTTTCATACGCATATGTGACTATGGCCTTATATTATTCTTTTTATAGTCATTTTAAATATTTTTAACTATATTTTTATACTTATTTTCATCAATTTGAAAGATAAATTTATCTAGTGCTTATTTGATAGTAGCATTAAAAAATCTGGTGCGGGCAACACACGACTTTCACTTACCTCCATTTTTAAAATCAATGAAAGAATATTTAAATCCAGTTAGAGATAGAAATACGTGAAAGTATAAAAGAATTAATTAAATTGAATTTATATAGAAACATGTGTTTTATTAAAAAATCTATTATATTATTATCTAAAACAATCACTTAGTTTTATCGGTTTTTCATCACTATCTATTAATTTTTAAAAGCTTGAGTATGAGATAATATTTTTTTCTAAAATCTTTAGCTTTGCAACGGTGTATCATACATGTATATTACTGCTCTTATGTTCAAAAACACAAAATTGCACTAAAAACATATTTTTTCTGTTTTCTCCTTTAGTTGGATATCGAATTCATTCAATTTATATATTTACCTGTTTTTCATCTGTGGTAACAAGATAATATAGTTATTTTTATAGAATCAACAAAATTAAAGGTACTTTATAGGAAAAAAAATATCGGCATTTATGCCCTGTTAGACCATTTTAATCCGAATGAAACCTAAATGATATTAAAGCCCATTAAATTTTACATCGATATAGCGAGTTTAATCAAAATCATCGTTGTGCTGTTCTGGTAAGCTCATTTTTATGAAAAAGGTTTTGTAACGTCTCGGGCGTATATTTGTCTTAAATATGAAATTTCAGTTTCATAGGACTTACCGTTTTCGCCCGGGAGTTACCACACACACACACACACAATCAGACCTTTTTGCGGGACTTGGTTATTTTTATTCCGGGGACCCTAAAACGTGTATTTCCGTTGAAAACTTTAATTCGAAAATTTTCACAATCCCTTACTATATATAATAAGTGACAGTACAAATTGAAGATATGTAACTAACTATCACAGTCCCTTCCAAGTGTTTCTAAGAACATTATTTGAAATATCTATTAATTTCTATGTAATTTGACTCTAATAGTTTTTCGGAAATATTGTTTAAATGTGGTCTCATAGCATTATTATTATTTTTCATGTTGGAACAAATTGTAATCTAAAAAAAAAAAAAACCCGTACCTCTACAATGCAGGAAGGGTCTTTTTCGTAATGTTCCTAGAACAACGTTCGCACAATGAGGTGATTAGGCCTGGATTACCATCAGCCAATTTGGGTACCCGCTTTAAAGAGTCTGAGATTGTCTCAGGAGGGTCTCCATACCCTAGAGTCGTCCCCCGGCTGAATTACAGAATAAATAATATTCTGTCATAGCCGAGATTCGAACCCGGGACCTGGGAAAAGTAGATGTGCTCTAATCCACTACACCACGCCGCTCCCAAAAATATAACTCAATTTTAATAGGTATCAATACAAAACGTTCTAAAAGATATTAAAAAAATTGTAATATCTAATATTAAATTTTCATTCGCCAGAAACCCACGGAGTGAGAAATTGTGCTTGTGATTTAATAGGAATTTATAAATGCCTTCATGTGAAAAAGTTTGAGAAATCCTGCTTAAGATGATGCAAAAAGGATGAAACGTAGCTGGCAAGGAAGTGAGGAAAAAATAAATAGCCGATATTTTGGGAATATGAATATTATCCTAAAGAATGCTAGAAGTGTGTCATTAAAGTGAGACATTTATTTTTTTTTCGAGATTTTTATTATATATTATCATTTACTTTTTCTTTTTGGAATTGTGCTTTACGATATTATTTTCACTGTGTGGCATTAAGCTTTGATAGTAAGCAAGCTTATTACTTTCACTTACTATATATAGTAAGTGGAAGTATTGCGATCGTGAAATTTTTCGAATTCCAGTTTTCAACGGAAATACACGTTTTAGGGTCCCCTGAGTCCAAATAACCAAGTCCCGCAAAAAGGTCTGTGTGTGTGTGTGTCTGTGTGTGTGTGTGTGTGTGGTAACTCCCGGGCGGAAACGGTAGGTCCTATGAAACTGAAATTTCATATTTAAGACAACTATACGCCCGAGACGTGACAAAACTTTTTTCATCAAAATGAGCTTACCAGAAGAGGCACTTTATACCATGCATTTTGCACCTTTTTTCGATTTTCTCAAAAACGGTTCCGACGATTTTGATTAAACTCGCTATATCGATGTAAAATGTAATGGGCTTTAATATCATGTAGGTTTTATTTGGATAAAAATGGTTTGACAGGGCCTTATTGCCGATATTTTAAATTTTTTCTTCCCTAAAGTACCTTTAATTTTGTAGATTCAATAATAATAACTAGATTATCTTGTTAACGCTGATGAAAAACAGGTAAATATATAAATTGAATAAATTCGATACCCAACTAAAGGAGAAAACAGAAAAACAAATTTTTTAATGCAATTTATCGTTTTTGAACATAATAGCAGTAATATACATGAATGATATACCGTTGGAAAGCTAAAGATTTTAGAAAAAATATTATCTCATACACAAGCTTTTAGAAGTGAATGGAGAGTGATGAAATGAAGATAAAACTAACTGATTATTTAAGATAATAATATAATCGATTTTTTAATAAAACACATGTTTCTATATAAATTCAATTTGATTAATTCCTTAATAATTTCACGTATTTTTATCTCTGACTGTATTTGAAAATTTTTTCATTGATTTTAAAATTGGAGGTAAGTGAAAGTCGTGTGTTGCCCGCACCAGATTTTTTTATAGTAATAATCGTTGTTAGCTGGATAATTTTTTTAACCCAAATTAAAATTGGTTAAAAATTTATTTATGTACGATTGTTTTTGTTGTGCTCCAATGTTATTTGCCATCTGAAAAAAAAAAAAAAAAAATTGAAATAAGCAATTATATCTGAAACTTCCGAAAGTCGGTTAAATCAAGACATCTCTAGGCCACCGCCTCAAAAGTCGTCGGGATGAAGTGTACGGGTTGATGTATGAATTAATTGTTCGGGCCGAAGGGTTCATGTCATGAAATCCTTTATAATATTCTGTGGCTGTGTCTCAAACTGTATGTCCAAGTCCTTGTGAAGTAATTCGTTGGTAACATAAAACGGTGTATCCACGATTTTTCGCAATGTTTTCGTTTGAAGAGACTTAATCATTTGGATGTTAGAATATTTGGAAGATCCCCATAGCTCTATACCATATGTCCATAATGGTTTGATCAGTATTTTGTAAATAGTAATTTTGGTATTCACGGATAATTTGGATCGTTTGTCAAGTACTTTTTTTTTACTTTAACTTTATTTATTTTTTTTTTTAGGGCAAACCCCATACAAATAGAGCTGGCTGGCACAGCACAATTAATATATTTATCACCAGAAAATATACATTATTAATTACAATTCGAATAAATATTTAAAACAAAAACAACAAAACGCATATACAGCAATAAGCATAAAGGTGCTGCTATCTTTATGATTAATTTCCTCCAACATATACAATAACAAATTAAATATAAGAATATCAATAAATGATGTAAAAATAATAGTACTAAAGTAAATACTAAATCCCCACAAATTACTAACAAGTCCCGAAACATTTAAGAGTGATTAACATTCTGAGAAGAAAGATGTTGAAATCTTATTTTAGGATTTTCTGTGACAAAATAAATAATCATTTTAGGTCTTTTACGTTATTCACAAGAATTCGTTTGTCAAGTACACTGGATAGTAATCAAAATCGTTTGTTCAGATGTCTTTTTTTTTTTTTTATTCTATTTTATTGAAATTTACAACTGTATAGGAATACATCAAGTAAATGTGCTGATTAAAGAAAATGTACATGAAAAACCTGAAGAGAAACTGCCCATTGGCAGCACTCTAGTAATTAATCTAAACAAGAAGGTCTCAAGGCCATCTTCTTTTCAGACGCCTCGGAGGATTGTCGGGAATTGAAGAGAAAGCAAGGATTGAAACTAGTGGGTTAGAGTGGGATTGGAGTTTGTAATGGAAGGATTGATACCTGGTTCGGGCCAAATTAGCTACAAAAGGAATATTAAGGTCTTTATGGATAAGCTTATTCGTGACAAAATAAGAAGAGTTTAGGATTTTTCGAAGGATTTTGGATTGTAAGGATTGGATACGGGAAGAATTTGATGGTTTAGTGGAGCCCCATAGCTCAACTCCGTAAGTCCAGATAGGCCTTGTGATGGTCATGTAGATGAGTCTTTTGTAGTTGAGTGAAAGTTCAGAGCGTTTGTCTAGTAAGTGTTGAAGTAACCGAAATAGGCGAGCAGTTTCTGTCGTTTCAGTCTAGTGTGCGGATTCCATGTTAAACGTTTGTCAAGAAGAAGCCCTAGGTAGCGGATCTGTTCAACTGAAACGAGCGGAATGTTATTAAAGGACACTGTAGGGCAGGATGTCATAGGTTTACGACGTAGGGTGAAGGTAATTTGGTGGAATTTGTTGGAATTTATTTTAATTCTCCAATTCTGACACCATACCTCAAGGTCTCTGATGTGGGATTGGAGATTTTGAGAGGCAACAGTGGGATCATTATTGACTGATAATACACAAGTGTCATCTGCATAAGTATTAGGATGTGATGGGATATCAGCTGTATAAACAATGGGTCCTAGGATACTGCCTTGAGGAACACCAGCAGACTGGGTAAAAATGGGTAAATTGGAACTATTGTTATTGATTCTGAAGGAGGAAAGGTAGGACTGGATAATGAGGAAGTCAGATGTCTACATACATACATCCTCGGCGCTACAGCCCCGTTCGGGCCCTGGCCTCCAGAAGAAACCTTCCCTACTCTTCTCTATTCCTGGCCATCGTCCACCAGCCTAACGCCCCAGCTGTACTGCATCCTTTCCAACCTGGTCCAACCATCTCATCCAGGGTCTCCCTCTCTTCCTTTTGCCTACCGGCGCATAGCTCATTATTCTCTTGGGGATACAATTATCTGCCATCCTTTGAACGTGGCCAGCCCAACGAAGCCTGCTTATCTTTATAAATCTCACCACTGGGACATCCTTATACTTTTCATAAAGCTCTCCATTGTGTCTTATTCTCCAAAGACCATTTTCGCATATAGGCCCATAAATCCTTCTCAGTATTCTTCGTTCGAAAACAGCAATCTTTCGTTCATCTGTTTTCCTTAACAGCCAGGATTCACAGCCATAAGTCAGTATGGGCCTAATCAGGGTTTTGTAGAGCGTGGCCTTCGTTTCCTTATTAATTTCTTTAGTTTTAAATATTCTTATTAGACCATAATAACCCCTCGTAGCAGCTAAAATTATCTTCTCTATTTCTTTGGAGGAATTATTTTCGGCATCTACAAACGACCCGAGGTATACAAATCCCTGAACAAATTTGTATCCTTGTATCTCAATACATGGTTCTCGTACCTCAGCCCCTGCAACCATTTACTTGGTCTTGGATTCATTTATGATAAGTCCCATTGTCTTAGGAGATTGCTCTAAAGCTTTAAAAGCCTCTCTTATGCCCGATTCTGATCTACTGACTATATCTATGTCATCTGCATAAGCTAGTAGCTGAACACTTTTATTAAAGATATGTCCGCCTGTTTGTATTTGAGAATCCCTTATCACTTTCTGCAGAGCTATGTTGAATAGTAGGTATGCCAGGGCGGAAGTCAGATATCTTTCAAGTATAATGTTGGTCCTCCATGTCAGTATTTTGTCTAAGTACAAATTAAATTAACGATTAAAAATGAAAGCATTCTGTATACTTACGGATATCCCAATAAAACTCTATTAATCATAGAGATTCTTGATAGGAGACCTGTATTAAGTGAAAAGGAAACGAAATTGGCGGTTGGTCGGGTTGTAAGCGGGATATTAGAAGTACGTGTGAAATGGGATACAGGCGCATTAGTGGGCGGCGCGGCCAACCCCAACGGAATAAAATCCCCAAGTCGCCCCCTCACGACCCCCTCAAACCCTCATTGATAGCACCAACGTGGCCTAGATATGCACTTATTTTCTATTTGCCCTTTTTGCTACATCTATAAAGGCCCACAAAATCGATATAAAGTGGATATACTAAAGCTGTTAGCGAATTTCCATGACAAAAACCTTTTAAGTCTAATGCACGGGACGTCTAGCTCTTACTTGCCTCCTTTTTAAAATCAATTTTAAAATCTGTAGAAAAAATAGTAAAAAAAAACACAGAAAATAGCATTAAGGTCCTTTTATTCGAGGAGAAACTTTTAGATTAAATAACATGAAAAACCTATCTCTGCCTGTCACACTATATCCTCTAGCCATATTCCATATACCTCAGTTGAACAGATCCGGTACCTAGAATTCCATCTTGACATACGTCTTGGAATCCTCGCACTTGACTGAAACGAAAAGAAAAAGCTGGTAGATACCGTTAACTCGACATTTACCGAACAAATTAATATACTCAAAACCATCCACATATGACAAACATTTAATTTATATTACCATCATTAGGCCTATTTGGACATATGGGGTTGAATTATCTAAATATCCCATCATTTGCAGATTTGGCTATTGCGCCTCAGCTCGGCCTTCACTGGCTCACACCAGCAACGCGACTAAGAGGCGCTGGGATCTCTTGTATTCCGCTTTTTCCTCTACAGATGGAGATAGTGTGTACGATTTTAATTTATTTCTTACTTTGTATTTATCTCAATTATAGGTTGTTGTTTTTTCGTATATATGTTATATTTATTTAATTTTACTTTATCATTATTTTCTGTATACATTGTTTGAACATAAACGAAAAATGAAGTTAATGCGAGGCTGTCTGCAGGCAACAAGTGCCTTTTCGCCCTACAAACAATACTAAAGTTCAAAAATCTTTCAAGGGATGCCAAGGTGATGATATACGAAACAATACTGAAACCCACAGTTACTTATGGCAGCGAATCCTGGGTATTAACAAAGGAAACCGAAAGGAGACTCAATGTTTGGGAGAGAAAAATACTAAGGAAGATATTTGGGCCAATTAAAGAAAATGACTCTTGGCGAATAAGAAAAAATAATGAGCTCCGAACAATGTATGGGAAACCAGACCTGGTATCGTTTGTGAAAAAAACCCGCCTAAGATGGCTCGGACATGTAGAAAGGATGCCAGAAACTAGGATTCCAAGACTTTTCCTTTATGGAAAAATTGAAGGAAAAAGACACAGAGGAAGGCGAAGAGTGAGATGGTTGGACGACGTCCAGGAGGACCTCAAGTTGCTTGGAGTGAGGAGATGGAGGGCTTGAGCGAAGGACAGGAACGACTGGCTTGAAGTTCTTGAGGAGGCCCGGGTCCTTGTTGGACCGTAGCGCCCGGCAGTAAGCAAGTAAGTAATTGTTTGAATATGATCTCATTTGGATTACCTATTGGACTGCTGCTAATGGGCATATTCTTTTCATGTATAGTATTTCTCTCTCACACACACTCTCTCTCTCTCAATAGTATGATCGTTATTGACTGATAACACACAAGTGTCATCCGCATAGGTAGAAAGGAAGGTGTTAGGATGGGTTGGGATATCAGCTGTATAGACTATGCAAAGAAGGGGTCCTAGGATACTGCTTTGAGGAACACCAGCAGACTGAGTAAATAGGGAGGAATAGAAACTATTGTGGTTTATTTTGAAGGATCATCCAGAGAGGTAGGACTGGATGATGAGGTAGTATGTAGGAGGGAGGAATTTACGGAGCTTGTAAAGCATCCTGGGTGCCAGACTCGGTCAAATGCCTGTTCTACGTCGGGAAAGGCTCCCGTGCAGTACAATCCGCGCTCTAGTGCTGATGAGACAACATCCACCACACGATGACATTGCACAACAAATTTGAATCTGCAACTGCCTTTTCTTAATTTCAATACACGATATCTGTTTTACCCAAACCCTTGTGCTGTAGAGTAATTTTAATTTTTTTTTTTAATCCATATTTTTTGTATATAAATGTATATAGTTCTTAATTGTGTATAATTATTTTTTGCTTTTTAGCACATCTATACTAATATTATAAAGCTGAAGAGTTTGTTTGTTTGAACGCGCTAATCACAGAAACTACAGGTTCAAATTGAAAAATTCTTTTTGTTTTGGATAGTCCATTTATCGAGAAAGGCTATAGGCTATTTAACATCACGCTGCGACCAATAGGACGGAAGAATCAGTCGAAAATATGGGAAAAAACAGGGAAAATTGACCTTGAATCCGAACGATTCTAAATGATTTAACTTTTAATTTTAAAATAATTCAATTTCTCGTTACGTTATCTTTTGCCGTAACAATTAATAAATCACATGGGCAAGCATGTAAACTCGTAGGAATCGATTTACATCATGATCGGGTCGCGGAGAAAATCAGTATGTTCTTCTGCCACAAGAAAATAAAACCAAAAATATCATTTTCGCATAAATACTTTAAAATATTGGGTCGTCCGAAAAGTTGGTAGAGATTTTTAAAATAAAATTTACCTTCTGTTTTTTCTACTAAAAATGAATTACGAGGCTAATGTTTATTTATATGCCTTTAATCCTCATGGTATTAACTATGTTTACACACTGAATTCGTCTTTATTAAGGATCAGTAGTGTAGTTTATTGCAAGCCAACATGAGTGACGATTCAGTTCATTTTCGGCATAATGTGCTGTTTTTTTTAAAAAAAAGGAAAAACGTAGCCCAAACTGCAAGAAAGATTCGTTCCGTGTATGGTAGCGATTCAATTGCTGATAGCACGGTTCAAAAGTGGTTTTCGCGGTTTAGATCAGGATATTTCAATTTGAAAGTCCAACCCTGGACTGGCCGGAGTTCAACTCTTGAAATCGAGGATATTATGATGGTCATTACAAACAATTACTGTTCGTGAGATAGCTGTTTCGTTGAGATAGCTAGACCGTTTTTGATCATCTAAAGGAGGCCGGGTACGTCTATCGTTACGACGTTTGGATCCCCCATGAGCTCAGTGAAAGGAATCTTTTTGAAAGAATTTCATGTTGCGGTTTTCTGCTGAAAAAAAATGTGGAGGATCCATTTTTGAAACGAGTTGTACTGGTGACGAAATATGGATTCTCTACATTATCACCAGCCGAAAAAAATCTTGGGGGTTGCCTGGAACGACGCCGTTTGCAACACCAAAGGCCGGTTTGCATCCAAGGATGGTGATGCTCAGTATTTGGCGGGATTGGAAGGGACCTATACATTTTGAGCTCTTTCTACAAAACTTAATTATAAATACGGACTTTTACTATAAATACGGACCCAGTTAGATCGATTGATGACAGCAATCGAAGAGAAACAGCCAGAGATGGCGAGTCGGAAAGGATTGCTATTCCACCAAGACAACACTAGGCCCCATGAGTCTTTAACGACTCGGCAAAAGTTATTAAACTTCAGATGGGATTTCAGATAATGGACCTTTCAAGGCGTTGGAAAAGAGTAATCGCAGACGGTGGTAACTATTTTGTAGATTAAATAAATAAATTTTAAGCTGTTTAATTTAAATTGTTGTCCAAATTCCTCTACGAACTTTTCGGACAACCAAATATATTCTTTTAAAAACGTCTTAATAGCGATCATAATAACTGAAATTGACGCAGACGAAGTCGCGCGCAACAGCTAGTTTGTAAATAAAAATGAATTGCATTATTTTCTTGGCCAGACGTAAATATTAATATTTACTGTATAATTTTGTTATTCTTAAGGGACATAGTTCCAGAATAAAGTGTTGGTATTATTATCATTAAAAAAGTAGCGATTGGAGCAACAATTGAGAAAATAATGTAAATGCATTAAATCTATTGTATAATATATCGCAATAGACTTTTCACTTCCACACTCCTAACTAGGATACTTAGTCGTTTGGGTTCAGTGTATTTCGATTGAAATCCAAAAGCCTAAGATATTGTTGTAAATAACAATTGGTATTTAAGTTTAGAATGATTGCATAGAGACTAAATAGAAAGTCTATAAGAAATTTTAGGATTTCTTTTGCAAAAAAACTTAAAGTTGGGTGTTGCTCTTATATTTCAAGAGAATGTTGTGAGTTGCTCCTACCAAATATTTTTTTTTTATGATTAGTATTTGAACTATTAGCTGTTCTAATTCAGTTTAATTATAAAATGAGTTATTGGACGATAAATTTCCTGTCCTCAAATTAAATAAAAATATTATTTTTAAATGTACACCAACGGACATATTAGTTTAATCTGCTAAAGAAGGGTTTATGCCTCCACAAATCACTACACGGCTTTCATGATGAAAATTTGAAGGGCAGAGGGAGCCTTGGGGGATGTGTGACCATGTAGTTATCGACTTGGGGCTAAGTCCTCTCATCCCATTATAGGAGCTTTGTTCGGCTCATGGGGTCTTCATTTGGGATGTCTTGGGTGTTGTGTGGATGCTGGGTCGTCTCTTATAGCTGCTCTGGATCAGCTTCAGCTTTTGGCCCAGCGTGTGATATTGATTTTTTTTTTTATTGTCCAAAATATTTAAGATAAATATTATCTGAGAAAGATGTCCTCTTGCACTAAACTTGATAAATCCAGGTCTGGGCAACATACAAATTAAATATCATTTGGTGGCTAGAGCCTCAGGCGTAGTGGGATAGACTACCGTAAATGTAAATTCTGAAGAACACTCTACAATGCGTAGTCATCAATTTAAATTATTTTTAATGGCGATCAATAGTTTTCAATAACATTCTAACAAGATTTAAAAAAACAAGAAATTTGACATAAACTTTAATTTGCTATCTGCATTTCCTTTGCAATAAGGAAATTTGTGGACTGCTGAAGCAGCGGCTCATCACAGCAGAGCTCGTTAAGTGATCAGCATATCTCTATAGCGTCTGTGCTCTGTGTAGTCTAGGGGTGGATTGTAAGGATTCGTAAGGCATTTCAATGTTTCTGTAAAAGGGTTGGTGTAGTATGTTAGTCTTTGGTGGAAGTTATTGTATTGTTCTGTAGCAGTGGCTGAAATAGTCGGAATTTTTAAGTCGTTATTTATAACGTCATTTGTTAGGTAGAACGGTGCGTCCACTATTTTGCGTAGCACTTTCGACTGAAAATGCTGTATTCTTTGGATGCTTGATGGTTTAGCAGAGCCCCACAGTTCTATTCCGTATGTCAAGAATGGTTTTAGCAAAACTTTGAAAAAGTTAGTTTGTTGTTTAATGATAATTTAGAACGTCTGTCAAGTAATCTAGATAAAAGAC
The DNA here is from genome assembly GCA_023052935.1 of Piezodorus guildinii. Taxonomy (NCBI): domain Eukaryota; kingdom Metazoa; phylum Arthropoda; class Insecta; order Hemiptera; family Pentatomidae; genus Piezodorus; species Piezodorus guildinii. Next base: position 8,095,804 of record CM041294.1, on the reverse strand, counting down.
CGTATCGTCTGTTGAGTTCTTTGTGTTTTTGTCGAATGTGGGTACTCCAGGTCAGTCTTTTGTCCAAGTGAATGCCTAAATATCGAATTTCGTCGGAAGTCGGAATAGGAATATTATTAAAGTTAAATGGGAGGAGAAGGTTTATGGTTCAGGGTGAACACTACATGAGCACTTCTGGACTCGTTCATCTTTATTTTCCACCAAGAAGCCCAAGCAGAAACATCATCAAAGTGGTTTTGGAGGGATATTGCCGCTTGATAAGGATCCTTATTTGAACAAAGAACAGCTGTATCATCAGCGAATGTAGCCAGCAGAGACCCTTTGTTCTAGGGAAGATCTGACATGTAAATGTTAACTACATTCTAACAAGGGGAAAATCTTTGTAAACAAGAAAAGGCAAATAATTATAAAAAAGAAAAGAAAAAAAATGAAATAACATCCTTTTATTTCCTAGGTCGCGGTTTCAAATCCAGTAGATGGCTCTAGGATTTTTTCAAGAAAGCAAAAAATTCTTGGTTAAGCCGTCCTTCGGAGGAGACGTAACATTCATGAGCCTTTACTGCTAGGTAAGCATTAATGACCCCTATTCTAATAGTATCCGAATAGGGAAGATTTAGGACTTGTAGCATGACGATATATGATTATGAATTGCTGAGAAAATCCATCGTATTTTACAAGAAATATTTTGTTCTTTCATACGTTTTTTTGGGCATAGATCATTGATAAAGAAAAATAATCTCGGAAGAGACGATATGAAAGACCAAGAGCGGATATTGAAAATATAGTTCTTGTAAGAAAAAGCATCATTCTCTATTTGAAACTTTTATTATTTTTTATTTCTTCTTAATTTTTAAAAATAGTGACATTTTAAGCTAGAGAATTTTTTAAAATTTTTCAAGATGAGTTATTTTCTATTTATTTGATCATACTAAAGGATTCTTTATTTATTTATAGTGTGTTTTGTATTATAAAATTAAGAATATGTTAATATTTCAGATTACTTCTTCACGAGCGAGTACATTAACCTTTTAAGAAAATTTAATGCTTACGAACGTTTTATAGCGCCATTATGTCGTATCTCATAAGAAGAACATGACATCTTTCCCTGTGTTTTCAATCTCCTTCTTCTATTCCTCTATTCATTATTCCATTTTCTAGACCGTCAAACCAATGTTTCATCAAAAGACTTTCTTTCTTTGTTAATCTGTTTTTATTTTAAGTTTCTTCCATCTCAACGTACATCTTTAATCCTTATATTATATCTGAATAATTTATAATGCAAGATCGGAATATAAAACTTTTCCGAATTGTTCGATGCTATTTATCCTCGTATTTCAATTCTATTGATCATCAGATCATCATCATCATAATGATTCCCCCTTCTACTGCTGTTGGCTGTGAGGGTCCTGCTTATAGAGTCTGCTAGGGGTGGGCATAATCGGATGATCGGACTTCTATGAATTAAATAATCGAATGATTTCAGAATCGAATGATCGAATGCTTAATATGCATACATGGTGAAATATGTATAAAAAAAAAAAGAAAAAAAAAGTCGTTTGATCATCCGAGCTCCCTTATAATTCCTCAATTATCGTAACAATTCAGTTTGAATCATCATTCGTTTCTCCGAAAACCGATTAATCCGATAATCGATTAATTCCACTGATTGAAATAATCGAATGATCCGATAATCGTCATTCGATTATGCCCACCCCTCAGCTCAGCCTGGTCCAGTTGTCTCTCTCCTGCACCAACTCTGCTCTCCTGTCCCAATCTATTCCGCGTTTCCTGCATGTCTCCTTTACACTATCCTCTCAGGAGATGCGAAGCCTACCTCTGGGTCTTTTTCCTTCCGTGCGGGTCTCGTAGGTCTTCCTGGCTCTTCTGTCTGGATCCATCCTAAGAAGATGTCCAAACCACCTTAGTTTTTCCTCTTCCAGTATGGTCTCTGCCGGTTTGACATCGAGATTAGCCCGTATGGTAGCGTTCCTCATTCTATCTCTTCTAGTCTTCCTCTCTATTTTTCGTAGATACCTCATTTCCATCGCTTGTATCTGAATCCTGTGTTTTGTGGTGAGGGTCCACGATTCTGAGGAGTACGATAGAATAGGGAGGAATGTCGATTTATAGACTGCTAGCTTGGTCCGCTTTGTCTCTTCTCTTCTCCCAAGGAAACCTCCTCTGACCATACAGAACATCTTGCCTGCTGCTCCAATTCTCTGGACCACTTCCTCAATGCTATTGATAAATTTAAAAACAAAACGCTGCAAATTATTACACAACAGTTTATTATTTCCAAATTAATTATATTATGGTAAAACTGTAAAATATAGATAGATATAATATAGCTGATTACAGGCAATTAACTAATACGAAAAGCATTAAATTATTTAAATGAAAATGGCCTATCAGCACTGACAATTTCAAAATTCTATATCTCTACTCTTTCTGAAGCGATTACAATGATTCTTTTTGTAGGAAATTTAATTCTCTACTAAAAAACCTCAGAGGAAGGGTCATTTAATTATATTTCTTTAGTCGGTTACTAAAGTTCATTATTAAAAAAAGTAAACCCAAAATTCTTATATCTTATTAGACTTCTTTACTGTTTCCTTTTTTTTTTCTTTCGATTTTCATTCAAAAAATTCAAATTAATTTTCTATATCTTCAATAATAACCGAGTTTTCTGGAATTTACATGTATTTTAATATATTTCTTGAAACCCCATACGTAACTTAAACGACAAGAGACTGCCCGTAGATACCGATTACTACAACACTTACTAGACAAACGTTCAAAACTTCCAATTTATTACAAAAAGCTCATTTATGTTACCATCATCAGACCCATCTGGACATATGGAATCGAGGTTTGGGGCTCTACTAAACCATCTAATTCCTCTCGCATTCAATCCTTACAATCCAAAATCCTAAATGCTCCTTATTTCGTTACGAATAAAATCATCCATAATGACCTAAATATCCCATTTGTAGCAGAACTAGCCCGAAACAGATATACCTCTTTTCATTCCAAACTCCCAACCCACACGAATCCTCTTGTACGCAACTTATCATTCCCATCTATTCCTGACAACCCTCCGAGGCGATTGAAAAGACGATGGCCTCGAGACCTACTGTAATTAAATTGACATTGAAGTGCTACCACTGGGTAGTTTCTTCACTAGACATTATCACGTCCATAAGTGTAAATTAGCCCATTTACTTGTTGTATATATTATATGTACATTTGTAAATATCAATAAAATGTTAAAAAAAAAAAAAAAAAAATTTCTTGAAAATATCAAATCAATTCTCTATAAATGTTTTTTCCTATCTTCAAAAATAACAGACACACTTTCAATTTGTTTTCCTGTTTTATTATTAATAGCGGTGTACTGATTCTGCAACTATTGATTTTTTTGCTCTATACACGATAATGCATGATTTAATATATATAGGCAAGATTTCATTCCTTTTTTTATGTTTTTCTCTTTTTATGTACTTTACTGATTCTAAAACTCTATACATATTTTTCTCTATCTTTAGAAAATTAATGAGGTTTTTAATGAAATCATTTTTATTCAGCCACCATTTTAAAATTAATCGGCTGATATAAACGTTTAGGTGTTATGATCATTGTTGGAATATTTTTTTTGTCAAATTTAAAAAAAAAAAATCGGTCAAGTAGTTTCGGGAAAAAGCCACGGACGTCGTACGGGGGACGAATGACAAAAGGATTTTTTTTTAAATTTGTTATTCGGGTTCTAAATATGTTGAAACGCAAGCCCTAAACATTTTGAGGGAAGGTATATATTTTTATTTTATTTTATTTTTTTATTTATTTATTTATTTTTATTTTTATTTTTTTTGGTTGATTACATAGGTTCCTTATTGAAAAAAACAAACAAAAAAAAACAATATATATACTCTTATCGATAAGTTATCCAAAGTATTTCATTAAGTAATATTTAGTGCTTAACAATAAGTTTCTGTTCAATGTTTCGTTATTGAGTTCACTACAGTAAGCAGGATATTACCAGTAAAATATTTTGCCAACGATATCTTCAAATGAGATGAGAAATATAAAAGTGCATTTAATTATTTTTGATCAGTACTTTTATTCAGATCTCATCTTTGTTAGGTAGTTGAGTATACACCGTCAGGCATAAGAGTATGTTAAATAACTACCTCACAAAATTTAAAAAAATGGCCTAAAAAGTCTTCACGTCGGCTAAATATTTCATCAGTGGCTGGGTCATACTTTAAAAAAAAAAAAAAAAAAAAAAGGCAGAAAAGTGAAAAAAAAAGGGGGTAAAAGGGATGAGGCATTGTATTTTTTTTTCGCATGAGCTTTTAGTGACATAGCGGTGTGTCCGAAATGGCCTGCGAAATGAGAGGGAAATTGCGAAAATAACCGCTGATGAATCTTTATTATGACGTCCGACAATGAGGGAATATTCATGATGGTCATACAGGACGTGGGAGAGTGTTCTGCTTCAACACTCGGAGCTTGGGCAGGGCATGCATACATCGAGTGAATCTGCTCTGTCACACTCATAGATTAAATCAATGTTGTCGAAATATGTAAAATCTCAAGCTATATTTACAAGATATTAACAATAAATATAGTAAAGGTTTTAAAATTTAACCTTACTTTTCAAGAGAAATACACTTTATGAGACCATCTAAAAGCCCAAGAAATAAAGTCTTACAAAATTCAGAATTTCTTTCTTACAGTTACATTTAATTTCATTCAAAATAATTAACGGATTATTAATCATAATGGCGATTGAAACGATTGATGAATATGTATCTAACATTGAAATATGTGTTTGTATTTGGATTCATATTTTATATATCTTGTTTTATTTTATTTTTTACTCTTTAAATGTGTTTTGGGTATTTTTTATCACCACGGATAAGGTTAATATAAATTAATAAAAAATATCTATCTAGAAAATATTAATTATTGATGAACATGATATTTTTGAAACAAGAACTCACATGTAAGAGAAAAATAGATGATTTATAATCCGAAATTGTTTAATGGAGTGAATAATTATTCTAAAACCTAAAGAAATGTAAGTGGTTATGAATAATTCATCTAATTCAATAGCTTCTAAATCACAGTTAAATGAGCCGCTTATTTTGAAAGTAGCTTTACTCAAATTATACCTCCATTTTGTATTGAGATGAACCAGAAAAATATTAACAACATTCACATGCTCTTTTGTTTTCCCAAGTCAGGGAGAAATACTAAAGCCACTTATTATTATACATGTTTTTTTGTTTATGGTTTATAAATATAAAAACATGGTGCGGGCAACACACGACTTTCACTTACCTCCGTTTTAAAAATCAATTAAAGAATTTTCAAATACAGTGAGAGATACAAATTAGTGACACTATTAAAGAATTAATTACATTGAATTTCTATAGAAACATGTGTTTTATTAAAAAATCTATAATATTATTATCTAAAATAATCAGTTAGTTTTATCGACTTTTTCATCACTCTCTATTAACTTTTAAAAGCTTGTGTATAAGATAATATTTTTTCTAAAATCTTTAGCTTTCCAACGGTATATTATACATGTATATTACTGCTCTTATGTTCAAAAACAAAAAATTGCATTAAAAAAATGTTTTTTCTGTTTCCTCCTTTAGTTGGGTATCGAATTCATTCAATTTATACATTTAGCATTTTTTCATCAGTAGTAACAAGATAATATAGTTATTTTTATAGAATCAACAAAATTAAAGGTACTTTAGAGAAAGAAAATTTAAAATATCGGCATTTAAGTCCTGTCAGACCATATTAATCCAAATGTAACCTAAATGATATTAAAGCCGATTAAATTTTACATCAATATAGCGAGTTTAATCAAAATCGTCGGAACCGTTTTACACACACACAGACCTTTTTGCGGGACTTGGTTATTTGGACTCAGGGGACCCTAAAACGTATATTTCCGTTGAAAACTGGAATTCGAAAATTTTCACGATCACAATACTTCCCCTTACTATATATAGTAAGTGAAAGTAAATATTAGTGAGACTATTAAAGAATTAATTACATTTAATTTTTATAGAAACATGTGTTTTATTAAAAAATCTATAATATTATTATCTAAAATAATCAGTTAGTTTTATCGGCTGAAAGTGAAAGTAAAAAACGCTGAAAATTATTGACCAAATGATTTATTATTTCCAGGTAACTACATTATGGTATATCTGTTTATAGCTGCTAATTTCAATTGTTCTCTGTCTCTAATAACCGAGTTATGGTAGAATTACATTTATTATAATTTAAGGCTTGAATATGTAGATCATTTTTTTTTTTTTTTTTTTTTGTTTATCGCGCTTTACTGACTCTGAAACACTATACATGTTTTTATCTATCCTCAAAAATAACTCAGTTATGGAAGTATTTGTGTGTAAAATTTCTATTTTTTTAAATAATTATGCGCGTTTCTTTTATTTATTTTTTTTTTGGTTAAAAAACACTAATAATTTTTTTGTCTATCTGCAAAAAAAAACTGAGTTATTAAATCAAATCACTTTTAATCGGCCGCCATTCTAAAATTAACCAGCTAATATCAACGTCTAGGCGTTGGGATCATCGTTGTATGGACTAGTATTTTTGAAGGGAATTAAAAAAAAATTGGTCCTGTAGTTTCGGAGAAATGCGGATATTATTTCATTTTTTTTTTTTATCGATATTCGGGTTTTACGTATCCTGAAACATAAGTCCTCAAATTTTCAAAGAGGGATGGGGGTAATTTTTTTAAATTTTTGGTCGATTAAAAAGGTTTATTATTGGAGATAATAAACCAAAAAATCAGTAATTGTAAAGATACCTCACAATAAACGAAAGTTTATCAAGTCTGTCACAGAAATGTTTTAAAAAAATGAGGTATTAACACTTTTTTGGTTTATTATTTTCAAATATGAACCATTTTAATAAGCCAAAAAAAACAAAAAAAAAAACCTTACCTCCCCCCTCTCAAAATTTTACGTTTTAAGAATCCGATTAAAAAATTTAAAAAAAAATCCATTTGTCCGCTGAACGAATTAGTAATAAATACTAAAATTATTTGATAATTACCAACGAACAGTTATACCCTAATATAGTTATTTGGAAATAATAAACCATTGTGAAATAATTTGCACATTGTTTTTAGCAAGATGAATGAGGAAGGAACTTCCGGTTAAATATAACCAATTCGAAGACACTTCCTCCCACGATTGGCAAACATGCCGATCGGTATGAAAGAACAGTTCCACGCTCCAAGGATTTAACCAGTGAGCCATGCAGCAATATGTCTCGCCAGTTACTTGAGTACGGCCCCTTTGTAGGGAACAGTCAGGAACAAGATGTGTATTCCTGGCAATATTGCATATATTTCCAATATTGTTCCCAATACGGCTCGCAACTTCAATTATTGTTCTTGCACAAGGTCATTCAGGGACATTAAATTAACTTGCCTGCTTTATATATTTGAGCAGCCTGTTACTTTCACTTACTATATATAGTAAGGGGAAGTATTGCGATCGTGAAAATTTTCAAATTGCAGTTTTCAACGGATATACACGTTTTAGGGTCCCCTGAGTCCAAATAACCAAGTCCCGCAAAAAGGTCTGTGTGTGTGTGTGGTAACTCCGGTAAGTAAACGGTAAGTCCTATGAAACTGAAATTTCATATTTAAGACAACTATACGACCGAGACGTGACAAAACTTTTTTCATCAAAATGAGCTTACCAGAAGAGCCACTTTATTTAAATTTTAGGATTAGATATTGAGCAAACAATTAAAATTTAGTACTTAAGGTAACTTGAAAAATTTTAACGGCTATTGAAACAGTCTGCTATTGATGATTAATTATTTGCTGAAGATAAAGATGACAAGGGTGAACCTGGAAGGGCCGCCTTTTCAGTAGCTCCATTACAAATTGACTGGCAGGTGACGTGATTAACACTATTTGCTTTCTATGACCCTTTTTCAAAAATCAAAATTGATTTTAGATATGATAATTTATGCTGAAGTAATTAGTACTTAAATACTATTTGGAAAACAAATATTGTCAGCAGAATAATTTTAAGAGTTATACTGATAATACAAGCTCATTATTGAGATAATTATGCCATTCATTAGACAGATTCATCAAATGATGATGGTGTCTACCATTTTGCACCTTTTTTCGATTTTCTCGAAAACGGTTCCGACGATTTTGATTAAACTCGCTATATCAATGTAAAATTTAATGGGCTTTAATATCAGGTAGGTTTTATTATGATTAAAATAGCTTAACAGGGCTTAAATGCTGATATTTTAATTTTGTAGATTCAATAAAAATAACTATATTATCTTGTTAATGCTGCCAAAAAACAGGTAAATATATAAATTGAATAAATTCGATACCCAACTAAAGGAGAAAACAAAAAACATATTTTTTTAATGCAATTTTTCGTTTTTGAACATTAGAGCAGTAATATGCATACATGTATGATATACCGTTGGAAAGCTAGAGATTTTAGAAAAAATATTATTATTTTTTTGATTTGATATGATTATTTTAGATAATAATATAATAGATTTTTTAATAAAACACATGTTTCTATATAAATTAAATTTAACTAATTCCTTAATAGTTTCAGGTATTTTTATCTCTAACTGTTTTTGAAAATTCTTTCATTGATTTTAAAAATGGAGGTAAGTGAAAGTCGTGTGTTGCCCGCACTAGATTTTTTTCTTCAATATTGAATATTTTTTTACGATTTATTTACCAAATTATAAAATATAATGGGTTTGACTAAATAGGGGAGGTCAAACACCACCATATACAGAAGAAAAAATGATTAGCTGTCACAGTACTGCAGGAAAAAGTTTTATGGAGAAATTTAGTGTAATGTATTGGGGATACTGAGGGGAGTTCATTATTAAATAAGTTTAAAATTAATGAAGTCAATGTTTATTAGCCTTTGTCGCCAAAAGTTAAAAGGCTTGTACCTATCACTATTTTAATATTTTTGTATTATCAATATCCAAATAATTTCAGCGTCGTTTGTGTTTCAAAAGAACCGAATTATTAATGTTGTTGAAAGACAGATGAAGCTTCGTCCGCCAAATCAAACACTTATTCAGAGCTCTGCAAATCATTTATGAGTAGCGTAGTGCCATTTTGATATTTCATTCTGCATTTGTTATGTATTACAACGCAGTGCGTGCAAATGTTTTTTTATGATTGTACAAATGTTGGTAAAACATTGTATACTCAAGTGCTCTTCGAAATTAATATAGATTTTCTTTAATTTTCATCATTCTACTTTTGTAGAAAAAATATATTACATTTTTTCTCTCTAAACTTCATTTTTAAGAGATGACACTATGAATATGTATGCTATTTTAATGAAATACATTGAATTAAGAAAATGAACGGTTGGTGTTTTTCTGTTTTTATTGACGCTCATCTTCTACAGAACTCCATTCATCTTTCTGTCTTAGATCCCATTCCCAACCACTTACAATACATTCGTATTATTTTATTAAATTATTGAAGAAAGAAAATATTCATTAGAAATAGTTTATGTGGCAGAACCCTTGGCTGCTAGCAATCTATTGGGTTGTTTCACATGAAATGTCCGTTTTTATAGTTTCTGAAATACATAAAGGATTTTGCAGGTCTCTGTTTTTTCTTCCGAATGTTTACATATTTAAAGTAAACAGTTACTAATCCTCTACCTTTGTATTATAAACATTAGCTTCCCAATCAATTACACACTTTTTAGTATTAGTATACCTCCAAATATGAACATGGAAACACGCGATTTTCGAGTAAAATTTTTGTACGAGTTTAAAAATTGAACGGACCATTCGCCGTTGGTTTAGTAAGTTTTCAGCTGGTGATACCGACTTGGAAAACTTGCCCCGAGGAAGACCTCAGTCCGTAATAGACAACGATGTCCTCAAACATACAGTAGAAGGAAACCCCTACCAAACAGTTAAAGGACTCTCTGCACAACTAAATGCAAGTGCATCTACCGTTTCCAGACATTTAAAGTGTATTGGGAAAGTAAAAAAGCTCAATACATGGGTACCTTATGATCTCACTGAGCGGCAGCTAGACCCCATGTTTCAAAACATACCGTGCAAAAATTGAAAGATGCACCCAAGAAGTACTACTACGAAGTTCTTCCGCACCCAACATATTCTCCCGACTTGTCTCCAACAGATTACCACCTGTTCAGAAATTTAGACAACTTCGTAAAAGGAAATCTTTTTAAAATTATGATCAAGTGAAAAGTGCGTTTTCAGATTTTGTTTCACTTCAAAGCTCAGAGTTTTTCAGTTCGGGGATAAAAAAGTTGGTGTAACGTTGGGAAAAATGTGTAGAAAATGAAGATAAATAATTCGAATAAAATTATGTTGTTTTCATATCGTATTTTTAATAAAAATCCTTTACCTTGAAAACGGACATTTCGTGTGACAACCCAATATATTACTTCTCAATGAGCCACATGAAACCGTTTTTTCACCCTCGAAATCATTACACATAAAATTCGAAAATTGATACTTGATTTCCAAAACGTACCATGTCCAATTTAGACAATTTTACAGGAAACGCAAAAATCTGTCATTCATTTATTACTGGACCGATTAACTAGATAATTTTTTTAGTAACATCTACAGTTGATTTTTTTTTTATGTTACCAACTCATTTTTCCAAATTATTGCATTTTTTCTATAACATTTTTAGCGATATGATATGGGCATAGTACTTTTTGGAATAAAACGTGAATATAGAACTTTTTGGAAGAGCATAATTAGTAATGATCACTACATTGGTAACAGTCATCATAACTTTTCTCATACAATATTACTGCAAACTAACGTCTTTATGATGGTAATTACTAACTTATGTATGTTTCCGTAAGCTCCCTATAGGAAATATCTTTCAACAAATTTCATTAACAATTCTTTCTAAAGAAAGCGAATATTCAAAAGACCTTTTATTTATTTATGGTACTATAATTAAAAAGAATGTAATTATAAAATTTTGTTGAACTTTTATTTACCATTTCTTAAATTTATTTTTATTATTAATTACGTTTAAACAACATATAACTACATAAACTGATAAAAAAAATAATTTTTAAGCTTTTGTTTTACATGTTAAAAAAAAAAAAAAAAAATCTATTGGTTTAGGTTTGTTGCTCATATTTATTACAGTCAGCGAAAGCTAATTCTAACCATTTTCAGGATCAAATACATAGTATTAAAACCTAATTTATAAGGCTGCAAAAAAAAAAAATAATAATAATAATATGGAAAAATTGAAGTCAATTAAAAGCATACAAAAAAAAAAAAAAAAAAACAAGCGACGGAAATAATTTGTTGTTTGCTTGTTTATTTATTTGACGCCCCTTCATGCAGCTGTGGTTAATCGGACGATGCTACAGTGGGGGTCCTAAATTTTGCATATCCAGGTTTAATTTAACATCGCAGATGCCCGGGACCACCTTTTAATGTCCCCTCCCCCCCTCCCCCCCGAAGGACAGCGTTACTAAGGATTTTTTACTCCCATTAAAAAATCCTAGGGCCGCCTGCGGGTTTGAACCCGGGACCTTGGGCATAGGATGCTATTATGCTAACCACCATGCTGCAGGTAAACCCGCTAATTTGTTTATAACAGTCTAAAAACTGATTATCGGGTTAAAACCGTTGATCAGTATAATAGCGGTGATTCAAGACGTGCTAAATGAACCAATAAAAATACACAAAATAAAGAATACAATAAATTAATGGTAATATATTACATGGTTAGGTGCTTCTGCCGTATAGTAGGAAATACCATTTGGAAGAAAATGAAACGTTATATCTGTTTACAGAATATGTAGTACGTTTTGGAACGAAATGTTTGTTTATTTATTTAACGTCACTTTATGCTGCTGTGGCTAATCGGACGATGCTACAGTGGGAGTCCCAAATTTTGCCTATCCAGGTTTAATTATGATAGGGACCTTTAGCGAGTACCTGACATCGTACCTTACTCTCATTAAAAAATCCTAGGACCACCTGAGGGTTTAGACTCGTGAACTTTGGCATATATGGCTGTTATCCTAGTCACCCTGCGGAATGTTTTTAGTACCTTTTGGAGTGAAATAAAATGTGGATTTAGTACCTTTTCAAATGAACTGCAATTTTCAAATACATTTTAAAAGAATTTTTATGCTTTTTAGATAATATCTGATGACGGATTTAGATAATATCTGATGACGGATTTAGATAAAACTAAACCATTAGAATACAGATATGTCAAAATATAAATTTATAAAAAAATGTCCTTTGAATCGACGTTTCAATTATCTCGTTTTTTAACAATAATTACTCGTTCGACATATACTATCATCACTTTATCAAAGCTTTTAGTAACCATTAATTTTAAAAATCGAATTTTGATAGGATTAATCCATCGGATTAGGCCGCTATGATGGAAGTAATAACCGAAGATATATTTTAGCGGAACAGGTAAAATAGCGGTTTATTAACGGGCCGCGATAAAAAAGAAAGGAAGGGAAAGAGCCAAAGCCCGGCTTATCGATATTTATGATGCAGAAAGCCGCGGTGTAATATTGAAAACATTTTCGCTGATAGCCAGATAAGGGCTGGAATATTTACACAACGTCTTCACGAGCTTATACTGAGCGTGTCTTATCTGTAACTGAGAAGTCATCTGCCTTTCTCGTATCTTCAATGGTAAAATTTAATAAAGGTATCTTCCAGGTGGTTGTCCCTGAATCAGAATGTATCTCTTAGTATTATTGTCTAGGATTTCAAAGTTGGAGTCAATTTTAAATAACATACTATTCACATACTGTACAAAAACACTGCATCACTTACCTAATCTGATTAGGTGTACCAATACTTTAATTTGCATTAATACCAAATAATTATTAATTTTAAAGTCAGTGATACGAAGAATATATATATATATATTATATATATATATATATATATTTTAAATAATTAGAAGTGCCCTATTTGTAATTCAGGCGAACCCGAAGATCTAAATCATTTTTTGTTGCGATGCCCTGCTTACTCAGCATTCAGAAATAAATACTCGAGGACGTATATTAAAAATATGTCAGACAATGACATAGTAGAACATTTGTTGCAGATAGAAAATAAAAAGAAAGTTGATAATTTATTTTCTTATGTAACAGAATGATTAAAGTTTAATTATATTGAGGATGTATAGTCGACTGTAGAAACTATTATAGGTGGAATAGTCAGGAATCAGTCATTTTTTGAATTTTTTTTTAAATTTGGCCAACGTTTCGGCTCAAGCATGTGAGCCATCATCAGGCATTACTGAGCCATGTCCAAGCATAAACTCAGTTTATAAATACTTGAAGCTTTGATAAAGTGATGATAGTATATGTCAAACGAGTAATTATTGTTAAATAACGAGATAATTGAAACGTCGATTTCCAATAGGTACTAAAGGACATTTTTTTATATAATTTATATTTTGACATATTTTTATTCTAATGGTTTAGTTTTATCTAAATCCGTCATCAGATATTATCTAAAAAGCATAAAAATTCTTTTAAATGTATTTGAAAATTGCAGTTCATTTGAAAAGGTACTAAATCCAAATTTTATTTCATTCCAAAAGGTACTAAAAACATTCCGCAGGGTGACTAGGATAACAGCCATCTATACCAAAGGTCACGAGTCCAAACCCTCAGGTGGTCCTAGGATTGTTTAATGGGAGTAAACAATTTTTTGTTACGCTGTCATTCAGAGGGGACGTTCAAAGGTACGATGTTCAGGTACTCGTTAAAGGTCCCTATTCTAATTAAACCTGGATAGGCAAAATTTGGGACTCCCACTCCATCGTCCGATTAGCCACAGCAGCATAAAGTGACGTTAAATAAATAAACAAACATTTCGTTCCAAAACGTACTACATATTCTGTAAACAGATACAACCTTCCGTTTTCTTCCGAAAGGTACTGTATTTCCTACCATACGGCAGAAGCACCTAACCATGTAATATATTACCATTAATTTATTGGTTTATTTAGCACGTTTTGAATCACCGCTATTATACTGATCAATGGTTTTAACCCAATAATCAGTTTTTAGGCTGTTATAAACAAATTAGCGGTGTTACCTGTAGTATGGTGGTTAGCATAATAGCATCCTATGCCCAAGGTCCCGGGTTCAAACCCGCAGGCGGCCCTAGGATTTTTTAATGGGAGTAAAAAATCCTTAGTAACGCTGTCCTTCGGGGGGAGGGGGGGAGGGGACATTAAAAGGTGGTCCCGGGCATCTGCGATGTTAAATTAAACCTGGATATGCAAAATTTAGGACCCCACTGTAGCATCGTCCGATTAACCACAGCTGCATGAAGGGGCGTCAAATAAATAAACAAGCAAACAAAAAATTTTTTCCGTCGCTTGTTTTTTTTTTTATGTATGCTTTCAATTGACTTCAATTTTTCCATATTATTATTATTTTTTTTTTGCAGCCTTATAAATTAGGTTTTGAAAATGTTCAGACACACATTTCATTAGAATAATGCTATGTATTTGATCCTGAAAATGGTTAGAATTCCTGATTCCTGACTATTCCACCTATAATTAAAGAATGATTAAAGCTAAGAAATTCGTATCTGTCTATTTAAGAATAATTTTAATTTAGGCACATTACCAAAATAACAATAATTGAATTTGTTATAGTATTTCTGATTATTTTTTTATTTTATTTTGTTTAAGATTTCTGCGGTTACATTTTTTATTTTACCTTTTATTATGTATTTATTTTAGTTAAGGAAGCTTATTTTGTCTAGTACAGTTGTAATACATTTCTTTGATTTATGTTTAACTGAAATAACTCTTTAAAACTCCATTTGTAGGGGCTAGCCCGGAAACAAATAGAGAAATTTATTTATTTATTATTCATTTATAATTAAAAGTGGAACTATTTTCTTATAACAAATTGAAAAAAAAAAAGATCTTAGTTCGAAAAAAAAGTGAACTAAGTTCCGCTACTCGCGAAGAACCTATATTATTTAGAAATAATAGAAAATCGTATCGCGAAATAGCGGATTGGTTAGGTATTAATTTTTCTACCTTCAGATATGTAATTAAGAGATTTGAAGAAAGAAGCACAAACTGCAAATAACCAGCTCAAGGGAAGTCCAAAGAAAGTAAATGAGAGGATGAAAAGATAAATTAAAATTAAGGCGATAAAAAATCCAGGAACTAGTGCTTAGGTCTATATGGTGCCTATATGGTCGAATCCTCATCAGAGGTCTCTGTGAGCACTGAAATATTTTTTTTTTTTTTAATAGTGCTTTATTGAGAAATAATACAATCTGCAACTATATATATACAATACTGCAATAAGTATTAGAGATAAAAGAAGTCATTCATTCCATTTATACAAAGTAAAACAAACCAATAATAAAATAAAATAAGCTAATCTAAATAACAAATGAAAAAAATAATAAAAATAAATAAATTATAAAAAAAAAAATAAAGTATATGAAATAAAATAAAATAATTATAATCTTGGCCACATTCATACTTATATACAATATTTACATACTGCCCCTTGGAACTCTGAATCGAACCTCTGCATCCAAAAATGGATAAATGGATGCCGAGGCACACTGTCAGGAGATCCCAGCGCCTCTCAGTCAGCCGCGTCACCAATCTAGTCAGTGGAGACTGAGTGAGGGCGCTAGAGCCACACACTCTCAGGCATGAGTGGAGAAGTTGGCCATTGCCAGCACTCCAGTTGCATTTTTATACGAGATCTCTCGGCCACTGCCGCCTCAACCTACGAGGAGGGTTGTAAGGATGGTTGGTACTAGATAGTGATTGTGTAAAATAATTAGAAATGCTATAATTTTGAAGGAATATTGTAGGGTCCTGGGAAAGAAACTTTAAAACTGCTATTTATTTGTTTGGGATTACATCAACAAGACCGTAAGTTTTGGGGAAAATGTATTATTATTATTTGATGAGAGTAGATTTAATTTGTTTGGATCTGATGGCAGAAAGACGATTTGGCGAAGGAAAAGTGAAGAATTCAGGAAGCAAAACGTCTCAGTTACCGTAAAATATGGAGGTGGGAGTGTAATGGTGTAGGAAATTTCGTGTCTGTTGAAAAAATATTAAATAAAAAAAAATCCTGTACCACTACAACCCATGAAGAGTTTTGGGCTCAGTAAATGTAGAGATTCGTACTGTTTCTAGGCCAACGGCCGTGCAATGACGTGATTCGGCCAAGATTACGCTCAGCCGCCAGGTTTTCCCCATTTTCGGGTACCCACTTTATAAAGGCTGGGTGTGCCCCAGGAGGGTCTCCATACCCCAGGATAAATAATATTCCGCCACAGCCGGGATTTAAACCCATAACTCGGAGCACAGTAGACACAGTAGCGCTCTACACACTAGACCACACCACTCCCCCCAAAAAAAAAATTAAATGTAGAAGGTTATGTCAAGGTTTCGCGCCATAACCTGCTATCCAGTACAGCCAAATTAGGAATTCAGGATCGGTATATTTGTATGCATGATAATGGTCCGAAACATACAGCCAACAAAACTGATGGGTGATTAATATTTAACATTCGCCAACAACTTCACATCCCTCCACAGTCTCCTGTCTTAGACCTAATTGAAAATTTGACGCATTTTTAGATAAAAATGTTCGAAAACACCAAAAAAAAAAAACAACGGAATAAACCACCTCAAGGATCTATTACAGTAAAAATGGGAATAAATTAACGCGGATTTAATTAAAGACCTCGTCAACTCTATGCAGAGACGTTTACATGCGGTAATAGATGCCAACGGACTTCATAAAAAATATTGGAAAGTTTAGGTTTTGTATTTTTATGAAAGAAGTATTTTATTTAGTTAATGAATCACACACAGTGAAGATATTTAGATATTACTTTTATTATGAGAACATAATACACAAAATCTGGTGCGGGCAACACACGACTTTCACTTACCTCGATTTTTAAAATCAATGAAAGAATTTTCAAATTCAGTTAGAGATAAAATAACGTGAAACTATTAAGGAATTAATCAAATTAAATTTCTATAGAAACATGTGTTTGATTCAAAAATCTATTATATTATTATCTAAAATAATCAGTTAGTTTTATGTTTATTTCATCACTCTCTATTAACTTTTAAAAGCTTGTGTATGAGATGACATTTTTTCTAAAATCTTTAGCTTTCCAACGGTATATCATACATGTATATTACTGCTCTTATGTTCAAAAACGAAAAAATGCATTAAAAAAATATTTTTACTGTTTTCTCCTTTAGTTGGGTATCAAATTTATTCAATTTATATATTTACCTGTTTTTCATCTGCGTTAACAAGATAATCTAGTTATTATTATTGAATCTACAAAATTAAAGGTACTTTAGGGGAAGAAAATTTAAAATATCGGCATTTAAGCCCTGTCAGACCATTTTTATCCAAATAAAACCTACATGATATTAAAGCCCATTAAATTTTACATCGATATAGCGAGTTTAATCAAAATCGTCGGAACCGTTTTCGAGAAAATCGAAAAACGGTGCAAAATGCATGGTATTAAGTGCCTCTTCTGGTAAGCTCATTTTGATGAAAAAAGTTTTGTCACGTCTCAGGCGTATAGTTGTCTTAAATATGAAATTTCAGTTTCATAGGACTTACCGTTTCCGCCCGGGAGTTACCACACACACACACACACACACACAGACCTTTTTGCGGGACTTGGTTATTTGGACTCAGGGGACCCTAAAACGTGTATTTCCGTTGAAAACTGCAATTCGAAAATTTTCACGATCGCAATACTTCCCCTTACTATATATAGTAAGTGAAAGTAATAATGAATACAATAAACTGTGCTGAGGAATTTGGATGACTACAAATGTGCATTCCGAGGTCTCCTTCTATGAGTGTGATACAAGAAATGTTACAACTAGAGTGATAAGTCTTGAGGATCAAAGGGTATATATAGCAAGAAATTGTAGGGGGATGAGGAGGCGGCATGGGCACCACAAAGCAAGTGCTTGCAGGTGGTGGGTACTGTGTCCTAAGTACAGGTATGTGTCCTTTGTCGGTACTTGGTCACTTGGCCAGTCCTTTCTAGGTAGCTGGTTTAGGGTTATCCGTGGTTGTCTTAGGTATAGACAAAGTAAGTTATTAAATATTACGATGTATTATTCATAAGTCAATCTCATTCTATAACTATTTGAATTTTACTTTCAGTTATTATGTTATAAATATAGTTTTTATTTTTGAAGTAATATGTTTTTTTATAGTTTAAATAACGTTTATTGTTGAAAAAAAAACATAGTATTCAAATACTTTCTTTGGTCACTGTATTTCTTCTGCATAGTTAAACTTTAACATAATTATTTGAAAATAATAAACCATTGTTTAATTATTTGCAGCGTTTTTTATATTTGTACGATGTTATGAATATTGGCCAATTTCAGTTGTATGGAGATAGCTTCCAAAACAAATATATATATTTTTAATTATCATATACACTGAATTCACTCAGAGCACTGATACACAGTATTCGGCAGTTACTAGTTACGTAGCGGTTGCCCCCTCTGATTTACTAGGCGATGACGGAGGGGGCAGACCAATAAAAGCAGGCTGCTAGGGCCGAGATATTTACGGTGTCCGTCGCTGTGAATGTTTATGGCCTTCAATATCTGTCCGCTGGTCGATAGTGTCCATATGCGGCGGCAGTCCACCAATTTGTCTCAGTCTTCCTCCGCCGTTAGCCTGAATTTTGATGAAAGCCCAACAGGATGCCCTTCAAGTCCGTATTGAAATGTAACAATGAACACCTATTTTTACTTTCACTTACTATATATAGTATGGGAAAGTATTGTGATCGTGAAAATTTTCGAATTCCAGTTTTCAACGGAAATACACGTTTTAGGGTCTCCTGAGTCCAAATAACCAAGTCCCGCAAAAAAGTCTGTGTGTGTCCGTGTGTAGTAACTCCCGGGCGGAAACGATATGTCCTATGAAACTGAAATTTCATAATTAAGACAAATATACGCCCGAAGCGTTACAAAACCTTTTTCATCAAAATGAGCTGACCAGAAGAACCACTTTATACCATGCATTTTGTACCTTTTTTCAATTTTCTCGAAAACGGATCGACGATTTTGATTAAACTCGCTATATCGGAGTAAAATTTAATAAACATTAACGCCATGTAGGTTTCATTCTGATTAAAATGGTCTGACAGGGCTTAAATGCCGATATTTTAAAATTTCTTCCTCTAAAATACCTTTGATTTCGTAGATTCTATAAAAATAACCATTATATGTTATTAGGATTGATAAATAACAGCTATATATGTAAGTTGTGCGAATTAGAAAAACAACTATAGGAGAAAACTGCAAAAGTATTTTTTTAATCATATTTGTATCATTTTATATATTCATGTAACTTTAGGGTATTTGAAGACTCAATTTATTAAATTATAATCTACAGCAAATACATTAAAAGTATGGTTTCAGTATTTATAAAATAATGCGCTCACAGCTAACAACTATCGTAAGCTGCTTAGTGAAGCCTTTCGGAAGCTTGAATCTTAAACAAACGACAGGAACTTTCCGCTTCGGTAGAAAATGTTATCGAGATAAAACTTCCATTAAACTTCATTCTAGTGTTCAAGAACTGACCCAAAGTTTCAAATGGCGTTTCAAAACTTCTATGAGAGAGAACGTTCATGTTTAATCGATGTAGTTGGCAACGAAATAAAATATTTCAATAAATTACTATTAACAACAATTATTAAAATTTAACTATACTTATGGCTAATAAATTGTCATATTTAGTTAGAACCATGGTACTGTAGTGGCCAAATAGTGCATTAAAAGATGTGTGAAGTTGTGGTTAGTTCTTTATTCATGCTGACAGGTATTTAAAAACAATAAAATATTTAAACATAATTAATAATTTACCCACTATGAAAAAAATTAAGAGAGTTCTACTTGTGACAATAAATTGTTCTTGATACAGGGCCGTAAATAATATTCTCTTTGGTTTTGAAAGCAACAGAGAAAAAAGAAAGAAGAGGAAGAATGGGAAAAGGAAGAAACAAACCCAGATATGTACAATAGACCAAAAAATAACTAACCCTCATTACTAACATGTAACAATATTAAAAATTTAGAATCATCCATTTATACAGCATCATTTAAAAAAAAAAAAGTCATGTTCCTCAATTTTATATTTAATTAATTTGTTATCAATATTGGAGGAATGTAAAAACCTTGTTGTTTTGTTTTTTTCATACAGTTATGTCAAAGGTTTTCAAATGTTGTGTAAGAAAATTTCATTTTACATTTTTCATGTACAAAGAAAAAAATGTTCCAAAAAAAACAAAAAAAAACAGAGTAACAGTATAAAAACAAGCCTTATCCGAACTTATAAGTTCCAAAAAATTCCAAAATGTTTAATGAAAGGGTAATATCATTAATATCTATTAATGACCATTATCTAAGGAAAATCTTTACTTTTTAACGAATAATGAAGAACTGATTCATCGTTCGACCTCTATTATTGTATATTATAAACTAATTAAAAAAAAATTATTAATATTTCATAACAACTTCTATGAATATGAAAATTTTGTTGAATTTACAGTTGTTGATTTCCCACATCGTTTCACGGCTAAGTTGGGCTTTCAAATATATAATTTACTTGTGCTTTATCTTATTGCTCACCATAGTTGTTCAACGGGAAAAACTACTTTTCATCAAATTCCGAGTTTTCCAATTAACACTTTGGAACTATAGAGAAAGTTCTGATCTATAGTGCTGCAGCAATTTTGGGACCAAAGGGCTGTAGTAACTGGGCCTAACATAGTTTGGGCTATCTATACAGCAACCTCTGATAGCCCACAAAACATTTTTCAAGCTGTATGTCTTTTATAAAAAATTTATTATTTTAATTTCTTTACTACGAAAATTTCCACCTCTTCTTCGTTAAAATAAATATTATATCCTATATCAGTAAGTTATGACATTTGAATTGTGGATCGTTATGGATGAATTTCATGTTTAATTTTTGAAACCATTACAAAAATAAAATCTGACATACTTATTTCTACTTTATTTATGGGGTTACATGTAGCATGGCGGTTAGCATAACAGCCACTTATGGGTTCGAATGCCAAAGTGCCCGGTTTCAAACCTGCAGGCGGCCCTAGGATTTTCTAATGGGAGACAAAAATCCTTAGCTATGCCGACCTTTGGAGGGAATGTTAAAAGGTGGTCCCGGGCTTGTGCGATGTACTCGTTTTATCATCCAGCCTCATAAAAAATATTTAATATTAAGAGCACCCTGAAACACCCCAGGTTTCGAAATATTTACAGCACGTATGTACAATTACAGAATTCACCTATTTTTTCCTCATTTTTTTTTTCTTTTACCTTCAGCATACATAGAACATCAATTATGAATAGCAATCAAACTTTTATGACAGAATGGCAATTTTTTTAAAAATAAAATAAATATCTATACAAATTTCTAATAAGTTAAAAGCTATGCCAACAGCTTAAACAATAGAGATACACTTTTAGTTATGAGATCTAGGATAATTAGAGGAAAAGGTATTTGAAAAGTTCTAGGAAGCTGTTTAGTAAAAAGGATTGCAACAGAACAGGTAAAGGGAGGAAATTGCAATATAGGCGGTGTATAGACAGAACATAAAAAAGAAATGATCAGGAAATGTCACATCAAATCCAAACAAGAGTTTCCAGGAAAACCTTTGACATTGCTGTATGAAAAAAAAAAAATGTTACACAATTCATCTTATTTATCAAGAAAAATTCATTCTACTCATCAAATATAACTATTATATAGATAGTTGGTCAGCTCTTAAATTAGTATTTACTTCAATTCTTCGCCGCTTTAGGCTACTTCAACACTTACTAGACAAACGATCAAACGTTCCTCTGAACTACAAAAGGCTCATCTACATGACTATTATAAGACCAATCTGGACTTACGGAGTAGAGCTTTGGGGACCATCAAATTCTTCCGCATCCAATCCTTACAATCCAAAATCCTTCGTAAAATCCTGATCGCTTCATACTTTGTCACGAATAAACTTATTCATAAAGACCTTAATGTTCGCATTGTTTCTGATTTGGCCCGGGACCAGGTATCAATCCTTTCATGACAAACTCCATTCGCACTCTAACCCACTAGTTTCAATCCTTTCTTCCTCATCAATCCGGATAATCCTCCGAGGCGCCTGAAAAGGAAATGGCCCCGGGACCTTCTAGTTTAGAATATTTTTAGAGTGCTTCCAATGGGAAGCTTCTCTACATGTATATCAGTCATTGTATTTTATAACACATCACATTTACTTGTGTATTTTTGTTAATACAGTTGTAAATACCAATATAATGATTAAAAAAAAAAAAAAAAAAACTTCAATTCTATCATAGTTAATTGCTATATGAAAAACTTTTAAAATTAAGAGGACGTTATTATCCACAATGTCGCAAAAAGTTTCAAATAGTGTACATAAACCAAACAATGTTACATAAATATTGTCTTAGCTTAATATCTTCATTAAAAAAGAAAATGTATTACCTTTTTTCCTTATGAAAAGAGGAGGAAACACCTCAAAAATTTCTCGGAAACTATAAATGTCACAGAGAGTACTTTATTTCACGGTCTATTCGTTTCGTTTTTAACTTATAAGAATTATCTGTTGTAAAATACAAGCAATGTTTTATGCTGACATTTAAGAAGCATAAATATTGGGTTGTAAAATAGGTTTATAGTATTTTTTACTGGTAATTTCAATTGTACTTGAGATTCTTGTAAATAGTTTTAATTAACAATATATAACCCATTTTGGTATATTATATGATGCCATCTTTCAGGTTATTTTTCAATTCCGTCCTCCCAGGACATTTGAAGGAACACCCAAGCGCTTTCTTCCAAGTCAAAATTTCCGGTTCTAAGCCGAGCAAACCACTTATGGACGGTACTTTCTCCTAAGGGCCTTTTCACACATAGACGGCTGCCGTCCACTTATAGTTGCCGAGATAGGGAAATGTGCCGTACACTGCAGCTGCACGACTGTTTTTTCTCTCCGGTCGCTACACGGCTATAAAGAGGATTATAAACCGTCCCAACGGCAGCCGTGTATGTGTGAAATCCCTAACTATGTCCCTATACCAACGACCGTTTAGCCGCTGATAAGCTAGGATTATAAACCCTTTGGACGGCAGCCGTCTATGTGTGAAAAGGCCTTAAGGCAGGATCTCCTTACAAACTGCAAATTTAAAAATCCCTCTATGTAGTGGATTTTTATTTTCGGAAGTAAAAAAACCTTTTAATGACGAAAATGGAATTTTTTTTCTCTTCCATTTTGAGCCAGCAAAATACCATTTAAAGATAAGGAGTCTCGGTTGAAAGTGATGTATAAAGCACCTTACCTACTCTTTTTTTACTGAAGGAATTAGTCCGGGTGGCGGTCATTAAATGAAACAACTGAATAGTTTCAACTATTTTATTGTTTGCCAACGTATCGACCCCCATTGTGGGTCATCATCAGGGCTTAAAAGATACAAAAAGGATACATTTAAAATAAGATTAAAAATACTATTTTAAAAAAAATAACTATTGCGCTAGAGAATGTCAATATTATAAAACATATAAAGGAACTATATGTGTAAAGAAATCAATTAATTAAATTACAATGATAAAGGTATACTAATGAGAGCTATACAGACCAGATACTGACTAAAGATAATGTACAAATATATAAGAAAAAATTACATGAAATAAAAAACATTAAAAAAAAAAAAAAATGGAGTACAGTGGAGACAAGTACCGTCTGGTAGGCGAGTGGAAACTACGTACAATTTGGTAATAAGGAATATAGGTAGGTAGATAGGAAAGTACGTACAAAAGGTTGAGTTAAATGGAAAATACGTACCGCATTTCTAGACGGGATCTGACAACAATGAGTAAAATTGTAATATTAACATAAAAGGAAGTGTTTAGATTAAACCTACAATATTAATAACATCATAACGGTATTAGAAGATGTTTTAACAAGATTGTTGAAGTAAAACAATATAATACAATAGTAAGAATAATAATGTATAAACTATACGTAGTAAACTATATGTACTCTTTTTTTAGAATATGTAAACATTATTTAGCAAGTAAACATGATTTTTTCACAGAGAAGATTAATTTGAATTATTTAAAGACGCTACGAATTTATTTTCAACCCAATAGATATCGGATTACTATACTTTTATTTGAAAATTGGCATTTCAGTATATGACTGTTACAGAATCAATCTCCGGAATCGTGTAGAACGTTAGTATTTTAATTAAATATATTTATACTCAGTATGAGATACCAGAAATAATTTGGTATGGAGAGTTATCAAATATTTACGGAGAATCATTAAAAAATGTAGCTAAATTAATAAAAATTGATTTTGATTTGAATTTTTAACCAATAAGCCCAAATTATCACAAATATGATTTTAAGATTATTTCCAGTAAAAATAATTGTTTACTGTTGTTTATTGTTGTCGTTTTCTTATATTTATTGGATATAGACAAGTTTTGTGAATAATATGTTTGATTAAGTAATTTTATTTAAATATACCTTATATAATATAGACTTATTTTGAAAATTAGCCATTGAAAATTTTATTGATATTTACAACTCTACATATAATATATAAAACAAGTAAATGGGCTAATTTACACTTATGGGCGTGATAATGTCTTGTGAAGAATCTACCCAGTGGTAGCACTTCAATGTCAATTTAATTAAAGTAGGTCTCGAGGCCATCGTCTTTTCACTCGCGTCGGAGCGTTGTCAGGAATAGATATGAATGATACGTTGCGTACAAGATAAGTATCTGTTTCGGGCTAGTAGTAGAAGAGTAGGAAAGGTTATGATATACTTTGAAGGTTCTATTAGTAAGGTAGGAACGGTTTATCAAATACTATGTTGCGGAAAGGAATTGACGAGTTTATAAAAGAGTCCTGAGTGCCAGATTCGGACGAACGCTTGTTCAACGTCGAGAAAAACACCCGTGCAATACATTCTGCACTCCAATGTGGAAGATATAACTTAAAATTCATTTATCCATTGAGTTCTTTAATGATTCCCTTATTTTTCGATTAATGTGATCCATTATTACGTATGTTCTTCATCGCTGCAGTTTGTGATAAACAAAAGTAAACAAGAAACATTGTCAAAAACATTGAAATGTCTACAAAGACTCAAGAAGATCAAGTTCTGAGAACCTGATATCAAACCAAGGAGCTTGAAATATCGTTTTACTGAAACCATTCTTTACTAACTCTTCTGCACTATAAAACATAAAGTTTATGGAATTGGAAAATTCTTTTACTGGTGGAAAAAATAAGATTTCTATGAACGGTATCAGATTACTGCTCAAAGTGCAATTATATGACGTAAGATTTATGTCTACTTTACAATATAGAACTTTAAAAAGACCAACGATAACAACAATTTTGTCACTATTTCTTCACTTCCATAATTTAATATTTAGAAGTGGTAGAAGTCAAGTGAATAGTAGGATTTTTAAAACAGCTTAAATTTTCTTCGGCTTGGAATTTGCTAATTGAATTTTTATGGAAATCTTCAAATCATCCACGAGTTTCCAAATAGGAGGACCAGAGACTGATCCTTAAGGGCATTCACTTACCTATATATGAAATATATAAGGGAAAGTATTGTATAAGCTATATATCTGAGAAGTTATGTCTGACCAGTGCCACTCTAATTCTAGCATTTCGCACTTTTTTTACAAAATTATCAATTACTTTGGTAATTCGCTTAATAGCTGAAACACTATTAATTTTTGGAGCTAATAATATTAGGTTGTTTCACATGAAATGTCCATTCTTATAGTTCCTGCAATACATAAAGGATTTTGCAGGTCTCTATTCTTTTTTTCCGAATGTTTACATATTTAAAGTAAACAGTTACTAATCCTCTACTTTAGTATTATAAATATTAGCTTCCCAATCAATTACCCACTATTGAGTATGGCACGAAATACGCGATTTTCGAGTAATATTTTTGTACGAGTTTAAACTCGGCCATTCAGCAGTTAAGCCCGCTAGAAATATTCGCAAGGCGTTTGGGGAAGGGAGTATTAATGGACGGACCATTCGCCGTTGGTTTGCTAAGTTTTCAGCTCGGGATACCGACTTGCCCGAGGAATACCTCCGTCCGTAATAGACAACGATGTCTTCAAACATACAGTAGAAGGAAACCCCTAACTAACAGTTAAAGGACTCTCAGCACAACTAAATGCAAGAGCATCTACCGTTTCCAGACATTTAAAGTGTATTGGGAAAGTAAAAAAACTCGATACATGGGTACCTCATCATCTCACTGAACGGCAGCAAGACCCCATGTTTCAACACATACTGGACAAAAATTGAAAGAACTGAGCTACGAAGTTCTTCCGCACCCATCATATTCTCCCGACTTGTCTCCAACAGATTACAACCTGTTTAGGAATTTAGAAAACTTCGCCAAAGGAAAACTTTTTGAAAATGATGATCAAGTGAAAAGTGTGTTTTCAAATTTCTTTTCACTTCAAAGCTCAGAGTTTTTCAGTTCGGGGATAACAAAGGTGGTGTCACGTTGGGAAAATGTGTAGAAAAAGAAGGTTAATACTTCGAATAAAATTATCTTGTTTTCATATCGTATCTATACTAATATTATAAAGCTGAAGAGTTTGTTTGTTTATTTATTTGAACGCGCTAATCTCAGAAACTACTGATTCGAAATGAAAAATTATTTTTGTGTTGGATAGTCCATTTATCGAGGAAGACTATAGGCTATATAACATCACGCTGCGACCAATAGGAGTGAAGAATCAGTGGAAAATCTGGAAAAAAACGGGAAAAATTAGGGGGGAAAAAACCTCGCATCCCAATGATTTCAAAAGATTTACTTTTTATTTTTAAAATAATTCAATTTCTCCATAATTTATCTTTTGCTGTAGCAATTCATAAATCACAGGGCCAAACATTTAAACACGTAGGAATTGATTTACGCCAAGATCGGGTTACGGAGAAAATCATTATGTTCTTCTGCCACATGAAAATAAAACTAAAAATGTCATTTACGCGGAAGTTTGTTCAAATATATTCTTTTAAAATCTTCTTAATAGCGATCATAATAACAGAAATTGACGCAGACGAAATCGCTTTAGAATATATCAATGAAAAGGTGACGTGTAACCGAGAAAGGATTAAATCTGGTTGATAAAATTCCGGTTCTGGGAAACGCCGATGATTTGGTACTGTTAGGGGAAGACACGGAAACTAATAAAACAAAAACCGGTAAAAAAATAGGACTCGAAATAAATACCGATAAGAAAAAATATATGATTAGTAGCAGAGACGGTGGCGATCTTAGTGATATTGATATATCAGGGCATAATTTTGAACACGTAGAGAAATTTAAGTATTTAGGTTCAATGATAACAGAAAAACTAAGTCAGGAGAAAAACTAAGTCCAGGAGAGCATAAAGTCCAGTTATAGGCGGGAAATGCGTGTTATTATTCAGTTGCGAAATTACTTAGGTTAGAATTTATAAAACTATTATTCTTCCGACGGTCCTTTACGGATGTGAAACGTGGCCGCTTACTTTGAAGGACAAATATTTGGACCGAAGAGAGATGAGGCCACTAGGGTGTAAAGAAAGTTGCGGAGACTATATTTATATCAATCTATATTATTATATAAGTCATGTTTTATTTCAAAAGTCATTTATAACTTTAATCGTTATTACCTTTAAGCATATACATTTATAAACTTATATAAATCATAATTTTCTTTTGAATTATTCGAGTATAATAATCAGAACTATTATTTTAATCATATTTAGGACTTTTATTAGCTATATATCTATGTTTATAAAATATATCAATTTATTTTCTTGTCATCGCAGTATCTAAAAAATGACTATGGTTGTGAAGCTAAAATTTTTTCAGGAGGTTCGCCTTAGTGTCTAGATGTGCAATAAGGCTGGGTTTGAAAATCTTCAACTTACAAGTGGTTGAAATTGTAAATTTGACAGGAAGAAGTCTAGATCGGGCTTTAAATAATAAAAAAGAGTAGCAGATAGTTGATAATTATTATAGCTACTCTTACTATAAACGCACATAAATTAATACGAAATGCAATATTCGCGAGCATGGCTGCGGTTCACAGCTAGTTTTTAATAAAAATCCTTTACCTTGAAAACGGACATTTCATGTGGCACAACCCAATAGTACTTACTGTTAAACCCATCAGAGCGAATCAACACATTCCGTTCTAGATCACTTCAGTCTTGGTGGAGTGAAGCTTATTCGTCTTTCCTTTCAATCGGTTGGAACCCTCCTAGGCCACTTTTGGATTTATAGCCTTTCAAACTTTTCTCGTAGAAGACTCTACGAGCTGAATAGCCTCTCATATCACCTGCGCATAGCCCTTTTGTGTCCCCTGTCAGTTGTTTTCTTGTTTTATGAAGATTTCGAACGGTCATTTCTGTTGTTCCCATGTCCTAACTTATTTCAGTTACTTCCTGTTCTCAATGAAAAAACATTAAGATGTATGTGTCTTCTACGTTCGATATTTGTTGATATGTACCATTTTTCTATTTATTTTTATTTTTATTTTTTTTAGTGCATTATGTAATATATAACAGTAGTTAAAGAGTCTTTATAAGAACATGCCTGTTTGTATCCTTAAAAATCATTTAAGAATATTTTATTATTATTTGCTATCAGAAACACGTTTTCCGCTCGGTAAAGAACTAATTTATTTAAAACATTTACCTATTACCGTACAGGTTTTATATTTTGAATTGTACAGGCTTTCGAATGTGTCTGTTGCTTATACATTTTAATAGTTTTTACTTTTACTTACTATATATAGTAAGGGGAAGTATTGCGATCGTGAAAATTTTCGAATTCCAGTTTTCAACGGAAATACATGTTTTAGGGTCTAATAACCAAGTCCCGAAAAAAGGTCTGTGTAGTAACTCCCGGGCAAAAAGTCCCATGAAACTGAAATTTCATATTTAAGACAAATATGCGCCCGAGACGTTACAAAACTTTTTTCATCAATATAAGCTTACCAGAAGAGCCACTTTAGACTATGCATTTTGCACCTTTTTTCGATTTTTCTCGAAAACAGTTCTGACGATTTTGGTTAAACTCGCTATATCGATGTAAAATTTAATAGGCTTTAATATCATGTAGTTTTCATTCTGATTAAATGGTCTGACAGGGCTTAAATGCCGATATTTTGAATTTTCTTCTTTTAAAGTACTTTTAATATTGTAGATTTTATAAAAATAACCATATTATCTTGTTATTATTAATAAAAAACCGTTAAAAATATAAGTTGAACGAATTCGATATCTAACTAAAGGAGTAAACTGAAAAAATATTTTTTTAATGTAATTTTTTTTATTTTAAACATAGCAACAGTAATATACACGTATAATATACCGTTGAAAAGGTAAAACTTTTAGAATAAATATTATCTTATGCATAAACTTGTAAAAGTATGAGTGATGAAAAGCCGATAAAACTGAATATTTTAGATAATAATATAATAGATTTTTTAATATAATACATGTTTCTATATAAATTCAATTTAATGGTTTCACGTATATTAATCTCTAACTGTATTAGAAAATTCTTTATTGATTTTAAAAATGGAGGTAAGTGAAAGTCGTGTGTTGCCCGTACCAGATTTTTCTAAATTTAGTCAACGATTACCAATTAGAAATATGTTAATAAATCAATGAATTTAATTACCTTTAAACACTAAAATTTTCATAAAACTTTTCATCATAACACTAAACTTAAATTAAATAAATTGTTTTGTTTTTTTTACTTAAGGAAACCTTTTGTTTTTAAATTACAATACTGAATTTATTAATTGAATTTTGTACCACATTTTTTTTAAGAAATATGCTTTTTTGAAGAAAACGTATGATGAAGGGATGTAGGAGGAGGGTAAGTTGATTCCACCGTAAATATGGTTAGCCCGAAGTAATGTAATGCTGCAAACGAATTTATGGCAGGCGAAAAATTGCGAGTTGACTCATGGAAAATTTAGGTTAATCCTGGGCTACGGAACCAACCGCTATTCAAAATTACATAACGACCAGGAACTTGAACAGGAAGGCTTTTAATTGAGTTCTGGTTTCTGTTTTGGTTGGGGGAAACCCGAGAAGTTAGCAGAGAAATGGCCTTTGTTTTCTAAACGTAAAAGGTTTATTTTGACAAAGGTCATACAAAAATATTTACTGGTATCATTAACTGTGGCTATATGAACAGTTTCTAAATATTCAAAAAAAAAAAAAATAAATAAAAGAAGTAAAAAAAAATTATTACACAATGGTTTATTATTTTTTCAAATAACTATATTAGGATATAACTGTTTATGTAGCTATTCAAAGGCAATTAACTAAAATATTTCTATTATATATATATATATATATATATATATATATATATATATTATATATATATATATATATATATATATATATATATATTGCTTGATCAGTTCTCGACTGTTGATAATTTAAGTTTGTGTTGTTCTCAGGTTTCAGTCAATGAATAAACAATTTTATCTATGCGACGTCGGGAATTATTTGTTCTCATAATCATGCCTTAACAGTGGAAAAACAAAAAAAAAAACAGAACATTAATATTATTATACAATAATTAATATATGATGTTATTGTTAGAGATATAAAGAAGAGTACATTGAACAATGAATAATCATACAGTAGGTACATAGATATTTTAAATTAGGATTTACATTAAAGATATTATTATAAAATTACTTACAATTTTGGACAAAATAGTGTCTTAATTAGACATGTTTAGCCTACAAGCTTTGAAAGAACACTGAAAAAATATAAGTTTCAAAGCTTGTAGGCTAAACATGTCTAAGTAAGACACTATTTTGTCCAAAATTGTAAGTAATTTTATAATAATATCTTTAATGTAAATCCTAATTTAAAATATCTTTGTACCTACTGTATGATTATTCATTGTTCAATGTACTCTTCTTTATATCTCTAACAATAACATCATATATTAATTATTGTATAATAATATTAATGTTCTGTTTTTTTTCCACTGTTAAGGCATGATTATGAGAACAAATAATTCTCGAAACATCGCATAGATAAAATTGTTTATTCATTGACTGAAACCTGAGAACAACACAAACTTATATACATATATATATATATATATATATATAAGTATATATATTTTTTTTAGGCTGATTACAAAGGTTCATTATTGAAAAAAAGAAAGCAGAAGCTGAAACTAAACTTAATTACAGTACGACCTCATTGTCTTTTTTCGTTCTACAGCTGTACGATAATTATTTTTCTAAAATCTTTAGATTTCCAATTGCATATTATACATTTACATTACCATTCTTATGTTTAAAAATCTGGTGCGCGCATCACACGACTTTCACTGACCTCCGTTGTTTTTTATCAAATTTTAAATTCATTAAAATATGCAAATAAATTGTTAAAGAATTAACTAAATTGAATTTCAAAAGAAACATGTATTATATTTTTATCTACAATAATCAGTTATTTTTATCGGTGTTTCATCACTCTCCATTACCATTAAAATCCCGTGTATTAGATAATATTTTTTTCTAAAATCTTTACCCATCCAACGGTATATTATACATCTATATTACTATTATTGTGTTCAAAAATTACAAAAAATGCATAAAAAATATATTTGTACTTTTCTCCTTTAGTTGTTTTTAAATTCGCTCAACATTCACATTTAACCGTTATTTATCAATGCTAATAACATGAGGTTCCAATTTTTTGGAAATCTAAAAAATTAAAGGTACTTTAAAGGAAGAAGATTTAAAATATCGGCATTTAGGCCCTGTCAGACTATTTCAATCAGAATAAAATCTATATAATATTAAAGCCCATCAAACTTTACATCGATATATAGAGTTAAATCAAAATCGTTAAAGTCGCTTCTGAGAAAATCGTAAAAAGATGCAAAATGCATGGGATAAAGTAGATCTTTCGGTCAGCTGATTTTGATGAAAAACGTTTTTGTAACATCTCAGGCGTATATTTGTCTTAAATGTTTTTTTTTTTTAAATTTATTTATTGTAATTTGCAACTGTATTAAAGAACACAATAAGTAAATATGAGGAAAAAAAAAAAATGTCATGAAAATGTCTTGAGAAAGAACAACCCAGTGGTAGCACTTCACTAACTATTTTAACTCAGTAGGTCCCGAGGCCACCTTCTTTTCAGTCGCCTTGGAGGATTATCTGGGATATCTAAGGAAGATAAATTACGGACAAGTGGATTTGTATGGGCAGGGAGTTTAGAATGAAAAGAGGAGTATCTATCACGGGCTATGTCTGCAACAAATGGGATGTTAAGGTCATTATGAATGAGTTGATTTGTAACAAAATAAGGAGCATTCAGGATTTTTCGAAGGATTTTGGATTGTAAGAACTGGATGCGGGAGGAATAAGATGGTTTCGTAGAGCCCCAAAGCTCGATTCCATACGTCCAAATAGGTCTGATAATAGTGGTGTAAATGAGTCTTTTGTAATATACTGGAAGTTTTGAACGTTTGTCTAGTAAGTGTTGTAGTAATCGATATCTTCGAGCAGTTTCTTGTCGTTTCAGTCTGGTGTGAGGATTCCAAGTAAGGCGCTTGTCAAGATGGAGACCTAGGTATCGGATTTGCTCAACAGGAGTAAGGGTAATGTTATTAAAGGATACTGGGGGGCAGGAACTCATCGGTTTGCGACGAAGGGTAAAGGTTATTTGGTGGGATTTGTTAGGGTTTATTTTAATCCTCCAATTTTGACACCATTCTTCAATGGCTGTGATGTGGGACTGAAGGGTTTGGGATGCAGTAGTTGGATCATTATGGACAGATAAGACACACGTGTCGTCAGCATAAGTATTGAGGACAGTATGAGGATGGAGTGGAATGTCAGCTGTATAAAGGGAATAGAGGATAGGACCTAAGATACTACCTTGAGGCACTCCAGCAGATTGGGAAAATATGGATGAGTAGGAAAAGTTATGGTTAACCTTAAAGGTTCTGCCAGTAAGGTAGGAACGCATTAATAGGAAATATGTAGGGGTGAGGAATTGACGGAGTTTGTAAAGCAGTCCCTGGGTCTTAAATGTGAAATTTCAGTTTCATAGGACTTACTGTTTCCACCCGGGAGTTATCACACACACACACACACAGACCATTTTGAGGGGCTTGGTTATTTGAACTCAGGGGACCCTAAAATGTGTATTTCCGTTAAAAACTGGAATTCGAAAATTTTCACGATCGCAATACTTTCCCTTACTATACATTTCATATGTAGGTAAGCGAAAAAAATAAAATTGTATTTCAAAGTATTGTTACAAGATAAAATGATGCTTAAAATGAAATTATCGGCATCATTAAAACCTAAAAAGGTCTCAGTTCCCAGTAAAGGTCCATTGGTTTATATTCGTAAGGTTGTGCAATCTGATAATTTGATATAGGCCACTTTAACAATCGGGTTTTTAACATTTATCTATTTAGCACACTGAATTGAATCGCTGCAAATTCGACGATATACATTGATTAATGTTAAGCCATAGTCGTAATTGAACCTGGAGCGTGCATGTGCAAAGCCCGCTCCCTAAATTATTAATTTTTCATAGATAAATTCAGATAATTTTTTACCACTAAAACCATTAAGAGAAAAAAAGAAACAAGTCCACGATTAAGTGCTGTAATTAGTAACTGATGATGGAGACCCATCCGATAATGGCATCACTGGGAGGAGGATGGCGGTTTTTGACAAAAACCAATATTGATATTTTTTTGTCATTCCCTCTATTTTAATAGGAACCTTCTTGTGAAAGCACGTATTTCAATGCCGTAAT
Source organism: Piezodorus guildinii (assembly GCA_023052935.1). Classification (NCBI taxonomy): domain Eukaryota; kingdom Metazoa; phylum Arthropoda; class Insecta; order Hemiptera; family Pentatomidae; genus Piezodorus; species Piezodorus guildinii. Next base: position 8,061,754 of record CM041294.1, on the reverse strand, counting down.
GATCCTAATATATATTAAATTTTTAAAAGACAATTAGTTTACAATTAGGTTTAAAAAAGTATTTGTAACGAATATTTTTACAAAATAAGTTTTTTAGGCCTTTGACCGAGTGTGGCACCCGGGATTGCTTCACAAACTCCGTCAATTCCTTCCATCTACATACTTCCTCATTATCCAGTCCTATCTCACAGGCAGGTCCTTCAAAGTAAATCATAATAATTCCTATTCATCTCTTTTTAATCAGTATGCAGGTGTTCCTCAAGGCAGTATTTTAGGACCCATCCTTTACACAGTTTATACAGCTGATATCCCATCCCATCCTAGCACTTTCCTTTCTACCTAAGCTGATGACACTTGTGTGTTATCAGTCAACAACGATCCAATTATTTCCTCCCAAACTCTTCAATCCCATATCAGAGACCTTGAAGTATGGTGTCAGAATTGGAGAATAAAAATAAATTCCAATAAATCCCATCAAATAACCTTTACCCTTCGTCGTAAACCTATGACAACCTGCCCATCAGTATCCTTTAATAACACTCCTGTTGTCCCGGTTGAACAGATCCGATACCTAGGACTGCAACTGGACAAACGTCTTACTTGGAACCCACATACAAGACTGAAAAGACAAGAAACTGCTCGACGTTTTCGACTACTTCAACACTTACTGGACAAACGCTCAAACCTTCCAATTAAGTACAAAAGACTCATCTACATGACTATCATAAGACCAATATGGATTTACGGAGTAGAGATTCGGGGCTCTACTAAACCATCAAATTCATCTCGTCTCCAATCCTTACAATCCAAAATCCTTCGAAAAATCCTCAATGCTCCTTATTTTGTCACAAATAAACTCATCCATAAAGACCTTAATATTTCCTTTGTTGCTGATTTGGCCCGAACTAGGTACCACTCCTTTCATGACAAACTCCATTCCCACTCTAATCCACTTGTTTCAATCCTTGCTTCCTCTACAATCCCTGATAATCCTCCGAGACGTCTGAAAAGAAGATGGCCCCGAGACCTTCTTGTTTAACATAGTCTTTGGGGAGCTGCCAATGGGTAGTATCCCTACATATGAATCATGTCAACGTATCTTGTATCACATTTACTAAATGTATTTTATTATACAGTTGTAAATACCAATAAATATATTTTTATTAAATATATTTATTTCGTTTTTCAACTTTTTATTGAATTTCAATTCAATACGAGGCCAAATTAGATGTTTTTTATAGCGTATTATGATGCTTCGTCCTTACCGGACATATGAAAGCCTTTCAATAACAATTATAGGGAAAGTATTGAGATCGTGAAAAGTTTTGAAACTGGTTTTCGACAGAAAACACACTTTAGAGTCCCCTGGGTCCAAAGAACTAAGTCGCTGAAAAAAGTGGGTGTGTGGTACGTCTAGCACTAAAGCTGTGAAATTATACAAACTTTTTCATTAAAATTGGTTGATCGAGTTTAATTAGCATTTAAATGATGTAGACTTTATTGCGGTTGAAATAGTCAGACAGGGCTTAAATGCCGATATTTTTTCTCTCAACTTTTTATTTTGTGGTGTTTTGATATCTTTTTAATGGCATTGATAAAAAAACGGCTAAATATGCAAGTTAAACGAATTTCATAATCAAAAATAGCAAGAATTTAATTTAAGCAATTTTTTATTTTTTTTATTTGAACATATGAATTATACTATATATGTCTGATACAAAAAGATTTTAGAAAAAATGTTAAATTATATAAAAACTTTTGGAAGGTAATGTAAACTGACGAATAGTTCATGGACTTGGGTGATAGTTGTATATTACAATTTTATACTGTTATATAATTTAATAAAAAACACATGTTTTCAACGAAACTAAATGTAATTTTTTAAGCTTTCTTGAAACTTCTAAAATTGATTTTAACAACTGAGGTAAGTGAAAGTCGGATATTTATAACAATCTATAAACAATATTTTAGGCACACACGTTAACAGTTTTTTTCTTGCACGATTGTAAATGCTAGTTAAAAAATCTGGTTCTGGCAACACACGTCTTTCAATTACCTCGATTTTTAAAATCAATGAAAGAATTTTCAAGTACAGTTAGAGATTAAAATACGTGAAACTATTAAATAATTAATTAAATTTAATTTATTTAGAAACATGCGTTTTATTAAAAAATCTATTATATTATCCAAAATAATCAGTTACTTTTGGTACAATCTTTAGTTTTGGTACAGAATTGGTACAATCTTTGGAAAATTCGTTTAAATCACGACAAATCAAAACACGTAACGTTCACACTACGACAAAACACTTGCCCACCAATTTTTATCGACAACAACCGAATTCCTCAGACAAACTCTGTACATTACCTAGGACACTCGGTCGAAGGATGACTTGGGGCCGACATGTCAAGATGAAAAGACAGGCTCTCAACCACCGACTGAAAGTACTATACTCTCTTTTTTCAAAGTCATCAAAATTAAAAATTAGACAGAAACTTAATACATACACATACCTTCTTAAGCCAATATGGACTTACGCTTCACACATTTTTGGTTCAGCAAAAAAGACACACATACAAAAACTGCAATCATTTCAATCCAAAATTTTAAGACTCATAACGACAGCTCCTTGGTACGTAAACAACAGAACCCTACAAACGGACTTACAGCAACCAACAGTTGACCATCATATACGAACACTCTATTCTCGTTTTCACAGTAAACCTAACGGACATGACAATAGACTGATTAACGACATGTCAGTAGCTGAAATGCCGGTCAGAAGAAGGCTGAAACGAAGCTGGATGAGGGACCTCCTCATCTAGATTAAAGCCTTGGAAGGGGTGCTGCTGGGCACTTAACTTCCCCATGCCTACCGTGTCTAAACTTACTTTTGTCCAACACATTTGCTGATTTTCAGACATATTTTGACAGGTTTAAATAAAGATATAAAGAAAAAAAGTTTTATCTAATTTTTATCAGTTTCTATTAACTTTTAAAAGCTTAAGTATAAAATAATTTTTTTTCTAAAATTTTTAGCTTTCCAACGGTATATCATACATGTTTAGTACTGTTCTTATGTTGAAAAACATAAAATTGCATTTAAAAAAATCTTTTTTTCAGTTTTCTCCTTAATTGCTTTTCGAATTCGCTCAACTTGTATATTTAGCTGTTTTTCATCAGTGGTAAGAAGATAATATAGTTATTATAGTTAGTAACAAAATGAAAGGTACTTTAGAGAAAGACGATTTAAAATATCGGCATTAAAGCCCTGTCAGACCATTTTAATCAGAATAAAACCTACATGATATTAAAGCCCATTAAATTTTACATCGATATAGCGAGTTTAATCAAAATCGTCGGAACCATTTTCAAGAAAATCATAAAAATGTGCAAAATGCATGATATAAAGTTGCTCTTCTGGTAAGCTCATTTTGATGAAAAACGTTTTGTAACGTCTCAGGCGTATATTTGTCTTAAATATGACATTTCAGTTTCATAGGACTTACCGTTTCCACCCGGGAGTTACCGCACACACACACACACACACCTTTTTGCGGGACTTGGTTATTTGGACTCAGGGGACCTTAAAATGTTTATTTCCGTAGAAAACTGTAATTCAACATTTTTCACGATCGCAATACTTTTCCTTACTATATATAGTAAGTGAAAGTAAAAAATAAAAATAAAATGTTTTTAAAATTGCTTATTATAAGTTCTGGTATGGTAGGGCAGAATTATACTAGAAAAGATGGTGCTAGCTAAAGAGTATTTCACAAGTAGCCAAAGAAAAAAAGATAATAGTGTAGCGTTTATACTGATTAATGATACCGAGACATCAAATACTAAAGATTAAAACAAACAGAAATATTAAACAAAAGATTATTCTATAATAGGTCATTGTATGTCTTATATTGCGAAATCCTGGATTATCAAGTCCATTAACATAGCTAAGGAACATAGCTTGTCAATTTCCAACTTTCATACTGATAGGATTTTTATTTTTTTTATCATTATAAAAAATATATAAATAATAAACCATGGTAATGTACTGTTCGTTTTCAATTTGTTTTAAAATAGAAAACATTAAAAAAAGGAAAAAAAAAAGAACTAGAATAAAGCAATGTAAATCCCAACTGAGCTAAATTAGAGAGCAGTTTATTTTAAAACAGCAAGGACGAAGTCATTAAAAGTCACTTCTGAGTCATTAGAAGCTACCATCGGGGTACAATGCTAGAATTTAAAATCGCAATTAACACTTGGGAGCACTGCTACATTGATTTCTAAAATATCAAGCCAGTTCACTGTTTTATATTGTTTTAAAATCCTTATACATATTCTAAACTAGTTATAACTTGAACTATTTCGTTTTAGGAGTGTATTCATTATATATATATATATATATATATATATATATATATATATATATATATATATATAACCCTGTACCTACCACTACAACCAATGAATGGTCTTAGAAATAAAACATTCCATAAAAAAATATGCTTGCACTTTTCTCATTTAATAGGTTATCAAATTCGCTCAACTTGCATATTTAGCTGTTATTTATCAATGCTAACAAGATGATATGCCTATTTATATGAATCTACAAAATTAAACTTACTTTAGAGGAAGAAAATTTAAAATGTCGGAATTTGAGCATGTCAGACTATTTTAATCAGTATGAAACCTACAACATATTAAAGCCCATTAAATTTTACATCGATATAGCGATTCTCTTCAGGTTAGCTGATTTTGATGGATAAAGTTGCTGTAACATTTCGGGAGTATAGTAGTCTCAAATATGAAATTTCTGTTTCGTACGACTTACAGTTTTTGCGCTTGACTTACCACTTATGGATCCACACAGATACCTTTTTATGGGTCTTGGTCATTTGGGTTCAGGGGACACTAAAACGTGTACTTTTGGTGAAAACTCGAATTAGAATACTTTCCAGTATTATATATTTGATATATAGGTAAGTCAAAGTAAAAAAATGTAATTAGGGCAACACACGACTTTCACTTTTACTTTTACTTCGGCTGTTAAAATAAATTTAAGAACTATTAAATAAACTTAAAGATGAAAAAATATTTAAGCTAATTTAAATAAAATGTTTATTCAGTTTTGTTGAATTTGTTTTGCAACAAATAAAAATAAATAAAACACTTAAATATCTGGTATTTACAAATTTTATATCAGACATTCGACCCAAGAAAACTATTTGCTGGCTATGGAAATGGGCGAAAAGTAATAACGTCCTGCTATTACTGTAATATAAAGAGCTATTGGTCCCCCGGAGATAGGGGTGAGGGATGGAAGCGATAAAGATGACACCCTGGTCCTGGCACATCCTCCAATATATGGGGCAGGAGTCTCAGTCCCCAGGATAAAATCAAATTTATATAAACACCCCACCGCTCTTATCGATGTTCCATTCCTCTGATGGGCCCTATGCCTATCGATATTTCTATCCTAACGGATACTGCTATGTATTAGGGCAGAATAGGACAGGATCCCAAGTGTGGATCACCGATTTCGATGACATTTTTTTAAGAAAAATTATAAATTAAACGATTAGCATCTGCAAATTATAAGTAGACCAACGCTCCCAAGGAGTAGCGTAAAAAATTGGAAAGTTTGTGAGCGTACAAAAACACATTTTATTAAATATCTCTGGTTCTAGTAAAGGTATAAAAATAATTTTGGTGTCAAAAATACTCTTTTTCAAAGCGAAATAATTAAAAAAATATCCATAACAACATTTCAGTTTTATGCTTGCTTATATTATATATAACTATAAAAATATAAATAATCTCGTCAAATAAGTACTTTTAATAAGGTTTCTTAAAAACTGTAATCATATTAAGATTTCTCATTCCTAAAAAAAATTATTACAATTTTTACTTTCACTTACTATGTATAGTAGGGGAAAGTATTGCAATCGTGAAAATTTTTGAGTTCCAGTTTTCAACGGAAATGCACATTTTAGGGTCCCCTGAGTCCAAATAACCAAGTCCCGCAAAAAGGTCTGTGTGTGTGTGTGTGGTAACTCCTGGGCGGAAACGATTAGTCCTATGAAACTGAAATTTCATATTTAAGACAAATATACGCCCGAGACGTTACAAAACCTTTTTCATCAAAATGAGCTTACCAGAAGAGCCACTTTATACTATGCATTTTTCACCTTTTTTCTATTTTCTCAAAAACGATTCTGACGATTTTGATTAAACTCGCTATATCGATGTAAAATTTAATAGGGTTTAATATCATGTAGTTTTCATTCTGTATAAAATAGTGTGATAGGTCTTAAATGCCGATATTATTAAAATTTTCTTCCCCTACAGTACCTTTAATTTTGTAGATTCTATAAAAAAAAAAAAAAAAAATTATCTTGTTAGCATTGATAAATAACAGCTAAGTTTGTAAGTTGTGCGACTTTAATAAACAACTAAAGGGGAAAACTGAAAAAAAAATTTAAGGCAATTTTTTGTTTTTGAACATAATAGCAGTGATATACATATATGATATACCGTTATTATATGATACCGTATGAAAGCTAAAGATTTTAGAAAAAAATATTATCTAATACACAAGAGCTTGTAAAAGTTAATAAATAGGGATGAAAAGCAGATAAAACTAACTGATTATTTTAGATAATAATATAACAGATTTTTTTAATAAAAAACATGTTTCTATAGAAATTCCATTTAATTAATTCTTTAATAGTTTTAATAATTGTTATCTCTAACTGTATGAATTTTTTTTAATCGATTTATAAACGGAGATAAGTGAAAGTCGTGTCTTGCCCGCACCAGATTTTTTATTAAAATTTAATTTAATTTTATAACTTATATCATTTATATAATTTTATAACCAAGCACAAAACTTAAATATTTGGGATTACCTATAGCAGGGTGGCTAGCATAACAGCCTCCTATGCCCAAGGTTCCGGGGTCATACCCGCAGGTGGTCCTAGGATTTTTTAATGGGAATAAAAAAATCCCTACTTCTGCCGTCCTTCGGATATGACCTAAAAAGGTGGCCGGGCCAGAGCGATGTGAGGTACTCGTTAAAGATCCCTATTCTAATTAAACCTGGATAGACAAATTTTGGACTCCCGCTGTAGCATCGTTCGATAAGTCTCAGTACTTAAATATTTGTATGGGTTCTTTTTTAATTATTATTACACTTTGAAAGAGAGTAATTTTGACACCAAAATTATTTTTCTGCCTACACCAGAACCAGAGATAGAAAATAAAATGTGTGAGCGAAAAACACATTTTTTTTTAATGAATAAACGCGAATCCTAATAAGCGTTGACCCCAAACATTTTGCAGATGCTAATTATTTAGTTTATACTTCCACCTAAAATAAAAATCATCCAAATAGGTGAAACATCTTATTCTTGTCAGATCACCTACATATAATGTTTACAACGAACACTAACAGAAAGTATTTCGGATTTAAGATCTAGATTAGTAATACAAACCTCAATATTAAAATTATGCCGATCAGATAGTTCTTCTGTATTAAGTTTATTAAAAGGTTGTTCTGTTCATGTCCCCATCTCCTAGTCTCACGCATTCTACAACAGAATTGTTTTTAGTTAGATTTTAAAATAATATGATTCGTTCTAAAATTTCAAAAAAATATTGTCGAAAACTGATTAACTGTATAATAATTACTTGAATCTCTCAAGAGAATCGTGTTATAAAGATAGTGAAACAGTGGTGCACCATCGAGCAGGTTAGGCCTGATAATGGCCTTATTAATCTAAAGTTTCGGATGTAATGAGAGGTTGGGCAACGAGAGCAGATGGTAGAGGACTAGAAAAGTATTTCAATTACATACTTTAATATTCGTTTATTTACTTCTTGTATTACTTGTTGTACAGTTGTAAATTCCAATAAATAAATATTTAAAAAAAAAAAAAAATTCGTTAATATTTTAGTTAGAAGATTTTTTTATATTTTCTTTCTCTTGAATGCCTTTAATATTGTACATTCGAAATAAGTACCATATCATTCTATTACGATTGATGCAAAAAATAAACAAGAAGACGCGGCAGTCGCGTTCTTAGATGTGACTGGAGCATTTGATAACATCGGACACGGCCATATCTTGAGATCTTTGGAGTCGAGAGGAGTTTCGAGCGACTTAAGAAAAGCGATTGAGGGCCTATTGTGTAAAAACACGATAAAGATCAATCTTGGGATCAATAAAACAAACGGTATCCATGTTTTGAGGGGAGTACCTCAGGGTGGGCCACTTTCACCGGCGCTGTTTAGTATATAGATTCTCTATACACCGAGCTCTGTGATCCAAAGGTAGATAATGAGTATGGATACAAATTACTTCCAAACCACGACTCTGTTTTACTCACAGGTTTTGCGGATGATCAAGCCGTGACCTGTCACAATGTGGAATCTGGAGAGAGAGCCATCAACTGCGTCCGTAGAATACTTGGAGAGCTAGGATTATCTGTTAATGCAAACAAAAGCACAGGTATAATCTTGAAAAATGGAAAGTTGGTTGGGTCAAAGTTTTGTTTGGATACGGGAGAGGAAATTAATTCTATTCAAGATAAAGATTTCATCAAATACCTGGGTAGTAGATTTTCGGGGGAATTAGAATTTGATGAGGAATCCGTCGGTAGGCTGAATCGAGATATGGAGAAGCTTGTAAATTCTAATCTCCTAAAGCCTGACCAAAAAATAAACATTGTAAATAGATATGTTTTTCCTTCCGTGATATACCCGCTGCAGACTGCACCACTAACAAAACTGCGCCCATCTTTGTTAGAGGCAATCGACGTCATAATTCGAAGATGTATAAAGGCTATCATAGGATTGCCAGCCAACTCCTGCTCTTCTATGCTGTACTCGCCGCGACGATATAGGGGTCTTGGGCTTCTGCGTTGTCAATGGGAAGCTCCTCTTCAGCATTGGGCGATTTCTCAAAGATTGGCCGGAGTAACAGACGCCCTGTTTCAAAATATCTTCAACTTAACGGAGGAGATCCGCGAGTGCACCGAACTACTGCGAATTGAGGGAAATGCTATAGAGGCCCCTCTCACGGTAAAGAGAGTGAGGCAGTTCTTGAGGGAAAAGTCTTTTGAGGAGTGGAGCCAGTGCAAGTGTAATAAAACCTGGATAGGCAAAATTTAGGACTCCCACTGTAGCATCGTCCGATTAGCCATAGTAGCATAAAGTGACGTTAAAATAAACAAACAAACAATTTAATATTTTTATATTATTTAATCTGAAACATATGTTTCCAACGAAACTGAATAAACTTTTTATTTAAATTAACTTTTTCAATGTTTTACTTTCTTACTTTAACTTCTTCATTGTTTTAAAGGAAACTATTGCTATCGCGAAAATTTTTGATTTCCAGTTTTTTACGGAAATACACGTTTTAGGGTCCTCTAAGTCCAAATGACCAAGTCCCGCAAGTTGGACGCATTTGATAACCTACTAAAGGATAAAAGAGAAAAAACATTTTTTTATGCAATTATTGTTTTTTTGATATTAAGAACAGTCATATAGACGTAGAATATACCGTTAAAAAGAGAAAATTTTTATAAAAAATATTATCTGTTACAGAAAGTTTTAAAAGGTAGTATAAAGTGAGGAATAGGGAAACTTCTTTCTTATTACAATTTAATTTAGTTATATTACTTAATCTAAATCATACGTTTCTAATAAAAATGAATAAACTTTATGTTAAAATAAATTTAGAATATTTTTCGAATTGAAGTATAATTAATAATTTTTAAATTGATTTTACAGTCGAGGTAAGTGAAATTCTTGTGTTACCCGCGTCATATTTTTAGTTTATTAATAGTTCTTCAATTGATTTTAACAGCCGAGGTAAGTCATGTCATGAAAGTCGTGTTTCGCCCACATCAGTTTTTTTTTGTTTTAATTTCAATCGATGGACTATCAAATTTATGGCAAATCGATTAATTGAATATCTAGATGTAGAAAAAACAGACAAGAAATCATTTTGTAAAAGGTTATAAACCTGAGGAAGAGTAAATCTGGCTGAGGCCCAAGGATCAATCAGAATACGCTGATATAGCCAAGTGTGCAGCTGACCCAGTCCTGTGGCTGCTGTACGTGGGTTGTCGACCATCCGTCTCTTCTAGTGGTCAAGTTGAAGCTTGCATCACTTATTTCTTTGCTCAAGTTCAATAGAAGAAATGTAGTGCGGGCAACACAGGATTTCAGTTATCTCGGTTGTTAAAATCAACTTAGGAACTATTAAATAAACTTAATTTAAATAAAAAATGAATTTAGTTTCGTTGGAAACATATGATTTATATTAACAAATATAGCAGTATATTTATTTTGTGACATAAAAGCTTTTCAACCACTGGGGTAATTTTAGCCATAAATTAATATTACAAAATAAAAACAATTAAGTACAAAGCCCAGATAATTTCTAATCAGAAGAGAATAAAATTAACAGACAAATGAAAATATTAAAAATAAAAAAAACATGAACATTTTGTTTTTTCCAATTTTGTAAAAAAATTATTTATACCTTTTATACCAGAGTGACCAGGTAACCACATTTTATTTTTTCGACTACCAACCCCATCCAATGTCTTCAATAGTGTTAAGTTATCTATCACAAGATCCAGCTGCGTAAAGAATGGTTTGCTTAATCATAATATATTGTGTATCTAAATCGTTTTCATGAAACTGGAGGGCGGGAAAGTCTGCTAAAGTCTGTCACATAGGCCATATTATGAATGCTCTGGTAAGAAAATCAGTAGCAGGAGGTACATATGTTTATACAACATATAGTCATAGAAAAAGGCACCAAGATCCGTACGGCAATAGCTTGTAGGCTAGATCTTAATGGGAGATGGAAGCAGGGGACATCATGACCCGCCAGTACAGCTATTCCACCGCAGACTTTTTGCCTTTCTGTGTAGTGTTTTAGTTACATTACATTTTTTTTTTAATTTCGCACTATGTTTAGGGAGTAAATGAGTTTCTTGCAAACAAATTATGTTAGTTTTACATTCCCGCACTAAGATTTCCTAAACATCTGTAACCCCCGTCTCATAGATTGCCCACAGTCAGTGGTGAAGTGTGTGGGTTCTAATTTGTCCTGGTCTATTATTCAGGGCGCCACGTTATTTTTAATGTAAATAACGAAAACATTAATCTTAAACTTTAAAATAAAATCAGTCCTTATTTTAATTTATAGAAAAATAGATAAATTAAATCCTGGCTGTACCTTTACACATACCATAAACAAACAAACACAAAATTGACCGTATACTAAAGAAATAAAAATATGTATATTTAATGAAAGGATAAAATAAAAAAAAACAAATTCACACATACAAAATATATTTACATCAACAAATAAAGGGATCACTTGTAGCTGGGTGGCTAGCGTAACAGCCTCCCATGCTAGAGGTCACGGGTTCAAACCCGCAGGTGGTCCTAGGATTTTTTAATGGGAGTAAAAAATCCTTAGCTACGCCGTCCTTCGGAGGGGACGTTAAAAGGTGGTCCCGAGCCTGTGCGATGTCAGGTACTCGTTAAAGATCCCTATCCTAATAAAACCTGGATAGGCAAAATTTAGGACTCCCACTGTAGCATCGTCCGATTAGCCATAGTAGCATAAAGTGACGTTAAATGAATGAATCAACAAATAAAAAAAAAACGATTCTAATATGTTATAAAAATAAAACTATGTATACCTAATTAAATAAAATCCTGTAAACTAAACCCGACTTTACATCTACAAACTGTATTTTTATAGACAAATTACAAATAAAAAAAAAAACATAGTCTATCCTCTATTAAATCTATAAAAAATGTTTAGTTATATAGTCCTTATTCCCCTGAACAGTAGGATTATTCACAACACAACGCAGAGAGGCGGGTTAGAGGCGCTCTCCCGATTACCGTAATGTTGATGTAAATATATTTTGTATGTTTGAATTTGTTTTTTATTTTATCCTTTAATTAAATATACATATATTTATTTCTTTATTATACGGGAAATTTTGTGTTTGTTTGTTTATGGTATGTGTAAAGGTACCGCCAGGAAGTCCTCGTGTGACAGTTCTCCTTCCTCCGATCTCCTTTCCGGAAAAATCTCCCGGCTTCCTCACGAAGTATAGTGGAGAAGGATTATCATATCTAGTAGTATAAAATATGTATAATTATAAGTAATATATTTAAAGCTTGAATCACTTATTTCTTTGCTCAAGATTAATAGAAGAAATATTGCCCGCACAACACAGAATTTCACTTATCTCGGGTGTCGAAATCAACTTAAGAACTATTAAATAAACTGCTGGAAGGAATTAGTCCGGGTGGCGGTCATTAAATGAAACAACTAAATAGTTTCAACTTCAACATTTTATTCTTTGCCAACGTTTCGACCCCCTTTGTGGGTCATCATCAGGACGCATGGTGGGAGAATGGAAACTCAAGTTAGTTTTCAAGTTAGTTTCCATTCTCCCACCATGCGCCCTGATGATGACCCACAAAGGGGGTCGAAACGTTGGCAAACAATAAAATGTTGAAGTTGAAACTATTTAGTTGTTTCATTTAATGACCGCCACCCGGACTAATTCCTTCCAGTAATTGAGACGTTGATTCCAAAGGTACTATATCCAATTTAGAATTTTACAGAGGCGCGAAAAATCACTAAAATTATATTATTAAATTAGCTAATTTGATTCTTTTACCATTTAAATCCAGAATTGTTTTTTTAGTAAATTACTAACATCATATTAAAGATATGAAATGAGATGTTTTGGTATAATTTGGAACGAAATTAAATGTGCAATTATTTCCTTTAGATTTCTAAATTGCGTTTATAAAGCTCTTGGGCGTTCATTAGATAAAATCAAATAGAAGATTTAGATATAACTAATTGATGAGAATACAAATATGTAAAAAAATCAATTTTGTAAAAAATGTCCTTTAGTACTTTTTGGAAATCAACGTCTCAATTCTCAACGGTCAACTAATTGCATCCACAATATTAAATAAACTTGTTGAAAATCCTTTAAAACTTAATTTAAATAAAATATTCATTTAGTTTCGTTTGAAACATATGCTTTAGATTAACAAATATAGCAGTATAAAATATATATAATTATCAATAATACGTTTATGCCCAATTCACAACGTTATATTACATTTTACAACTTTTTACATAAAGTAATATATAATATATATATATATATATATATATATATATATATATATATATATATATATATATATTAAAATCTTTAGCTTTCCAACGCTATATTATACGTCTATATTACTGTTATTATTATTAAAAAAATTACATTTAAAAGTAATAGAAACAATAACCAATTTTAAAAAAATATTTGACAAAATGGGAGGTTAACCAGAGGGAAAAGTACCAGAACCAGAACAAAATGAAGCGAAGACCTGAATTCTCGCAAAAAATCAGTTTTTCATTATTTGCGAGAATTGAGCTCCTTTTTTTTTTGGCAGATACACATAAAAAGAGAACCGAAAAATGAACAATTTTTATTTAGGGCCCTCGACTTGGTAGAATGACGACTAAAAATTGATTATTGATTCCAACTCAGTTGTTACTAGGTACAATGAGAGAAGAAAAGTTGACAAGTCTTAATGATAATTTTTAATACATAGTTAATTCACAGTTACTTATTTATTATTACTATATATAGCAAGGGGAAGTATTCCGATCGTGAAAATTTTCTATAATAAATACACGTTTTAGGGTGCCCTGAGTCCAAATAACCAAGTCCCGCAAAAAGGTCTGTGTGTGTGTGTGTGTGTGTGTGTGTGAGTGTGTCTATGTGTGTGTGTGTGTGTTTGTGTGTTGTGTGTGTGTGTGTGTGTGTGTGTGTGTGTGTGTGTGTGTGTGTGGTAACTCCCGGGCGGAAACGGTAACTCCTATGAAACTGAAATTTCATATTTAACACAGCTATACACCCGAGACGTTAAAAAACCTTTTTCATCAAAATGAGCTTACCAGGAGATCCACTTTATACCATGCATTTTGCACCTTTTTTCCATTTTCTCAAAAACGGTACCGAAGATTTTGATTAAACTCGCTATATCGATGTAAAATCTAACGGGCTTTAATATCATGTAGGTTTCATTCTGATTAAAATGGTCTGAAAGATTCAATAAAAATAACTATATTATCTTGTAAACATTGATGAAGAACAGGTAAATATATAAATTGAATAAATTCGATACCCAAATAGAGGAGAAAATAGAAAAAATATTTGTTTAATGCAATTTTTCGTTTTTGGACATAAGAGCAGTAATATACATGTATGATATACCGTTGGAAAGCTAATGATTTTAGAAAAAATATTATCTCATACACAAGCTTTTAAAAGTTAATAGAGAGTGATGAAATGAACATAAAACTAACTGATTATTTTAGATAATAATATAATAGATTTTTCAATGAAACACATGTTTCTACATAAGTTCAATTTAATTAATTCCTTAATAGGTTCACGTATTTTTATCTCTAACTGTTTTTAAAATTTTTTTCATTGATTTTAAAAATGGAGGTAAGTGAAAACTCGTGTGTTGCCCGCACCAGATTTTTTACTTTCAGAATTTATTTATATGAGCTGCTGTGTTACGCAATAGCAAACAATATATTTCCCCGCTTCAGGGAAAATATATTGATATCTGATATTTTCGAAACCAAAACCTTTTTACCAAAAAATATACAGATATATAGCAATACCATTATAAACAGTACATAAAATACATCATCCCTTCAATATCGTGGAAAAGTCAATTAGCTTCTGGAAAATACGGCTAAAATGTATTGGAATTAAAATAAAGTTAACATTTCATAATTGCTAATGGATGAGGGAGAGGGAAGACAGGCTGTTTGCAGAACCAAGTGGGTGGATATTTTCCTGTATTTTAAGCATTGTTTGAAGTTCAAATTTACTCAAATATTATGCATTGTTCGTTAAAAGCCATTTAATTTAAATTCTGAAATTTCCGTTTACTGTTTCATCAAGTGATGCTTATAACGTGCATTTCTAGCTTAATTATAATTTAATTTCTCTTGAACCTGGAGAGTTATTAGATATTATTAATTTCAGGACAGTTTTAATAGTGAAAACAAATTTAAAATATATATATATCCATGAAAAATATCAAAAACACTTTAAAATTCCTTAACACAAAATATATCAAAATCAAAGGATTAAAAAATTCAAATATTAAAAAGATACGCTAGAAGAATATGTCTTCGAAAAAAAAAAAATAAATAATAACCAAAATATCTGTAAAATTAGAATAGTTTATAACCTAACTACAAAAATTTAAATATCGGTTTAATTGATCAATTACTAAATAAATTATTGATTTTTCATTAAATCATAAAATCATCGGCTTAAATGTCGATATTTTAAATTGTCTTCCTCTAAATTACCTTTAATTTTGTAGATACTAAAAAAGTAACAATGTAATCTTGTTATCAACGATAAAAAACAAAAGAATATATACGAATCGATTCAAACGAACTGATTTTTAATAAAATGAATTATTCGGAAGAAACATATGTTATATTACATATATCGTTAAATAAAATTTATATTAGACTCTATCAGCCATTGATAATAAATAATACTAACAAATCCCATCAAATCACCTTTACTCTGTGTCGTAAACCTATGATTCTTGCCCAACCGTATACCTTTAAGAATATACCTACTTACTCCTGTTGAACAGATCCGTACTTAGGACTCCACCTCCCAAACGCCTAACATGGAATCCTCATACTAGACTGAAACGACAGGAAACTGCTCGCAGATACAGATTACTGCAACACTTACTCGACAAACGCTCAAAACTTCCTACTTACTACAAAAACTCATTATATTACAATTATCAGACCTATTTGGACCTATGGCATTAAGCTATGGGGGTCTACTAAGCCATCGAATTCCTCTCGCATCCAATCCTTGCAGTCCAAAATCCTTCGTAAAATCCTCAATGCTCCTTACTTGTTACTAATAAACTTATCTATATACTCTCATGTAGATACTAAAAAAGTAACAATATAATCTTGTTATCAACGATAAAAAACAAAAAAATATATATGTTGAACGAATTCGATTACCAACTAAAGAAGACAACTGAAAAAAATATGTTTTTAATGCAATTATTTTGTTTTGAACATAGCAACAGAATACACCGTTGGAAAGCTAAACCTTTAGAATAAATATTATCTTAATTACACAAACTTGCAAAAGCTAATAAAGAGTGATGAAAAGCCTATAAAACTAAGTTATTATTTTAGATAATAATATAATAGATTTTTTAATAAAACACATGTTTTTATATAAATTCCATTAAATTTATTCTTTTTTTTGTTATTGAACATAATAACGGTAATATATATGTATAATGTATCGTTCGAAAGCTAAAGATCTTAGAACAAATATTATTTTATACAGAAAATGTAAAAGTTGATAAAGATTGATAAAAAGCCGTTAAAACTAACTGATTGTTAATAATATTATCAATTTTTTAATAATACACCTGTTTTCGTAGAAATTCAATTTAATTAATTCTTTAAATATTTATTCTTATCTCTAATTGAGACGTTGATTTCCAAAAGGTACTATATCCATTCTAGGAAATTTTACAGGAAGCGCGAAAATCTCTCATTACTACATTATTAAACTAGCTAATTTGGGTCATTTTGCCTTAAAATTTAGAATTATTTTTTCACTATAATCATACTAAAAATCATATTAAAGTTATGAAATGGTTTTTTTCAGAATGATTTGGAAGAAAAATAAATGCGTAATTAGTACTTTTAGTATGTAAAATAATAAAAAAAAAAAACAAAAAAAAAAAAAAATTACTTTAGAAATTACGCATTCCTAATCGCGTTTTTTAAGGACTTGAGAATTCATTAGATAACATCAAATAAAATATTTAGATAAAACTAAATGAGGAGAATATAAATATGTAAAAATATCAATTTCGTAAAAAATGTCCTTTAGTACCTTTTAGAAATCAACGTCTCAATTGACATTAAAGAGATATAAATAAGGGATGTAAGTGAAATTCGTGTCTTGCGCGCACCAGATTTTTGATTTGTTACCTATAAGCGTTCGCTTTTTTTTTTTTTTTTTATTAACTAATTGTTATTTTCACTTTTATTGTATTGCATTAGGAAAAGCTATATAGAATCCTCTTTCAACATTATAATGACATTGCGAATACAGTCAAAAATGAATTATTATTGTTAGTGATAAAAACAATATAAATAATATTTTTGTTATATCAATATATTCTAAACAAGGAAGAGCTCATTTAATTATTAAGGTTGATTTTGGGCTGAATAATTCTTCCATTAATACTCATTTTTTTATTTCATGACGTTTTGGGATATTCTCCCATCTTCAGAAGTCTACAAAAATTATATTAAGCAATTTATCATCACATTAAAAATTAATATAATGAAGTGAATGGTTTAAATTTTTTTTTATAAATTAGGTGTCAATTGATAACAAAACTTTAAAACTATTAAATAACAAATTTTAAAATCATGAGGAGGCATTAAAAGCAAAAATTTAACAATGTTACATAATACTTAGTTAAATAAATAAATAAATATTATAAAGTTACCTCGTTATATATTCTGTAATCTCAACATTTTCACTAATGACACATTGACAGGTAAAAACGAAGTCAATATCTAAATACATCAGACCTGAGCAAGAGTGTTGCTCAGATCTTTGTCCTCAACTGGACTAAGGATTAGACCAATTTTTAACTTGTATATGGTTATTATTATTTTATATGATGAAATTCTTTAAACATTTATTATTAATTATTTATATTATATTTTTAATTTTTTAATTAAATCAGAATAGTGGTAACTTAAATGTCTTGAGTCAGTTTTAAAATTCACGGTTTTATCTATATTTTTATTGATATATATATATATATATATATATATATATATATATATATATATATATATATATATAGCCTCTATGGGTTTTCTATTTTGTTTATTTTTGACTATTTCCAAAATTTGTGGTCTATTGATATCAAACTTATGTTTCAAATGTATGCTATGTTGTGATAAAGCAGTTGTATTTATATTTTACTGTTGTTACAATTACTTTTGTGCTGTTTAGTTCTAGTACTAACTTTTTTGGACGTTTAACCCTATGTAACATTTTTCACAGTCCAGACATTACTTATAGGGTCTTTTGTACTGGTGAGGAATTTTTGTAATTTATTATGGTTATAAAGTTTATTCAGCCCAAAATCAACCTTAATAATATTTTTGTTATTAAATTTGTAGAATACACGGATTTCGGAATTGGCAACGCCTAGGAATAGATTTGTAACGTCTAGATTTTACGAGCACTTCCCGATATTGCTCAGCTTTGTCAACTATCTAATGCATCTTGACATGAAATACTACTAGTGATTCAATCAGAAAATATCTGAGATAATTGTTTTTATTTTTTTATTTTAAATTTTTTATCTATACGAATCGAATCAAACGAACTAATTGTAAATAAAATTAATTATCCGGAAGAAACATATGTTATATTACATATATCCTTAAATAATAATTTATATTAGACTTCTATCAGCCATTGATAATTAAAATACTACTAACAAATCCCATCAAATCATCTTCACTCTGTGTCGTAAACCTATGACTTCCTGCCCCACCGTATTCTTTAACAATATCCTACTTACTCCTGTTGAACAGATCCAGTACTTAGGACTCCACCTCGACAAACGCCTAACATGGAATCCTCATACTAGACTGAAACGACAGGAAACTGCTCGTAGATACAGATTACTACAACACTTAATCGACAAACGCTCAAAACTTCCTAGTTATTACAAAAAACTCATTTATATTACAATTATCAGACCTATTTGGACCTATGGCATTGAGCTATGGGGGTCTACTAAGCCATCGAATTCCTTTCGCATCCAATCCTTGCAGTCCAAAATCCTTCGTAAAATCCTTAATGCTCCTTACTTTGTTACTAATAAAATCACCCATAAAGACCTAAATATCCCATTGGTTGAAGACTTGGCCCGTTACAGATATACCTCATTTCATTCCAAACTCCCTGCCCACTCAAACCCACAATATCCGAGACCTCTCCTCCATATCTATTCCCGACAACCCACCGAGGCGTCTTAAAAGAAAATGGCCAAGAGATCTCCTAACATAAATTAGACATTGGAGTGCTACCAATGGGTAGATTCTTCACAGGACTACCATGTGTTTTAATCATATATAAAGCCTGTTTAATTGTTGTATTTATTTAATACAGTTGTGAATTTCTTTAAATAAATAAAAAAAAATTGACTTATTACAAAGCTGATAAGATAGTTTCAATTCCTTTATTAAAGAGTTTTTTCATTTGAATTTCTAATTTTCTATTCTACTTGAAAAAAAAAAAAAAAAAACCTGTACCACTACAACCCATAAAGGGTCTTGGGCTCAGTACATATAGAGATTCGTACTGTTTCTAGGCCAACGGCAGTGCAATGAGGTGATTAGGCCTTAATCACGCTCAGTCGCCAGGTTTTTCCCCAATTAATTTGGGTACCCACTTTATAGAGGCTGGGTGTGCTACCCAGGAGGGTCTCCATACCCTAGGGTCGCCCCCCGACTGAATTAAGAGAATAAATAATATTTCTGCCACAGCCGGGATTCGAACCCAGGACCCGGAGCACAGCAGACTAGTGCTCTATCCACTAGACCACGCCGCTCCATTTCCATTCTACTTAACATCTTTAATTTGGTGTGGTGTTAAACAGTTAGTTATCGTGTGCTGGTTTCTTATTTATATGCGTAGTGAAAATTTTAAGAAGTGAAAATGTTCTTTCTTCTTAGAATAGTTTAAAAAACAAAAGTGATAAGAAAAAAGAGCTGTCTGAAGCAACACTCATCTTTATAAGAGGATAACAAGAGAAGAGAGACATCTCAAATCCAACCTCAAGTTCCTCAGTCTGGTAGGGACTCCTACAAGAACAACGACGCCGGGCCAATTGCCTGAATTATTCAAACCTTGCAGTGTTACCCCGTTTTAATTTGTATGATTTCATTTCATAAAATATCTCGCCCCTTCTAGAGTTTGTGAAATTAGTCAGACCAGGCATTCCTTCTCTAGGATTCTTGGAAATCAACCTTGTAAATATGATCAAGTTTGAATAGAATTGTTTACCAAAAATCTTCTTTATTTCAGTGGCGCGACAGGCCGTGTAACTCCTGCGAGTTAACACACGTTTCACGATGCTATTTTTAGTGTAGGGTCATCACTCCCTACGACTAATTTTGTGAGATGGCCACCCTTTGGCTGACGGTCTCACATACCCGGGAGAGAGGTTGTGAGTGAATCCCCAATTTTTTACGTCCTTATAAAAGCCCTGCCGGGACTGGGATTCGAACTCAGAACCTGTAGCATGAGAGACTAGCGCGCTAGCCACTCAGCCACGGGCTCCTCCTCTCACCAAAAATCTTACTGGTCAATAATCAATGGCTGTTTGAACTAATAAATTAAGAATATCTGGTGTGCACAACAAATCACTTTCGCTTAATTCGCTTGTTTAAATAAAAATTTAAATAAACATAAGAACATTTATTCTCGATTAAATAACATAACGATAGATATTGTTATTAACAACAAGAATTTAAGTTTAAGCCCTTTCGTCACTATGCATTACTTTATAAAGCTTTGCATATTACCTAACATTTTTCCTACAATCTTTAAACTTTAACCGATATATTTACTATTCTTGGAAGAAGATATTTTTTTCTTTTTTTAAACATATTTATTGATAATAAAAATACATCTAGTAAGTGTGATGGTAATATATAAAACACTACCCAGTGGCAGCACTCTAAAAATATTTTATAATGATGGAGTTTTTGTTGACCGTTGAGAAATTAGATGAGGAAGATGGTTGGGGGTGTGGTCATAAAATAGAAACACACATTTAAAACAAGTGCTATTTTAATTATGTGCCGACCTTTCAGCCTACAATTTGGGTCTTCATCAGGGTTGACTCTGAGACGGTGTCTAAAGAAGTGCGTACTTCGTAATTTTCAAATACAGTAAGAGATAAAAATGTGTGAAACCATTAAAGAATAAATTAAACGGAACTTCTATACAAACATGTGTTTTATTAAAAAATCTTATATATTATTATCTAAAACAATCCGTTTTATCTGCTTTTCATCACTCTTTATTAACATTTACAAGTTTTTGCATTAGATAATATTTATTCTAAAATCTTTAGCTATCCAACGGTGTATCATACGTGTATATTACTGTTGCAATGTTTAAAACAAAATAATTGCATTAAAAACATATTTTTTCAGTTTTCTCCTTTACTTAAGATATCGAATTCGTTCGACTTATATATTTATGTGTTTTTCATCGGTGGTAACTAGATGATATATTTATTTTTATAGATTCTGCAAAATTAAAGGTACTTTACAAAAAAAAAAAAAAAAATTAAAATATCGGCATGTAAGCCCTGTCAGATCATTTTAATCATAATGAAAACTACATGATATTAAAGCACATTAAATTTTACATCGATATAGCGAGTTTAATCAAAATCGTCGGAACCGTTTTCGAGGAAATCAGAAAAAGGTGCAAAATACATGGTATAAAGTGGCTCTTCTGGTAAGCTCATTTTGATGAAAAGGTTTTGTAACGTCTCGGGCGTATATTTGTCTTAAATATGAAATTTCAGTTTCATAAGACTCACCGTTTCCACACATAGGACACACACAAAAGACCTTTTTGCGGGACTTGGTTATTTGGACTCAGAGGACCAAAAAACGTGTATTTCCGTTGAAAACTGGAATTCGAAAATTTTCACGATCGCAATACTTCTCCTTACGATATATAGTAAGTGAAAGTAATAAACGAACAAGCTTTTATTCATGCAGGATGTAAATAAACAACATGCGTATAAGAAGGTTAAGGTATTGCTGTATTTATATCCTTTACCTGGATTTGTAACTACAATACAATTGCTAAAGGGTAGAAGGACAAATACTGAGGTTTAGCGAACCCTTCAGAATTTCCGCTTCACATTCTTTGCCAATGGAAATGTTCTTTGAGGTCTTTTACTTCCTGTTCCTTCCCAAGTTCTAATCCTGCTATTGGGATCAGGACGTTTTTTAAGGAATGTTAAATTTCCGAGAAAATCCTCTCTGCGTTAGGTTTTTTTCCTTTTTTATAATACACCCTTACAACAAAGCCACCGTGTAATCCTGACCGAACTCGTGGGAGCTGAAAGGGGTTGAGCGACTGGAAAAAACGAGGGGCTATTCCAACCAACACAGCCTGCCTTTACAACACAATACAAGGAAAATCCATTGCAAAATCCACATTCTTTAGGATTGAAGTAGTTCTTATTAAAAAAAAAATATCTGGTGCGCACAACACATTTCAACACATTATCTCCGTTGTTAAAATCAGGATAAGAATTTTTAAATACATCTAAAGATAAAAATAAATCGTTAAAGATTTAATTAAATTGAAATTCAATATAAACATGCGTTTTATTTCTACTATATTGTTATCTAAAATCATCAGTTACTTTTATCGGCTTTTCATCCCTATCAATTACCTTTACAATTCCGTGTATTAGATAATATTTTTTCTAAAATCTTTAGCTATCCAACGGTATATTATACAACTACATTACTATTATTGTGTTTAAAAATTGCACAACAAAAATTGCATAAAAAAATAGTTTTGCACTTTTCTCCTTTATCTGTCGATTGAATTCTCTCAACTTATTAACGCATATTTAGCCGTTATTTATCGATGCTAATAAGATGATGCGTTTAATTATTTCAAAATCTAAATAGTATAAATTACGTTAAAAGAATACAATTTAACACGATTTTCACTTACCTCCATTTTTAATATCGATCGAAGAATTTTCAAATACATTTAGAGATAAAAATGAATAAAACCATTAAAGTATTAATAAATAAAAAAAAGGAATGTTTTTGTTTATTGCGAAGAAACGTTTATAAAAGTTTATGTTTAAGCTCTCTATCCAGTCTACATATCATAGTCCCGATATTTGCACATTATTGAAGAGGATACTCATTGCTATCGCATTATTTATTTTAATTTTGTTTTCCCACGACCTTAGTTTTGTTTTTGCACAAAGTGCGGTAACAGAACCTATTGCAGTTTTAGTTTTGGATTCGAAGTAGTTAGTGGCTTAGTAAAATATTCCCTAAATATTTTAAAAAATTCAAAAAATGACTGATTCCTGATTATTCCACATACAATAGTTTCTACAGTCGACTATACATCCTCAATAAAATATTCCCGTTTCGGAAAATTATGAACGAGGGTTGATCCCGGAAACGTTAACATACAAAAACAAACAAAAAAAAAACTATTCATAATAACATTTTGGAAGGGAGACTGAAATAAGATTTTTACAAAATCATTATTTTTTTTTTTTCAGGATGGTCGGTTTCGGACGGAAGAACCTCATTTATTTTAAAGAATTTATTACGCCTTAATATCTTAACAATCACATTGAGAAGATATTGTCGCAGAATTCGCCAAAGCTCTACAGGTAAATATTTCTTCTTTATTTCAATTTCTTGTAAATATTGCAGACAGATATGTAATTTTTCAAATATTGATTTGTTTTTGTTTCCTCTAATCAATCCTTTTATAAAAAATATTATGTAACCTTTTAACTCATAATTGAAGTGCTCATTTAATCAGTTGTGATGTAATACTACGATTTAATGACAAAAAAATATTTTAGTTTTTTTTTTGTTTTTTTGCTGAAATATTATTCATTTAGAAATGTGTATTTTAACATTAATTTCGTTTGAAACCGTTGTAAAATCTGAAGGTTTAAAAAATGTACTAATAGTTATCATGAAGTCGATTGATTATTTAATATTTATTCTAAAACAATTTTATAAAACTTTATACATTTATTACTTCAAGGAATTTTAATTAAGAGAAAAAAATGAAACATTTTCAATTTAATCTCAAAAATAAAAATAGCCCCTCTTTTTTTCTGTCTATATATACAGTAACTACTCGAATTAGAGAAATTTTCTACAAATTTTTTTTTTCAGCTGTGTAGGTAAAAACCCGGAAGGAAAAATAAAATCAGGTGGAAACATACGACTTTCACTTACCTCCGTTGTTACAATTAATTATAAAATTCATAAATACACTTACATATGAAAAAAACTGCAAATTATTACACAATTTTTAAATAAAAATATTAGGGTATAACTGATGATAAAGCTATTGATAGGCAATTGAGTAATATGAAAAACAATAAAAAATTCAAAGAAAAATAGCATATCACCGTTGCTAATTTCAAAATGCTATATCTCTGCTAGTCCTTAACTAATTTCAATGATTAATTTTTCTATTCTATTCCATTCTCTATGAAATAGCCTTTTTTTTTGGTATTTATTTAATAATTAATTAAGAGAAACTTTTTTTTTAATTTGTTTTTCGGGTTCTACGCATCATGAAACGTAAGCCCTCAAATTTTGAAGGGAGGTAATTTTTTTTTTGGTCGTTAACAAAGGTTCATTATTGTTATATATTGGGAATACTGAGGGCTCTAAATTTATTATTGAATAATTAAAACATTAATCAAATAATTAATAATAAGTCTTTGTCGGCAAAAGACAAAAGGCATTTTCCAAACCCTCTTGGATTGTCCGTGGGCTTGGCCTGTCTGTGGGCTGCCCCCCGCGGTACACCTGGTAGTTTTAGTCCCCAGCTACTAGCCTGGATTTCCCATATCAGCCCTCCCGCGGTGACGATGATGATGAAGAAGATTCGAAGGAGGCAGTCAAGTTTCATCCACGAGGTGAGAACAGCTGAGGTCCGTCCTCAAGAGGAAGCAATGTTCACCAGAGGTCGTAGAGCAGCTGAAATAAGCCCAAGATTTATTCCTCCTTCGCCAGCCAACTAAGTGTTTTAAAGGTATTTTCTTTGGTTGTAATATTGTATGGCAAGTTTAACTGCAATGTCCCTCAGTATTCTCAAGCATTGTTTAAATGTATTGTATGTGTTTAACTTAAGTTAAATAATAATGTATCTACTGAAACTTGTCTAATTTTATCTTACCCTCACACCACCTACTTGGGTCAGTAAACACGATACCTTTAGAAAGGAGAAAAATGGTATCATTAAATATAGTCTATATATCGATTAAAGGTATCAAGTAAGCTAGTTTTTGAAGGTACCACTGCCTTAGAAAAGTAGTCGGTCAAAAACACATTATTGAAAATAATAAACTAAATGATCAATTACTTTAATTTCAATAAAAAACATGTGTTTTATTAACTAATCTATTATACTTTTATCTACAAAAATCAGTTACTTTAATCTCTCTATCAACTTTTACAATTCCGTGTATTAGATGATATTTCTTCTAAAATATTCAGCTTTCCAACGGGATTTATAATTTATATAAAATTTATATATAATGTATATACATACGGGAATATACATTTATATTACTCTTTTTATTTTCAAAAATTGCATTACAAAAATATATATCTGCATTTTCCTGCTTTAGATGTTTATCAAATTCGATCAACTTGCATATTTAACAGTTATTTATCAATTCTATCAAGATGATGTGCTTTATTTATAGATATAAGGTATAGAGTACCCATATATTTTTTTTTTCCAGTGGCGCGACAGGCCGTGTAGGCCCTGGGCCTCGCGGTGTAAACCCTTGCGAGTTTACAATCACGTTTCACGATGCAATTTTTAGTGTAGGGTCATCACTCCCCACGACTAATTTTGTGAGTGGCCACCCTTTGGCTGACGGGTCTCACATACCCGGGTGAGAGGTTGTGAGTGAATCCACATTTTTTACATCCTTATAAAAGCCCCGTCGGGACTTGGATTCGAACTCAGAACCTGTAGCCAGAGTGACTAGCGCGCTAGCCACTGAGCCACAGCTCCCCTCAGGATACCCATATGTAATAAATGTATTTTCGGTAATTCCTTGTATTTTTCAGTTATCAAAATACATCTTTGATAATGTCCTTAGAGTACACAAGAAATCTGTAGCAATTACCTTATTCTTTACGGATATTCCTGAAGAATATTTCAGTGCCATTTCAAAATCATTCATTTCTGCCTTCTATAGATGCTAATATTTTGGAGTGACTTAATTTTGCGTTTTTAATTTAAAGTTAAAAAGACCGATGCCGTTAAAAAATCAGATTTTAATCCATCGGTGAAAATTAATGTGTTTTCGATAGAGACTGAATAATGTTGTTTAATTAATCGATGAAGTCCGATACTGTTGTATTTCCTTTATTAAGTTCCGACTGTATAAACTGAGTGTTTATTTTAGGTTGAATGTGATGCAATACACTCTCATTACTATATATTTATGATATTACAATGATAATATTATGATACCATCACTATATTTACTGTTATATGATTCTTTTCGCATTAAAATGTAGAATTGTTTTTTTAATATATTAATAAAAGTATATTACTGTCATGGAATGAAATGTTTTAGTATGATTTGGATCGAAATTAAATGCGTGAAAATAACTTTATTGCTTAATTGCGTTATACTTTCACTTAACTATATATGAAATTTATTGTCAGGGAAAGTATTGCTATCGTGAAAATTTTAGAATTTCAGTTTTCAACGTAAATACACATTTTAGGGTCCCCAGAGTCCAAATAACCAAGTCACAAAAAAAGGTGCGTGTGTGTGTGTCTATGGTAAGACTAGCGCAAACAATAGAAGCCACGCAAATAGAAATTTCATATTTTAGACAATTATACGGCCGAGATGTTACAGTAACTTTTTCATCGAAATCAGCTAACCAGAAGAGCCACTTTATACCATGCATTCCGCCGCTTTTTACGATTTTCTCAAAAACAGTTCTAACGATTTTGAGTAAATTTCGGTATATGGATGTACAATTTAATGGGCTTTAATATGACGTAGGTTTCATTATGATTAAAATAGTCATTTTATATTCTCGATATTTTAAATTCTCTTCCTTTCAAGAACCTTTGATTTGGTAGATTATTTTGCTCATCATATTTTTAGCATTGATAAATTACGACTAATTATGCAAGTTGAGAGAATTCGACAAACAAATGTTATAATAACCTAGAAGTTGATTGCCCGGAAAAAACAGTAATCTAATCAACAAACAACTAAAGGATAAAAGTGTGAAAATATTTTTTGTGCACTTTTTGTGTTATTTTTTTATTTAGTTTATATTTTATTGAATTTTACAACTATAAATTTACATAAATACAATAACTAAAAGTGTTGAATTATAATAAAGGGCGTAAAAGGCTTGTGAAGAAACTACCCAGCGGTAGTACTTCGATGTTGATTTAAGTAAATAGATCCCGAGGCCATCTTCTTTTCAATCGTCTCGGAGGTTTGTCAGGAATATGTGAGGTTGATAGGTTGCGGACAAGATGGTTTATATAGGTTGGAAGTTTGGAATTAAAAGTGGTATATCTGGTTCGAGAAAGGTCTGCAACAAATGGGATATTAAGGTCGTTATGGATGATTTTATTTGTGACGAAATAAGGAGCATTTAGTATTGTAAAGATTCGATGCGGGAGGAATTAGATGGATTAGTAGAGCCCCAAAACTCGATTCCATATGTCCAGATGGGTCTGATGAGGGTAACATAAATGAGCTTTTTGTAATGAATTAGAAGTTTTAAACTTTTGTCGAGTAAGTGGTGGTTACGGGTTCTTCTAGTTTTAGTCTCTTGTGAGGATTCCATGTAAGACGTTAGTCAAGATGGAGTCCTAGGTATCGGATTTGTTCAACAGGTATGAGTGGGGTATTATTAAACGATACGGTAGGGCAGGAGGTCATCGGTTTGCGACGAAGGGTAAATTTAATTTGGTGGGGTTTTTTAGGATTTATTTTAATCCTCCAGTTCTGACACCATTCCTCAATGGCTGTGATGTGGGACTGAATGATTTGGGATGCAGCGGTTGGATCACTATGGACGGATAACACACAAATTGTGAGGACAGTGATTTTGTGTTTTGTTTTTAAACACAAGAATAGTAATAGAGATGTATAATATACATGTATAATATGGATAGCTAAATATTTTAGAAAAATATTAACAAATACAAGTTATTGTAAAGGTTAATGAGAGAGTAATGAAAAGTCGATAAAAAACTAACTGATAGTTTTAGATAAAAGTATAATAGACTAGCTGTTGCTCGCGACTTCGTCCGCATCAATTTCTATTATGATCGGGAATTAGAATGTTTTTTTTTCTCGGTTTACTGTTTCTAAAACTCAATATACAGTTTTCTATATATTCAAAAACAACTGAGTTGTGGGCGTATTTATGGATAAATTTTCAACTTTTTTCTCTTTTTTATAATTATTACTTTCACTTACTATATATAGTAAGAAAGGAATTGCGATCGTGAACATTTCCGAATTCCAGTTTTCAACGGAAATATACGTTTTAGGGTCTCCTGAGTCCAAAAAACCAAGTCCCGCAAAAAGGTCTGTGTGTGTTGTAACTCCCGGGCGGAAACGGTAAGTCCTATAAAACTGAAATTTCATATTTAAGACAACTATACGCCCGAGACGTGACAAAACTTTTTTCATCAAAATGAGCTTACCAGAAGAGGTACTTTATACCAAGCATTTTGAACCTTTTTTCGATTTTCTCGAAAACGGTTCCGAAGATTTTAATTAAACTCGCTATGTCGATGTGAAATTTAATGAGCTTTAATATCAAGTAGGTTTTTTTTTGGATAAAAATGGTCTGACAGGGCTTAAATGCCGATATTTTAAATTTTCTTCCTCTAAAGTACCGTTAATTTATTAGATTCAATAAAAATAACTAGATTATCTTGTTAACGCTGATGAAAAACATATAAATATATAAATTGAATAAATTCGATACCCAACTAAAGGAGAAAATAGAAAAGATATTTTTTTAACGCAATTTTTCGTTTTTGAACATAAGAGCAGTAATATACATGTATGATATACATTTATATCAAATAATCTAATTGATTATTTTAGATAATAATATAATAGATTTTTTAATCAAACACATGTTTCTATAGAAATTTAATTTAATTAATTCTTTAATAGTTTCACGTATTTTTATTCTAACTGTATTTGAAAATTCTTTCATTGATTTTAAAGATGGAGGTAAGTGAAAGGCGTGCGTTGCCCGCATCAGATTTTTTCCTTGTTTCACATTCCGAAACTTAAAATTTCTGAACGCCAGTGCTCCCTATCCCTGCAGTCGTCCTGCGTCAAGCCTCTGGCCGCCACTCTCTCACATTATGCAAAAGTCTATCTCCAGAGCCGAAAATCTCCTTTTAGACGATTTTAGCACTGTCCATTTGTCTGCCCCATATAAAGTGGTACCTAAGAGAAAGAGAATGGTTAAAAATTTTTTTCGTAAGAAGCGACACCTGTTCGCTCCATAGAACACCATTCAAGATACCTATGATCCTTCTACCATTTCCAATTTTATTTTCGATATGCCATCTTTTGCCATCATTCTGAAATGATCTATAGTTATGCCAAGATATTTAAAGATGTTGCTCTGTGGAATTTTTGAAAGAATACATTTTAAAGTACGTAAATGATATTTTTAGTTTATTTTATTTTGGCAGAAGAACATAGTGATTTTCTCCGCAACCCGATCTTGACAACGCGACTTATAGTTGACCGTGTGAAAAGCAGTCTTCAAAATGTTTAAACGTTTGTCTCACTGATTTATTTATTGTTACAGCAAACGATAACAACGGGAAGTTGAATTATTTTGAAATTAGAAGGTAAATCATTTAGGATCATTGGGATGCGAGGTTAATTTTCCCCACATTTTCCACTGATGCTTCGCTTCTATTGGCCGTGATGTTATATTGCTTATAGCCTTCCTCAATAAATGGACTATCCAACACAAAAAGAATTTTTTAATTCGAACCAGTAGTTCCTGAGATTAGCGCGTTCAAACAAATTAACAAATAAACTCGATAGGTTTATAATATTAGTACAGATTATTTAAAAAACACATGTTTCTATTGAAATTCAATTTAATTAATTTTACTTTCACTTACAAAATTTTCGAATTCCAGTTTTCAACGGAAATAAACGTCTTAGGGTCCCCTGAGTCCAAATAACCAAGTCCCGCAAAAAGGTCTGTGTGTGTGTGTGTGTGTGTGGTAACTCCCGGGCGGAAACGATAAGTCTATGAAACTGAAATTTCATATTTAAGACAACTATACGCCCGAGAGTGACAAAACGTTTTTCATCAAAATGATCTTACCAGAAGAGGCACTTTATATTTGCATTTTGCACCTTTTTTCGATTTTCTCGAAAACGGTTCCGACGATTTTGATTAAACTCGCTATATCGATGTAAAATTTAATGGGCTTTAATATCATGTAGGTTTTATTTGGATAAAAATGGTCTGACAGGGCTTAAATGCCGATATTTTAAATTTTGTTCCTCTAAAGTACCTTTAATTTAGTAGATTCAATAATAATAACTAGATTATCTTGTTAACGCTGATGAAAAACAGGTAAATATATAAATTGAATAAATTCGATACCCAACTAAAGGAGAAAACAGAAAAAATATTTTTTTAATGCAATTTTTCGTTTTTGAACATAAGAGCAGTAATATACATGTATGATATACCGTTGGAAAGCTAAAGATTTTAGAAAAAATGTCATCTCATACACAAGCTTTTAAAAGTTAAGTGATGAGAAAAAGATAAAACTAACTGATTATTTTAGATAATAATATAATAGATTTTTTTAATGAAACACATGTTTCTATATAAATTCAAATTTGATTAATTCCTTATTAGTTTCACGTATTTTTATCTCTAACTATATTTGAAAAATCTTTCATTGATTTTAATAACAAAGGTAAGTGTAAGTCGTGTGTTGCCCGCACCAGATTTTTTAAAGGACTATTTAAATTTATTAATTTAAAATTTTCTTCTACATTTCACCAGATAAACCAATCAAATGTGAAATAAAACGACTGCAATAAGGGAAGGTGTTAGATGTGGCGAAGAAATACGTTTTCGCCCCCTCCCTCTCTCCCCATCAATATCTCTCTGTCCTGATGATCAGAAGAAACTCCTCTGTAATAAGATTCATCTCTATCTTTTTATACTTTGATGCTTATCATTTATATGCTCCTACATGTATTCTTAAATTTATTCATTTATGTATAATATATAAATATTTATTATTTTTTCACTACGGTGTATTTATATTTTATCTCATTAGTTACTACAGTAAAGCATAATAAATTACAGGATTTTTAGTCAAATTCATACTTTATTCGGTAAAGTTCATAATTTTTTTAATCCATTTTATGTTTATTCGTTTAACGTCACGTTTATTCAACTATGGCTAATCGGACGATGCTACAGTGGGAGTCCTAAATTTTGCCTATCCAGGTTTTATTAGGATAGGGATTTTTAACGAGTACCTGACATCGCACAGGCTCGGGACCACCTTTTAACGTCCCCTCCGAAGGACGGCGTAACTAAGGATTTTTTACTCCCATTAAAAAATCCTAGGACCACCTGCGGGTTTGTTAATCCATTTTATACAGTTAATTAACTGACGTTTGGTTCTCAAAAACTAAACCTTTTTATTAAATCTTGTTTTTTATTCATTTAACGTTACATTAAGTTACTGCGGATAATCCGACGGTAATATAGCCAGCGGTAAATGATTAAGCAACATTTTAATTGAACTGCACAGTTATTTATATATTCTATTATCTATATATATATTTTTTTTAAATCATGTCTGCAGCGAAAGTATTCTTAAATCTCGCTAACGAAAGTGAAAATGTTTTTAGTTTAGTTAAAAAAAAAAAAAAATGTAATTCATTACAACCGAATAGAGCAATCTTATTTTTATATTTACTATTTTTATATTGAAATTGGGGTTACCTGTAGCATTGTGCTTAGCTTAACAGCCTCCTATGCCATAGGTGTCGGATTCAAACCCACTTGCAGTTCTCTTTTATTAATGAGAGTAAAAAATCCTTAGTTATCCCGTCCTTCGGTGGAGACGTTAAAAGGTGGTCCCGAACTTCCGGCACTCCTTAAAGATCCCTATCCTAATTAAACCTTGATAGGCAAACTTTATGAATCCCATTATAGCATCGTCTGATTAGTCACAGCAGTATAAAGGGACTTCATATAAATAAGCAAACAAACAATATATTTAAATTATTTCTGTTTGGCAATATACACACACTTTCTTCAGTCAAATTCATAATTTTTTCAATCGATTTCATAATTTCTTGAACCCATTTTAAACAGTTAATTTAATGAAGTTTTGTTATCAAAAACTAAATCGTTTTATTAAATCTTGTTTTTGTTTTTTTATTCATTTAACGTTACTTTATGTTACCGCGGCTAGTCCGAGAGTGCTATAGCGGGATTCCCAAATTTCGCCTATCCAGGTTTTATAAGAATAAGGATCTGACATCGCAGGCTTTACTAAGATTTTTTACGTCCTTAAAATAACCCTAAAACAAAATAATAAACCAGGTTTTACCTATGTCATATAAGGTTGTTATGCTAGCTACTGCACTCCAGGTGACCCTTGATAGATTCATATAATAAGGAGTAAAGTATTTAATATGCCTAAAGTAACGGGTTCAGATCTGGCAGATGGCCTAAGGATTATTTTGAGGCCGTAAAAAATCTCCGGTTATGCCGTCCTTCGGAGGGAATGTAAAATTTTCCCCGAAGCCTGCGATGTCAGAAACATGTTCAATATCCTTATCCTTATTAATCCTGGATAGAAAAAAATTAGGATAATATGAAGTAACGTTAAATGATTAAAAAAACAACAAGATTTAGTTTTTGATAACAAAACGTCAATAAATTAACTAAAATGGGTTCAAGAAATGATGAAATTGTAGAAAGAATTCACGTATAAAAATAAGGTTTATCAATTCGGCTGTAAGTAACGAATTTGACTTTCTTTTTCGAAATCCAACTGAAAAAATTTCCAATTTTGCTACAGAGATTTATAAATGCTTTCGCAATGGACATGACTGTTAGTTTTATCGGCTTTCACTCTCCGAACAAATTTATTAGTGTTTTTTTTTACAATTTTTATTATTGAAGATAGAGAAAAATCGAATAGAACCGCCGCTATAAAGGATATATAAACAGTTATACCCCAGTATAGTTATAGCGAAATAATAAACCACTTTTTTTTTTCTCTTTTGATATTATTGCTTTCATCTTTGTAAGTTGTTATTTTGTATTTTTGTGTGTGAAGGAATTTTTATATGATATATACTATGCCTGTCATTGGTTTGTTTGTTTATTTATTTAACGTCACTTTATGCTACTATGGCTAATCGGACGATGCTACAATGGGAGTCCTAAATTATGCCTATCTAGGTTTTATTAGGATAGGGATCTTTAACGAGTACCTGACATCGCACAGGCTCGGGACCACCTTTTAACGTCCCCTCCGAAGGACGGCATAACTAAGGATCTTTTACTCCCATCAAAAAATCCTAGGGCTACCTGCGGGTTTGAACCCGGGACCATTGGCATCGGAGGCTGGAGCTAACCACCAAGCTACAGGTAATCCCTTTATATTTTAATAAAAAAGAATCAAGTAAATTGGTCAAATAATAAATAAACGACAGATTTTTGCGTTTCCAGTAAAATTGTCAAAAGTGGATATAGTACTTTTTGAAAATCAACGTCTCAATTAAGGAAATATTTTGGTATTCACGAGTTCTCCTTTAAACCGTCATTTATTTAAAGCCGAATATATTTTAAAGAGAAATTATCTAAGATACGTTCACAATTATTTAGTATGTCCTTATCTTTTCACTAAATGATATTCATAGAACCAGTCCAGGATTTTGTAGTCTATAACCGATCTAAGTAGTTTTTAATCCTGTTCGTTCCGAAATTACTTTTGATTTAGAAGTTCTGCACATAACGGAATAAGCGGTAGACAGTTGGGAGTTAGATCTGGTGGAAGGGTTGGTTGGTTGGTTGGTTGTTATATTTTATTGACACAAAATATCTCGGTCACCAGTGCCAGACACTCATTTTTAGAAACTAATTTAAGGTTAAATAATGAACAATAGTTTTACTAAAAAAACAAATAACAACAAATAGTTGAAAACAATTAACTATAAGAATAATCACTAGTTAGAACAAATGTAATAGCATTAGCAAAAGATAAACATATATCAGGTTAAATTAAAAAAAAAAAGAAAGAAATATATATATATATATTTCTATATATATATATATTTATAAATATATATATACTGTTATATATATATTTATATGTATGTATATAAATAAAGTTAAAAATTAATTAATTATGGTTGTTGTTGTTGTTTGGGGTTTTGAGGCGTAAAACCCAGGGGTCATCAACGCCTATAGTTCTCTTTAAGTATAAATAAATAAATAAATCAAAACTAATAAACTAGGCGTATAATAATTAGATAAAATAGTAAAAAAATAAATAAATAATTAAAAAAAAATAAATAAAATAAAGATAAGTTAAATTAAAAGACTATATTTTATTAAATAGTAGGTGTTTCTTAAGAAACCTGAACAGCGCCGAGATGTTGTTTTCATTATCGGAAAGTATGAAGGATATATTAGGTATAAGCCCAAATTTGTGTAAACCTGTCCTATAGAAAAGGCATTCTTCTAAAATGTGGCTGATAGTCAGGATACTGTTATAATGTGGGCACTTAGGAGGTGGTTGCTTGGTAATGAGATGAAGATGGGTCATGTTAGTGTGGCCAATCCTCAATCTGGCCAGGACAACTTCTTCTCTGC
This sequence comes from Piezodorus guildinii, assembly GCA_023052935.1. NCBI lineage: Eukaryota > Metazoa > Arthropoda > Insecta > Hemiptera > Pentatomidae > Piezodorus > Piezodorus guildinii. The sequence goes on along the minus strand of CM041294.1, from coordinate 8,026,824 downwards.
GGTTTGAGCGACATGATGAGGACCAAGGTCCCACTTTTGTTTTGACGACTTTCAGTTTGCTAGCAGGACTCTCGTCCCACATGGACTGCCAGGCAGCCGATATTTCCTTTCGGAGCGGCTGAGACATATCTCGCGGTGTTAGGATAGCTACACCTTGACCCGGAAGGGTGAGCGCCTGTTTGGCGGCCCTATCCGCCAGCTCATTACCCACTATCCCCACATGGCTTGGGATCCAAATAAAGCATACTGTCTTTTCCAATTCTTGGAGCATGTGGATATATCGGTGTATCTTTAGGACGAGAGGTTGGGGAGAGTACATGCTATTTAAACCTTTTAAGGCACTCAGTGAGTCGGTAACTATGGTGATTGAGTGTGAGGGAACTGACATAGCGTAGTGTAAAGCTGAAACTATTGCTTGAAGCTCTGCAGTATAAATGTTACATAGTTTATGTAATTTTATTTTGTGTGTCGAGTTGTGTGTAACGAATGAGCAGGCTGTAGATTCTTCTGATTTTGATCCATCTGTATAGATTAAAAAGGTATCCGGAAGAGTATGGAGCAGAGTGGTAAATTCATTTTTGTATTCGGAAGGGGAGGTATTGGTTTTGAGTAATCGTGACAAGTCAAGCATAATATTGGGGGGTTTGTGAAGCCACGGAGGGTTTAGAGGTTCTGGTTTGCAGATAGGTAAGCTTTTAAGGAAATCGATGGCGGAAGACATTCTTTCTGTTAAAGGGAGGGTTGAGTTAGGTTTGTTTCTAAAAGCATTTGTGAATTTTGGTTTAAATATGGAGCTATGGGTAGGACGATCAGGTTGGAGAATTAATTTCGATATATAGTTCACAGCTAGTTTTTTTCTTCTAAATAAAAGCGGAGGTATACCTGCTTCGGCGCATAAACTAAGAACTGGGCTTGTTCGGAAGGCCCCGGTTGCGTTTCTGATGCCCATATGGTGCACTGTATCTAGCTTATTTAGAATACGAAAACGAGCCGATCCATAAACAAAGCATGCATGATCTAATTTGGAACAAACTAAATGTTGGTAGATCTTAAACATCGTAGAGCGATCGGATCCCCAGGAAGTATTGCTAAGGTATCTTAATATAGTAAGTTTTTTTGTTGTAGCCGATTTAAGTGCTGAAACATGTGGTTCCCATGATAGTCTTTTATCGAACGTCAACCCCAAAAATTTATGACTATTTGTATAAAGAATGGGAGAATTTCCGAGGTAAAGTGTAGGGGAGGCGGGAGTATTTCTTTTCCTGCTGAAATGTAGAGCTCTGGTTTTTTCGGAGGAGAATTCGAGATCAATGGAATGTGACCAGTTGTTGATGCGATTAATAGCGTCTTGTAGCTTGTGCTGTATAGTAGTAACGTTTCCAGAATGGCAGGCAATGGCGAAATCATCTGCGAACAGCATCGGTTTGGCACCTCGAGGTAGGTTGAGCCCCAGTTCGTTGATAGCGAGGCAAAACAAAGTCGGACTAAGCACACAGCCTTGTGGGACTCCTTTCATCTGTTCTTGGTTCGCAGACAGTTCGCACCCTATCCTAATTCTAAAGAAACGATGTTGAAGGAATTCCTGTATGTAATGGAATAGATGACCATGTATCCCATTGGACGAGAGTTTGCTGAGGATCACTGAATGGTTAATGTTATCAAAAGCTTGAGTCATGTCGAAGAATATGGCTATTAGTTGCTGGGAATCGATAAGGCGTATTGGATTTCGGTTTCTAGTGTGACTAGGTGATCAACTGTGCAGCGGCCTTTGCGGAATCCACATTGAAATGGTTGAAGCAAATTGTTGTTTTCTATCGTCCACATCAGTCTTTTATTTACCATACGCTCCATAATTTTGCTCAAACAACTAGTGAGGAATATGGGGCGATAGCTGTTGAGTAAACGCTTATCTTTTTCATTTTTTGGAATAGGGATGACAAATGAGTGACGCCAGAAATTCGGAAATTGTCCCGTGGACCAAACATGATTATAATAATTAAGCAGCCATGTAAGCGTTTTGCTAGGTAGATGTTTAATCATGTCATAATGGACCAGATCGGGGCCAGGAGTGGATCCTTTAACGGAGGACAAAATATTTTTTAGTTCCCACTTTGAGAACGGGATATTATAATCGGCGGAGTAATCATGTATACTTCTATTCACATAATCTATGACTTCACAATCGTTATTGCTTGAGCCAGAGGTGTAGATTTCAGAAAAGAAATTGCCAAAAGCATCTGCGACGGTTTTAGGATCGTCGGAGAGTTGTCCATTGATGAGGATGGTGTAACGTGTTGACGAAGAGGATTTAGTGATCTTACGAATTTTTTTCCAGATTTGAGTTGACGTCGTTGCCGAATTTATGAAGCTTATATATTTTTTCCATGATTCGCTTTTGCTCAGATTGATTATTCTTCGGCAAAGAGCTCTCTGCCTCTTATATTCTACTAGATTTTCTGAGGTCATACATTTTTGGAATTTTTTGTACGCTTTTCGACGATCTCTGATCGCTTCCCTGCAAGCATCGTTAAACCAAGGTACGGGTGGTCTTCTTGGTGAGTCAGAAGACATTGGTATCGATTCTTTAGCTGCACGAATGATCGTATTAGTGATAGTTGAACAACCCTCATCAATGGTCAATTCATGAGGAGGGGTTCGAGGTGCCGAAGCTAAGGAGGCAAAGAGATCCCAGTCCGCTCTATGGAGCATCCATTTCGGAGTTATACGAGTAGGTTTAACATGTTTCATTTTAATCAGCAAGGGAAAATGGTCACTACCATGTAGATCGGGCAAGACGGTCCAGTCTACGTCGTTATATAGGGAAGGGGAACAGAGGGACAGATCAAGGGCTGAATATGTCCCATAGCTGGAACTTAGGAAGGTCGGGTCACCGGAGTTGAGAAGTAGGAGATTGGAAGTGTCTAGAAAGTTTTCTACTATTTTACCCCGGATATTCATATTTGGAGAACCCCAAAGAGGATTGTGTCCGTTCATGTCTCCAACAAAAAGTACAGGACGAGGTAATTGGTTATAAATATCCAAGAGTTGATTGGTGTCTATTGTAGGATCCTGGGGAGGTATATAGTACATATGGTTAACGGAAAGTCTCGATTACTCTAACGGCTACGGTTTGTAGCCGGGAGTTGAGAGGGATCGATTCGGAGTAAACGGATTTGTGCACTGCTATGAGGACACCGTGGTGACCATGGTTCTGATTTGGTCCGTCTTTGCGGTATATTTCGAAATTTTTTAGAGAAAAGGGGTCCGTTGGTTTTAGCATTGTCTCTTGAAGAGCAATGACAGTTGCCTCACTATCGTGAATTAAAATGTTTAAGTCATTGAAATGAGATCTTAAGCCATTGCAGTTCCATTGAAGTATCGCCATTTTGAGGGATATGATCGAAAGAGATTAAAAGGTCAGGAGGCAATATAAACATAAAGAGAAGTGCAAAAGAAGATTAAATAAAACAAGATACGACTGGTAACTAAAAAAATAATTATTTATAGTAATTAGAATTAGATAAATAAACAGATAAGAGAAAGTAGAATTAAACAAAAAAGTAGCGGTGGTAATGGTAAATTTAAATATATGGAAATGAAAGCAACACATGAGAGAGGAAATTAAAATATATCTTCATATGTTAATAAGGGACTAAAAAATAAATTAGAAAAGATAAAAGAAGATGTGTAATAATTGTATTTTGTGCTGGAATATAGTTACTTTTGAAAGATAATTTGATAGATTGGTCAGACTCATCGGAACGGATGCACTTCCGGTCAGAAAGAATTGTTGATAGGCAACTAACAGTTAAAAAGTCAGGAGGCAATATGACCATAATGATAAGTGGAAGAGAAAAAAATAATAAAACAAAATATGACGAGTAATTAAAAAAATAATAGTTTATAGCGATAGGATTAATAAATAAAGGAAGATAGGTAAATTAAAAAATAAGTAGTGGTGGTAGTGGTAAATTTAAATATATGGAAAGGAAAGTTACACATGAGAGAGGAAATAATACATATCTTTTTAGGTTTTAAGGGCAATAAATACAAGACAAGACAATAAATAATTGAAGATAAATAGTAATAATAACAAAAACAAAACAAACAAAAAATAATATTAATAAGAATAATAAAATAAATAAATGAAAAAAATAAAATAAATAAATAAATAAATAAAAAATAATAAATAAAAAAAAAAAAAATAAATAAAATAAATAATAATAAAAATAATAAATAAAATAAAATAAGTAAATAATAAATAAATAAAGTAAAATAAATAAATAATAAATAATATGGAATAAATAAATAAGCATAAATTTAAAAAAAAATAATAATAATAATAAAAATAAAAAATAAAAATAAATAAATAAAAATAAATAAATAAATAAATAATAAAATAAATAAATATATTTATAAAAAATTGTAATAGATAAGAATAATAATAATAGTAAAAAATGAAATAATAAGGAGAAGAGATAAGTAAGGAAAATAAAATAGTTGTGATAATAAATGGCTGGATAAATAAGGGGGAAAATAATAATGAAAGAAGAAAAATTATATGTGTATACACATATACATACATATATATATACATACACATACATACACACCCATACAGACATATACACACAAACATATACACCGGCATATAATTATAATAAAATAGCGAGACGTAAAATAAACATAATAAAATAATAAGTAAATAAAGTAGTATAGGCAGGTACATAGGCAGAAGCAGGCAGAATAAAAAAAAAAAAAAAATAAAAAAAAATAATAAATAAAATAAGAATACATAATGGCATCCTTAGTACATAGATATACACATATACACATACAGTATTCACATATGTGGATACACACATATATACCCAGAGATATAGAAGGCACATATACATACACACAAACAGAATTGGATAGGAATATATAATTGAGTAATGAGAAGTGTATTGTGAGTCAATATTAGATGAAGTGTCATTTTTCTTTTTTGTTGATTTTTTATAGTTTTTGACCTTAATGAAACCCTCATCGTCTACGGATAAATGTTCCGCCGCTCCTCCCATCGAAGCGACGGGGGCGGTGGAAGGTGTGTTCTCTGCAGAGATAGGCGATGGAATAAGGCTGCCTAGAGCGGCCGGAGAAGGAAGGGTGGGGGTAGGGTGGGAGGCAGAGGGAGCGGTGGTGGGAGAGGAGGTGGAGGGGCGTTGTAGAGATAAGCTCCTTGTCCTACGGGTGCTAACTGGTTCTGGGACGGAGTTGGTGGTGGGGGGAGGAGTGGGGACGGAGAGCGTCTTATCTTTTCCTCTAGATAACCGGCTATGTTTTTGTTGGAAGTATAAGATTCGGTATTAGTAATGTTATCTCTTGTATTTTTGGTATTAATAATATGTTTAGGCTCAATAAACATAAAAGGGAGATCAGCTTGAATGCCGATTTCTTTCGTCATAATTTTAGTTTCGTTTTCTTTCATTACTGCCGCGAAGGATTTAACGAAAGTTGTCGGATTTCTAAGTTTATATATTTTTCTGGCTTCATTTAGAGATATTTTGTTATTGATTTGAATGGATTTGATTTCTTTTTGAATTTTAAATATCGGGCATGAACGGTCTAGTGCATGGTGCGGGCCCTTACAATTAATACAATGAGGAGGATTTTCGCAACGATAATTTTCTCCATGCTTATTTTTTCCACATTGTATGCAAACAGATTCTTTTCTACATTGGGCCGTAGGGTGGTAAAATCCTAAACAGTTAAAACATCGTTGTGGCGAAGGTATATAAGGCGTGACGTCAACAGTCAGGAAGCCCACTTTAATAGTTTTTGGTACCATAGGAGTTGAAAATGTCGCTATGTAACTGTGGGTAGCTATTTCTTCTCCGTTTTTTTTTATTTTTATACGAACGATATCGTTAATGATATGAGAGAGTTCTTTCTTAACTTTTTCTATAGATAAATATTGGAAGTCAAAAACTTTGATAATTCCTTTACTATAGTTTAATGTATTATGAGGAACTACTTCGATGGGAAATTGGCCCCCAAAATCCTTAATTTTTAATAGAGTGGTCGATTGATTGCCCCTATAGGTTTCGACGAGGAGGGAACCATCACGCAGTTTTTTAATATTTTTAATCTCCCCAACGAGACCGGTAATAAATTTGTTTATAAAAAACGGCGAGACTTTTTTAAAGTCGTCCTCATCGGTTCGTTTCACGACAAGAAATAAAGGGGATATATTGGGCGTTTCGGAGAGCAGAACTTTCTCAGAGGATTTTTGATTCTCCCCCGAGGCCTTTTTCTTTTAGCCAAAGGGCTGTTAGGATCGTCTGGGTCATCCATTGTACGGAAACCCAATAAGAGTACAAAAAAACACAATAAAAAATAGCAATATAAAAAAAAAGAGGAAAAAAAAAAAAAAAAAAAATACTACTTATAAGTAAAATAAAAGCTCCTTGTTCTAATTATAATGTTATGAGAGAAATAAAAGTGTAAGAAGTTGGAAAAAAGAAAAAATATGAGTAGAATCTTAAATGCTAGACTTAGCTGATAGCTGAGATCCTTCTCCTCTGGAGTCACAACAAGCAAATGATTAATTATGGTGGTTGGGATAGGTGGAAGCTTAAGTTGTACTTGGGAGAAAACTACACCCTCCCAATCTGACAGTTATAGGTTTTCCTTTCCTATTTAAACGGTCTTCCCTAATCTTAAGCTTTGTAGTGTTTAATCAATAGTTAATCCTGAAGGCAATAGTTCGTAGAAAGTAAAAATCATGACAGATAATTCTAGGCGCCTTACAACTTCGTTGAAAATGATTTTTTACTTTCACTTACTATATATAGTAAGGGGAAGTATTGCGATCGTGAAAATTTTCAAATTCTAGTTTTCAACGGAAATACACATTTTAGGGTCCCTTGAGTCCAAATAACCAAGTCCCGCAAAAAGGTCTGTGTGGGTGTGTGTGTGTGGTAACTCCCGGGCGGAAACGGTAAGTCCTATGAAACTGAAATTTCATATTTAAGAGAACTATACGCCCGAGACGTGACAAAACTTTTTTCATCAAAATGAGCCTACCAGAAGAGGCACTTTATACTATGCATTTTGCACCTTTTTTCAATTTTCTCGAAAACGGTTCCGACGATTTTGATTAAACTCGCTATATCGATGTAAAAGTTATTGAGCTTTAATATCATGTAGGTTTTATTTGGATAAAAATGGTTTGACAGGGCTTAAATGCTATAAATTGAATAAATTCGATACCAACTAAAGAGAAAACAGAAAAAATATTTTTTTAATGTAATTTTTCGTTTTTGAACATAAGGGCAGTAATATACATATATGATATGCCGTTGGAAAGCTAAAGATTTTAGAAAAAATATCATCTCATACACAAGCTTTTAGAAGTTAATGGAGAGTGATGAAAAGAAGATAAAACTTACTGATTATTTAAGAAAATAGTATAATAGAATGCGTAGGTTTTTTTGTATCGCGTAGGTTTTTTTGTATAGTTTTTCCTACAATCGCAATGTAACCTCAATTTTTCACATATGTTTGCCATTAGGCTAATGTACTATAATCACAAAAAAAAACAAAAATATTTTCTGATTGTAAGGATGACTCATCCAAAATCATTGTTAACATTTTGTCAAAATGTAAATATGTGAATAAAGTTTATTTTTATTTTATAATATAATAGATTTTTTAATAAAACACATGTTTCTATCTCTAACTGTATTTGAAAATTCTTTCATTGATTTTAAAAATGGAGGTAAGTGAAAGTCGTGTGTTGCCCGCACCAGATTTTTTTATTACGGGCTACAACATCGTAAAGCATTTAATTTTCGTCTACCTAGCCATCCTTTACTAAAATGGGTCATTTCGTTGCGTTTAATCGGTGAATTAAACACAGATGGAACATCGAGCAAATGGTTTTCTACGCGAATACGGCACCAGCAATCTCTGGAAGTGATTGGTTTGAAATTAGATCAACAATGGTCTTAAAATGGCTTGTTTCGATTTCGTGTGGGTGACCACACTGTGGATATACATTTAAGTCAAAAAAACTGTCACAGGTAAATTCGCCTGTTGGTGGAATCTCTTTATAAATAAATAACTGTTTGAAATTCAAATATTTTTTAAATAATAAAGATGGGAAACGAAGGAGATAGAAAGAAAAATAAAAAGAAGGAAAGATAAAAATATGACTGCTGATACTCTAAAACGTACGTTCAAATATTCACACACAGCCTGTCTGAAAGGAGCTAGGGGGCAAAAGAAAATTCTGTGTAAAGGTTGCATTACAAGGGAATGGGGCCTGGCTGTGCTACACAATACTGTAGTGTTATGTATTGGGGTCACTACTATTTCTCTTTTTTTTTTTCCTTTTTTCTAAGCCGTCGCTGTATTTCTTACTACTTTATACTATAACCACTCTTGGACTATTAAAAAGATTAAAAAGTTGTATTTGAACCCCTATATTATGTTTCTCACACTCGGGTCTCGGATTAATTTTACAAGACTTAAAATAATATGTTGGTTTTTGTAATTTACTCTACTTCATTTATCGTACTCATATATTTCGTATTTATATTGCTTCTGGAACAAAAGTGAACTTTCTAAGTGAATTTCTGTCAAAGCTCATGGTTATAAATAGTGATCTAATGAACCTCAGGTAGGTTGAAGTGACTATAATTAATGGTAATCCAAAAAAAAAAAAAAATCTGGTTCGGGCAACACACGACTTTCACTTACCTACATTTTTAAAATCAATGAAAGAATTTTCAAATACACTTAGAGATAAAAGTACGTGAAACTATTAAAGAATTAATTAAATTGAATTTATATAGAAACATGTGTTTTATTAAAAAAATCTATTATATTATTATATAAAATAATCAGTTAGTTTTATCTTTTTTTCATCACTCTCTATTAACTTTTAAAAGCTTGAGTATGAGATAATATTTTTTCTAAAATCTTTAGCTTTCCAACTGTATATCATACATGTATATTACTGCTCTTATGTTCAAAAACGAAAAAATGCATTAAAAAAATATTTTTCCTGTTTTCTCCTATATTTGGGTATCGAATTTATTCAATTTATATATTTACCTGTTTTTCATCAGCGTTAAAAAGATAAAAATATCGGCATTTAAGCCCTGTCAAACCATTTTTATCCAAATAAAACCTACATGATATTAAAGCCCATTTAATGCTACATCGATATAGCGAGTTTAATCAAAATCGTCGGAACCGTTTTTGAGAAAAACGAAAAAAAAATTTTTTCTCTCTTCCATTATGAACAAGCAAAAACCACTTAAAGATAAGGAATATCCGTTGAAACTAGGCGTAAAAGTACCTTAACTAAAACATTATTGACCATTTTAACATGATTTTATCAATACAGGGAGAATCAAATTGAAATATTGTAAAACGCGAAGGACTTATTTTACAGCCCAATATATTCCTTATGATTTTCATTGTTTTTCCAGTTAATTAATCTATCCAATTAAAAGAACAAATACAGTTAAAAAATATTCATAAATACATTTTCGAATGAATATCGGAAGATTTAAAGCCCAAACAGGTTAAAGATTACAACCCCGTGAGATTTCCCCAACCAACTCTATTTTCCTGTCTATTCCCTGCTTTCCTTCCCATGGGACTGAATAAATTCACAAGCCTTCACGTGTCTGCTCCAGCTTACATGCAGATTAAAAACTTTTATTTTTCAAGGCAGGAATGGTGGAAAAACTCTATATAAGCACGGGATCGATTCTGATCCAAGTTCTGCTATGTTTTCGACCGGCTGCTTTTCTAAGGATCCGGTGCCTTAAAAAAAAATCTGGTGCGGGCAACACACGACTTTCACTTATCTCGATTTTTAAAATCAATGAAAGAATTTTCAAAAACAGTTAAAGATAAAAATACGTGAAACTATTAAGGAATTAATCAAATTGAATTTATATAGAAACATGTGTTTTATTGAAAAATCTATTATATTATTATCTAAAATAATCAGTTAGTTTTATCTTCTTCTCATCAATCTCTATTAACTTTTAAAATCTTGTGTATGAGATAATATTTTTTCTAAAATCTTTAGCTTCCCAACGGTATATCATACATGTATATTGTACATGTTCTCCTTTAAATGGGTATCGAATTTATTCAATTTATATATTTACCTGTTTTTCATCAGCATTAACAAGATAATCTAGTTATTATTATTGAATCTAAAAATTAAAGGTACTTTAGAGGAAGACAATTTAAAATATCGGCATTTAGGCTCTGTCAGACCATTTTTATCCAAATAAAACCTACACGATATTAAAGCCCATTAAATGCTACATCGATATAGCGAGTTTAATCAAAATCGTCGGAACCGTTTTTGAGAAAAACAAAAAAGGTGCAAAATACATAGTATAAAGTGCCTCTTCTGGTAAGCTCATTTTGATGAAAAAAGTTTTGTCACGTCTCGGGCGTATAGTTGTCTTAAATATAAAATTTCAGTTTCATAGCACTTACCGTTTCCGCCCGGGAGTTACCACACACACACACAGACCTTTTTGCGGGACTTGGTTATTTGGGCTCAGGGGACCCTAAAACGTGTATTTTCGTTGAAAACTGTAATTCGAAAATTTTCACGATCGCAATACTTCCCCTTACTATATATAGTAAGTGAAATTAACTAGCTTACTTGATATATTTAATCCACATATAAACTATTTTTATAAATAGTTTACCAATTCAATAGGTGACATGCAGAGGAAGATTAAGGTAAACAAGATTCAATTAATACATTATTGTAATTGTTAACTTACACATATCCATTATATTAATACATTGTTTAGAACTTAGAGAATACTGAGGGTCATTTTCACTACTATTTTTGCCGTACAATATTACAAAAAGAAATACTATAGGTGGAATAATCAGGAGTCAGTCATTTTTTGAAATTTCGCAAACGATTCGGCTCAAGCTTGTGAGCCATCATCAGGGCATTACTGAGCCATGTCCAAGCATAAACTGTGAAGTTCATGTCAAGTTCAAACACTTTATGCTTGGGCATGGCTCAGTAATGGCCTGATGATGGCTCACAAGCTTGAGCCAAAACGTTGGCAAAATTAGAAAAACAAATCAAAAATGACTGACTCCTGATTATTCCACCTATAATAGTTTCTGCAGTCGACTATACATCCTCAATCCAAAAATAAATACCTTTAAAACGCTTAGTCGGCTGGCGGAGGTGGAATTAGTTCTTGGCTTTTAGATCTTCAGCTGCTCTCTCTCGCTTCTTCTTCAGGATGGAGCTCGACTTCTCGTAACTGGAATAAGACTGATCTTCTTTCCCATCCTCGTTACCTCGCACGGAGCTGATATGGGAAGTGCCCCAAGCCGGGGGTCCTTTGTCCTAAGGTCTAGAAATTTTCCCGAGGTACGTAACGCTGGGGGGTGCATGGATTTAGGTAAACGCCTTTTGATGTTTTGCCGACAATGGCTTATTAATATGTTAATTATTTAATAATAAATTTAGAGCCATCAGCATTCTCAATACATAACAGTTCATACATTGCACATCATGTATTTCCTTTCTTTTTTTCAGTAAGCCCTGGGCCTCCCAGTGTAAACTCCTCTCACGTTTCATGATGCTATTTTTAGTGTAGGGTCATCACTTCCTACGACTAATTTTGTGAGTGGCCTCCCTTTGGCTGACGGGTCTCACATACCCGGGGGAGAGCTTGTGAGAGAATCCCCATGTTTTTACATCCTTATAAAAGCCCTGCCGGGACTGGGATTCGAACTCAGAACCTGTAGCAAGAGAGACTAGCGCGCTAGCCACTCAGCTACGGGCTCCCCCCTCTAGTATTTGCAATAGAATAAAATTGAAAACAGATCTAATGATTATAGTAGCTGGTATTTTTTAATTACGTTATTAAAAAAAATCCGAATAGGTTCATATCCATGGACACGAAAGTTTATTTAAATTAAAATGTATTATTTCACGATCCATTTTTACAAGTGAAATCATCAATTAAGGACATCAAACAAGAAAAAAGATCTCTATTAATGTATGTGCATTCACGTCATTTTTAAGTGAAATAATTAAGTAATAAAAGAAAAAACCATAAAAAATTTTGATATAATATAAGTATAAATAAACATAAAATATAAATACGTACATAATGATGATGTAAACATAAATAGTACTTAGTAAATTTATAAATAGTAAATGTATGAGAAACTATTTCAGGATGCAGTCAAAAGAACACACTATTGAGTATAAACTTAAAATATACTTCATTGTGTGTTCTTTTGACTACACCCTGAACTAACTTTTCCTATATGTACGCACAGTCTCTAATGGTAAAATTAGAGATAAGAAATTTTATTAATATATGCTATGCCTTTTATTTCTGCTAATTGAAAAAATTCCTAGTTTTGGTTTATTATTTTCAATAATCAACTTTTCTAATCGACCAAAAAAAAAAAAGTACCCCTGCTCAAAATTTAAGAGCTTACGTTTCAAGATGCGTAGAATCCGAATAACGAATAAAAAAAAATCCCGCCTGAGGATAGGGCATACCCATGAGTATCTCATCACAAAGAAAAATCCGCCTCAATGTGATCATTGTAAGGTGACTCTCTCGGTGAGTCATATTTTGGAGGACTGTCCACGGTACAGGAGAGAAATTGAAAAATGTGGCGTGGCACGTCAGGTCTATGAGGCCTTGGGCGATAATGAACCACAGTACCATCGAATTTATAAAGAATATTCGTTAGTTTCAACAAATAGAAACTCAATATAATTTTATGGTAATAGGGGTGGTAAGTGATATTCGTGTGTTGTACATAAAATGTTTATGTTATAAAAATGATTATGCTAAGTTTTATTAATTTCAATTGAAATCCTGAAAGGTTATTATGCTTTTATAAGTTATATGTTTTGTTAAAATGTTGACCATTTTCAGCTTTTCTGAAACATACAAAACTTATATCTTTGTATTTTCGGCTTCTAAACCAGAGTATGTTTATAAGCTAATTATTATAAAAATTATTAGTACCCAATAATTGATACCCTTCAGGTAACTGGGACCCAAATGAACTTTCGTAGAAGTTATGCTCGGACTGAATTCGATTTCATTTTAAAAACCGGACTTCTTCAGGACTACCTCTGACAGAACCAGTTGTCTTATTCTTACAAGAGTAGATTTTTGTCATTGAAAAGCAATAGTTAATCAGCTTGAATAAATTTTAATATTTTTTATTTTTATTCTTTTATTCGTATGTATTACAATTTGTCACAATGGACAATAATAATATCGCTAAAGGATCATATTCATACAATATTTACAATATAAACAAAAACGAAAAACATAAAAAGAAACCAAACTAAATAAACGTATACAATAACGAAAATTGTAGATAAAATAAATACAAATAAATGAAGTTAACAAAAAATAAACAAAGAAACAAAACATTTCACATTCATACGTATGTACAATATTTACAATCAGCTAGGGAACCCCGGACGGGGCTTGTCCCCCCACTTGTGGAAGGACAAGCAGAGTCCAAAGGATCCCAGCGCCTCCCTCTCGCATCACTGCTGAGAGCCAGTGTGATGTCAGTTACTCGTTAAAGATCCCTATCCTAATAAAACCTGGATAGTCAAAATTTAGGACTCCCACAGTAGCATAAAGTGGCGTTAAATAAATAAACAAAAAAACAAACAAGAATGGTCTATATAAACACAGTTATTTATATCAAGACTTGAGGATATAATTAATGGATGTGTATAATAACAATATTTAGAAAACTTTTATTTTTTTATGGGAAAGAAAATGAGGAATAAACCGGTCATAAATGGTATAATGTATCGGAGTCCGAAAAGTTACTACTACACTTCTAGTCGATTTTATTGATTGTTAAATATTTATTTTGGCTGTAAAAGTTTATCATACGAACACATACCAGTTTCAGTAGAGAAACAACAAGACCTCGAACTGTCGTAAAATCTTTTTTGATACCCGTGGTTCTCATTTAGGAAAATACAGGAGGGACCTAACGTAAACAATAAAATAAGCCACTCTCTTCCCTTTTAGTAGTAAAAGTTCATCCGTGCAGAGGCAATTTCCAAAAGTTTTCCACTCTATACAGGCCGAGCTGCCTTCACACGGTACAAAGAGGACCCCAAGAACAGAACCCGGGCAGCCTTTAGCTTTGATCCGGACTGCATTAGGGAAAACCAGCCTAATATAATTCTACCATCACATACCCCCTTCTTTACCTTTTTTTCTCGGGATTTCTAAAAAGGAAAACATTTCATTCGATTCCTTATATTCTGAATTTCAAGTAGGCTTACGGAGGAATATATTTTAAATAGAGAACATGTAATCTGGCCTAAAGTAGATCAAGAAAATCTTATAAAAATGTGTCCTTTTTGGCATTTTCTTGTACCTGCCTAATACAACCCCTTTGATATGAAGAGGAAGTAAATATTAGGTTCTAAGTAAAATAATGCTGAATTTAAGTAATGTATGTTTGCGGCTATTGGGCCCTAGCTCGGCCTCCACTGAGTCACACCAGTGACGCGGCTGAGAGCGAGGCGCTAGGATCCCATGGATTCCGCTTTTTCTGGAAAAACCCAGTCTGGGGTCCCTATAGCAGTTGTATATATTGTATATAGTTATGCTTGTTTGTATGGTGTTTGTTTATTTTTCTCAACTATAGGTTGATGTTTTGATTTGTTTTGTTTTTATATAATTGTTATTTAATTTTATATAAATCATTTATTTGTATTTATTATTTCATTTATTTGTATTTATTATTTTATTTATTTATATTTATTATTTCATTTATTTGTATTATTATTTATTTATTTTTTTATTATTTCATTTATTTGTATTTATTATTTTATTTATTTATATTTATCTCAATTATAGGTTGTTGTTTGTTTTTTGTTTGTATATATATTACTATGCTGATGACACTTGTGTGTTATCAGTCAATAATGATCCTACTATTGCCTCTCAAACTCTTCAATCCCACATCCGAGACCTTGAAGTATGGTGTCAGAATTGGAGAATCAAAATCAATTCCAACAAATCCCACCAAATTACCTTTACCCTTCGTCGTAAGCCTATGACATCCTGCCCTACAGTTTCCTTTAATAGTATTCCGCTTGTTCCAGTTGAACAGATCCGCTACCTAGGATACTACTTGACAAACGTCTAACATGGAATCCCCACACACGACTGAAACGACAAGAGGTGGGTATTATGGATGAGTGGAGCTGGATAGGGATTGAGCTAGAGGATTAGGATGATGAAATAGGTTCTAGTGGAATTTGGAAAATTTGGATGGAATTAGTTCTGAAATAAATGGAACATTAAGATCGTGGTGCAAGGTATAGTTGGAGACATAATAAGGAGCATTTACTATTGTACGGAGGACTTTGGATTGAATGCGTTTGATGTTAGTACGTTTAGCTGTCCCCCACAGTTCAAGTCCGTAGGTCCAGATGGGCTTCAGTATTGTCTTGTAGATTAATAATTTGTTGTCAACTGTAAGTTAAGATTTTCTGTTGTGTAGTCGGTATAACTGTCCGAATCGTTGTTGAGTTCTTGTCTTTTAAGTCTTGTATGTGGGTTCCAAGTCAATCTTTTGTCTAACAGTTAGCCAAGATACCGGACTGTATCTGAGAGAGGAATTGGTAATGAGTTGAAATAAACTGGCGGACTGGATTTATTCTCCATTAACCTATACAATTACGTGTATTATATAATATATTTTCTAAAATATTTAGCGATCTATCAGTATATTATACATCTATATTAATATTCTTGTGTTTAAAACAAACCAAAAAAAAAAAACACTAAATCACTGTCCTCACAACTTGTGTGTTATCCGTCCATAGTGATCCTACTATTGCCTCTCAAACTCTTCAATCCCATATCAGAGAGCTTGAGATATGTTGTCAGAATTGGAGAATCAAAATCAATTCCAACAAATCCCACCAAATTACCTTTACCCTTCGTCGTAAGCCTATGACATCCTGCCCTACAGTTTCCTTTAATAGTATTCCGCTTGTTCCAGTTGAACAGATCCGCTACCTAGGACTACTACTTGACAAACGTCTAACATGGAATCCCCACACACGACTGAAACGACAAGAAACTGTAGACAAGAAAATCATAAGGCCTATCTGGACTTACGGAGTTGAGCTTTGGGGCTCTACGAAACCATCAAATTCTTCCCGTATTCAATCCTTACAATCCAAAATCCTTCGAAAAATCCTCAATGCTCCTTATTTTGGCACAAATAAGCTCATCCATAAAGATCTTAACATCCCATATGTTGCTGATTTGGCCCGAACCAGGTATCAATCCTTCCATGACAAACTCCACTCCCACTCTAATCCTCTAGTTTCAATTCTTGCTTCCTCTTCAATTCCTGACAATCCTACGAGGCGCCTGAAAAGAATATGGCCTCGAGACCTTCTAGTTTAGTTACTTAGTGGAGGCATCACTCCATGGGCATTTTCTCTTCGCGTTTTTTTTTCATGTATTTTATCATTATTAACATATTTACTTGTTGTATTACAAAATACAATTGTAAATTTCAATAAAAATATAAAAACAAAAAAAAAAGAATGATTCCGTTTTATTAGGATTTAACGCGTGACATTCGTATAATTTTGTTTGATGAACACAAAATCTGGTGCCAGGGCAGCATTATTAAGTGCACTGTTAAACGGAGATTAAAACATTGCGGGAGACTTATGGAAGAAAGATACTTCAACCTGTAAGTAATAGCACACTTAAAGCTTTTGACGATGAAATGATACCGCGTTAGTATTTGAAATTTTTCTTTCAAATCGTTTATATTGATTTAATTGGTTTTATAATAAATCCTGACAATATCGATTAGTTAAAAATGAAGAAATCCAAAAATTTACAGAGCTCATGTGAGTTACTGTAAAAAAATAAATAAAATAAAAACTGTTTCTCTGCCTGTACTAAATTTTGTTTAAGCTATTTTACATTTATTAATGTAAAATCAGAATAGATTATCAAGGACGTTCTTCTTCTTTCTCTTCGACCCATTTGCCTTTCAGCGTGGGCGAGCTCCCCGCCATTGGTACCAACTGTCTCTGTTCCTGGCAAGGTTTCTAATCTCGCCCAGAGTTTTTCCTCTACGCATCCCTATTCGCTCCATGTGGGTGAAATAGGAGATCCTAGGGCGTCCTCTAGGTCTTCGTCCTAAGGGCCTTACCTCCATTATTTTAATTGGGTTCCGGTGGTGGTCCATTCGGCAGACATGCCCGTACCATCCCAATTGCTTCTTGTCTAGGACTTCCAGAACAGAGCATACATTAAGCTCTTCTCTGATCCTTTCATTTCGGACACAGTCTCTCCGTGTCTTCCCCACAATTCTCCTTAGAAACTTCATTTCTGAGGCAGTGATGCGACTTTGTAGCCTTTCATTCATAATCCAGCTCTCTGCTCCATAGAGAAGCACTGGTAGAAAGATGGACTTGAACAGAAAGATGGACTTGAACTATCAAGGACGTGATAATCACAAATAATGGTCAAATATATTTTGATATGAATGAGTCAATGGAGTTACATTATGAGCGTAGTAAATTTTAATACATTTCCTATAAATAAATTAATAAAGCCAATAAATGCAAGAGAAAACAAACATAAAATAAATGTCTTCATTAATCATGATTACAAATATTTCTATTTTTATTTATTTATTTGACAACAAGCAATATACAAATGCCTATAGGCATATATTGTAACGCTGATGGCCATTACGAAAAACCTCCTTCAGGATTCTTATGAATTCGTGAGCGAAGAAACCTCCCAGTGAAGGCACTCCTTGGCGTGGAAGATCTGCTAAAGAAGTAGGTCTCTTCTCCAGAGGCGTTTCAGTCTCCTTGGTGGGTTTTGTGGTAGTGTATCAGTCAGTAATGTTTGTACCAGTAGGTTTGGATGTCCAGCGAGTGAGTCATGAAAATGTTTGTAATATTTTTTAATGATATCCGTTACGATTGGTATATTGAGGTCTTTGTGTAATGATTTGTTGGTTAGATTACAAATATATACCTAAAACATATGTTGCACACCAAACTGGAGACTGAACCTACCTGGAAGTGGAATCAACGATGTCTTTCCAAAACTCTTTCCACCTTTATTTGTCTCTCGCGATCCTCATCCAATTGTTTTCAGCGCCGGATTTTAAAGGTTCACTCCAGCGCCTAAATTTTGCATATTTGAAATTAATAACAGATATTTGGGTTACTGAAGGTCCATCTCATAATGCCAATTAGATCTCTTAGTAACAAATCACTAAATAAATAAATAATACTTTGTTTTATAATTCTTTTATTATAACAGAAATATTTTTTTTATAATTTGTGTCATGTACTCTGGTTGTCACTTTAACTTCAACACATTCCGCATTGCCTTACATAAAATAAATCGTTTATTTGACGATTTATATATATATTTTTTAATCATTTGTTTACTTTTTTATATTCAAGTTCACTTTTTTTAGTATAAGTCCCTCTTTTCTTCCAGAAGTATCTAAGGGATTTTATGATTTTTTTAAGAATTGAGGCTTTGATTTTCAAAAGGTACTATATCCATTCTGGGGAATTTTACAGGAAGCTATTAAACCAGCTAATTTGATTCTTTTCGCATTAAAATCTAGAATTATTTCTTTACTATATTAATAAAACCATATTAAAGTTATGAAATGAAATGTTCTGTTATGATTTAGAATGAAACTAAATGTGTAATAAATATCTTAAGAAATTAATAGTATTTCTAAATCACGTTATTAAAGGACATGAGTGTTCATTAAATACAATCAAATTTAAGATTTAGATAAAACTAAATGAGGAGAATATAAATATGTAAAAAAATCAATTTGTAAAAAATGTCTTTTAGTACCTTTTACCTGGTACCATCCAAATTTTCCAAATTTCATCAGAACCTTACTCATCATCCTAACCCTCTAGCACAATCCCTATCCAGCACCACTCATCCCTACAATCCTCCTCGAAGATTGAAACGGCAGTGGCCGCGAGACGTATTGTAAACATTTAAACTGGAGTTCTGACACTGGTCAGATCCTTCACTCATGTACGGTATGTTTGTGGCTACAGCGCCCTAACTCAGCCTCCACTGGCTCAGACCAGTGATGCGGCTGAGATAGAGGCGCTGGGATCCCTTGGATTCCGCTTTTTTCTCCACAAGTGGAGGGAAAGGCGCGTGCTGGGGTTCCTTTAGCAGTTGTATATATTGTATATAGTTATGATTGTGTGTAAGAAATTTATTCATTTGCCAACTTTTTATTTATCTCAATTATGGTTGCTGTTTTGTTTTTTTATTTATTATTATTTTATTGTATATATATGAATTTATTTTTTTTCTATTTTATGTAATCTGACTATTATTATTATTTTCTGTATTTATAGTATGAATGTGGTCTCATATCAATATTATTATAGTTCATTTTGTAACAAATTGTAATATATCTCAATAAAAAAAAAAAAAAAAAAAAGTACCTTTTAGAAATCAACGTCTCAATTAAGGTCAAGTGTACATACAATTATGGAGCCAGGAATGTGCTATTTACCGGGGACCATTTATTGATATTGAATAAATGATAAAGGCAGTTTTAATCCGACATGGCCCACAGCTGTACCGCCCACACTGGCGATTTTTCCATCAACGGGACTCAGAGGTCTGCCGTTCAGTATTAATAAAGACTGATGACCAACGGATTATCATATTCTAGCACCAAGCTTTTGGGTAGATAGAACAATAAAATGAAACCTTGTTCATTTAAGCATTGTGAACAGAAATGAAATTAATAAACGAATAAAGTCGAGGATTATTTAAAGCTGACATCCAAAGTAAATAATTCGCATTCACATAAAATTTATTCTATTTTTTTTTTCTTTTTATCATCTAGATCAGTGGTTTTCAAAAAACCATGAACCTTTTTCTAATTATTTCAATGGCAAGGACCACCTAAATCCTAAAATCTACTTATAGATAATATATATATATATATATATATATTAGAATTTTAGAGAGCTACATTGTATTACGTAAATTGTTGCGAAATTCTGCTCTATATTACATAAATAGATAAATGGAAATGGAAGAAAAAAATATTAAAATTTCAAACTTATACAAGACAGGTATTTATTTAAATATTCATGAAAAATTTAATTATCTGCCCCTGAAGTTTTTTAATTTCGAAATGTTGGAAAATGGTTAGTTTTGGTGGTGGTACTGCAGTATTAACATGTCAGTGATCACTTATTATTAAATTTAAATTATATGACTTTAAAATGTTGGATTTATCTGTGTATGTCATGTCTGATTCGTATTAAAAGCCTTAAAATCTAATTCACTTATATTTTTCATTAAGGTAATATAAAATAATTTGCCGATGATACCTCTCCCCCTCTCCGGAAATCGTCTGCGGACCTAAGATGGAACACTCACCACTTTTATTTTAAACATGGCATTTCAATGGGAACGTTCTGTCCGGAGATCTGTTATGTTCTAGCTGAATAAGCTTATACGAGGCATGTTTTTTAAGTAAGTACCGTTTCGGAATTGAAAAAAAGACGTGCAAGGATATCGCAATAATTTTATTTTTACATGAAAGCCTGAACCTTAATCTACTTTTCAACATAATTTCCATGAATTTTGAGGCACTTGTCATAACACGGCACCCTCTTCATTCTGCCTCCTGACTTGTTTATCCTCTTGAAGACCGCCAGGTGTTTCTTCAAGTGCAGGAACAAATGGTAGTCGCTGGGCGCCAGATCAGGGCTGTATGGAGGATGATGAGTTTCCCATTTAAATGATTTGATGAGATCTTTGGTCCGATTAGCCACATGTGGACGGGCATTGTCAAGCAGCAAAACGATACCCTTACTCAACTTGCCACGGCTTTTGTTCTGGATTGGACGACGCAGATTTTTCAATGTCTCACAATAAGACGCTTACGCTGCGGCGGCGGGATCGCAAAACGGTACTTACTTAAAAAACAAGCCTCGTATTACTAGTTATATAGAAATATATTTCTTAAGGCCTTTTTTTTAATATTTTAATGTAAATTTACAACTGTATTTTGTAATACAACTAGTAAATATGCTGGTAAAGATAAAATACATGAAAAAACATGAAGAGAGACTGCCCATTAGCAGCACTCTTGTAGTGAATCTAAACAAGAAGGTCTCGAGGCCATTTTCTTTTCAGACGCCTCGGAGGGTTATCAGGGATCGAAGAAAAAGCTAGGGTAGAAACTAGTGGGTTAGAGTGGGAATGGAGTTTTGCATGGAAAGATTCATACCTGGTTCGGGCCAAAACAGTAACATAGGGAACATCAAGATCATTGTGGATGAGCTTATTAGTGACAAAATAAGAAGCTTTGAGGATTTTACGAAGGATTTTGGATTGTAAGGATTGGATACGAGAGGAATTGGATGGTTTGGTGGAGCCCCATAGCTCAATTCCGTAAGTCCAGATAGGTCTTATAATAGTCATATAGATGAGTCTTTTGTAGTTAAGTGGAAGGTTTGACCGTTTGTCTAGTAAGTATTGAAGTAGTCTAAAACGTCGTGCAGTTTCTTGTCGTTTTAGTCTTGTATGAGGGTTCCAAGTAAGGCGTTTGTCAAAGTGCAGTCCTAGATATCGGATCTGTTCAACCGGGACAAGAGGAGCATTGTTAAAGGAGACAGTAGGACAGGATGTCATAGGTTTACGACGAAGGGTAAAGGTTATTTGTTGGGATTTGTTGGAATTTATTTTTATTCTCCAGTTCTGACACCATACTTCTAGGTCTTTGATGTGTGCTTGAAGGGTTTGAGAGGCGATAAATGGATCATTATGAACTGATAACACGCAGGTGTCATCAGCATAGGTAGAAAGGAAAGTGTTGGGATGGGTTGGGATATCAGCTGTAAAGACTGTGTAAAGAATTAGTCCCAGGATACTGCCTTGAGGAACACCAGCAGACTCAGTGAAAAGGTATGAGTGGGAGCTATTGTAATTTTTTTGAAGGATCTGTTAGAGAGGTAGGATTGAATAATGAGGAAGTAAGCAGGAGGGAGGATTAAGGCCTTTTAAAAACACATAAAATATATCATCATTAAATTGTATTCTTTATATCCGGATAATTAATCCTAATATCAACATACTAAAGTGGAACTACTCGCGATTTTAGTTCCATGAGGCCGGAAACTTTGGCGAAGTGACGCTACATTAAGGACCAAACTCGATTAGGCTGTAAGTGATTCTCAAGTTTCTAGTCGTTATACTTCAGACAACAGAATACTTAACAATAAACCATCTCTTAAAAATTTATAATAATTAAAACGGATAACCAAGAATTTATTATTAAAATATTAAAAACGCTGCCGATTATTAAACAAGGGTTTATTAGTTACGGCATAACCCTATTAACGACAGTGTAGGCAATTGACTTAGACGTATAACAATAAATAAATCAGAGTTTAAGGACGAATTAGCAATATTGTCACTTTATATACAAGAAAAATTACCAATTAGCAATATAATATTAGAAATGTTTGTTTATTATTAACGTCACTTTATGCTACTATGGCTAATCGACGATGCTACAGTGGAGTCCTAAATTTGCCAATCCAGTTTTATTAGATAGGGATATTTAACGAGTACCTGACATCGCACATACTCGGGACCACCTTTAACGTCCCCTCCGAAGGACGGCGTAACTAAGGATTTTTTACTCCCATTAAAAATCCTAGGACCACCTGCGGGTTTGAACCCGTGACCTTTAGCATGGGAGGCTGTTACGCTAGCCACCCAGCTACAAGTGATCCCTATATTAGAAATGTTATATCTCCACTATCCTAATAGAAATGATTCCTAAATTTACATTTAATTATTTCATTTTACTCTTTCTCCCAACTCACATAAACCCTCTTGTTCGCAACCTATCAACCTCACATATCCCTGATAACCCTCCGAGGCGATTGAAAAGAAGATGGCCTCGGGACCTACTAATTTCAATATCGACATCGAAGTTCTACCAGTGTGTAGTTTCTTCACAAGCCTTTTCACGCCCTTTATTGTATTTCAACCATTTTACTTGTTGTATTTATTTTTTTATACAGTTGTAAAATTATTTAAAATATAAATAAAAAAAAATAAAAAAATTTTACTCTTTCGAAGAGCAGTGAAATTGTCACGTGCCAGAAGAAAATATTTCAAACAAATCTGATCAGTACAATTACAGATTGTTTTCTTATATTGGGACAAGCTACTGTTAAATGAATTTGTAATTAATGTATTGGAATAGATAAAAGAGTAATATTGCACTCTTTAGCTCGTTAACAATGTCAATATTTTAAGGATTTCTAACCTTCCATGGCTCTTTCATGTTTTAATATTTTTCTGTTAATTTAGGATCATATATGAAAACATATGAAATATTTAAGCTAATGCTGGTTCAATCATACATGATGATAACCTAAAAAATCTGGTGCGGGCAACTAGGCAACACACGTCTTTCACTTACCTCCATTTTTAAAATCAATGAAAGAATTTTCAAATACAGTTAGAGATAAAAATACGTGAAATTGTTAAGGAATTAATCAAATTGAATTTATATAGAAACATGTGTTTTATTAAAAAATCAATTATATTATTATCTTAAATAATCAGTAAGTTTTATCTTCTTTTCATCACTCTCCAATAACTTTTAAAAGCTTGTGTATGAGATGATAATTTTTCTAAAATCTTTAGCTTTCCAACGGTATATCATACATATATATTACTGCTCTTATGTTCAAAAACGAAAAATTGCATTAAAAAAATATTTTTTCTGTTTTCTCCTTTAGTTGGGTATCGAATTTATTCAATATATATATTTACCAGTTTTTCATCATCTTTAACAAGATAATCTAGTTATTATTATTAAATATACAAAATAAAAGGTACTTTAGGGAAAGAAAATTTAAAATATCGGCATTTAAGCCCTGTCAGACCATTTTTATCTAAATAAAACCTACATGATATTAAAGCCTATTAAATTTTACATCGATATAGCGAGTTTAATCAAAATCGTTGGAACCGTTTTTGAGAAAATCGAAAAAATGTGCAAAATGCATGGTATAAAGTGCCTCTTCTGGTAGGCTCATTTTGATGAAAAAAGTTTTGTCACGTCTCGGGCGTATAGATATCTTAAATATGAATTTTCAGTTTCATAGGACTTACCGTTTCCGCCCGGGAGTTACCACACACATACACACACACACACACACACACACACACACACAGACCTTTTTACGGGATTTGGTTATTTGGACTCAGGGGACCCTAAAACGTGTATTTTCGTTGAAAACTGGAATTCGAAAATTTTCACGATCGCAATACTTCCCCTTACTATATATAGTAAGTGAAAGTAAAAATAGGCGGACTTCTGTTAATAACGAAATAAAAATGTCAAAACATAAAAAAAATAAATTACTTTTACATCAGATTCTAATGAAAATTCTACGCGAAAGTCCAGTTCAGACTCCTCTAAAATCCTAAGGTGCACACTTTAAATTAGAAAATAAGAATTTAATAAGGTTCTTTGACGACGAAGGAACAAGTTAACATGATAAAAAAAATTTTTATAGGATCTTGATAAAGTTTATTTGCGCGCGGGAACACCATAAAAATGCGCTTTTTTGATTAAAAAGGAATCATAAAATTCGGTTTAAGAATAAGGATGTTGTGAAAGAACGTAAAAATGATGGTAAACTGATGCAATACATTTTTGTAGCAAGTTAAAAGGCATTTTGTATTTTACGTGAATTATGCAAAGAAAAACACCGAAAAATTATAAATGTAAATAATCTCCTTCCATGACATGATCAATAGATTGATTTATGCATTATAATTCTATTTATAATATAGAGATTTATAAGATTCGTTTATAGGGGCTATGTATGAATAATAGTGCATTATTATATGAGCAATATTATGATATATTATGGAAATGGATATGATTTTTAGTAATCTGAAGATGAGGCATAGAAAGTACCTTGAAACGTTGTTATAATCAAGTTTTGTATATGTTATAATAAACAAATATATAAAGAAAGAGAAGAGATTGTTCCAACTACTACATTCATAATTACAATTACTCTTCTATAATAATTATTGATAAAATGAAAATGATTATTATATATATATTATATATATATATATAATATATATATATATATATATATATATATATATATATATATATCGTCTTTATTATAATGTTTTGATACTTTGTCTCGCCTTTAGGTACACATTAAAACAATGTATAGTATATATCATAATGACTTTCAAATAATTTGAAACACTCTTTAAGATAATCATATATTTTATATAATATATATTTTATTATTATTATATTTTATTATTATATATTTTATATAATATATTACCTTTCTTGAAACACTGTCATAAGTTTTTGTTATTTTTAAATGATAATTATACGGCCTTATATACAACGCGAATATTATATGTTCCCAACTTTTATCACATTCTTCCCACCTCTTCTTCATTCTTTCAGACTGCATTCTTCTTTCTTCCTCGCTCTATACTCTACCCTTTCTCACCTCTTTTGCACCCACCCACAAGGACACTTATCTACCTTAATGTCTCCTTATACTCGTCTCTATTGAAACAGTTTTGACTTGAGATCACCTATTTCCTCGTTCCTTTCTTAATCTGCTTAATGTACTCAAGCCTCCTTTATATCCCTTCATTTTCCCAAAGATCTTACTTATTCTGCTAGGGCTCATCCTGACCATATGCCCGTAGAAACACAGCTTCCTTAACTTAATGTCCGTTTCCAGGTCATCTATTTCTCTATTTAATTCTCTGGCAGGTCCTTCCGGCAACTTTACTGGCTCATAAATCCTCCTCAAGATCTTCCTCTCGATTCACAAAAGTTTCCTTAAGCTAGGAAGAGAAGCGGTCTGCATTCCATACATAATAACAGGTTTGACAACCGAGTTATAGTGCCTTATTTTCGCTCTTATTGAAAGGCCCTTTTTACAGTCCAGGCTACTGGTGTCAAAAGTATTTCCACCTAGACCAACCTCTCCTCCATACCCTTTCTCTCGAACCCATTTTTACAAATAACTTCCTCTAATTACTTGAAGCTATTTGTGACCCCAATTTCGCCATACTTTGTTTTAACTGCTTTTTCCCGAAGGTTGCGATCCGTGGTTATTAACTTTGTTTTTTTTTCGAACGATCCTTGCAATCTTGCTCTTTCTCAGTTATTTCTTTTAGGTTATATAACTGTCCTATTGCTTCATCTACAGATTCTGCCAGGATGGCCAGATCCTCAGCATACGCCAGACATTATTCTTATTGGTCAATAATTTATAACCGGGCTATTTTTGATCCA
This sequence comes from Piezodorus guildinii, assembly GCA_023052935.1. Taxonomy (NCBI): domain Eukaryota; kingdom Metazoa; phylum Arthropoda; class Insecta; order Hemiptera; family Pentatomidae; genus Piezodorus; species Piezodorus guildinii. The sequence continues at coordinate 8,000,361 of CM041294.1, read as the reverse complement.
TAACTTCTTCACTACTTTACTCAGCATTACATTGAACAGTAACGGGGGCAGATTATCTCCCGGCTTTAGCACCGTCCTGATCATAAAGGGATCACTGATGACTCCTTGGAATTTCTCTATTATAATTATTTTTTTATTTGTAATTTTTAAATTTATAATATTTTCTTTTGAGGATGTATAGTCGACTGTTGGAACTATTAAAGGTGGAATAGTCAGGAATCAGTCATTTTTTTTGAAAAGTTTTTAATTTTGCTAACGTTCCGGCCCAAGCTTGTGAGCCATCATCAGGGCATTACTGAGCCATGTCCAAGCATAAACTGTTTATGCTTATGCTTACCAGTTTATGCTTGGACATGGCTCAGTAATGCCTTGATGATGGCTCACAAGCTTGGGCCGAAACGTTGGCAAAATTAAAAACTTTTCAAAAAAATTACTGATTCCTGACTATTCCACCTATTATAATATTTTCTCTTCTTGTTACATGCATTCAATCTTTTACATTATCAGATTTTAACTCTCATTTTACCTGTGATGTATATTAATCCTGAAACTTCTCTTCGCGTTTTGTTGATTGTATTATGAGGCGTGCTTTTTAAGTAAGTACCCTTTTGAAATTAAAAAAATACGTGCAAAGATATCGCAATAATTTTATTTTTACATGAAAGTCTGTACCTTAATCTACTTTTCTATACAATATCCATGAATTTTCAGGCACTTGTCATAACGCGGCATCAGTATTTGAATACCCACCTCAAAAAAATCTGCCGCCTGACTTGTTAACCACTGCATCACAAATGTTTTGACTTCGTTATCGTCTTGAAGATGCCGACCGCCCAGGTGTTTTAAGTACAGCAAAAAATGGTAGCATTGATTGTCTCATTACGAGGCAGAAACTCCACTAGCAATACTCCTTTTCTGTCCCAAAAAACTGTACACATGATTTTCCGTTCAGGCACTGTTTGCGTAAACTTCACTCTTTAGGGTGGATTGTTGTTTTTTATTTTGGTTTGAGGTAGGCCACCCATGTTTCGTCAACGTCGTTTAACAAGTCAGGCGGCAGAATCTTTTGAGGAGGGTATTCAAAAACTAGTGCCGCGTTATGACAAGTGCCTCAATATTCATGGAAATTATGTAGAAAAGTAGATCAAGGTACAGGCTTAATAAAATTATTGCGATATCTTTGCACTTTTTTTTTTTTTTTAATTCCAAAACGTTACTTACTTAAAAAACATGCCTCGTATTAGTTCTAGTAAATATATCTGAAATATCTAAATCTATTACTTGACTTCTGATTCGAAACCAGTTCATTGGAAGTTCTTATCAGTTTAAAAATAAAATAAATTCTTTTAGAAAATAACGATAATGGCAAACCATATATTATATTTAGTAATATATTTTTACCGAAATATTTCTAGACACAATTATGAGCTACCCTAATTATACATACAGGGTCAATCTGAGGATAAATTCTTGTGAATAACCGAGTCGGATATCACAGTCATCTATGCCATTGACTGATCATCCTTGTGAAGGGTAGTATTTTGATGAGAGCTTAAGCAAGGATAAGCCGATTAAATCAGGGATCAAGGGGGGTAAGCCTATCGTTTAACACAATTAGCATATTAGGCTCAGCATACCTGCACAACACTCAACAACCTTACTCAAATCTCCTTAGCTATATCATAAATTATGCGGAGGATAACAGATAATATTGGGTTGTTTCACATGAAATATCCGTTTTTATAGTTTCTGAAATACATAAGGGATTTTGCAGGTCTCTGTTGTTTTCTTCCGAATGTTTACATATTGAAAGTAAACAGTTACTAATCCTCTACCTTTGTATTATTAACATTAGCTTCCCAATCAATTACCCACTTTTTAGTATACCTCCAAATATGAACATGGAAACACGCGATTTTCGAAAACCCCTACCAAACAGTTGAAGGACTCTCAGCACAACTAAATGTAAGTGCATCTATCGTTTCCAGACATTTAAAGTGTATTGGGAAAGTAAAAAAGCTCGATACATGGGTACCTCATGATCTCACTGAGCAAGACCCCATGTTTCAAAACATGCCGTGCAAAGAACATGGCAACGAAGTTCTTCCGCACCCACCATATTCTCCCGACTTGTCTCCAACAGATTACCACCTGTTCAGGAATTTAGACAACTCTGTCACAGGAAAACTTTTTGAAAATGATGATCAAGTGAAAAGTGCGTTTCCGGATTTTGTTTCACTTCAAAACTCAGAGTTTTTCAGTTCGGGGATAAAAAAGTTGGTGTCACGTTGGGAAAAATGTGTAGAAAAAGAAGGTAAATACTTCGAATAAAATTATATCGTTTTCATATTGTATTTTAAATAAAAATCCTTTACCTTGATAACGGATATTTCATGTGACACAGCCCAATACAATTTTTCTCTTAAATTCGAAACTTGCAGCGGTGAAAACAATTCATTTAAGTTTTAAGTTTATTCAAACCGTTACAAAACATAAACGATTTAAGATTCCATTGGATGGTAAAAGAAAATATTGTTTCATTATTTTTCGATCGATTAGTTGTTTTTACTTTTATTACACAGAATATTTCGGTCATCAGGACCAACCTTTTTTTAGCGAGTATTTAAAAAAATGGAACAGCTCACATATCCTGTAGAATGTGTCATAACCGACTGCAACTTTGTATTGAGGGAGATTAGATACACAGTGGCAGTCACCGAATCCTGTACAAACGTCATGCTAAAACCTCTCCCTTGATTAAGAATAAACACTGACTGCATCTATTATCTACCATGAATTCTGTTCTTAAGGAATGAAGTGAAATATGTTTAAATTGTTCTATGACTAAATTTACGAAAACATAGAATTAAAGTATAAGTTTGATGACTTGCTAAATTTAAATTTAATTACCAACAATGTAAACTAAAATAATTTTTTTTTTTTGTCCATAAACTATTTTTGACATTCTTAATGGTGCTCAGGTACAACATTCGTACTACGTTCACACTATATATACTAAACAATAAATTTATAAAATAATAATACAATATATCAGGTTAGAATTATTTAAATTGGATTTTAATATAAACATGTGTTTTATTAAAAAATCTATTATATTATTATCTAAAATAATCAGTTAGTTTTATCGGCTTTTCATCATTCTCCATTAATTTTAAAAGCTTGTGTTTAATCTTTAGCTTTCAAACGGTATATCATACAAGTATAACAATTTTTTTTTCAGTTTTCTCCTTTAGTTGTCATTGAAATTCGCTCAACTTGCATATTTAGCTGTTTTTTATCAATGGTAAGAAGATAATATAGTTATTTTTATAGAATCAACAAAATTAAAGGTACTTTAGACATAGAAAATTTTAAATATAAATATAAGCCCTGTCAGACCATTTTAATCAGAATTAAACCTACATGACGTTAAAGAATATTAAATTTTACATCGATATAGCGAGTTTAATGAAAATCGTTGGAACCGTTTTCAAGAAAATAAAAAAAAAAGGTGCAAAATGCATGGTATAATGTGGCTCTTCTGGAAAGCTAATTTTGATGAAAAAGGTTTTGTAACGTCTCGGGCGTATATTTGTCTTAAATATGAAATTTCAGTTTCATAGGACTTACCAATTCCGCCCGGGAGTTACCACACACACAGAACTTTCTGCGGGACTTGGTTATTTGGACTCAGGGGACCCTAAAACGTGTATTTCCGTTAAAAACTGGAATTCGAAAATTTTAACGATTGCATTACTTTCCCTTACTATATATAGTAAGTGAAAGTAAAAATATACTAAGCTCGATATACAAATTTTAATTCCAATGAAAAATATTCCCTAATTCTCATTGACTGACTGACTACATTAGTTTCCATTGCTACTTATTGCAAGATGGCTTATCTCAATAACAGCATACGTGCTTAAATTTTTATTTTTCTATCTTCTTCCACGGTGTGTAATGAATATTGTTATTTAAACATTTATATCTGGTATTCAAGTTGTAGTCAAAATAAAGTTCAGAATTTTCAATTTAACCCTAAATGCATTACATCATCAGAAAATCATATCATGTGTCAATAAATGTTTGAGGGAACACCTCGTTAATGTTTATCGTTAATGATAAATTATACTGATAATAAATAGTAATTAGCTGCGACCGAACATGAACTTGGGCATTAGCGATAAGAGCGAAGTGATTGGTCTTTTATCTTCTCTGTTTCATCAGCGACATGGCTTGTCATCGAATTTCAGCACAGCACACAGCCAACTTTTCGGGCGTGTCTTCGGCAGTACTAAATAATTTTTTTTACTTTCACTTACTATATATAGTAAGGGAATGTATTGCGATCGGGAAAATTTTCGAATTCCAGTTTTCAACGCAAATACACGTTTAAGGGTTCCTTGAGTCCAAATAACCAAGTCCCGCAAAAAGGTCTGTTGTGTGTGTGTGTGTGTGTGTGGTAACTCCCGGGCGGAAACGGTAAGTCCTATGAAACTGAAATTTCATATTTAAGACAACTATACGCCCGAGACGTGACAAAACTTTTTTCATCAAAATGAGCTCACCAGAAGATCCACTTTATACTATGCATTTTGCACCTTTTTCGATTTTCTTAAAAACGGTTCCGACGATTTTGATTAAACTCGCCATGATAATGTAAAATTTAATACGCTTAAACGTCATGTAGGTTTCATTCTGATTAAAATAGTATGACAGAGCTTAAATGCGGATATTTTAAATTTTCTTTCTCTACAGTACCTTTCATTTTGTTGATTATATAAAAATAACTATATTATCTTGTTACCACTGATGAAAAGCAGGTAAATATATAAATTGAATAAATTCTATACCCAACTAAAGGACAAAACAAACTAATATTTTTTTAATGCAATTTTTCGTTTTTGAACATAAGAACAGTAATATATATGTATGATATACCGTTGGAAAGCTAAAGATTTTAGAAAAAAATATTATCTCATACACATGCATTTAAAAAGTTAATAGAGTGTTGAAATGAACATAAAACTAACTGATTATTTTAGATAATAATATAAGAGATTTTTTAATAAAACACATGTTTCTATAGAAATTCAATTTTATTATTCCCTTAATAGTTTCAAGTATTTTTATCTCTAACTTTTTTTGAAAATACTTTCATTGATTTTAAAAATTGAGGTAAGTGAAAGTCGTGTGTTGCCCACACCAGATTTTTTTTATTGCAAATTCTAATATTGTTGTTGATACCTTATATTTTATCATTTCATATGTGCTTTATTTATTTAATTTGGAGAGGGGGAGATTGTCTTGGTCTAGTGGATAGAGCACTAGTCTACTGTTCTCCGAGTCCTAGGTTCGAATCCCGAAGATAGCAGAATATTTTTTATTCTGTTAATACAGTCGAAGGAGTGAGGAGAGATCGATACTAGGGTATGGTATCACCTGGGGTAGATCCAGCCTCTATAAAGTAGGTAGCCAAAAAATTGGGAAAAAAACCATTGTGGCTGATCTTGATCAAGGCCTACTACCTCATTGTACAACCGTTGGTCAAGAAAAAGTACGAATCTCTAATTGTACTGAGCCGAAGACTCTTCATGGGTTGTAGTAGTACAGATATTATAAACAAAGTATGTTGCTCGCACCACACAATGATTACTTATCTGCGTTTTGAAAATAAATTAAAAAAAAAAAACACCTGTATCTCTACAACCCATGATAGGTCTTGGGCCCAGTAAATCTAGGATTCGTACTGTTTCTAGGCCAACGGCTGTGCAATAAAGTGATTAGGCCTTGACCACGCTCAGCTATCATGTTTTTTCCCCATTTTTTAAGTACCCGCTTTATAGAGGCTGGGTCTGCCCAAGGAGGTTCTCCATACCCCAGGGTCACCCCCCGACTGAATTAACAGAATAAATAATATCCTGCCACAGCTAGGATTTGAACTTTGGACCCGGAGATCAGTAGACTAGTGCTATATCTACTAGACGTCGCCGCTCCCCAAAAATATATTTATGAAATTTTAAATCATGTTGCGCATTGATATAAAGACGCAGCATTCGCTTCGCTGACTAATTGAGGTAACCCTGGTTGGAACGCCTATAAAGTAAGTAAATCAAGTTGCAGATAAAAAAAGAATTAATCACAATGATTTTAAATAGAAACAATTGTTTTACTGAATAATCTATTCTATTGTTAGCTACGAAAACCAGGTTTTTTATCAACTGTTCATCACTCTCCAGTAACTTTTAAAATTGTGTGTATAAAATAATATTTTTTCAAAAATCTTTAGATTTCCAACGGTATATTATACATGTATACTACTGCTCTTATATTCAAAAACAATAAAAATTGCATTAAAAATATTTCTGCAGTTTTATCCTTAAGTTGGATATCGAATGCGTTTAGCTTATATATTTATCTGGTTTTTAGCAATGCTAATCAGATGATATGTTCAATTTCAATTGTTAATATCTACAAAATTAAAGGCCCTTAAAGAAAGAAACTTAAAAAATATCGGCATTTAAGCCCTGTTAGACTATTTCAATAAGAATGAAGCCTACATGATATTATAGCTCATTAAATTGTACATCAATATAGAGTGTTTAATCAAAATCGTTAGAGCTGTTTTGGAGAAAATCGTAAAAAGCTTCCAAATGCATAGTATAAAGTGGCTCTTATCGTGATCTAATTTTGATGAAAAATTCTCTGCAACATTTCGGACGTATAGTTATCTCAGATATGAAATTTCGATTTCATAGGACTTTTCGATTGGCGCTGGAGTTATCACACACACACACACACATACATACAGCTTTTTGCGGGACTTGGTCATTTGGACTCAGGGGATCCTAAAACGTGTATTTCCTTTGAAAACTGGATTTTCACGATCGCGATACTTTCCCTTACTATTGTATATATTTCATATATAGGTAAGTGAAAGTAATAAATAGATAACAATTTGTTTTATTTTTATTGTATTATTTTAGGAATATTTTTTTATTATTTGTGTAATGTTCTTATCTCTGTTAACTAGGACCTCGCCGGACTATTGATTTGAGTATTGAGTATAGCGCGGGGTATTGACAGGATGACAACCGACTCATTCTCGAACACTAAAGGCAGCAAGGCATCTAATCTCTTCCCCAAATCGGCTATCAAATATTATTAAATCAAATACTTGCTGTATTCTCCTCCGGAGTTGGGACATATGTGGTTTAAGATCCTTTGCAGAAATCGCGATGGATTATCATACTCTCATACCATCATACCGTTGGGTGGGGAGCGCAATCAAATGAGACCTTGTGAATCTAATTAGGATATTTTTCTGATGAAGATGTAAGGTGCAGAAATTGGGTCACACAAGTGAGAGAAATGGCTGCTCATTGTAGAGATATGGTTGTAGAGAGGGATTTGACAATATAAACCCAGCTGGATTGTTGAAGCATAAAGATGGAATATTGGAAAAGTTGAAAAATCATACCATCTCTACAGATATTCATCGATCCGTGATCTCCAGTTACAACCCCATGTATAGAGTTTTTTCCAGTTTTAACATCAATAGCCCAGAGACCTATTTGACATATAGAACCAGCCTGAATAAAATAAGATTGGTGAGCCAGTTGAGTGTTTCAAAACCTAAATTAATCAAGCTTTATGTAAAACAGAAAACAGCCTTTTTTGTAACCGATTTCTTACAAATAGCTTATTCTATATTCTTCCCGAATGTGAATAACTTATTGAAGACAGAGAACAATATTTAAGACCATTATTATCCGAACTTAGTGATCAACAAAACATTGAAAATATACTCCAAATCAACTGCCTACATAAATTAATAGAATTTACATATTTTTAGTGTCAGTGTGCAGATCTCTGGACCCCTTAAATAGCAATGACCCACACACCAATTAATTTTATGATGATTTTCTTTATAGTTTTTTGTTTTTTAATTAAAAAAAAATCTGGCTATTGTTTTTGTATACTATTTATCTTTGAATAACTAGTAAGGTGAGAAATTCAATATTAATGTGTGTGTGGTAAAGTTGGAAATGTATAAGCAAATTTGTACAAGATGTATATCTTTAACATAATATATATATATTTTGTTTGATCAGTTCTCGACTGTTGATAATTTAAGTTTGTGTTGTTCTCGGGTTTCAGTCAATGAATAAACAATTTTATCTATGCGACGTTTCGAGAATTTATTGTTCTCATAATCATGCCTTAACAATGGAAAACAAAAAAATAGAACATTAATATTATTATACAATAATTAATATATGATGTTATTGTTAGAGATATAGAAAAAATGTATTCTTTTCTGTATCTCTAACAATAACATCCTATCTTAATTATTGTATAATAATTGTTTATTCATTGACTGAAACCTGAGAACTGCACAAACTTATATGTAAATATATATATAATCCTTTTGAAATCCTTTCAAATCGACCATCAGAATATACAAGAATCGGACTGTAATAGCCTGGCTAGCCGCATGGAATCGTTCCGTTTGGTTAATAAACCTCTGCTTACTTAGGACTCAGGGTAAATACAGGTACCGCCGGCCAAGGTCTTTTTACCCCAGCCTTCTAGTCCGCTTTCATTAGGAGGAAATCAGGTTAGCAATTTTTCATTTTTAAATCTTTTTAAAGTTAGTGGTTATTGATTTCGAATTTATTTACGTTATAGAAATAAAAACCATCAATAATGGCCAATATTATATATCTATAGCACATTTAATATTAATCTACGAGGTTGCTTGTCTGTTGCTATATTCTTGATTCAAGTTTTCTCATAATTTGTTTAAGTGTACTACTTGTAATTTAAAAAAATCCAGAATCGTGTACTTTTTTAATAAAATTATTGCAATTTACAACTGTATGTTACTTAAACTTATATGTACGTACGGTATTTAGCTGTGGGGCTCATGCAAAAAATCACACTTGCAGACAATTCAAATCTTTCAATCTAAATTCCTCCGCTTCATCACTCACTGTCCCTTTTACGTAACCAATAAATCATTACACAAAGACCTCAACATACCAATCGTAACGGATATCATTAAAAAATATTACAAACATTTTCACGACTCACTCGCTGGACATCCAAACCTACTGATTGGTTAGTTGGTTTTTAAAATTTTAATGGCACAAAACATCGCGGTCATCAGTCCAGATATATTCATTTTATAGAAGATTAATTTAAGATAAATAGTATAAGTTAAAATGTTAAAAGAGATATTCATTAAAAGATATTATAAGTATAATTCTACTTGAGATAAATGAATGATAGATAATATTCAAGAGAAAAGAATAAATAAATTAAAATAAATAAAAAAAATAATAATAAATAAAGATAAAAAACAAGTAGATAAAATAGATAATAATAAAAATAAATAAGTAATAGTAATACATTAATATTTAATTGAAAAATAAAGTAATAAACATAATAATTAGAAAAGTACTTACAAAAATAAGTAAAATAAAATATAATAGAAAAAAAAATAAAAATTTAAAAAAAATAATAAAAAAATAAAATAAAATAAGTAAATATATATATATATATATATATATATATATATATATAAAATAATTTAAGTCCAAAGAAAACAATAGTAGTTTAAATAAGCTTGTAAAAATCCATTTGAGAGAGGAGACACATTAATTCATCAATCCTTTTCCACACATAATGGATTCTTTTTCCTTCTTCAGCTATTAATTTGGTTAATTTCCAAACCTACTGGTACAAACATTACTGACTGATACACTACCCATCAAGGAGACTGAAACGCCTCTGGGGAAGAGACCTACATCTTTAGCAGATCTTTTACGCCAAGGAGTGCCTTCACTGGGAGGTTTCTTCGTTCACGAATTCAGAAGAATCCTAAAGGAGGTTTTTCGTAATGGTCATCAATGTTACAATATATGCCTAAAGGCATTTGTATATGACTAGTTTTCAAATAAATAAAAAAAATTACAACTGTATTTCATAATACAACTAGTAATTGTGTACTTAATCATACTTTATAACTTAGGAGTCAATAGTCGATAATTTTTTTTTCAACTATTTCTTGATATTTACAACTGTATCGTACCACACATCAAATAAATAGGCTAAAAGAAAAGAGACATGAACAAGATATGTGGAGGAGCTACCCAACGGTAGCTTTATTTGTTTATTTTATTTAACGTCACTTTATGCTACTATGGCTAATCGGACGATGCTACAGTGGGAGTCCTAAATTTTGCCTATCCAGGTTTTATTAGGATAGGGATCTTTAACGAGTACCTGACATCGCACAGGCTCGGGACCACCTTTTAACGTCCCCTCCGAAGGACGGCGTAACTAAGGATTTTTTACTCCCATTAAAAAATCCTAGGACCACCTGCGGGTTTGAACCCGTGACCTTTAGCATAGGAGGCTGTTACGCTAGCCACCCAGCTACAAGTGATCCCCCCAACGGTAGCACTCGGCAGACATTGATTGTTTAGTTAAGCCCCAAAGCTCAACTCATCTGTATCTCCATCACAACTCTAGATAGGTCTTATGATGGAGATATAGATTAGCCTTTTGTAGATAAGCTGAAGGTTAGAGCGTTTGTAAGTCTTGAAGTAACCGAAAGCGGCGGTCAGTTTCTTGTCGTTTCAGTCTAGTGTGCAGATTCCATGTTAAACGTTTGTCAAGTAGAAGTCCTAGGTAGCAGTTCTGTTCAATGGAACAAGTGGAATATTATTAAAGGATACTGTAGGGCAGGATGTCATAGGTTTACGACATAGGGTAAAGGTAATTTGGTGGGATTTGTTGGAATTTATTTTAATTCTCCAGTTCTGACACCATACCTCAAAGTTTCTGATGTGGGATTGCAGATTTTGAGAGGAAACAGTTGGGTCATTATTGACTGATAATACAAAAGTGTCATCTGCATAAGTAGAAAGGAAAGTATTAGAATGTGATGGGATATAGTCTGTAATTTAAAAAAAAAAAAAAGATATTTTAGATCGAGTTTTCTGTTATCTAATTCCATAAATTAATTTATTTATTTATTGATTATCATTGAAAAAATTTTTTTTTTTTTTTTTTTTTATTCGTATATATTACAATTTGTCATAATAGACAATAATAATAGTGCTACAGGATCTCATTCATACAATATTTACAATATAAACAAAAGGAAAGTCAAATTTACATAAAATAAAATCAAAATAAGTAAACGTATACAATAACAAAATTAAGTAGACAAAATAAATACAAATAAATGAAGTTAACAAATAAATAAACAAAACATGTCACATTCATACCTATGTACAATATTTACAATCAGCTCGGGAACCCCGGACGGGGCTTGTCCCCCCACTTGTGGAAGGACAAGCAGAGTCCAAAGGATCCCAGCGCCTCCCTCTCAGCCGCATCACTGGTGAGAGCCAGCGGAAGCTAAGTGAGGGCGCCATAGCCACAATCACACCGCACTTGAGAGGAGAATCTGACCAGTGTCAGAACTCCAGCATATGTATTTACAATATATCTCGGGGCCACTGCCGTTTCAACCTTCTAGGTGGGTTGTATGGATGAGTGGACCTGGATAGGGATCGTGCTAAAGGATTAGGATGATGAATGAGGTTCTGATGGAATTTGGAAAATTTGGATGGAATGAGGTCTGAAATAAATGGAACATTAAGGTCGTGGTGCAAGGTATAGTTGGATACATAATAAGGAGCATTTACTATTATTCGGAGGACTTTGGATTGAAAGGATTGAATGCGTTTGATGTTAGAACGTTTAGCTGTCCCCCACAGTTCAAGTCCGTAGGTCCAGATGGGCTTCAGTATTGTCTTATAAATTAATAATTTGTTGTCAACTGTAAGTTCAGATTTTCTGTTTAACAGTCTGTATAACTGTCCGAATCGTCGATTGAGTTCTTTTCTTTTAAGTCTTGTATGTGGGTTCCACGTCAGTCTTTTGTCTAGTAGTAGGCCAAGATAGCGGACTGTATCTGAAGGAGGAATAGGAATGGAATTGAAGTAAACTGGCGGACAGGAGTTTCGTCGAAGAGTGAAGGTTACATGTTTGCATTTGGCCTCGTTCACCTTTATGCGCCAAGCACCACACCAGTCTTCGATAAGACAAAGGTGTCTTTGCAGGATTAAGGATGCGGTTTCGGGATCGGAACTGGATGATAGGATGGCGGTGTCATCTGCAAATGTTGCCAGAAAGGTGTCAGGATGATTAGGAATATCAGCGGTGTAAAGGATGTAGAGAACGGGTCCCAGGACGCTGCCCTGAGGAACACCGGCCTCAACGGGATAAAAGTTGGAAAATTCTACACCACAGCGTACTTGGAAGGAGCGGTTTGAGAGATAGGAACTTAGAATGAGGTAGAGAGACTGGGGTAAATGCGTTTTAAGCTTGAAGAGTAATCCAGCGTGCCATACCCGGTCAAAAGCTTGCGCTATGTCCAGAAACGCACCAGAACAATACTCTTTACATTCGAGGGCTGAGGAAATATGGTGTACAACTCGGAGTCCTTGTTGAACAGTGGAATGATGAGAACGGAAACCAAACTGGTGGGAAGGAAGGTTGTGAGATTCTAATATAGGCAGGATATTGAAAAAAATTAGTGATAAACTATCTACTCACCGAGAAATTTCGTTGGCTTCTCTCTTGGCTTTCTGAAGCGAAGAATAGAAAGGAAAAATGACTTGGGAAACTGAGGAAAATGGAACTTCAGGACCGTTCTTGTTTTGAGGCACGTTAGGAGTTTAATAATTTCACTAATATTCGGCATGAAACGATAAATGAAAATTATGATAATTTATCTATTGACATCGGTAGGAAATCAATTAAACGCTGAAAATGAGGTCTTTCTACCGGACACTGCATCATACGATCACTGCCTTCGATCGGAGTCAAGAAGGAAGTAAGCCGATGTGAAAATAGATGGCGCAGGTAAGCTGATAAGAACTACGTCACCGAAAACTTATGAAGAACTTCTCTCGGCAATATATTTCAATAAATTAAATAACACATAGAGGTGGAAATTTTCCCGCCTAAACAATGATAATAAAATAAAATGACTTTTTTTTTTTAATAATTATAATTTATCTAGTAAATAGTTGATGTACTATTCTCGATATTTTTAAGAGAATATTAAGAAAGGCTAAAACTATACTTATTAATCAAAGTCACAAACTGGAAAAAACCCATGAGATTAAGTTTGATATTGCCCAAATCAGAACTATTGCCCTAAAATATACTTGTTATATATATATGACATTTTTATCAGCTTTTTTAATCTATTTAATTTTAATTTTTACTTTCACTTACTATATATAGTAAGGGAAAGTATTGCAATAGTGAAAATTTTCGAATTCCAGTTTTCAACGGAAAAACACATTTTAGGGTCACCTGAGTCCAAATAACCAAGTCCCGCAAAAAGGTCTGTGTGTGTGTGAGTGTGGTAACTCCCGGGCTGAAACGGTAATGAAATTTCATATTTAAGACAAATAAACGAACGAGACGTTACAAAACTGTTTTCATCAAAATGAGCTTACCAGAAGAGCCACTTTATACTATGCATTTTGCACTTTTTTCGATTTTCTCGAAAACGGTTCCGACGATTTTGATTAAACTCCCTATATCGATGTAAAATTTAATGGGATTTAATATCATGTAGATATCATTCTGATTAAAATGGTCTGATAGGGCTTTAAATCCGATATTTAAATTTTCTTTCACTAAAGTACCTTTAATTTTGTTGATTCTATAAAAATAACTATATTATATTGTTACCACTGATGAAAAAACAGGCAAATATATAAATCGAATGAATTCGATACACAACTAAAGGATAAAACAGAAAAAAATATGTTTTTAATGCAATTTTTTTTTTTGATTATAAGAACAGTAATATACATGTATGATACACCGTTGGAAAGCTAAAGATTTTAGAAAGAATATTATCTTATTCTCAAGCTTTATAAGTTAATAGAGAGTGATGAAAAGCCGATAAAATTAACTGATTATTTTAGATAATAATATAATAGATTTTTTAATATAACACATGTTTCTATATAAATTCAATTTAATTAATTCTTTAATAGTTTCGCGTATTTTTATCTCTAACTGGATTTGGAAAGTCTTTCATTGATTTTAAAAATGGAGGTAAGTGAAAGTCGTGTGTTGACCGCACCCGATTTTGTTATTATATTTTCATGTAATTTTACTTTACTTAAATTTTTCTGTGGATATTGCATGGATGTAGTCTCAACGGAATATTGCTATAGCCCTTAATGAGACATATTATAATACCGCTGAATAAAATTTGTGTGTATCAGATTAACAAATTGATAAAAGTTTTGGTTGAAACATGATTAAAATTATAGTACTCTCAAGGAAAACATCGTATGACAGCAAGACGTTATATTTTCCATAGCTGCCAAACTTGTTTAAAAAAAAATTAAACAAAATAAAAAAATGTTTAAACACTAAAATATTTATGTATTGATATTAAATAATAAGGTAGCACAGAGTGGCAGAAGGCTACAAAGCTAAATGAATTAGCTGAGTATAAAGAGGAGAGAGAGGCTGGTAGTACCCAGGCCGGTCCCGACCCGCGCCTTCTCATCCACTATCTTCCTTCCTTCCTTTTCAACACTTTCCTTTTCACAGTCCGGCTCAGTTCTGTAAAATTAAAAAAAAAAAAAAACCCAGATTTTCGAAAATAATTTTGGCTGATCGACTGACAAGAAGGATTTGTAACAATGTTACTAAAAATCTGGTGCGGGTTACACACGACTTTCACTTACCTCTATTTTTAAAATCAATGAAAGAATTTACAAATACGCTTAGAGATAAAAATACGTGAAACTATTAAGAAATTAATCAAATTGAATTTATATAGAAACATCTGTTTTATTAAAGAAATCCATTATATTAGTATCTAAAATAATCAGTTAGTTTTATCTTCTTTTCGTCACTCTCTATTAACTTTTAAAAGCTTGAGTATAGGGTAATATTTTTTCTAAAATCTTTAGCTTTCTAACGGTATATCATACATGTATATTACTGTTCTTATCTTCAAAAACAAAAAATTGCATTAAATTTTTTTTTTTCAGTTTTCTCCTTTAGTTGCTTTTCAAATTCGCTCAACATGAATATTTAACTGTTTTTCACCAGCGGTAGCAAGATAATATAGTTATTTTTATAGAATCAACAAAATAAAAGGTACTTTAGAAAAAGAAAATTTAAAATATCGGCATTTAAGCCCTGTCAGACCATTTTAATCAGAATGAAACCTACATGATATTAAAGCCTATTAAATTTTACATCGTCGGAACCGTTTTCGAGAAAATCGAAAAAAAGTGTAAAATGCATGGTTTAGAGTGGCTTTTCTTGTAAGCTCATTTTGATGAAAAAGGTTTTGTAACGTCTCGGGCGTATATTTGTCTTAAATATGAAATTTCAGTTTCATAGGACTTACCGTTTCCGTCCGAGAGTTGCCACACGCACAGACCTTTTTATGGGACTAGGTTATTTTGACTAAGGGGACCCTAAAATGTGTATTTCCGTTGAAAACTGGAATTCGAAAATTTTCACGATAATGTTCCTTTCCCTTACTATATATAGTATGTGAAAGTAAAAATATTTTAACATATCAGTTCAAGAAAATATGGAACACTACTGTTAATATTTAAATTTAATTTTGAAAAACCTCCGTTGTTAAAATCAATTTATTTATAGTGTTTTCTAAAATGGCGACTGGCACAGTTCTACTTACGTATTGTTCTATGTTAGTTTCCTTCTCATCAATGTGATACTGCTTGAAAATGCTTCAAACTTTGTAAATCGTGAGTGGTTGCACTGATAAACACATTAACGAACACATATCACGAGGTGAGTGGCAATTAGTTCGATAGACAATAATAGACTGGTGGCCGTCCTAGGCTGGAGATAAGGCCTAGGCTAGGACTTACTAATCCTCATCTTTGTTTACAAGGTCTCGGTCGGCAATATTGACATTTCCGACTTCGTAACCTAGACATTCGTCATATAAACTTTTATGTTCTTCCTATTAGACTGTATTTTAATATTTTTTTATGTTTTGTGTTTTTTCTCTTTTTCCAGGACTTTATTTTTATTTTACTCAATCAGAAATGTTCGTTTTGTTTTACGTTTTCTATGTATATGTATATATTGTAAATAGTTTAGTTTTAAGATATTTACGTTAATTTTCTATTATTAGTAATTTATATAAGTCTATATAACTTTTTTTTTATTTATTATTATTTTTTTTTTTTTTATTTATCTCGCAATATAAGGGGACTTTATATTTATTTTTTCTATTGTATTCATCATGGATTTAGATAAGACTCTATCTTATGATGAATCAGGGGAAGATACGCCATTCTCTGAGGTTAGCGAATCCGACTCCCAATATTTAACGCGACGTCAGAAACGCCATAGAACAACACTGGGTCCGGCGGTAATTCGCCAAACAAAAAAAAAAATAAATCGGCCAAGTCCAAACGACCGCCAAAATCAATTCCTTCTCCGCCAAAAACTCGCAGCACCACTGCAGCCAACCAAATTGAATCTCCGGCGCCTTCCGTTTCAAACGCCACACCACTTTCAAACGCAACGTCTTCTATAACGAACCATTCCGATTCAGCCAACATTTCAAACCAGCCTCAAGGATTTTCTGATCCCGAGCCACCTCCTATCTATGTTTCCAATATTATTGATTTTATATCGTTTGGTGATGAAATCGCCGCTCTCATCGGACAACCGAACTTTCAGTGTTATTCTCGACTAAGCGATATCAAAATTAATACCACCACAAAAGACAATTACAAAAAACTGGTAAGTTATTTGAGTTCAAAAAATTATGATTTCCATTGTTATCAGTTGAGACAAGAAAAATCTTATCGAGTGGTTTTACGCGGGCTCCACTCATCCACTCCCACTGATGCAATTAAACGAGGTCTGGAAGAAATTGGGCATCACGCACGGAACATCTCTTCAGTGACACACCCCACAGGAAAATACCCATTGCCATTATTTTTTGTGGACCTCGAACCAGCCAGTAATAATCCGGAAATATTTCAGGTGAGAAGGCTGGTGTACTCATCCGTCCGTTTCGAAGAGCCTAGACAAAAAACTACTATTGTTCAGTGCACCAAATGTCAAACCTTTGGACACACTAAATCATACTGTTTCCACCAGGCTAGGTGTGTTAAGTGTGCCGGACCTCATGCCTCTGCCACTTGCCCGAAATCTCAGACTGAGCCAGCAAAGTGTGTTCTTTGTGGGGAAGGCCACCCGGCTAGTTATAGGGGTTGTGTCGTTTACAAAAGCCTTCTTCGCCAGAGATCACAAAATTCAACTGTAAAAAGAATGGATCAGAAGATACGTCCTCAGGTACCAGAGTTGGAAAATTGGTGTGATTTTCCTGAAATTCCAAAAACTGCTAATATGATCGCTCCACAGCAGCCGTGCCACACCTGCATCCAGAGTTCCCACTGAAGAAGCCAGGAAATCTCTCTCAGAAGTCACCGCTGTAAGAAAGCAACAAACTACCAGTCAGGCGCCTCCGACCTCCCAATTCAAACCTCCCGTCTCCCGTCCTAAACCACAAGCTTCCCGTCAACAGACCCCTTCCCAAAATCTACCCTTACGGGTCGAAACTCCCTCCTGAGCATCCTACCAAAATTCCTGAACGTCCTTATAATCCACCAAATCAGCCAAAGCCCCAACCTCTGTTATCTCAGCGGACTGAACAGCTTCATACCCCACGGCGAGTTCAGCTCCCAGCCAATAATCCAGAACCAATAAACTATCCACCCCAGGTATCTTATCCACATCAGTTTCCTAATCAAGATCCTTCCAATATATACTCCATCCTTGAGTCCTTTCTCTCTGATCTCAGAGCTACCATCCAACCACTGATCACCCTTCTCACCAGAGTCCTTTCGCAAGTTCCATTTAATCTCGAACGATGAGTGTAAAGCCCCTAGCGATTATCTTGTGGAATGCTAATGGCCTGCATAACCATCGTGATGAACTGGACTTATTTCTACATGACAACCACATAGACATAGCACTACTTACTGAAACTCACTTCACACAACGATCAAATTTTTACATACGTGACTACATCACTTATAGATCTGACCATCCCGACAACACTTCCCATGCTGGATCATGCATCCTTATCCATAAATCCTTACCACATTCTCTTATTCCTTCTACTCCAACTGATGCCATACAATCAACATCGGTAATCATTTCAACTCGTCCTTTCCATCTTACACTCTCAGCTGTATACTGTCCTCCTGGTAACTCTCTTTCCTTTAACCAACTTGAAACCCTCTTCCGATCCTTAGGACCGCGCTTCATTGCTGGAGGTGACTATATTTAGCGTTATAGTCAACGATGGGGTTGCCGAACATCCAACTCCCGTGGTAATGTCCTTTCTCGCGTCTCTAACTCCAATTGTTATACTATCCTTTCTCCTATGAGCCCAACATATTGGCCAACATCCCTCAAAAAACGTCCAGATATCCTTGATATATTTGTTTCCTCTCAGATATCTTCCTCCCAATCCACAATCAAAACCCTAAATGACCTTTCATCTGATCATAGCCCAGTTCTGCTTTCCTTGCACTCGAGCCTTGTTCCTAAACCCACCATTCCCACTCTGATTACAGGACGAGTAGACTGGGACGGATTCAGAAGTGACTTGGAAACCAAACTGGACTTAAAAATCCCACTTAAGACTACACATGATATTGATAAAGCCGTTGAACAACTGACTGA
Organism: Piezodorus guildinii; assembly: GCA_023052935.1. Taxonomy (NCBI): domain Eukaryota; kingdom Metazoa; phylum Arthropoda; class Insecta; order Hemiptera; family Pentatomidae; genus Piezodorus; species Piezodorus guildinii. The sequence continues at coordinate 7,981,548 of CM041294.1, read as the reverse complement.
CTCAATTAGCAGTAGCATACTTGACAACACTTTGACCATTATTACTACCAACTCACAGGAGACTACCCTGCCACAGCACATTCGAATCTTATTAAGGGAAAAACGCAGGGCAAGATCGAAGTGGCATAGGACTAGATATCCATCAGACAAAACTTATTATAATAAACTGACTAACAGACTGAAAACAGAAATCAGAAAAGCAAAAATTCAAAACTTACTCAACTTCACCGAAAAACTTACTATTACAGACAGATCATTATGGACGACGACAAAAAAGCTACTGAAGTTCAAAAACTGTAATCATCCACTCCTAACAGAATCCCATGTCTGGACAAGATCTGATGAAGAGAAGGCCCAGATATTCGGTGAGCACCTTTTTCGAACCTTTAATCCACATCCAGATGTCCATAATCCTGGTCACATTAAGTTTATAGAAGATGAACTAGATATCCCACTCCAAATGGCCCTTCCTCCTAAAGCGTTCCATCCGTCAGAAATATCTAACATTATTCAGAGTTTACCATCCCGCAAAGCTCCTGGGCATGATCTTATAACTTCCCATATTTTAAAAGCACTTCCTCGAAAAGCTATCCTCTATCTCACTTACATATATAATTCCGTACTTCGTTCCACCTACTTTCCTGCCTCCTGGAAATTATCCATCGTCAAAATGATACCCAAGCCTAAGAAACCACCTGAAAATCCATCTTCTTACCGTCCCATCTCACTTCTACCAATCATGGGTAAAATATTGGAAAAACTTATCCTAAAACGCCTGTACCCCATCCTTGATACTAATTCCATAATTCCTGATCATCAGTTTGGATTCAGGACGTCCCACTCCACTATCCAGCAATGTCATCGTGTGGTGGACGTTGTCTCGTCTACATTGGAGCGTGGCTTGTATTGTACTGGAGCCTTCCTTGACGTGGAACAGGCCTTCGACCGAGTCTGGCACCCGGGATTGCTTCACAAGCTCCGCCAATTCCTTCCCCCTACATACTTCCTTATTATCCAGTCCTACCTCACTGGCAGATCCTTCAAAATCAATCATAATAATTCATTTTCGTCCATTTTTAGTCAGTCTGCTGGTGTTCCTCAAGGTAGTATCCTAGGACCCATCCTTTACACAGTTTATACAGCTGATATCCCAACCCATCCTAACACCTTCCTTTCTACCTATGCTGATGACACTTGTGTGTTATCAGTCAATACTGATCCAACTATTGCCTCTCAAACTCTCCAATCCCACCTCAGAGACCTTGAAGTATGGTGTCAGAACTGGAGAATTAAAATAAATTCCAACAAATCCAACCAAATTACATTTACCCTTCGTCGTAAACCTATGACTTCCTGCCCTACTGTCTCCTTCAATAATACTACTCTTGTCCCGGTTGAACAGATCCGATATCTAGGACTGCACCTTGACAAACGACTCACTTGGAATCCTCATACAAGACTGAAACGACAAGATGCTGCACGACGTTTTCGACTACTTCAACACTTACTAGACAAACGTTCTAATCTTCCACTTAACTACAAAAGACTCATCTACATGACTATCATAAGACCAATATGGACTTACGGAATTGAGCTCTGGGGCTCTACTAAACCATCGAATTCTTCTCGTATCCAATCCCTTCAGTCCAAAATCCTTTGTAAAATCCTCAATGCTCCTTACTTTGTCACCAACAAACTCATCCATAAAGACCTTAATGTCCCATATGTTGCTGATTTGGCCCGTACGAGGTATCAATCCTTCCATGACAAACTCCATTCCCACCCTAATCCTTTCGTTTCAATCCTTTCTTCCTCTTCAATTCCTGACAATCCTCCGAGGCGTCTAAAAAGGAAATGGCCCCGGGACCTTCTAGTTTAGAATATTTATAGAGTTCTTCCATTGGGAAGCTTCTCTACATGTGTTTCATGCCTTTTTTATGTTTCATTCAAATTTACTTGTTGTATTACTTGTTATACAGTTGTAAATTCCAATAAATAAATATATTAAAAAAAAAAAAAAAAAAAATTTATTTATATATGACGATATATAGATATGAGTGGTTTCTAGACTTTGTAAACATTTTATTGATTTATTATTGTATATATATATTTTATTGTAATTTTATTGCTTAGTAAATATTGTACGAATTTTATCTTTCACCACTACTATTGATGTCCAAATTGGGACAGATTGTAATATACACATTAAAAAATTGTTGTTAAAAAAAAACAATTTAAGAACTTTTAAATATGGATTTTGAAATGAAAACGTATTAAGATTGATATTGAGTTCCGTTAAAGAATCTATTGCATCATTATCTACAAGAATCACTTTGTTTTATCCACTTCTTAATACTTTTCATTACGTGTTACAATTTTGTGTGTACACGGTAATATACATATATATATATATATATATATATATATATATATAATATATATATATTTACTGTTTCATGCTCAACAACCTCTTCCAAAAAAAAAAAAATTACAATTATCTCTCTTGATCGGATATCATTTATTCGTTTTTTATCAATGCTGATAAGTTGATGTTAATTTTTGGAAATCTACCGAATTGAAAGTACTTTGGAAGAATAAAATTTAATTTAGCACTCTCATATAGTTTCAAAATTATTTTAAATGGTTTTATCTAGCTTGCGATTTTATGTGAATTGAATATTGATTTTATTAAAAAAAAAATTGTAAAACTTATAAATTTGTAAAATTCGTAACATGTTCCATCCATACATGGGGCTTTAGACTTATTCCAACACATATTTAGCAAACCTCAATCTGTCGAACGACCAAAGACTCTTATTGGTACAAATGTATCATAGCCTTTTCATTTCAAGCTAGTTTAGAATTTTTACAATAAAGCCTTATATGATTGCACTAATTAGTTCTGCTAAAATCTTTTCAATTTGAGACTGAACCTTCACAACAAAAAGCAACCCTTCTAAATAATCCCTGCCTCCATTCGAAAATATTCAATGAGAAAATCCGAAACGTACTTCACTGCTTCTAATCCTAATCAGGAAAAAATTCCTTTAGCTCCGACAGAGGCATTGAAAAGGTTCCATCCTGGCCATTCTTTCGAGGGAAATGAAGTTTTCTTTCTTATAGCATTTTTTGTTCCGCTCTTGCTCGGTATTCCATTGAGGACTTTTATCAAATACGTCCGCCAGTTGTGCAAGCAATGAAAATTTTAGACTTGAAAATAGGAGATAAATCCTTAATTCCGTGATACAGTAAAATTATTACTAACCACAATTTTTTTTTTGTTATTAGACTTGAAATAAGATTTTTAAAATGCCCGATGTGATATTAGAAAGTGGCTAATTTTTAGAAATTGCCGGATTACAGTTATTTAAGTTTCTGATGTTTTAAGTTAATGGTTGTGTCCATCTTATTTCGGGGTAGAAATTTATAACACAAGAAAGTAAGTTAATTTAATAATACATGTTTTTTTAACTTATGGGTATATCTTTTTAATGAAGATTAATTGTAATTACCGATTTCTTTTATTAATGGGTTTTTAGAGACTGGAGTTTTACTGAAGTAAGAAGCTGTTTGTGAATGGACAAGATGTTTGATTGTAGGAAGCTGCAAGTCTTGGAGCATGGATAATATTTTATTATATCGGGAGAACTTATTAATTATCCGGATTGACAAGTTTTGAATTCTCTCAATGATGAGCTCCAGGCTGGAGAGGAGTATGTGATTAACGGGCGGATGACTGATTTATATATTGTTAATTTATTTTGAGGACTCAAACGGGATTTTCTATTAAAGTAAGGAAACATTCTGTATATTATTTTTTTCGCTTAATCAATTTTTCTGTTAATGTGGTCTGTGAAAGTAAGTGATTTGTCTAAAGTAAGGCCTAAGTACTGTCCAGATTTTGTCCATGGGATGAGAACTGAATTTAACTTAATTTGGTGTAACTATATTTATTTCGTTAGATTTAGACTTGGTTTTTAGGAAGGCTGACACAATGTTTTGTTTTTATAGTTCGTCTTTGATTAATGTATAACGTCAAAAGTGATAAAAAAAATCTGGTGCGGGCAACACACGACTTTCACTTACCTCGATTTTTAAAATCAATGAAAGAATTTTCAAATACAGTTAGAGATAAAAATACGTGAAACTATTAAGGAATTAATCAAATTGAATTTATATAGAAACACGGGTTTTATTAAAAATTCTATTAAATTGTTATCTAAAATAATCAGTTAGTTTTATGTCCATTTGATCACTCTCTATTAGCTTTTAAAAGCTTGTGTATGAGATGATATTTTTTCTAAAATATCTAGATTTCCGACAATATATCATACATGTATACTACTGTTCTAATGTTCAAAAACGAGAAATTGCATTAAAAACATATTTTTTTCTATTTTCTCCTTTAGTTGGGTATCGAATTCATTCAATTTATATATTTACTAGTTTTTCATCAGCGTTGACAAGATAATCTAGTTATTATTATTGAATCTACAAAATTAAAGGTACTTTAGGGGAAGAAAATCGATATAGCGAGTTTAATCAAAATCGTCTGAACCGTTTTCGAGAAAATCGAAAAAGGAACAAAATGCATGGTATAAAGTGCCTCATCTGGTAAGCTCATTTTGATGAAAAAAGTTTTGTCACGTCTCGGGCGTATAGTTGTCTTAAATATGAAATTTCAGTTTCATAGGACTTACCGTTTCTGCCCGGGAGTTACCACACAAACAGACACACACACACACACAGACCTTTTTGCGGGACTTGGTTATTTGGACTAAAACGTGTATTTCCGTTGAAAACTGGAATTCGAAAACTTTCACGATCCCAATACTTCCCCTTACTATATATAGTAAGTGAAAGTAAAAAATAATAAAACATTTATAAAAACAGTGTAATATTTGCTGCGGAAAATGAAACAAAAAAAATTAAAATCTCAAAGAGAAAGTAGTTAGTGTTTTAAAATTCAATTTTTTAGTAATTCAGCTTGGTAACTCCTTTAAGTATTTTTTTCTTCAATTAGGGCTGGTGAAAATGCTTAACCAAGCGCTTCTAAAATCTGATTTAAAGTTGCTTGCATTCATTATCAGCTCTCTGACCAGCAACGGAATATTCCAAAAAATTACATCCTGTTTTAGTGAAGACTTCTAAAATATTTGTTTTTCATTCATTTTTATAAATTTCACCGTATCATATAGATAAAGGGAATCCAATTTATATGCTAATTTCCGGAAGGAGGCGCCAGATATAACGAAATTAGATCGGAAAAAAACTACCTGTGTATGTATAATCTCGTGATTAAGTATTTGCATACTCAGTGCCCTGTATTGATTATTAATAATATTTACAAACATTAAAAAAAAAAAAAAAGTTTTGGGGATAGGTAAATTGTTTAGAGTTGAATTACTCTAATTTTTTAGTTGATTTTTTTTTTTTTATAATATGGAGTTGTTACTGACATTTTAAAATGATGTATAAACATTTCCCACTTTTCTGCTCATTAAAAAAAAAAAAATTATTTTTCTAATCTTTATTCATTTTGAACCTCTTCTAGAGAATCGAAAGTTTATCTATGTCGACGAATTTGTATACATTAGAATTCGAATATAAATTTCAATAAAATATATTGTATATAAATATAGACATACATATCGAATTTCTTTGTACATAATTATTATAAAGTTCTCAATCAATTCAACCATTTAGGTTAAAATAGGTTAAATTCGATAAATGTGCTTCTTCTTTTTTTTTATGCTAATAGGAATCTAAATAAAAACAAAAAACTAAATGGGCTAACCTGTGTAGTAGCTGTGCCCGAGGTTGTGGGTTCCAATCTGGCTGCTGACACAGGAATTGAATTTTTAATAGGAGTGAAAACTCCTTGGTTATCGCGTTCTACGGAGAGTAGTAAAAAAGGTGGTCTCGATCCTATGTGATGTCAGATACTTGTTTTACGTTCATATCCTAATTATTTTTTTTTTTTATAAACTATTTATTGATATTTACAACTGTATAATTATATACAACAAGTAAATGTGATGGATATAGGAAAATGACATGAAATACATGAAGAGACGCCACCCATTGGCAGCGCTCTAAAAATATTTTAAACTAGAAGGTCTCGGGGCCATCTTCTTTTCAGACGCCTCGGAGGATTATCAGGAATTGAAGAGGATGATAAGATAGAAACTAGTGGATTAGAGTGGAAATGGAGTTTTTCATGGAACGATTGGTACCTGGTTCGGGCTAGTTCAGTAACATATGGGATATTAAGGTCTTTATGGATAAGCTTATTCGTGACAAAGTAAGGAGCGTTAAGGATTTTACGAAGGATTTTGGATTGTAAGGATTGGATACGAGAAGAATTCAATGGTTTAGTAGAGCCCCATAGCTCTACTCCGTAAGTCCATATCGGTCTTATGATGGTCATATAAATAAGTCTTTTGTAATTAAGTGGAAGGTTGGAGCGTTTGTCCAGTAAGTGTTGAAGTAGTCGAAAACGTCGAGCAGTTTCTTGTCGTTTAAGTCTTGTATGAGGATTCCATGTCAGACGTTTGTCAAGGTGGAGTCCTAGGTATCGAATCTGTTCAACAGGGGCTAGCGGAGTGTCATTAAAGGATACTGTAGGGCAGGAAGTCATTGGTTTACGACGTAGGGTAAATGTTATCTGGTGGGATTTGTTAGAATTAATTTTAATCCTCCAATTCTGACACCATACCTCAAGGTCTCGGATGTGGGATTGAAGAATGTGAGAGGCTGTAACAGGATCATTGTCTACTGATAGCACACACGTGTCATCAGCATAGGTAGAAAGGAAAGTGCTTGGATGGGTTGGGATATCAGCTGTATAAACTGTATAAAGAACGGGTCCTAGGATGCTACCTTGAGGAACACCAGCAGATTGAGAAAACAGGGAGGAATAGGAACTATTGTGATTTATTTTAAAAGATCTATCAGCGAGGTAGGATTGGATAATTAGAAAATAGGTAGGAAGGAGGAATAGACGGAGCTTGTAAAGCAACCCGGGTGCCAGACTCGGTCAAAGGCCTGCTCTACGTCGAGAAAGGCTCCCGTGCAGAACAATCCGCAACGCAGAGGAGACAACGTCCACCACACGATGGCATTGCTGGATAGTGGAGTGAGATGTACGGAATCCGAATTGGTGATCTGGAATAATATGATGGGAATCAAGGATTGGGTATATACGTTTCAGAAGGAGTTTCTCCAGAATTTTACCCATAATACATAAAAGAGATATGGGACGGTAGGAAGATGGGTTTTCAGGTGACTTTTTGGGTTTAGGAATCATTTTTACTATGGATAATTTCCAGGAGGCAGGATAATAAGTAGTACGGAGTACGGCATTGTAGATGTACGTGAGGAAAAGGATGGCTTTTTGCGGGAGATGTTTTAAGATATGGGAAGTGATTTGGTCATGGCCAGGAGCCTTTCGAGCAGGTAATCTATGAATGATATTGGATATTTCTGAAGGATGGAAAGCTTTAGGTGGAAGGGTCATTTGAAGGGGAATAGTTAGGTCTTCTTCTATCCTTTCAAGGTGATTGGGATTAAGGATATCTGGATGTGGAGTATAAGTATTGTAAAGATGTTGTCCGAATATCTGGGCTTTCTCTTCGTCAGATCTTGTCCAGGTTTGGTTTTCAGTCAGGAGTGGATGGTTACAGTCTTTGAACTTAAGAAGTTTTTTTGTGGTTGTCCATAATGATTTGTCTGTTGTAGTAAGATTTTCAGTAAAGTTGAGTAAATTTTGAATTTTGTATGTTTTTATTTCTGACTTGAGTTTGTTAGTTAGTTTGGTATAGTACGTTTTGTCAGTTGGGTATCGAGTCTTATGCCACTTCGATCTCGCTCTGCGTTTTTCTTTTATTAAGGATCGAATGTGCTGTGGCAGATCAGTATGTTGAGTGCCAGTGATGTTAGTGGTCTTTGTGTTGTCAATTATGCTGCAAGTTATGGAGTCAGTCAGTTTTTTTACAGCTGTATCAATATCATTGTTTGTCTTAAGTGGAGTGTTCAAGTCCAATTTGCTTTCAAGGTCCAGTCGAAATACGTCCCAGTTTACTCGTCCTTTGATCAATGTAGGAGGAGGGGGTTTAGGAACAAAACTGGAATGCAAGGAAAGCAAAACCGGGCTATGATCTGAGGAGAGGTCGTTCAGTGATGTGATTGTGGTTTGGGAGGAGGAAATTTGAGAAGTGATAAATATATCCAGGATATCAGGCTTTTTTTTTTAGAGATGTAGGCCAATATGTGGGATTCATGGGTGAGAGGACAGTATAGCTATGGGATGTTGAGACACTGGAAAGGAGATTGCCTCGGGAGTTGGAAGTTCTGCAACCCCACCGTTGGTGTTTAGCATTATAGTCTCCTCCAGTGATAAAGCGCGGTCCGAGGGATCGAAACAGGGTTTCGAATTGGTTATAGGAAATAGGAATACCAGGAGGACAGTATACAGCTGAGAGGGTGAGATGGAAAGGACGAGTGGAAATGGTCACTGAGGTTGTTTGTATGGCGTCAGTTGGAGTAGAAGGAATAAGGGAATGAGGTAAGGATTTATGAATAAGGATGCATGACCGGCATGGGAAGTGTTGTCTGGGTGGTCCGACCTATATGTGATGTAGTCACGTATGTAAAAACGTGTTCGTCGTGTGAAGTGAGTTTCAGTCAAGAGTGCTATGTCAATATGGTTGTCACGGAGAAATATGTCCAGTTCGTCACGGTGTTCCACTCGTGGTTCCGCTAGGTACTGCGTTCTCTGCCGAAGAAGGGTTTTATATACGCTACAGCCCCTATAGCTAGCCGGATGGCCTTCACCACAAAGTGCACACTTAGCAGGCTCATTAGGGGGTTTGAGGCATGTATCAGAGGTGTGTGGCCCGGCACACTTAACACACCTAGCAGGGTGATGGCAGTAGGACTTTGTGTGCCCTAAAGTTTGACATCTGGTGCACTGGACGATTATTGTTCTCTGTCTTGGCTCTTCAAACCGAACTGTAGAATATACCAGCCGTCTTACCTGGAATATCTCCATGTTATTCCTGGCTGGCTCCAAATCCACGAAAAACAGGGGTAACGCATATTTTTCCTTGGGGTGCGTTACAGAAGAGATGTTTCTAACGGTATGGCCAATTTCTTCTAGGCCGCTTTTGATGGCTTCAGTAGGAGTGGATGAGTGGAGCCCTCTCAAAACTACTCTGTAAGGTTTATCTTGTTTTAGTTGATAGCAATGGAAATCAAAATTTTTCGTACTTAAATAAGTGATTAGTTTTTTGTAGCTCTCCTTATTGGTAGTATTAATTTTTATGTCATTTATTCGTGAAAAGCATTGAAAGTTTGGCTGGCCTATAAGATCTGAAATTTCTTTGCCGAATGAGAGGAAGTTATTTATATTTGATACAAATATTGGAGGTGGTTCGGGGTCAGAAAATTCTTGTGGTTCCGGAAGATGGCTTTTATTGTTGGCGTTAGCTGAAGGGCTAGAGGTAGAAGTAGAACCGGTAGGTTTTGAAGTAGATGGCGCCGTTGTGTCATTTAGGTTGGCTGCAGTGGTACTACGAGTTTTAGGTGGTGATGGCATTGTTTTTGATTGCTGTTTGGTCTTAGCCGCTTTATTTTTTTTTTTTTATTGGTGAGTTACCAGTGGAACCAGTGTTCTTTCTCTGGCGTTTCTGAAGTGTCCTTGGCTTTAAATACTGTGAGTCTGACTCGCTAATTTCAGAAAAGGGAGTCTCCTCATCCGAGTCGTCGCAAGATTGGGTCTGATCTAGATCCATGACTTAATTTAACAAGAAAAAAAATGTAAAAATAACATAGATATATATATGAAACTAAATAAATTAAATATACCTCTAAAAAATTAAAGAAAATATTTATAATTATTAGAAAAGAAAAAGAAATATATACTTAAAGAAGTTAATAATGAAAGAAAATTAACCTTAAAGATCTTAAAACTAAACTATTTACAATTATTTACATACACAATAAAAAATATAAAAAACAAAGCAAACATTTCTAACTTAATGAAAACAAAAATGAATATCTTAAGAACAATATAAAATAAAAAACAAATAAAAAAAAACTCTTGGAGATAGAAAAATAATGTTTATAAATATTGTTGGTTACGTCTTTGAACAACAGTCCTGGCCGAGACCTTGTCAACACTAGGGAAGGATTAGCCGGCACAGCTGGCCCTTATCTCCAGCCCATGCGGTCACTAGTCTGTAATGGTCTTTAAAACAAAACACCACTCACCTCTCTTTTGTGTTCGGTAAAGTATTCAACAGTGCAATATCTTACGATTCAGAAAGTTTGAAGGATATTCATGCGGTAACACAGTGATGAGAAGGTAAGAAACATAGAGCTATACGTATAGTGAACTGTACTCGCAGCCATGACACTTGAAACTATATCCTAATTAAAATTTGAAATTTAAGACCATTCATTTTTCAATTTTTTTTTTTTCAATTGGGATTCATTTTTATGAATAGATAAAGAGATTACCTTAGAAAATTAAAAAATAAAATAAAAAAAAACCTATTCTTTCTACAACTATTTTTTCTTTCATGAGATCCTTCTCCAGATTGGTATAAACATAAAAAAAAAAAAAAGAATTAGAGAAATCGGTAAAGCCGTTCACGCGTGATGCCATCCATGATGAAGTGAAAAGGTAGTTTATATACACACACACATATATTATATATATATATATATATATATATATATATATATATATATATATATATATATATATATATTATTATATATATATATATATATATTTATTAACAGCAGTTTTTTTATAAGAAAGTTACTTTTTAATTGGCCACCTGTTACCCATTTTATAAAATATATTGAGTGAAAATATCAAAAATAGTTACTACCAAAAATATGAAATATACTACTAAAGAATAGAGTACCCACTCCGCTAAACATACATTATTTCCCTTTCTGTAGATCGTTCACAACATAGCAATGTACAGCGCACCCGAAATAAGATGGACACAACCATTAACATAAAACTTCAGAAATTTAAATAACTGTAATCCGGCAATTTCTAAAAATTAGCCACTTTCTAATATCACATCGAGTATTTTAAAAATTGTATTTCAAGTCAAATAATGGTTAGTAATAAGTTTACTGTATCGCGGAATTAAGGATTTATCTCCTATTTTCAAGTCTAAAATTTTCATTGCTTGCACAACTGGCGGACGTATTTGATGAAAGTCCTCAATGGAATACCGAGCTAGAGCGGAACAAAAAATGCTATAAGAAAGAAAACTTCATTTCCCTCGAAAGAATGGCCAGGATGGAACCTTTTCAATGCCTCTGTCGGAGCTAAAGGAATTTTTTCCTGATTAGGATTAGAAGCAGTGAAGTACGTTTCGGATTTTCTCATTGAATATTTTCGAATGGAGGCGGGGATTATTTAGAAGGGTTGCTTTTTGTTGTGAAGGTTCAGTCTCAAATTGAAAAGATTTTAGCAGAACTAATTAGTGCAATCATATAAGGCTTTATTGTGAAATGCTAAACTAGCTTGAAATGAAAAGGCTATGATACATTTGTACCAATAAGAGTCTTTGGTCGTTCGACAGATTGAGGCTTGCTAAATATGTGTTGGAATAAGTCTAAAGCCCCATGTATGGATAGAACTTCGCATTTAACTTTTTTTTTATATTTTTACTTTTACTTGCCTATATATGAAATATATAGTAAGGGAAAGCATTAGGATCGTGACAATTTTTGATTTCCAGTTTTTGCCGGAAATACACGTTTTAAGCTCCCCTGAGTTTTGGACTAAGTCCCGTAAAATGTTCTGTATGTTAGTTGTCAGTGTTTGTGCCCCAAAAACTAAAAGCCGTACGAAACAGTAATTTTATATCTGAGACAACTATACACCCGACATGTTACAGTGACTTTCTTCTCAAAATCAGCTAACCAAAAGAGCAACTTTATACCATGCATTTATGATTTTCTCGAAAACCGCTCAAACGATTTTGATTAAACTCGCTATATGGATGTACAATTTAATGGGCCTTAATGTGAATTAGGTATCTTTCGGATTGAAATAGTCTAACAGGGCTTGAATGCTGATATTTTAAATTTTCTTCCTCTAATGTACCTTTAATTTTGTAGATTTAAAAAAAAAAAAGGCACCACAGCAAGTAGGGGAAGTATTGCGATCGTGAACATTTTCGAATTCCAGTTTTCAACGGAAATACACGTTTTAGGGTCCCCTGAGTCCAAATAACCAAGTCCCGCAAAAAGGTCTGTGTGCGTGTGTGTGTGGTGTGTGTGTGTGTGTGGTAACTCCCGGGCGGAAACGGTAAGTCCTATGAAACTGAAATTTCATATTCAAGACAACTATACGCCCGAGACGAGACAAAACTTTTTTCATCAAAATGAGCTTACCAGAAGAGGCACTTTATACCATGCATTTTCCACCTTTTTTCGATTTTCTCAAAAACGGTTCTGACGATTTTGATTAAACTCGCTATGTCAATGTAAAATTTAATGGGATTTAATATCATGTAGGTTTTATAAAATAGTCTGACAGGGCTTAAATGCCGATATTTCAAATTCTCTTCCCCTAAAGTACCTTTAATTTTTTAAATTCAATAATAATAACTAGATTATCTTGTTAACGCTGATGAAAAACAGGTAAATATATAAATTGAATAAATTCGATACCCAACTAAAAATCAGAGAAAATTAAACAAAGGAGAAAACAGAAAAAATATTTTTTTAATGCAATTTTTCGTTTTTGAACATAAGAGCAGTAATATACATGAATGATATACCGTTGGAAAGCTAAAGATTTTAGAAAAATATCATCTCAAACACAAGCTTTTAGAAGTTAATGGAGAGTGATGAAATGAACATAAAACTAACTGATTATTTTAGATAATAATATAATAAATTTTTTAATAAAACACATGTTTCTATATAAATTCAATTTGATTAATTCCTTAATAGTTTCACGTATTTTTATCTCTAACTGTATTTAAAAATTCTTTCATTGATTTTAAAAATCGAGGTAAGTGAAAGTCGCGTGTTGCCCGCACCAGATTTTTTTACTATGGCATAATGGTATTTCATGGTTTGTTTTTTTTTCAAAATACCTTATTTAATTTTTTAATACTTTGTTACCTTTTTTTGAATATCCGATTAGCATAAAGGTTATGCATCCTGGCAAAACAACTATTTATTTTCAAGTACTTCTATACATAGTACATCTGCAACTGCGTATGTGGTGTGTCAATTATATTTCGTGATTTTTGTCATGTTCTAGGTTTGATGATTACCAACCCTCTCTTATCTGTTTTCTGGTAAAGCTAATATGAGAGAGTTCACAGCTTAAAGATTTCCTAAAATACTTCGAGAGAGAGGCTTCCACTTTGAATACCAAGATGGTCGTGAATGAACTTATTGCTTTGAAGACGATTTTTGTGATCTTCGGCCGAAGGAATTCTAAAATATATTTGAGAACTTGCCGGGAAACGTTCAGCCAGCAAATCGAATCTCGCTGACCACCTAAGGAAGATGTCAAAGGTGAAGAAACTCGAAAGTTTTTACTCTTTATCGGTATCAAAAAAAAAAAAAAAAAAAATGCATGGTATAAGAAGTTAATTCGGGGCGCAGTCATCAAAACACATAATGAAGTATAAACTTAACTGCGTTTCAGTCTTAATTTTAGGCCAACTTCAGGGCTATGAAACAAAAGATAACAACCTTAATACAACAATATATAAAGAAAGAAATATTTTAGACATATAAAGAGAAATTTTAAATACAAAGTAACGATAGAGAAATTTACAGACATGTAAATTTTACTAAGAGATCTGCCACGTTCTGGGGCAATGAGTATTACAGATAGAAGAAATCATTCATCCCATATGTACATTTTAAATAAAATAAAAATAAATAATTAATAAACATTAAACAAAGAAAAAGAAATATATATACACAAAATTAAATGAATAGTTACAAAGAAAATAATAATAACAACTTGAACACATTCATACCTATTTACAATATTTACAAACTGCCCCTGGGATCACTGAATCAAACCTCGAGATCCACTAGTGGATGTCGAGGCACAATGCCAGATGATCCCAGCGCCTCTCATTCAGCCGCGTCACTGGTCTTGAGTGTCAGTGGAGGCTGAGTGAGGACGTTAGAGCCACATACACTCAGGGCATGAGTGGAGAAGCCAGCCGTTGCCAGCACTCCAATGACATATTTACAAGAGATCTCTGGGCCACTGCCGCTTCAACCTACGAGGAGGGTTTTAGGGATGTTTGGAACTGGATAGGGAGTGTGCCAAGGGATTAGGAAGGTGAGTAAGCTTTTGATGGAATATTGAGAATTTGGATGGGATTAGAATCAAGGACAAATGGGATATTCAGGTCATGGTGTAGGGTTTTGTTGGTGACATAATATGGGGCACCTACTATTGTTCTAAGGACTTTAGACTATACTATCTATTTCTTATTGTGTTTCTAATTATTACTATCATCTATGTTACATTTTGTCTCTCATTATTAGTAAAAAAAAAATTTACAACTACAATATAACCATCTCTCTTGTTGCTAAGTATTTATAATTTCTCTTTATACCGTCTAAAATATTTATTTATTATATTTTAACATTGTTTTTAATTTATATATTAGGGGTACTCATGACGTTTGCTATAGCAAGCTTTTTGTGCTATTTTGCTAAACCCGTCGAGTTTCTACAAAAGCATGCAATGGGCTGTGCTATAGTGCTATTGGCCGCCATTTTATCTATGGCTTTGATTTATAAAAACCTAAACCTCGCAACACGTATCTGTGTTTTTAATGATTTTCTCATTTCCTCAAATTCACCAAGATGTTAACAAAGCAGAATAAGGACTAAACATAAGATAAATAGTTCAAATGAAGACATTCAACTTTTGTTGCAAGAAGATGATAGAAAACGGAGACAAAATTGAGGTTAGTAACTTTTTACTTGAAGTCAATAAGCATTTTATATGAAAATTAATTGATTATCTTGCACTACATGAGTTATTTTAAACTAAATTAGGATAGTAAACTCTGATAATGTGAGATAAGGAGACATTTTTTTTCTTATTTCGTTATACCTTGTGTATTTGTCGTTTTTATAATTAGTATACCAACATCCCTTTTTTACTTATGAGTTTATGAGAAAAACTGACGTATCAATGATAATATTTCCTCTTTAGAATAGGAATACAAAAATTATTAATATGTAATTTATAAACTTTATTAATGAATTCAATCTATCCAGATAAATTTATCTGTAGTGCAAGGTAAACTCAAATTACAATTTCTGTCAGTAATCGAACTAATTTTATGTTTTTTATAGTTCTAGAAACCTTCAGAGCAAATTTTTTGTAGAAAACTGGTAGAAGAGAAACCCATCCTCATGGAATTGTAACTTAAAAAGGTTTAAACTAGAAAAACGAAATAAAAAATATAAATTGTCTATAAAATACAACCTTAATAATTGAGCAATATTTTTATTTTGTATTCTTGTAATATTTACGTATTTATTTACTATCAAGGTTTGGTTACCTTTCTGTATTTTTATTTCATAATACTATTAAGTTTTTAGTAAATACAATGATAATTATTAAGTTAGAAAAGAAATTCTCTCAAATACTGAAAGTTTCTTTTAAAATAAATAGTTTTTTCTTCTTTAAGAGGCTGATAGAGAACAATGATGTATTATTTTGTGAATTTTATCGACATCTTCATAGGGAGGGATGGTTTATAATTATTTCAACGAGAATAACATCTTTTAAACGAGAATGATTAAAAAAAAAAAAAGAGTCTAATATGTGAAAATAACGATTGCATAAGTTAGAAATGTGGTGGCCAATAGCACAATAGCACTCTTCTGTAGCATAGGCTGAGGTCTGCTACTCAGAATTGCTATTGCTATTGTTGTGCCAGTGCCCCATCAAACTAAAATTCTTTCATTTAACTGGAAACTCCTCTAGATGGAAAATTCCAGCGGTGTGCTGCTGACGTGTCAATTAAGTGAACTAAGCTACCTACAAAACCTCCAACTTTTAAGGAAGGTTTTGCTAAGTTGCGATCCTATGTAGTAGATATTAGTTTCTTTAAGTTAAGTTGTTTATGAGTGTCTGGTGTTTTAAACAATTTAAAAACAAGTGAAATCAAGGAAGGTAAGATTTATGATTCGATATTTATCATAAAGATGAAGATTTTTAATAAGTGAGTCACAATTACCAGAGCAAATAGTTAAGTCCTTTTCAAATTATTGTACACCTTAAGTTATAGTGGTTCTGTTTGCTACAATCTTCTGATAAGAATAATAGACAGGATATTTACTTTAATGTCCCTTTTCTGGATATACATTTATCAATAGTTAAGGGTTAATTTTCATTTTAAAAAAGCAACTCTATTAATAGTCGACATAATCATACTCCACTCTTTCATATTTATCCTTTCAGAGATAAACATAAACAATAATTATCAAAGCTTTAATTTTTCCTATTTTAATTTCTGGTAAAGGAAGAGACACATTAAGTTATAAAATTATATGCCTTATCACTTTTGTCTATTCTTTCCTTGGTCACAAGAAAAGATGCATATTTCTCATAATATAAGATACAAAACAACAAAGAGATGAACATAAACTTCGGTGTAAGCTGCAAAGATTGATATACCAGAAGTATAAGGATGAACTAGTACTCCAATGGGACAGGGGAAAAAAGGATTTGTTTTTTAAAGAGCATTTAACGAGGAAGGAACAATCCCTTTGTTAAGTGAATAAAACAAAATTAATATTAATAACTTATTATAACCAGTTTGGCCTAAACCCATCACAGTTCTTTATTTCAATAGTTCTGTTGTTTATGATTATAAAATTAATATGAATTTACTTATTTTATATCATATATGTATTGACCTAAATATTTAGTAGTAACTGGTAACTCAAAAATATATACTCTGACTGTCCATAAGAAACAATTGCAGTAAATTTATTTATTATTTATTAAAAACAAGAAATTTGACTTAAAATTTAATTTGCCATCTGCATTTCCTTTGCAATAAGGAAATTTGTGGACTGCTGAAGCAGCGGCTTAGCATTCAGTAAATTTAAAATTAATAATTGAACAGAATTTGCAAGTCCTTTTTCATTTTACATTTCATCTTGTATAGTGATTCACTTATTTAAAACCAACTACTTTATGTTAAATGTAAAATGATAAGTCTTACCTTATTTAGAATATATTCAATAAAACACAAGTTCGGACTCCGTTACTACTCTATGTGTTCAACATGATGTAATATTAGTATACAATAGTGTGAAGTTATCTTTAATACTGTTTAAATTATTATTTTATATAAATAAAGAAGTTTTAATCATGTGTTTGTGTTTAATTTCCTAGTTCTATCAATTTACCCTATATTAATAATTATAAAACTAGTTTGGTACAAATTAAAAAAAAAAACATATGAGGCTATCACTTCGTTATCATTGTCTTGTATTAAGATTTACACATGAATACAGCAAATCTCTCTTCTTGAAGTTATTTATTTGTGTCACAAATGTAAATAACTTAAACATCATCAAATATATGTCTTATGCTGGATAAATTAGGTCAAGAACCGATTCAATTAAAAAAAAAAAAAGAAGGTATTTATTTATTATTACAGAACTTTATTAAGAGTTTGCAATTGCATCTAAAATAATTATAGTTATTGCCAGTATTAACAGGTCTAAGATTTCATAAACTTCCAATCCGTACAAGGTTTTAAGTATTCTTCATTATTTAACTGTGTGAATTCTGCTCTGAATCACTTGTATAATATAAAATAATAACAATATAATTGCAACTTTTTTCATTTTAACTACATTTTGTTCTAAATTATAATTTCCTATCAAAACTTAATTATAAAATTTATAACAAACCTACATGTTATAGTAAATTATAGAATTTAAATAGTGCCTAGAATTAAACTCTAATTTAACTTCTTTTTTTTATGGAGCATTGGCATACGATAGTAAATAAAGGAAATACTTTTTTAAAAAAAGTTTATTAACAAAAATAAATAAAATTAATTAAATATATTATATCAAAAGTACATGTATAATCTGTATAAGGAAGTGTTGAAGATCTAACTTTGCGTTATATATCTATACACACAGAACAGAAATGAAAATGCAAGTAACAATAATTTACTTTTATTAATTATAAATTGAATGTTTAAAGAGTAATAAATATTTATTTGTTAAATTAAAATTTATATTTTAATGGGTATTAAAAGTTGTAATTACAGGGCCAATTTAATCTGTTGGTTTGGAAAGATAACAAAAACAAAAAGGGTCTCCTATTTCTTCATGTTTACATTCACTTTCACTAAGCCAAAAAGGATATTTACTTTTTTTTCTTTCATAATTGCTTAAAATACACGTCTAGTGTCTTTACTAATTTTGTCTCCACCAATAACATCAAACAATTGGCAATTTTAGAATGAACACTTGGTCGTCTTCAATATATTATTAAATGGTGAATGAAATTCACTTGTAAGAGTGCTTTAAACAAAATGTCATCTAAATTTGGTAAAACTGAATTTTACATATCTTTAAATTTTAATATAGAGCCAATTCGAAAGGTAAAGAAGACCTAAAGCATAATATTCTCTACACAGTCTTCTATAATCTCATTCTTTACTTCTACCAAATCACAATCTAAAAGTTCTACTGAGCAATCATATGCCAAAAGTTCAATAATCTTTTTTCTTGACAACTTTTAGACATAATAAGTGAAATAAACTATTGAAAAATAAGCAAATAGAAGGTTAACACTACTTTATAAGTTATCAACCAACAGGTTACAAATAAATGAGGTTACAAAAATAAAATGTCTTCCGACTGCGCATGCCCAGCAGTAGCAACATACTAGGTATATTTCTTGTACAATTAAATTACTAGGTATATTTGTATATACTTTATACAAACGTATAAAGTTGCCAAATACCACCTGTAGGTAACGGGCTTGTCTCTTTAGCAATATACTATAGTCTTATAATAGGGTTATCGTGAACGATGGAACTTGGCTTTCATGCTACAAAAAATCTCAATAGCAAACGTAGTGAGTACCCCTAGAAAAGAAGTTGTAGAAACTCGACGGGTTTAGCAAAATAGCACAAAAAGCTTGCTATAGCAAACGTCATGAGTACCCCTATAGTTTCATTCAACTCGTTGTTATCTTTTGTTCATCATAATTGGATATTGTCTAAAAATGAGGCCGAAACGTAGGCACAATAAATTAAGATTTTACTTTAGTACGTGTTTTCCCGACTGCACCCCGAATTAAGTTCTCCTCAACACTAAAACTATAAAATTTGTGGTTCTCTACTTTTTCGAAACTACAACGTCCCATTTATATTCAAATCATCTCTAGTCTCAGGACTTCTAGCCATCCCATTACCTTTTTTTTATGCCCCTAGAAATTGTTTTGCAAAGTTTTTTATTTTTTATTTCCATTTATTGAGATTTACAACTGTATTAGTAGATATATCAAGTAAATTAGCTGTCAGATAATATACATAAAAAATACATGAAGAGAAAATGCCCACTGGCATCACTCCACTATGAATCTTTTTTTTTTTTTTTTTTTTTTTTTTAACATATTTATTGATATTTACAACTGTATAAATATAGACAACAAGTAAATGTGATGGATATAGTAATCTAACATGAAATACATGAAGAGATGCCACCCATCGGCAGCACTCTGAAAACATTTTAAACTAGAAGGTCTCGGGGCCATCTTCTTTTCAGACGCCTCGGAGGATTATCAGAAATCGAAGAGGATGATAGGATATAAACTAGTGGATTAGAGTGGAAATGGAGTTTGTCATGGAAGGATTGATACCTCGTTCGGGCCAAATCAGCTACAAAGGAATATTAAGGTCGTTATGGATGAGCTTGTTCGTGACAAAGTAAGGATTTTGCGTTGAGGATTTTTGCAAAGTTAAAACAATATTGATCAAAGACCATTTGAAAATGGGTTTTTTGAGTTTATAAACTCTTAGCAATCTAAACTCTAATAAGAGGCATGAAAAAGCTACAAACACGTCAGAAGAAATTTAGTGAGTGTAATAGAGTCTATTTTAATTAATAAAAACGCTTAAAATTATTACAAAATGGTTTATTATTTCCAAATAACTATATTATGATATTTATATAATAGCTAATCTTTTCAATTGTTCTTTATCTTCAATAATAACCAAGTTTTAGAGGAATTACATCTATTATAATTTGTGAATTAAATATATAGATTAACATTTGTTTTCTGTTTATTGGGCTTTACTGATTCTAAAACTCTATACTTGTTTTTCTCTATTCTCAAAAATAGCTGAGTTATGAGCGAAATTTCCATTTTTTTTTCTTTTATTTCATTCTTATAATTATTTGCAATTTGTTGCTTAAAAAAGCAATAATAATTTTGTTCTCAATCTTCAAAAATAACGGATTTACAAGCGTATATTCAGGCAAGTTTTTTGTTTATCGCGGTTTACTGACACTAAAACTATCCAGGTTTTTCTTAATCCTTAAATATAAAAAAGTTATGGGCGTATTTGTTTGCAAAATTTCAATTTTTTTCCTTCCTTTTTTTCTCATTCTTATAATTATTCGCGGTTTTGTTGGTTAAAAAGCAATAATACTTTTTTTTTCTTTTCTATACCTTAAATGTAACGGTGTTACAAGCGTATCTATAGCACAATCCCCATCCATTACCACCCATCCCTACAATCCTCATCGAAGATTGAAATGGCAGTGGCCACGAGACGTATTGTAAAAATATATCCCTTTCCTCAAGTAAAAGTTCTGCGAAAGCTTCACCGAGAGAGACTTCAACGTCAGAGGCCTATGGTTCGGAACACGCGGAACTGTACCTAGTTCAGCAAGGAGCTTCATGGAGGATATTGGTGTCAATATCAAGGACGTAGAAGGATAGCAGAGAATATAGTGCTTGACTGTCTGGGAATTATACACCATCACATATACTCATAGCGAGTGAAACGGAGATCGCTGAAAGGACATGGGTGTGTATGTTTTTTATTTATGTTTTAATCTTTTAACTTTTTATTGTGATATTAATATTATTATTTTATCTTATTTTATTATATTTATTGTATATGCTGGAGATTTAATATTGAAGCGGAGTTTCATATGGTTGCCATAGGCATTATTGTGATCTTTATTAATATATATATATATATATATATATATATATATATATATATATATATATATTTTTTTTTTTTTTTTTTGTTATATACATATATTATAATAAATTTGAGAGATAAACAAGAAAAGGAAGAATAAAATAAGAAAAATCATTTAGGGAAAAAAATGTTAAAAGGAAAAAAAGGTGTTTATGAATAAAAAAAAAAAAAAAGGTTAAAAGAAAAAAAAATTAATCTATTTTTATGTTTATTGCATGCTAAGATTTTTAAGATGTTAATATATTTATATAAAAAATTGTCCCTTATGGAAAAAAAAAAAGTAAGCTGTGTTATTAGCAACCCAATTAAGTTGGGCAGCACCACTTGTTGAATAAAGTGTATCTCTCATTTAAATTGGAGTTCTGACACTGGTCAGATCCTCCACTCATGTAATGTATGTTTGCGGCTATTGCGCCCTAGCTCGGCCTCCACTGAGTCACACCAGTGACGCGGCTGAGAGCGAGGCGCTAGGATCTCTTGGATTCCGCTTTTTCCTCCACAAGTGGAGGGAAAGGCCCAGTCCGGGGTCCCTACAGCAGTTGTATATATTGTATATAGTTATGATTGTTTATTTATCTCAACTATCGGTTGATGTTTTGTTTTTATATAATTGTTATTTAATTCTATATATATCATTTATTTGTATTTATTATTTAATTTATTTATATTTATCTCAATTATTTTATTTTATTTGACTTTATCATTGTATACTGTATATATTGTGTGAATGGGATCTTACATCACTATTACTAATGTTCATATAGAAACAAATTGTAATATATCTCAATAAATAAAAAAAAAACAAGCATATATTTCAATTTTGTTTTCTTTTAGTTTATCACGCTTTACTGATTCTAATACACACTACATGCTTTTCTCTATCATCAAAAATAACTGAGTTATGAGCGTATTTATGTTTAAAATTTTAATTTTTCTATTTTTTAAAAATTATTCGTGTTTTTTTGTTAAAATTTAACGTTATTTTGTTTAAGATTTAACTCATCCTTATGGCCCTTCAAATCAGAGGAAGCAACTAAAATATTTTCGAATAAAAAGATTATGTTTCTGAATCCTGATCACTTTAACATCGTTTAGGATTCATATCCGTTTTGTTACGAATTTGTTGGGAGGAATTAAAATTTGATTTCGAGATAAATTCTGTGGAGATATGAGAAGCCATGTCGAAGACAGATATAGTTGGCTCGAGCTATGAGATGTAATGTAACAAGAGATGATGTTAAAGGGATATACCGATCCAGATCTGTGATTGGAACTCCGCCGGCTCATTTAGCGACCCTCCTGGTTACCGGCCTATTGATTGCCTTATATCTGAGGATACGATCCCTGATCCATCCTTCTTCCCACTCATCAAATATTCAATATTTCACTAGAGAGATTGGACATTTATGAGATTCTCTTTGATCTATTTTAGCTCTGAAGAAAACGATAAGTATGGAAGAGGTGGCTTCCTTTGATAACTACATCGAAGCTGGTTGGGGATTTCTTATAACACACGTATTCCATTATGTTTTTAATTGCATTAAAGCTAAAATTTCTGAGTGGTTGTAAAAAAAAATTACATAAATAATAATAATATAGAGAATATGATCAGAGGTGAGTGATGTGATTATGAATAGTATTTTACCGCAAGATTAAATTAAATAAATCTAAAAACTTAAAACGCTAGAGCCTATAATTACTTAAACACTACTAAAATAAATGGAATTAATTTTATAAGTGTATATATATATATATATATATATATATATTTATATATTATTTATATATTAGTTTGTGTTGTTCTTAGGTTGCAGTCAATGAATAAACAATTTTATCTATGCGACGTTTCGAGAATTTATTGTTCTCATAATCATGCCTTAACAGTGGAAAAAACAGAACATTAATATTATTGTACAATAATTAATATATGATGTTATTGTTAGAGATATAAAAAAGAGTACATTGAACAATGAATATTAATACAGTAGGTACATAGATATTTTAAATTAGGATTTACATTAAAGATATTATTATAAAATTACTTACAATTTTGGACAAAATAGTGTCTTAATTAGGCAAGTTTAGCCTACAAGCTTTGAAAGAACACTAAAAAATAAAAAAGGAATCGTTCAAGTATGGATGATTTTCCAGGAATTTATGATGACGTCAGGTGTCTGGGGTATTCTCCCTCCTATTGTTGAGTTGTTTTCGTTTTATTTCCTATTATTATTAAGACGTTTATTTTATTTTTTTAAATTTTAATATGTGTTTATCAAATTCGAGTAACATGCATTTAGGTTTTGGACATCCGATTTTTTATTTATGGCGCGATTTTTATATTTCTCTATGGTAATCATTTCTTTAAAATTTCGTTTGAAGCTGTTTTTTTCATAATGAATAATTTTCGGTGAGTGAAATTTAAATGAATGTCCCGTTTTTCTGAAATGAGTAGTGAGGGCAGTTTGGTCAGGTTTATTTGGGTCTTTTTTAATTGAAGTGCAGCTATATTTGTGTTGGTATACTCTCCTTTTTAAATATTGTTCCGATGTTCCAAAATAAGACTTTCCGCATTTGTCTTCACAAGGTATTTCGTATACTACATTTGATTGAAGGTCTAATTTGTCGGAATCTTTAGTTTTTGTAAATAATTTTGATAAAGTATTTAGATTTTTGTACGTAATGGCAGAATCACTATTATTTCTGTTAATGTTAAGTGCTTTTGCAAGTTTTTCGGAAAGTGTGAGTATGTATGGGATAGTGTAATATATTTTGGTGCTGTTCTCATTGTGTTGTTGTTTTTGTGACGTTGGTATCTGTTTTAGTAGTTTACATATGAGTTTGTGTGGATAACCATTTTCTAAAAGGAGGTCAACTACTTTATTTTCCGCGATTTTTTGGTATTTTTTTGAGGTTAATTTTCTCGCTCGATCTATTAAATTTTTTGCTGTGTTGATTTTATACCTATTAGAACATTGACTTTTATAGTGGATGGATCTACCGGAATGAATAGGCTTTTGCCACCACTTGGTTTCTATTTCCCCGTTTTGTTTGTGAATTAAGAGTATGTCTAAAAATGGTAAACTATTGTTAGTTTCATGTTCAATCGTAAATGTCAGTCTGTGTGAATATTTGTTAAATTCAGTTAATATAATATCTTCTTCATTATTTTCTGTGGGTATTGCGGTTATGATGTCATCTACAAATTTAAATAAAAACGGAATATTGAATGGAATTTTGGGAATAACTGTATCGAGTAATTCTTCTAAGTAAATGTCTGCCAGAATTGGAGCAATAGGGGATCCCATGGGGCAGCCATACTTTTGAACATAAAAGTTATCATTAAATTGGAAATATCCTCTATCCGTACAGAGGGTGAGGAGTTTCAAAAATTGGTTTTTGGGGATGGTTGTGTGTGTTTCGATTTTGTTCCACTTCTTTTCAATTATTTCTTTAATTTTCAGAATACAAATATTAGTGAATAGAGAGGAGGCGTCTAATGAAATTAGTTTATAACCTGTGGGCACATGGATTTGGGTAATTTTTCCGTGGAATTCAAAAGAATCTTTAACATTATATTTGTTAGTTGACATATATTTTAAAATATTGGCTAAATATTTGGAAAGTTCGTATGTAGGGGAATTAATAAATGATACTATGGGTCTCACTGGGTTTCCCGGTTTGTGATTTTTTATAACTGAATATAATTTAGGGGATGTTGGGGAATTCGTGATGAGTTTCTGATACGTTTTGATGTCTATGTATTTAAGTTTTTTTATTGTACTCAAGGCTTTATTGGTGTCTGTCATTAATTTATAAGTAGGATTTGAACCGATTTTTTTATATGTATCGGTATCTGTTAACAGTAAGTTGGTCTTAGTGATATAATCATTTTTATCAATAGCAACTGTTTGGTTTGTTTTGTCCGTTTTTGTGATTATTATGTCCGGATTAGTTTTTAAAAACTCTTTTGTGGTTTTATATATTTTTTGCGTGTCCGAATTCCTATTATTGAAGTTTCTGTTATTTTTATAATTTGTAATTATGTTTACACATTTACCTCTCATTTCATCTCGTTTGTTTTCTTCTATGTTGTTTTGTATAATATACTCAATATCACTAATAATTGTAGTTATTGGCACATGTTTGGGTTCACAATCTATGGAATGTTTGGGGCCAAGAGATAAAAACTGCTTTATTTCAGACGGAAACTCTATATTAGTGAGGTTTACGAACCATTTTTCATTCCCGATATTGTTGTGTTTTAATGCTGATATTTTTCTTATTTTATTTATTTGGGTTTCTTTTATTTGGCTAAATTGTTGTTCATATGTTTTATTAATATTATTGAAAAAACTGTCACTAATTTTACACGGATTTTATGAAGAAATTAGATCAGCATATGGTACCCAGGTAATTTCACTTATGAAGTTATACCAGAACACTCTGAAGAAACTAGCTGCTGCCAAAAACAACCAGATTTTCCTACTTAGATGCAGAAAAGAAAACATCCTACCGAAACACATCGAAAATTCTCTAAATAAAATTAATCAAACATGTAAAATAGAAAATAAATTCAGGATGGAGTTCAAAAAAGGTATGGATAGATTTAAAAAAAAACATTTTAAACTTAGAAATAAAAAGTGCTATATCTAAAGTTAGAATTTTAAATAGTGAAATCAACAATCATAAAGTAGAAATTTGCAAACTTTTACCGTGTAAAATTAGTGACAGTTTTTTCAATAATATTAATAAAACATATGAACAACAATTTAGCCAAATAAAAGAAACCCAAATAAATAAAATAAGAAAAATATCAGCATTAAAACACAACAATATCGGGAATGAAAAATGGTTCGTAAACCTCACTAATATAGAGTTTCCGTCTGAAATAAAGCAGTTTTTATCTCTTGGCCCCAAACATTCCATAGATTGTGAACCCAAACATGTGCCAATAACTACAATTATTAGTGATATTGAGTATATTATACAAAACAACATAGAAGAAAACAAACGAGATGAAATGAGAGGTAAATGTGTAAACATAATTACAAATTATAAAAATAACAGAAACTTCAATAATAGGAATTCGGACACGCAAAAAATATATAAAACCACAAAAGAGTTTTTAAAAACTAATCCGGACATAATAATCACAAAAACGGACAAAACAAACCAAACAGTTGCTATTGATAAAAATGATTATATCACTAAGACCAACTTACTGTTAACAGATACCGATACATATAAAAAAATCGGTTCAAATCCTACTTATAAATTAATGACAGACACCAATAAAGCCTTGAGTACAATAAAAAAACTTAAATACATAGACATCAAAACGTATCAGAAACTCATCACGAATTCCCCAACATCCCCTAAATTATATTCAGTTATAAAAAATCACAAACCGGGAAACCCAGTGAGACCCATAGTATCATTTATTAATTCCCCTACATACGAACTTTCCAAATATTTAGCCAATATTTTAAAATATATGTCAACTAACAAATATAATGTTAAAGATTCTTTTGAATTCCACGGAAAAATTACCCAAATCCATGTGCCCACAGGTTATAAACTAATTTCATTAGACGCCTCCTCTCTATTCACTAATATTTGTATTCTGAAAATTAAAGAAATAATTGAAAAGAAGTGGAACAAAATCGAAACACACACAACCATCCCCAAAAACCAATTTTTGAAACTCCTCACCCTCTGTAGGGATAGAGGATATTTCCAATTTAATGATAATTTTTATGTTCAAAAGTATGGCTGCCCCATGGGATCCCCTATTGCTCCAATTCTGGCAGACATTTACTTAGAAGAATTACTCGATACAGTTATTCCCAAAATTCCATTCAATATTCCGTTTTTATTTAAATTTGTAGATGACATCATAACCGCAATACCCACAGAAAATAATGAAGAAGATATTATATTAACTGAATTTAACAAATATTCACACAGAATGACATTTACGATTGAACATGAAACTAACAATAGTTTACCATTTTTAGACATACTCTTAATTCACAAACAAAACGGGGAAATAGAAACCAAGTGGTGGCAAAAGCCTATTCATTCCGGTAGATACATCCACTATAAAAGTCAATGTCCTAATAGGTATAAAATCAACACAGCAAAAAATTTAATAGATCGAGCGAGAAAATTAACCTCAAAAAAATACCAAAAAATCGCGGAAAATAAAGTAGTTGACCTCCTTTTAGAAAATGGTTATCCACACAAACTCATATGTAAACTACTAAAACAGATACCAACGTCACAAAAACAACAACACAATGAGAACAGCACCAAAATATATTACACTATCCCATACATACTCACACTTTCCGAAAAACTTGCAAAAGCACTTAACATTAACAGAAATAATAGTGATTCTGCCATTACGTACAAAAATCTAAATACTTTATCAAAATTATTTACAAAAACTAAAGATTCCGACAAATTAGACCTTCAATCAAATGTAGTATACGAAATACCTTGTGAAGACAAATGCGGAAAGTCTTATTTTGGAACATCGGAACAATATTTAAAAAGGAGAGTATACCAACACAAATATAGCTGCACTTCAATTAAAAAAGACCCAAATAAACCTGACCAAACTGCCCTCACTACTCATTTCAGAAAAACGGGACATTCATTTAAATTTCACTCACCGAAAATTATTCATTATGAAAAAAACAGCTTCAAACGAAATTTTAAAGAAATGATTACCATAGAGAAATATAAAAATCGCGCCATAAATAAAAAATCGGATGTCCAAAACCTAAATGCATGTTACTCGAATTTGATAAACACATATTAAAATTTAAAAAAAATAAAATAAACGTCTTAATAATAATAGGAAATAAAACGAAAACAACTCAACAATAGGAGGGAGAATACCCCAGACACCTGACGTCATCATAAATTCCTGGAAAATCATCCATACTTGAACGATTCCTTTTTTATTTTTTAGTGTTCTTTCAAAGCTTGTAGGCTAAACTTGCCTAATTAAGACACTATTTTGTCAAAAATTGTAAGTAATTTTATAATAATATCTTTAATGTAAATCCTAATTTAAAATATCTATGTACCTACTGTATTAATATTCATTGTTCAATGTACTCTTTTTTATATCTCTAACAATAACATCATATATTAATTATTGTACAATAATATTAATGTTCTGTTTTTTCCACTGTTAAGGCATGATTATGAGAACAATAAATTCTCGAAACGTCGCATAGATAAAATTGTTTATTCATTGACTGCAACCTAAGAACAACACAAACTTAAATTATCAACAGTCGAGAACTGATCAAACAATATATATATATATATATATATATATATATATATATATATATATATATATATATATAATTGCTGGGTGGCTAGCATAACAGCCTCCTTTGCCAAAGGTCCCGGGTTTGAACCCGCAGTTGGGAGTAAAAAATCCTTAGTTATGCCGTCCATCGGAGGGGAGGTTAAACGGTGGTCCCGAGTCTGTATGATGTCAGGTACTCGTTAAAGATCCTCATGCTAATAAAACCTGGGACTCCCTCGGTACCTTCGTCCGATTAGCCACAGTAGAATAAAGGGACGTTTAATAAATAAACCAATATATATATATATATATATATATGTATATATATATATATATATATATATATATATATATATATATATATATATATATATATATATAAATTACGTTAATTCACTTAAATAAGATATAAATAATAAATAATAAAAGTAATAGGACATAGAAACAACACGCACGATAACTAGAACAACACTGACTTTATTTCCTTGTTTAGACCTCGATGTATACAACAGAATGTTTACAAGGTACAGGCGGGATTAAGCCCGATACCGGCTCGCCGCGGTCTCTAACTCCCCCCCGCCAGTTTACGAAAATTTCCGTAAACTTATACTAAGCAGGTTAGGCGCAACATTAACCTTCATAATAGAGAGAAAGAACAAAAGCGATCGGTCATCGGGCTCTAATATAAACAAACAAAATGCTAAACAATTCACACATTTCGAAAAATAATAAAACAAAAAAAACGTGAAAATATAATGCACAAAAGGTAAATTCAATAAAGAAAAATATTAAGCACACACACAAAAAACAACAAAACAGCATGACGAGGCACTCCAGCTCACTATGGTAATGTTAACTTGGCCATTGGGAACCTCAATTGTTCGATATGGACAGTCCTCCGCTTTTTAGGGTCCTTGACGCTCTGGATAGTGACCACGTTATGTTCGCGGATAGTGATCACACGGAAGGGGCCCTCGTACCGCTCCAGCTCCTTTCCCCTGTTCGATACTTTCCTCCTGTATACGATCAGTCCTATTTTAATGTCACCGCTAATATCTCTAACTCCCAGATTATGCTTCGCAACCCGGCGGCATTTCTCCGACTCGATCCTCCGCCTGACTTTGTTCCACCGTTTCACCAGCAATATGCGGTTGGCTACAGCTCGATCCAATTTTTCTCTGTTTGCTACCGTCCCTGACCAATCCCTAGGGCGGTCCCGAAGGCCGAAGAGGATTTCGAATGGCGCGAATCCCGTGACAGAGTGGATAGAATGGTTATACGCCGCGACCGCCTTTGTCATTGCCATGTCCGGCTCTAAGCCTTTGTCCATCTGATAAACACGCAAATGGTCGCTCAACGTACTATGGAGCCTTTCAATACCCCCTCTGCTCTTTGCGTGCCCCGGAGTGTTGAGATGCCAAGCTATGTCAAGAGCCTTCGCTTCCTTGTGTATGGCGGCATTGTCGAACTCCTTACCGCCATCGGATGCTATTCGTTCTGGAATCCCATAGAATTGGAACCATGTCCGTATTGCCTCTAAAACCGCTTCCGAGGATCGCTGTTGGACAAGGTACGCCATGGCGATCTTGCTGAACGTATCTACTATCGTCACCCATTTGTACCCTCTCCAGGTGAAAGTATCGACCTGCAAATCTATCAGAGGTGTCTCCGAGGTGGGTGTCTCTTCTTGGACCGTTTGAGGAGGGTTCCGATCATACTTTGTGGTGAGGCAGATATTACAGTTCCCAATGATTTCCTGAATCATTTTCCTCATGCCCCACCAAAAATATCTTCGCTTGAGTGCCAGGAAGGTTTCGTTGACTCCTCGATGGTTTGTTTTTCCCTGATGATACGCCACTGTCACTTCGCGCTGGCGCTCCACATCCTTCAGTAATTCGACCATCAGGGTGCAGCGGATGAACGATCTGTCCACTCCTATTTTTTCCTCTCGCCATAGTCTTTTAATCTTCTCCCATACTATCTCGTTGCCGACATACAGGTGATGATTTTTGCCAGGCGTAGAAACATCATTAAGCGTGCGGCAAATCAGATCCTCGCTGATCCCCGGTTGCGACCAGATCGTGGTGATTTTACTTCTCCCAGATACGTCGTTTTCGATCTTGATCGGTCCCGCCATTCGGGTCTTCCAGATGATCTGCCGGCGTTTATCATTAATTATTGCCTCTATCTCTTCCATATGGGTTGCCCTTTCGTCCGCCGAGCTATCCTCTTCCGTGGCGCCTTCCTCTCGCGCTCCCTGACCGCCTTCTCCTTCTGGCGTCCAATCTCTAAGAAATCGTGGGAGGTTGCCAGATGGCTCTCCAGTTTCTTCTTCCAATGCGTTAATGATGAGAGCACGGGACAGCCAGTCCGCTACCACATTTTCTTTTCCCGGCTTATATGCTATCTCAAAGTTATATTGGCTGAGGAACTCTTTCCACCTGGTAACTCTAGCTGAGGACTCCTTCAGGGTGCCCACCCACTGTAACGGTCTATGGTCCGTGTGGACTTTAAATTTTCTGCCAAACAGGTACGGTCTAAAGTGATCAATGGCCCACACTATCCCCAACAATTCCCGTTCCAGAGCACTATAGCGCGTCTCGGCATTTGAGAGACGTCTGCTAGCATAAGCGATCGGACGTTCACCCTCTGCTTGATCTTGCGATAACACCGCCCCCAGCGCGTATTCGCTTGCGTCAGTCGTGATAGTAAACTCCTTGGAGAAATCCGGGAACGCCAGCACCGGCTCTTCTTGCAATTTTCTCATACAGCGCTTAATATTGGTCTCCATCTCAGGCGTTACTATCACCTTCTTTCCTTTTTTAAGCAAGTCGTTAAGAGGTACAAGGCATTCCGCCATTTCGGGAACGAATCTTCTATAATAATTCAGCGTGCCGAGCAATCGTCGGATTCCCTTCACGTCGCGCGGGACCGCCATGCGCTGAATTGCCAACACCTTATTCCTATCGGGTCGCACCCCTTCCTTTGAAATCGTGTGGCCTAGAAAATTTATCTGCTCCTGGCCTAACAGAGACTTATCGCTGGACAATTTTAGACCAAACTCTCTCACTCTATCAAAAACTTTTCTTAAATGTGCTACGTGTTGCTCCTCGGTTTTGCTAAACACTAGCAGATCGTCCATATATATTTGACAGAATGTTTCATCGATTCCCCTCAAGAACTCGTCCATAAGCCTTTGGAATGTAATCGGCGCATTTTTCAAGCCGAAGGGCATCCTTCTAAATTCGTAATGCCCTCTTTCGAATGAAAAAGCTGTTTTATGGCTATCTTTAGGGTGCATTCTGATTTGGTGATAACCAGCTTTTAAATCAAGTGTGCTGAATATGGTTGACCCGCTTAGTCGGTCTAAAATATCTTCAAATCTGGGGATGGGATATTTTTCATCTAGGGTGTTTTCATTCAGTTTCCTGAAATCAATCACTAGCCTATATTTTTCCTTATTTTCTCCCGGCAAGCTCTTCTTCTTTACTATCCAGAGGGGACTGTTATATGGCGAAGTACTGTCTTCTATGATACCTTGCTTTTTTAGGTTCTGTATTTCGTCCCTAATGTGTTGCTTTAATGCTTGAGGGTATCGCCTTTCCTTCACGTACGTGACCCTTTCTTGCTTTAGGGGAATTTCATGAACTGTTTTCCCAGTTGCCCCTAACAGTTCGTCTTCTTTAAAGAAAATGTCTCCGAATTCTTCCCTTAATGTCAACCTCCATTCCTTGACCCGACTAACCGCCCCTACTCTGCCTTCCCTATTAAGTACCCGGCACTTATAAGTTTTCCCTCCAATCTTAACCGACCAACGTCCCCCTTTGCTCCTAATTCGCGCTCCAACCTTTCCCAATAGATCACAACCAATAATTCCCTCATATTCACGGGGCATGCTCGCCACCACATGTACCGTCACTTGACCCCCACGTGTTACCCATCTCTCGAGATCTAAGCTAACTTCTCCCTCTACTTCGCACGGCCCACCCAGGGTGATCAATTTGCATGTACATACCTGTATCTGGAGTGCCCCTCCGCTGCCACACAACTTCTCCGCCGCTCGCCGACTCATTATTGTGCTAGAGCTCCCGGTATCCACCAAACACTTCACTCCTTTCGTCACTCTAATTGTAGGCAGACCGCCGTATTCGCTCCTTATATTGTAATTCTCGATCGTGCGGTCGCCCCTCTGCTGCCACTCTCCTCAGGTCTCTGCTCGCTCCCTCCTTTCTGCTCCTGCCGGCCGCTTTTCCTCTCTTCGCCTTCCTCCACGCCTTTCACCTCTCCTGCTTTCAACCTCTAAATGTTCTTCCTCCGTGTCGGATGTCTCCGAACTCTCCGTGGACCCAGCCGAAGATCTGCTCCTCCTCCATACTCTCTGAGCATTTATCTCCATCGGCTCGCCTCGGGATGATTCTCTTTGGCGAAACATATACGGGCACTGCTTCGCAATATGCCCCTCTGTTCCACATTCGAAGCATTTTGTTCGGGGACACTGCGCCACTAGGTGTCCCGGTTTACCGCACCCGTGACATTTTCTCTCTTCTCTTCTTGGATATTTTTTCACGTTCTGGTACGTCCTCTTACTATCGTTAGCCGCCGTTCTGTACTTCCTTTCATACTCCGGATCTCTTTTCCTCCAAATGGCAGGTTTGGTTCTGGGTCTTCTATAAGACACCCTAGTCCACCCAGTTTCCTCTACCTCCATCCTCGATTCTTCATCGCGCGCACTAATGTCCATCATTTCCTGGGCGCATTCCACGAAAGGACGGTCTTTGGGGAACGGTTCCTTTCTCCCCGTCTCTCTACCCAGCTGTACTAACAAGATGGTCGACAGAAACGCCATTCTAGGTTCAACTTCAGAGGCACTCATTATTTCTCTCATCTTCGCGGTGATATTGTTGAATCTCGTCAGCAACGCTCCTGCGTATTGTCCACTTGACTGGCGAGGGTGCCTAACTTCCCTGAACATCTGGAAGATGTCTTCCTCTGGGGACCACCTGCCGCCTCCGTAAGCCTTCTTAAGCCGGTCTTTCACTACTGCCCAGGGGGTTTCTTCGTCGGCCTGAATCAAATTGAGTATATTTCTTTTTACCCGACAAACTAGATCAGCCTTGAGCGAATCCGCGTCATCTCTGTGTAGTAGACCCTCCGCCGTCTTCACCTCGATCCGTGTTATTATACGGTCGCCATTTTTTATGAAATGGTTCAGTTCACCAGTCTCTCCCGTAAACTTTTCTATATCCGACACAGCTTTCCTTAAATCTTGCGCGGTCGCTGCTTTCACCTTCAGCCATGCCAGTGTATTTGCATGAGCTTCCGCCAGAGTATCACGTGGTAGGGGTGGTATCTGTGGTATCTCTGGTATCTGTGGTATATCTGCCGGCACTTGAAGTACTGCGGGTCGTAATACACCTTCTGCCATTTTTTTAGATTTTTTTTTTTTTTTTTTTTTTTTAAATTATTAAATATATATATTATATTTTTAATTATTATTATTCTTTCTTGTTTTAGTTAGAAAGAATAAAAAAAAAAGAAAGTTAAAACAATGTTTTAAATAAATAAATAAGAGAGCGAAAGACGTGTGATAATAAATAAATAAATAATAGTTCCGGGCTCTCAACAAATAAATCCCGGGTTTCGGCACCAATTACGTTAATTCACTTAAATAAGATATAAATAATAAATAATAAAAGTAATAGGACATAGAAACAACACGCACGATAACTAGAACAACACTGACTTTATTTCCTTGTTTAGACCTCGATGTATACAACAGAATGTTTACAAGGTACAGGCGGGATTAAGCCCGATACCGGCTCGCCGCGGTCTCTAACTTATATACCTCGCGCGGATCTCATTACCGCGTATGGGGAGCGTCCCACGGGTGGCGGATGTGGGGATGGTCGGTGGAATTTCCTCGGAAGCTCCTCCCGGCTAAGTCCGATGGACTCGCTGACCAACAATGAGAGCGGCCCCCCAGGCTTGCTGGAGGGTGTGACGTAGGTTCGAACGCCCTACTCACATATTTTAGTTCACAAAATATCACCAAAAGTCATGGATTTCTCTGAGGTAAAACGCTCATTATCCGGAGGTAAACTAGTCCCCCGTTCGGGTCTCCGGGTGGGGACTGCTTCAGGGGAATCATGGCGCAAGATGAAAATTAGAGATCTAACAATAGGGACGTGGAACGTTAGAAGTTTAAATACGGCAGGTGGGTTAAAGTCGGTCGCGAATGAAGTTAAGGGGTACCATTTAGATATCGTTGCATTACAAGAGGTTCGCTGGCCAGGGGAGGGTTCGTTAACAGAAGGAAAGTATACTATTTGGTACGGAGGGAGCGTTAATTATTGTCTAGGTACCGGGTTTCTGATTAGGAATAGATTTCTTTCCGCGTTGCGGGACGTACAGTTCTTTAGTGAAAGAATATCGGTTGCTATATTTCAAGGGCGTTGGTTTAAAATCGCGTTTATAAACATTCATTCTCCCACCGAAGACAGTGATGATGAAGTAAAATGCGAATTTTATGATAAACTAGAGTCGGTTTACGATAAGTTACCGCGAAATTACATTAAAATAATACTAGGCGACGCGAACGCAAAGGTTGGAAGGGAAGAAGTATATCGTCCTACAATCGGTAAAGAAAGTTTGCACGAATATAGTAATGATAATGGGACCCGACTAATAAACTTTGCCATTTCGAAAAACCTAGTAATCAAAAGTACTACATTTAAACATAAGGATATTCATAAGTATACGTGGACATCGCCGGATGGACAAACACGGAATCAAATCGATCATGTTTTAATACAGAACAGATGGCAAAGTAGCATAATTAACGTGAGATCGTATCGGGGTGCAGAATGCGTTTCTGATCATGAATTAGTAATCGCGAAACTTCGACAAAAACTAAATACAAAAAAGGGAACACCGAACTATATTCGTCCCGAGAATTTTGATTTAGTTAAATTGAACAACCTCGAAATCAGAAAACAATTCGCGATAGAAGTAAAAAATCGGTTCGAAGCTTTGGAATCTTCAGACGAGGAACACAAAGATGTAAACAAACTATGGGAAGGGATCAGGGATAATATTAAAGAGGTCGGTAATTTATGTCTTGGAAAAATCGAAAATAAAAAGAACAAACCTTGGTTCGACAGGGATTGTCAAAATATGTGCGAAAAAAGAAAAACCGCTAAACTGAATTTCTTAAATAATCCAAGCGATAATAATGTGGCTTATTTTCGGTTAGTAAAGAATGAAACTTCAAAACTCTTAAAAAATAAGAAAAGAGAGTATCTTAAAGGCAAAATAATAGAAATAGAAAAACACAGAAACGAAAATAACGTAAGAGAGATGTACAAAGGTATAAACAAATCGCGTAAAAGATTTGAACCTCTATTGAATGCGGTTAAAGATGCAAATAACAATATAATTGCGGATCCTTCTGAGATATTAAATAAATTTAAACAACACTTTGACGGCATCTTAAATACGGAAAATAATAATCAATCTCCTCTCTCTGAATATCAGAGCGCTGAACCATGGATAGACGCACCGAGAAAAGATGAAGTCGAAATGGCGATAGGAAAATTAAAACGTTATAAGGCCGCAGGAAATGATAATATCACGAGTGAATTAATCAAGGCGTGTGGAGAAGCGGGCGTTTCCAAAATACATTTTTTAGTTAAAAAGATCTGGGAAACTGAAAAAATGCCCGAAGAATGGAAAGAATCAATACTTATTCCGATTCACAAAAAAGGACCGAGGACGGATTGTAACAACTATCGGGGGATCTCTCTTCTTCCAGTATGCTATAAAATATTCTCGTCAATTCTAACTAGTCGAATCACGGAATACGCTGAGGAAATTATCGGAGATTACCAATGTGGTTTTAGGCGAAATCGCTCGACTATTGACCAAATATTTTCCTTACGTCAAATATTAGAGAAAAAATTGGAATACAACGGTGTAGTCCATCAACTTTATATCGATTTTAAAAAGGCTTATGATTCAATAGATCGTCAGAAGCTATATAACATCATGATTGAACAGGGAATACCTAGAAAGTTAGTAAACCTAGTAGAGATGTGTTTGTCAGAAACATTCCATAAAGTTAGAATCGGTCATAATTACTCCGAGAGATTTGAGGTGCGATCGGGTTTGAAACAGGGTGACTCCCTATCACCTGTGTTATTTAATATAGCTTTAGAATATGTCATAGAAAAGGTGATGTGTACCGAGAAGGGCTTAAATATGGGTGACAAGATTCCGGTTTTAGGGTATGCCGATGATTGGTACTGCCAGGTGAAGACACGGAAACCATACAACTAAATACAAGTGTGTTAATAAAAACCGGTAAAGAAATAGGACTCGAATTAAATTCCGATAAAACGAAGTATATGATTAGTAGCAGAAACGGTGTCGATCTTGGTGATATTGATGTATCAGGTCATACTTTTGAACACGTAGAGAAATTCAAGTATTTAGGTTCAATTATAACTAGAAAAAATGAAATCCAGGAAGAAATAAAGTCCCGGTTAAAGGTGGGAAATGCGTGTTATTATTCAGTTGCTAAGTTACTTAGTTCGCGGCTTCTATCTAAAAACTTAAAGATTAGAATTTATAAAACTATCATTCTTCCAACGGTTCTTTACGGATGTGAAACGTGGCCGCTTACTTTAAAGGATGAACAACGGCTTAAGGTTTTCGAAAATAAGGTATTGCGTAAAATATTTGGTCCAAAGAGAGATGGGGCCATTGGAGAGTTTAGAAGGTTACATAACGCGGAATTGCGGAACTTGCATCCTGTTAATATAATTGAGTTGATTGCATCGCGGAGACTCAAATGGGCGAGTAAAGTTGTTGGGCTCGATGACGAGCGGATTCCGAGAAAGTTGGTATTTGCTGATCCGGCTGGTAGGCGTCCGAAAGGCAGGCCGAGGCGTCGATGGGAGGATTGCGTTAAGGCTGATCTCGGGAGCTTGGGCTTGAATGGTGAGCATTGGACGAGTCTGTGTAGGCGGAATTTGGTGGTATCGGCATCGAACCTTCGGGTTCGCTAAGCCTGTTATTATTATTATTATTATTATTATTATTATATATATATATATATATATATATATATATATATATAAAATATTATATATATATATATATATATATATATTCACATGATTAATTTTAAATTTTTCATTTTTTTTTCTCTAACATTCTTATTGTAGTCAACATTTTTTAAATTTATTTATATATAGCATTTCCAAGTCAAATTTAACCTTTTCCAAGTCAAATGTAACCTTTCTTTCAAATGTTTCAAAATGTAACTTTTTCCATTTCAAATGTCACCTTTTCCATTTCAAATGTTACCTTTTCCAAGTCAAATGTCACCTTTTTGTTCACTCTTAGCCTAAAATATTCCGTTTTATTTATTTATTTATTGAAAAATAATTAGTTTAATTAAAATTATGGCTTTTTTAATAATTTTGGCATATCATATCACTGTTTTTTTTTTAGATATTTGATATCAAGTTCTGTTTTTACGAATTAATATTTTAAAAAAATATTTAGTTTTAAAATAGTTGTTGATTTGGAATTTTTAGAGGGGAGGGATAGTTTTTGGGAATAATTAATGTGTTTTCGGGTATTATAATGACGTTTTTCAAGATGTATTTGTTATCGCTCGCGTGCATATTAACTCGCATTTACTTTTAATGTTTTTTATTGATATAGGGATTAATTAATATGTTTTCGGGTATTATAATTACGTTTTTCGAGCTGTATTTTATATCGCTCATGCGTATTTCAACTTGAATTTACTGTTAATGTTTTTTATTGATATAGGGATTAATTATTGTGCTTTCGGGTGGTTATGATTACGTTTTTCGAGCTGTATTTTTTATCGCTCATGGATATTTCAACTCGCATTTACTTTTAACGTTTTTTATTGATATAGGGATTAATTATTGTGCTTTGGGGTGGTTATGATTACATTTTTTGAGCTCTATCCTTTATCGCTCATGCGTATTTCAACTTGCACTTACTTATAATGTTTTTTATTGATATAGGCCATAATTGTTGTGTTTTCGGGTGGTTATGATTACGTTTTTCGAGCTGTATTTTTTATCGCTCATGCGTATTTCTATTCGCATTTACTTTCAATGTTTTTTAGTGATATAGGGATGAATTATCGTGCATATGTGTGGTTATGATTACATTTTTTGAGCTCTATCCTTTATCGCTCATGCGTATTTTAACTTGCACTTACTTATAATGTTTTTTATTGATATAGGCATTGATTGTTGTGTTTTCGGGTGGTTATGATTAAGTTTTTTGAGCTTTATCTTTTATCGCTCTTGGATATTTCAACTTGCATTTACTGTTAACGTCTTTTATTGATATAGGGATTAATTATTGTTCTTTTGGGTGGTTATGATTAAGTTTTTGATGGATTATTTTGTTTTTAGTTCTCATTATAACGTTGCTGGAATATACCTAAATCATTTAACGTTTTATTGATATATAGGTTATTAATTGTATTTGCGTTTGTAATTGTCATTTGTTCGCATTTCAACTTGCATTTACTTCTTATCTTTTAATTGTTAAAGGCTGTTTCACAATGCTTTTTATTGTTGTTTTTGGACGTTCTGATTACTTTTTTGAACTGGATGTTACATCGCGCCTGCGCATTGTTTTAGATCACTTTTTATTTAAGTTAAAATGGGCACTAGCTATAAAACAATGTCATAAACTCTATTAGTATTCCCGAAAATACTATAAACGATCACTCTATCAAATATTCATGAAACAGGAACATAACTTGAAATGAGTAAAAGCGATAACAAATAAGGATCAAATAATGTTACAAGAACACCCGAAAATAGAATAAACGATTCCTCAATTAAATTATCAAATAATTGTAAGAACAAGTTAGGAAGTGGGTCCATTATAAAATATTTAGTTAAAAAAACTTACACAGAACGCTAAAAAAGGAACTATAACTATTCCTTTTATAAAAAAATAATAAGATAAAAAAAAATAAAAAAAAGCTAAATGATTTAGGTGTATTCCAGCAACGTTATAATGAGAACTAAAATCAAAATAATCCATCAAAAACTTAATCATAACCACCCAAAAGAACAATAATTAATCCCTATATCAATAAAAGACGTTAACAGTAAATACAAGTTGAAATATCCAAGAGCGATAAAAGATAAAGCTCAAAAAACGTAATCATAACCACCCGAAAACACAACAATCAATGCCTATATCAATAAAAAACATTATAAGTAAGTGCAAGTTAAAATACGCATGAGCGATAAAGGATAGAGCTAAAAAAATGTAATCATAACCACACATATGCACGATAATTCATCCCTATATCACTAAAAAACATTGAAAGTAAATGCGAGTTGAAATACGCATGAGCGATAAAAAATACAGCTCGAAAAACGTAATCATAACCACCCGAAAGCACAATATTTAATCCCTATATCAATAAAAAACGTTAAAAGTAAATGCGAGTTGAAATATCCATGAGCGATAAAAAATACAGCTCGAAATACGTAATCATAACCACCCGAAAACACAACAATTAATGCCTATATCAATAAAAAACATTATAAGTAAGTGCAAGTTGAAATACGCATGAGCGATAAAGGATAGAGCTCAAAAAACGTAATCATAACCATCCGAAAGCACAATAATTAATCTCTATATCAATAAAAAACATTAACAGTAAATTCAAGTTGAAATACGCATGAGCGATAAAAAATACAGCTCGAAAAAACGTAATTATAATACCCGAAAACATATTAATTGATCCCTATATCAATAAAAAACATTAAAAGTAAATGCGAGTTAATATGCACTTGAGCGATAAAAGATACATCTTGAAAAACGTCATTATAATACCCGAAAACACATTAATTATTCCCAAAAACTATCCCTCCCCTCTAAAAATTCCAAATCAACAACTATTTTAAAACTGAATATTTTTTAAAAATATTAGTTCGTAAAAACAGAACTTGATATCAAATATCTAAAAAAAAACAGTGATATGATATTCCAAAATTATTAAAAAAGCCATAATTTTAATTAAACTAATTATTTTTCAATAAATAAATAAATAAAACGGAATATTTTAGGCTAAGAGTGAACAAAAAGGTGACATTTGACTTGGAAAAGGTAACATTTGAAATGGAAAAGGTGACATTTGAAATGGAAAAAGTTACATTTGACTTGGAAAAGGTGACATTTGAAATGGAAAGGGTTACATTTGACTTGGAAAAGGTTACATTTGACTTGGAAAAAGTTACATTTGACTTGGAAAAGGTGACATTTGAAATGGAAAGGGTTACATTTGACTTGGAAAAAGTTACATTTGACTTGGAAAAGGTGACATTTGAAATGGAAAGGGTTACATTTGACTTGGAAAAAGTTACATTTGACTTGGAAAAGGTGACATTTGAAATGGAAAGGGTTACATTTGACTTGGAAAAGGTGACATTTGAAATGGAAAGGGTTACATTTGACTTGGAAAAAGTTACATTTGACTTGGAAAAGGTGACATTTGAAATGGAAAGGGTTACATTTGGCTTGGAAAAAGTTACATTTGACTTGGAAAAGGTGACATTTGAAATGGAAAGGGTTACATTTGACTTGGAAAAGGTTACATTTGACTTGGAAAAAGTTACATTTGACTTGGAAAAGGTGACATTTGAAATGGAAAGGGTTACATTTGACTTGGAAAAAGTTACATTTGACTTGGAAAAGGTGACATTTGAAATGGAAAGGGTTACATTTGACGAAAGGGTTACATTTGACTTGGAAAAAGTTACATATTGACTTGGAAAAGGTGACATTTGAAATGGAAAGGGTTACATTTGACTTGGAAAAGTTACATTTGACTTGGAAAAGGTGACATTTAATGAAAGGACATGATGGAAGTTACATTTGACTTGGAGAAAAAGTACATTTGACTTGAAAAGTACATTGACTTGGAAAAGGTGACATTTGAAATGGAAAGGTTACATTTGACTTGGAAAAGGTTACATTTGACTTGGAAAAGGTGACATTTGAAATGGAAATTCATTGATGAAAGTACTTGACTGAAAAGTACATGAAGAAAGTACATGATGAAAATACATTTGACTGAAAAGTACATTTGAATGAAGTTACATTACTTGGAAAGTTACATTGACTGAAAGGGACATGAATGAAGTCTGCTTGAAATACATCTAAAAGGTGACATAAGAAGTTACTTGACTGAAAGTTAATTGACTTGAAAAGGTGCATTGAAAGGAGGTACATGACTGAAAGTTACATTGACTGAAGGACATTGAAGAAAGGGTACATGACTTGGAATACTTGACTTGAAAAGGTGCATAAGAAGTACATATGAAAAAGTTACATTGACTTGGAAAAGGTTACATTTGAAATGGAAAAGTTACATTGAATGGAAAAGTTACATTTGACTTGGAAAAGGTGACATTTGAAATGGAAAGGGTTACATTTGACTTGGAAAAAGTTACATTGACTTGGAAAGGTGACATTGAAATGGAAAGGTTACATTTGACTTGGAAAAGTTACATTTGACTTGGAAAAGGTGACATTGAAATGGAAAGGTTACATTTGACTGGAAAAGTTACATTTGACTGGAAAAGGTACATTTAAATGGAAAAAGTTACATTTGAATGGAAAAAGTTACATTTGATGGAAAAGGTACATTTGAAATGGAAAGGTTACATTTGACTT
The DNA here is from genome assembly GCA_023052935.1 of Piezodorus guildinii. Lineage (NCBI taxonomy): Eukaryota > Metazoa > Arthropoda > Insecta > Hemiptera > Pentatomidae > Piezodorus > Piezodorus guildinii. Next base: position 7,939,173 of record CM041294.1, on the reverse strand, counting down.
GGAAAAAGTTACATTTGATTGGAAAGGTGACATTTGAATGGAAAGGTACATTTGATTGAAAATACATTTGACTTGGAAAAGGTGACATTTGAAATGGAAAAAGTTACATTTGACTTGGAAAAAGTTACATTTGACTTGGAAAAGGTGACATTTGAAATGGAAAAGTTACATTTGACTGGAAAAAGTTACATTTGACTGGAAAAGGTGACATTTGAAATGGAAAGGTTACATTTGACTTGGAAAAGGTTACATTGACTTGGAAAAGGTGACATTGAAACGGAAAGGGTTACATTGACTTGAAAAAGTTACATTGACTTGGAAAAGGTACATTTGAAATGGAAAGGTTACATTTGACTTGAAAAAGTTACATTTGACTTGGAAAAGTACATTTGAATGGAAAGTTACATTTAAATGAAAAAGTTACATTGACTTGGAAAAGGTGACATTTAAAGGGAAAGGGTTACATTGACTTGGAAAAAGTTACATTGACTTGAAAAGGTGACTTGAAATGGAAAGGGTTACATTTACTTGGAAAAGTTACATTTGACTTGAAAAGGTGACATTTGAAATGGAAAGTTACATTGACTTGGAAAAGTACATTGACTGAAAGGACTTTGAAATGGAAAATTAATTGATTGAAAAAGTTACATTTGACTTGGAAAAGTGACATTGAAATGGAAAGGTTACATTTGACTTGGAAAAGTTACATTTGACTTGAAAAGGTGACATTTGAAAGGAAAGGTTACATTTGACTTGAAAAAGTACATTTGACTTGGAAAAGGTGACATTTGAAATGGAAAGGGTTACATTTGACTTGGAAAAGTTACATTTACTTGAAAAAGGTGACATTTGAAATGGAAATTTACATTGAAATGAATAAAGTTACATTTGACTTGGAAAAAGTTACATTTTTGGAAAAGGTGACATTTGAAATGGAAAGACATTTGACTTGGAAAAAGGTTACATTTGACTTGGAAAAGGTGACATTTGAAATGGAAAGGTAATTTACATTGGAAAAGTTACATTTGACTTGGAAAAGGTGACAAGAATTAAAGGAAAAAGTTTACATTTGATTGGAAAAAGTTACATTTGACTTGGAAAAGGATTTAAATGGAAAAGTTACATTTGACTTGGAAAGTAATTGAAATGTGACTTGAAATGGAAAATTTAAATTGGAAAAGGTTACATTTGACTTGGAAAAGGTTACATTTGACTTGGAAAAGGTTACATTTGACATGGAAAAGAGTTACATTGATTAAAAATTAATAGTTGGAAATGACATTTTAATGGAAAGGTTACATTTACTTGGAAAAAGTTACATTTGACAGGAAAAGGTTACATTTGAAAATGGAAAGGGTTTACATTGAATTGAAAAGGTTAATTTGACTTGGAAAAAGTGACATTTGAAATGGAAAATTACATTGATGGAAAATGTGAAAAATTACATTTGACTTGGAAAAGGTGACATTTAAATGGAAAGGTTACATTTGATTGGAAAAGTTACATTTGACTTGAAAAGGTACATTTGAAATGGAAAGGGTTACATTTGACTTGGAAAAGGTTACATTTGACTTGGAAAAGGTATTTGAAATGGAAAAAGTTACATTTGACTTGGAAAAAGTTACATTTGACTTGGAAAAGGTGACATTTGAAATGGAAAAAAGGTTAATTTGACTTGGAAAAAGTTACATTTGACTTGGAAAAGGTGACATTTGAAATGGAAAGATTACATTTGACTTGGAAAAAGTTACATTTGACTTGGAAAAGGTGACATTTGAAATGGAAAGGGTTACATTTGACTTGGAAAAGGTTACATTTGACTTGGAAAAGGTGACATTTGAAATGGAAAGGGTTACATTTGACTTGGAAAAAGTTACATTTGACTTGGAAAAGGTGACATTTGAAATGGAAAGTTACATTTGACTTGGAAAAAGTTACATTTGACTTGGAAAAGGTGACATTTGAAATGGAAAGTGTTACATTTGACTTGGAAAAAGTTACATTTGACTTGGAAAAGGTGACATTTGAAATGGAAAGGGTTACATTTGACTTGGAAAAAGTTACATTTGACTTGGAAAAGGTGACCTTTGAAATGGAAAGGGTTACATTTGACTTGGAAAAGGTTACATTTGACTTGGAAAAGGTGACATTTGAAATGGAAAAAGTTACATTTGACTTGGAAATGCTATAAATTAATTGGGTATGTAAATGGCTCATTGGATTGGATTTCAATTACTTTAATTAGTGTAATTTAATGAGATTTTTTATAATACACCACCTGTAAATGGAGCTTAGCCTGATAGTTAATGATGTAAACTAAAAATAGTTTGTTTTATAATTTTTAAATAATATAACTTATTATAAATATTTATAATCGACCATAATTTTTATAAATCCTTAAATTATAAATGTCTAAAACTTAAAGAAATATGACAAAATTAATTATATAAACACCCATTAAAGGCAACGAAAACAAAAGAATTATAAAAATTAAAAAATAAGAAATCAACAACAATTGTCACATTGTATTAGTAGTTGAGACAAGCACTTATTATCTATTATATACATAAAATATAAGTATAAGCAAATATCAGGATTATTTTTTCAGACATTTTCTTGTTAAAATAGTTATTTGGAAATAAAATAAAATAAAATTGCACGTAATATAAGGTTAGATTAATGAATTATTTTTTAAGCCTGTGTAATTTTCATTTAGCATTCAATTCTGATCCAAATAACATAAGCGTTTATTTATATATATATCCTTATTGGCTAATTTATCAACTACAAGTGAATATTTTTTTTTTTTTTTGAGGACAATTTTTTTTTACAACTAGCAGTAATTTTTGGAGGCTTCGGTAATAAAAAATTCAAAATAAAAAAAGTCAAACTAAAACTCAAAATCTCCGTTGGGGCTTATAATTTTTTTCGAGAGCAACTAATATTAAAACCATGTTAGAGGGCAACAATGGTTAAATAAATCATGGTAACAGAATTAAATTAATTCATTAATAATTAAAACATAGCTATATATAATATATAATATATATAATATACATATATATATAATATATATATATATATTATATATATATATTTATATTATATATATATATATATATATATATATTATATGGTTGTGTCACCTGAAATGTCCGTTTTCAAGGAAAAAAGTTGTGCTTTGACGAAGTTGTCAAAATCCCTGAACAGGTTGTAACGGGCGAATATGTTACGGTATGTTTTAAAACATGGGGTCTTGCTGCCGCTCAGTGAGACATGAGGTACCCATGTGTCGAGCTTTTTTACTTTTCCAATAAACTTTAAATGTCAGGAAACGGTAGATGCACTTGCATTTAGTTGTGCTGAGAGTCCTTTTAACTGTTTCGTAGGGGTTTCCTTCTACTGTATGTTTGAGGACATCGTTGTCTATTACGGATGGAGGTCTTCCTCGGGGCAAGTTTTACAAGTCGATATCCCCAGCTGAAAACTTAGCAAACCAACGGCGAATGGTCCGTTCATTAACACTCCCTTTCTCAAACGCCTTGCAAATATTTTTAGAGGCCTCAGCCGCTGAATCGCTGAGTTTTAAATAGTACAAAAATATAACTCGAAAATCGCGTGTTTTCGTGTTCATTTTTGGGTAATTTATTGGGAAGCTAATGTTTATAATACAAAGGTAGAGGATTAGTAACTGTTTACTTTAAATATGTAAACATTCGAAAGAAAACAACAGAGACCTGTAAAATCCTTTATGTTTTCAGAAACTATAAAAACGGACATTTCTTGTGAAACAATTCAATATATAGATAAAATATTTTCTTTTAGTTTGAGGAAATTTGATTTTTTTTTTCAAAGATTGAGAAGCTGAATGGAGAATAACAATCTATAAGTGAACTAAAAACATTCGTATTGATTCCCGAAATGAGGATAAAAAAAGCTTGTTGAATAACCTCGAATATTGTAAACAAATTAAATCCTTGCTGTTTAACTCTACACTTTTTCCAAACAACATAGTAGGGGTACTCACTACGTTTGCTATAGCATGCAATTTGTGTTATTTTGCTAAACCCGTCGATTTTCTACAGTTATTTCCTGTAGAAACTTGATGGGATTAGCACAATAGCACAAAAAATATGCTATAGCCAACGTAGTGAGTACCCCTAGTGTTACCAAAAGTGTTATAAAGAAATACGATAATAGCTATAAATGAATCGCAGAGAAAGCAAAAATCAATCATCATGTAAGGGATATTGTTATTTAACAATAAATATACATTCACTCTGGACCTAATTAATTCGCTTTCAAAAGCTGATAGCTGATTTAACATTAACGTGCTGTCGTTTAGTCAATACAAATCTGAACTAAACTATATAGTTAATTTGTTGATTGGTTATTGGTAATTATTATGGTGTTGACAAATTTCCAATAATAGCGAAAGGATTACTGAAATTGGCAGCTAATTAAATAGAAGGCACTAGAAAACTCAAGGCCCACAGCCCGGTCAATAAGGGACTAAACCGATCAACAACCGAACCCAATTACTGCAATAAACCATGATATATTGGCGCTATAAACCAATCAATTACAGCCATTATCAGCTTTTTAATATATTATTTTTTTAATGATGGAGTTTTGTCGACCGTTGAGAAATTAGATGAGGATGATGGTTGGGGGTGCGGTCATAAATTAGATACACACATTTAAAATAAATGCTATTTTAATTATGTGCCGACGTTTCGGCCTACAAGGTGGGCCTTCATCAGGGCTAAAAGAAACAAGATAACAACTAATGTAATTATAAACTTAATAATACGTTAGGTATATAATAATAATATGACAGTAATATAAAATGGGAATATAAATAAAATTAAATGTAAAATGATAACAAGTTGACAGTATGGAAATAAGGTGACAGTTATAAAGTATGGAAATAAACAAAATTAAGATGATATAAAGTATGGAAGTGAGATGATAATATTGTAATGAGAATATATAAAGAGAGACTAAGTAAATGAAAAAATGACAAAGGAAAAATATGCGAACAACTAAAATTTTAAATATTAACAATTTTGAAGTGATATATGACGGTAATATATTAAAAACATAGTTAAGAGTATAGGTAATATATATATCCCATCTTCCTTATCTATTATTTTTTTTATATTCACGCAATCTTTAGTCATTGGTTTCTAGATATAAGATTAAGCAAATTTATATAGCGGATGGTAAACAAATTAATATGTATTCCAAGAACTCATTACTTAAGTTTTTTTGTTTTTTTTTTAGGGGTATGGACGTTACCTTAAACAATTTTCCCAATATTAATATTCTTCAACTTATAGATTCTGATATTTATTAAAAATCTGGTGCCCGCAACACACGACTCCTAATTATCTCGGTTGTTAAAATAAATTTAAGAATTTTCAAACAAATTAAGAGATAAAAATAAGTGAAACCATTAAAGAATTCCTATAGAAATATGTGTTTTATTAAAAAATCGATTATATTATTATCTAAAATAATCAGTTAGTTTTATAGGCTTTTCATCACTCTCTATTAACTTTTAAAAGCTTGTGTATGAGTTTATAATTTTTCTAAAATCTTTAGCTTTCCAACGGTATATTATACATGTATATTACTGTTCTTAAGTTAAAAAAAAAAAAAAAAATTGCATTAAAAAAATATGTTTTCAGTTTTCTCCTTTAGTTTTTTTTTTTTTAATTCGCACAACTTACATATTCAGCTGTTATTTATCAATGCTAACAAGATAATTTTGTTATTTTAATATAATCAACCAAATTAAAGGTACTTTAGGGGAAGAAAATTTAAAATATCTGCATTTAAGCCCTGTGAGGCCATTTTAATCAGAATAAAACCTACATGACGTTTAAGCCTATTAAATTTTACATTGATATAGCGAGTTTAATCAAAATCGTCGGAACCGTTTTCCAGAAAATCGGAAAAAAGGTGCAAAATGCATGGTATAAAGTGGCACTCCTGGTAAGCTCATTTTGATGAAAAAGGTTTTGTAACGTCCCGGGCGTATATTTGTCTTAAAAATGAAATTTCAGTTTCATAGGAGTTATTTGAGCTTCGATGGAAACTAGTATTTCAGATTAAATATTTTAACATAGGAATAAATATCTATTACAATTACATAAGTTTATACCCGTTATTTCTTTCTACATTACGTTTTAAAGCTTTGAATATAAGATTTTTTTTTTTTAAATATCTGGCTTGTTTTGTGTATTTATTTTGTAAATAAAGTTGGAGGATAAGAAAAAAAAAAAAAAAAAAAAAAAAAATAAATAAATAAATAAAAAAAAAAAAAAATATATATATATATATATATATATATATATATATATATATATATATTAATATATATATATCTGGCTTTCCAGCGTTTTATGATACATAAATAATACTGATCTTATGTAAAAAAAAAACAAAAATAACATTTTCTCCGTTTGTTGGTTAACAAATTCGTTCAACTTTGATGTTTTGCCACTTTATTGAATGTACAAAATTAAAGGCACTTCAAAGGAAAAAAAAAAAAAAAATTAAAAATCTACATGATATTAAAGCTTATTAAATTTTACTTCGATGTAGCGACTTTAATTACAATTGTTAAACCTTTTTTGAGAAAATCTAAATAAGAGGCATAATGCTCGGTATAAAGTAGCGAATTTCGGGAAAAAAGTTGGTGTAACGTATCATTTGTATATTTACCTGAAATATAAAATTTCAGTTTCGACGAGCTTACCACATATAAATGCATGCGCACAGACTTTTTTGCGGAATGTGGTTATTTGTAATCAGGGGAACCTAAAAAGTTTATTTACATTGAAAACTGTAATTAGAAAATTTACACGATCGCAATTTTCGTACTATGTATCTCATAGAAGTAAACGTGTAATTGCAATCATTTGATAAGTGAGTAAAGTAAGTATAAATTCATTATTTTATTATTATTGCTAAATTATATTAATAACGGTACCAATATCACAAACAGACAGTGTCAACTACCTAGGACTAACTTTTGACAGGAGAATGACTTGGGGCCCGCACATTAAGAAAAAACGAAAGACATTAAACCAAAGAAGTACACTACTGCACACACTACTCAGACGACAATTAAAACTAAAATTAAGACAGAAACTTGCCACCTACACATAAGTAGACTAACAGCAGAAAGAGATTGATATTGTTTGTTAGTGTTTCTGTCGTAATTAATTAATGATATGTATAATTTTAAGAAATAAATTATAATAAATTTAAAAAAATTAATGTCAGGTGTTTTGTTATTTTTATATTCCCTCATCGTTCACAGCACCTCCTTGCCTCTTTGACTCATATACCACATCCTTACACATTTATAATTAGTTAGTTTTTTTACCAACACTCGAAATTTCCTAGAAATAATTTATATGGCAGAACAACGTTTGCCGGGTCAGCTAGTTTAATCTAAAACTAATGTTTCAATTAAAACCCTGAGTAATTATTTAAACTTTTTTCAACTCTTACGTAATTTAAAAGTTCTTAAATTGATTTAGTGGTAAGAGAAAGTCATATTGCATGCGCTGCATTTTTGATAAATATTATTATAATAATATTTCCTTTGATGATAAACAAATATTACAGAGTATTTATGATTAAAGAACAATATATAGAATAAATAGTTTAACTTGTGATAGTGAAAATATTTTATTTGATTGGGAAGACAGAAAAAATTGTTTAGAACTGTTTAAAAAGTTAACAAATCATGTAAATAAAAGAATGTGATATTATTATAAGGATTTTTTTTATTTATTTACTAATTTGGGGCTATTTAAATGAGGTGTCATTTATGTCTAAAAATCTCTTTCCGACCGATTTAGAGTTTACGAAAAGAACAGTGAATTTGCTAGAAAATATGATTATTTTATCACGCCTATAGTATATTAAATTTAATCTTCGGAAAAAAATTAAAAACATATGATTTTAAAAAACTATAGAAATGACAAAGGTTCTTATTCTTTTGGGGTTTATTACTATTTTATATTTCCAATAAACTATTTTTTTTATTTATTTTTTTTTTTTTATTCGTATATATTGGGTCGATGCAAAATTAATGCAGGTTTCCTCTATTTCAATATCTTAATTCCAATTGTGTAAACAAAGCTAATCCTAACATTGATCATTATTATACCAAAACAAACCTTATCTAATACCCTCTCTTTCACCATGAATTTGTTTAGTAAAATCGTTTTGTTCAGTGTGTTCAAAGGTCTTGAATCGAAAATGTCAAAGTGCGATTTTCCTCAAATTTATTTTTACGAATTTAAATTAGGGCGCAGCGCTGCGCAAACGGCTCGTAATATTAATGAAGTGTGGGGTCAGAGGGCTATTAATGAGTGCACGGTGCAGCGTTGGTTCCAGAAGTTTCGCAGAGGAGATTTCGACCTCGAAGACAAGGAAGGTCGGGGCCGTCATCTTGCTCTGGACAACGACCAGCTGAGGTCAAAAGTGGAAGAAGACCCAACCAAAACCACACGAGAAATGGCGGCGGAACTCGGAACTCAAAAATTGCAATGTCTTTGCCCAGCATTGATGAATCGGAAGGGGCCGATCCTGCTCCACGATAACGCCAGACCACACGTTGCACAACCAACGCTTCGACGACTGCACGAGTTGGGCTACGAAGTTCTCCAACATCCGCCTTATTCACCTGACCTCTCTCCTACAGACTTCCACTTTTTCAGGCATCTGGACAACTTTTTGAGGGAGAAAAATTTTCAAAACCAGGACGACATTGAAAATTCTTTTCGTGATTTCATTGAGTCCAGGGATTCGGATTTTTTTTCTGGTGGAATAAGAAAGCTTGTTGAACGTTGGCAAAAGTGCATTGATTCAGATGGAAATTATTTTGATTAAATATATATGGTTAAAGTAAAGATATGGCGTATTTACAATACCTACTAAAAACCTGCATTAATTTTGCATCAACCCAATATTACAATTTGTCATAATAGACAATAATAATAGTGCTACAGGATCTCATTCGTACAATATTTACAATATAAACAAAAGGAAAGTCAAATTACATAAAATAAAATTAAAATAAATAAACGTATACAATAACAAAATTAAGTAGACAAAATAAATACAAATAAATGAAGATAACAAATAAATAAACAAAACATGTCACATTCATACCTATGTACAATATTTACAATCAGCTCGGGAACTCCGGACGGGGCTTGTCCCCCCACTTATAAACTATATAACTATATATTTAATAAACTATTAAAATTACATATTAGTTTCCATAGGAATCCCAGTCATTTTACAGTGAAACATCCATTTTCATGAAATAGTATTAAATTTTAAATATATTGAGGATGTATAGTCGACTGTAGAAACTATTATAGGTGGAATAATCAGGAGTCAGTCTTTTTTTAAATATTTTTAATTTTGCCAAAGACTGACATACAAAGACTTCAAACTTTCCAGTCAAAAATACTTAGGCGAATTACGCAAGCACCTTGGTATGTTTCAAACACAACTTTACATACAGACTTGCACATGCCTACCGTCAGCGAATACATACGAACTCACTACTCTCGATTTCACAACAAATTACTAGGACATTACAACCCTCTCATAGAACAAATGGCAACAACCAATATGCCCCATAACATCAGGAGAAGACTGAAAAGGTCATGGATGAGAGATCTTCTGTAATCTTTTGAATTAAAACATGCCATGGAAGAGATATCACTGGGTATTGTCATCTTCCTCATGCCTGACATGCTCTTTTTATTGTAACATATCCGACAGACATTCCACTGATTATTAAATGTATGATTATTAATTTTGATTAATAACGACAAAGCTTTATTTTAATGATTAGAAGTTTATGAATATTTATTTAGTGTTTGGTTAAAGTATAAACATTGTATCATAGAAAAAAAAAAAAGTCCGTAGGACAGATGGTGATTGATGAAAGGAACAAAAATTAAATAACATTGACAGATGAACCAAGTGGAATAGCTATTCTCATCTATTTCAATTTCAACTCATAAAAAAAAAAAAAAAGGTAAAAATTTGGTGGACGGTCCTAATAAAAGCGACACATTTGTTCTTTATAAAGTGAAAAATGAAGGATATATGACATGAGACAAATGGGTTAGTATAAAATTAAAGTATTCATTTTTTTATTTGAATTGAGATAACTTAATGGGTACAGTGATAATATTAATAATTATGAAAAAGGTAAATGTTATTAAAAATTAAATTCAGGAAAACGAACCGGAAGACTTTTTTTTTCTTATACTCCATTTATTTGTCCAACAAAACATACAATACACGAAGAAATAAATCGTATAAACATAATACAGAAATCTACTAACAATTGATAATGTGCAGAAACTAAATGACATTTTTTACAATATAGTGGCTAGTTTAAAAATTAGATAATTTATAATAAACGAATAAAGTTCATGATATAGATTTTCCGGTTAATGCCTCATTAAATTTTTATTAAAATGTGTAGTGAGATTACTGTGTTTATTTGTTTTTTCTTTTACTTGTAATATTGATTAGCATTGTTTAGAATAATTTACACAATATTATAAATTTGAAACATTTATATTTTCACTAAGCATAACTTTAAATTTCTCAGTAGTTAGTTTTTTTTTTCATTTTTGTATTTGATTTAAAAAAATACGCTTTATTTGTTTATTGTATATTCAAAATGCCTGTAAATAATCTCCAGTTTTTTTTATTTTTGTATTTATAACATATGAACTGTACTGACCAACTTCTTTTGTATAGGGATTACTCCGAAAACAAATAAATATTATTATATATTATATACATAATACATGATAATAGTTTAAGAGCATTCAAAATAAAGTTTAATGTATAAAAGTATTTTTTAAATTAAGAGTGATGCTTTATTTTACTCTCTAGATAAATTAGGTTGTTATATTTTACACAACATACCGGTTAATCTTAATTAGAAAGAAGTTAATACATTTTCTTCGTAACATTTTTATTTATCTAAATAAAGAATTACTTAAAAGAAAAATGTGGTGCTCGAAAAACACAACTTTCATATTTCTATCTTGGTGAAATCTGTTTTTGTTTTTTTTTAGAACTATTGACTATAGTTATAACCGATAAAATACTAAAATAAAGTTTCAATGGAAAAATTTATGTTAAATTAAAAATTAAAATTATTATGTATAAAGGCTCATCTATAGTACCATTATAAGGCCTACCTGGATGTTTGGAGTTGAGATTTGGGGCTCTACTAAACCATCAAATTCTTCCCGCATTCAATCCTTACAATCCAAAATCCTTCGAAACATCCTCAATGCTCCTTACTTTGTCACCAACAAACTCATCCACTAAGAACTTAATGTCCTATATGTTGCTGATTTGGCCCGTACGAGGTATCATTCCTTCCTTGACAAACTCCCACATTAACCCACTAGTTTCAATCCTTGCTTCCTCTTCCATTCTTGACGATCCAGCGAGGCGCCTGAAAAGAAGATGGCCTTGAGACCTTCTAGTGTAGATTACCTAGTGGAGTGTTGCCAATGGGCTTATTCTCTTTATATCTTTTCGTGTATATTATCTATAATATGAGCCAATTTACTTGATGTATTTACTAATACAGTGGTAAATTTCAATAAATTAATTTAAAAAAAAATATTATGTATAATAATTATTTAATGCGGTTTTTCACTCTCCATTACCTTATAGAACTTTGTATGTTAAAAAACGTTTTTCCTATTATCGTTAGCTTCCTGATGGTATTCGACATATCATATACTATTCTCTATTAATATTGTTATTTGTGAGAACAAATTGTTCCAGAAAAATATTGTTTTCTCATACAGTTGGTGATTATATATTTGTGATAATAGAAATATTGTCATAATTCTTTTTTTATCATTGCTGTCAGTTATAAAGAATTTATACCTTCAAATTAATAAACTAAAGGAACATTAGAGAAAGAACTTTTGAAAATTTGTAGTTAAGACCTAACGGACTGTTTCATTCGGAAAATACTCTATATTAAATTAAAGCTCATTAAATTTCAAATCGATGTAGTAAATAAGGTGCGAGTTATATAATATAAAATGGTTCTTCTATAATATAAAATTTGGAAAATGTGGAAGAGTTTTGAGGAAGCATGGAGGGAGTAATAGGCAGGATTCCGCAGGATAACATTAAAATCTTATTAGGACATTTCAACGCACAAGTGGGGAAAGAAAAGAAATATAGAGAAATGGTGGGAAAATATCCGGCACATAATAGAAACAATAGCAATGGAGAGAGATTAATTTGGAGGGGCCAAAAAGAATAACGCCAGAGTAAGTAGTCTGGGGTATGCTGATGATCTGGCCCTCATGGCGGAATCTGCGTATGAAGGAGTAACGCAGCTAAATACCCTGAAAGAAATTGTTGAAAGAGTCGGTTTGCAGATATCTTTCGAAAAGACAGAGTTGATGACTACGGATCGAAACTTTCGGGAAAAAACATTTAAAACAAAGTATGGAGAAATCAGGGTAACCAATAGCTTCAGATATCTGGGGGAGATTATTTGTAATAATGGGTCAGAGAGAAAGGGTATGGAGGAGAGGCTGGTCAAGAAGGAAAGACTCAGCTTTGCCACCAGTGGCCTAGACTGTAAAAAGGCTCTTTCAATAAGAGCGAAAATAAGGCACTATAACACCGCTGTCTAACCGGTTATTATGTATGGAATGGAGACCGCTTCTCTTCCTAGCTTAAGGAAACTTTTGGGAATTAAGAGGAAGATCTTGAGGAAGATTTATGGGCCATTAAATTTACCAGAAGGATATAGGCTGAGGCCTACCAGAGAAATGTACAAAGAAATGACTGACCTGGAAACGGTAAAGATGAGCCCGAGCAGAATAAATAAGGAAATCTTGGATAAAATGTGAGGATATAAAGAGGCCGGAGGATACATTCAGCAGATAAGGAATGAGACAGTGAGGTTGGGAATCTCAACACAGGATTGTGTCAATAGAGATGAATATAGAGAACAATTGAGGAAGATAAAGGTCCTTGTGGGTGCCAAAGAGGTGAGAAAGGGGAGAGTATGGAGCGAGGAACAGAGAAGAGTCCAGTCTGAGAGAATGAAGAAGAGATGAGAAGAGAGAAAAAGAGTGGAATGTGTGGGCAAAGTTGGGGGGAAATGATATTTGCGTGGTCTTTAAGGCCGTTTCGCGTAAAAAAAAAACAACAAAAAAAACAATAAATAAAATAAAATGGTGCTTGTAAATGGACGAATTAATTAAAAAGTGTTTTTATAACCGATATGATATTACATTTTAAATATTATATTTTAATATTATAATATAATATATAATATCATGTATTATATTTTAAATATGAAATTTCAATTTTATACATTTGAATTTTTGAGCTATACTTACCAGAGACTCAAATATATTTTAATGATGATCTTAGTCATTTAGACTTAAGAAACCCACTGGTGTTTGTTTCCATTGGAAGTTCAAATTGAAAATGATCTCAATCGCATCCTTTATTTCACAACATTAGTCTAAATTTATAAGTCAATAATACAGAGTTATTTCTCTTTGGCATTATTTAACATTTACTTTAATTTGAAAAGCACTGCTGCCTCATTTACCTAATTATGACAAAATACTCTAAAACATAATATAAGTAAGGGTTAAATACATATGAAATAAATGTTCAATTTTTAAAATTATATTGTATATATATGTATGATATTGTATACATATGTATGAATGTGACCAAGATTATTATTATTTATTTCTTTTATTTTCTTTTTACCTTTATTTACGGTTATTTATTCTTCTTTATATTTTATTTATTTCTATTTATTTTGTATTCATTTATTTTTATTTCTTTATTTTGTGTACATAAGGAATGAATGAATTCTAATATCACTAATACTTATTGCCCAAGATTTTGGCAGATTGTATTATTTCTAAATAAATAAAAGTTACAATAATTGTATTTTCCGGGTTCGAACTCGGGGAATTTAAAATTAAAAAAAAAAAAAAAAAAAATTTAAAATGTATAATACGGAGTAGAGATTTGGGGCTCTACTAAACCATCAAATTCTTCCCGTTTCCAACCCCTTGCAATCCAAAATCCTTCGTAAAATCCTCAACGCTCCTTATTTTGTCACAAATAAACTCATCCATAAAGACCTTAATGTTCCCTATGTTGCTGACTTGGAGCGAACCAGGTACCACTCCTTTCATGACAAACTCCATTCCCACTCTAATCCACTTGTTTCAATCCTTGCTTCCTCTACAATCCCTGATAATCCTCCGAGGCGTCTGAAAAGAAGATGACCACGAGACCTTCTAGTTTAACATAGTCTTTGGGGAGCTGGCAATGGGTAGTATCCCCACATGTGAATCCATGACATTTTTATCATGTATCTCATTTACTAGATGTATATCATTATACAGTTGTAAATAGCAATAAATCTATTAATTAAAAAAAAAAAGAAAAATGTGTAAAATTAATTTAAACAATGATGATATAGTATATATAATAGCAGTTTGAAAATTATAGATAGTTTAAAGATAATCATAAGAGGAGAAAATAAATGGTTTTAAAAATATATTTTAATTTAAAAAAAAGAACATATGATGCACCAATGAAATGATTCGTCATTCACAACATTTACCACCCGGATTTCATTTACGTTCAACATTTAGCTATTTTGTTCTCCATGGCTTTCATTGTTCGTAAAGAATTCATTAACTCAGGATGAGACACGTTGAAAAATGTTTATTTTTGCATATTTTTATTTAAAGTTTTGCATTTAATAAAAGAAAAAAAAAAAACTTTACGCCATGAGCTTTACGTGAGCATAAAAGAAAGAGAGTTGTGGTTGAAAGTTCCAAAGAAAAGTAAGAGCACAACTTTTTTATATTTCCTATCATAAAGTTTTACAACTTGTTTTCGACTTCTAAAATGAAGTCCATGAAGGAAGTGAGAGGTGTTCAAAGACTGTAAATGGAAAATCTATTTTACTGAAATAGTGACCGGCTTCTGTACTCTTTACTGCTTTTCTATTTTGCCAATACTAATTTTAAATTAATTCTTCCGTTTTCATTTATGTAATATTAATGCTTAATCAAGAAAAAAACCCACTTATTTTGAATTAATTTGATTCGCATAATTAAGGACTTTTGACTAGGCTTTTAGTTTAGAAGGTTTTTTTTTTTTTTTTTATTTTTTTTTTATTGAGGATTTATAGTCAACTGTAGAAACTATTATAGCTGAAATAGTCAGGAATCAGTCATTTTTTGAATTTTTTTTAATTTTGCCAACGTTTCGGCTCAAGCTTGTGAGCCATCATCAGGGCATTACTGAGCCATGTCCAAGCATACATATAGATTTCTGACTATTCCACCTATAATTTTTTTTTTTTTTTTTTTTTAACATCATGAAATAGACTTGAAGAAGAACTCCTGTAACTTTTCTAAACTAGAAGGTCTCAAGGCCATCTTCTTTTGAAACGCCTCGGAGGATTGTGAGGAATTGAAGAGATAGAAAGTGTTGAAACAAGAGGATTAGGGTGGTAATGGAGTTTGTCATGAAAGGAACGGTATCTGCATCGGGCTAAATTAGCAACATACGGAACATTGAGGTATTTATGGATAAGTTTGTTCGTGACAAAGTAAGGAGCATTGAGGATTTTACGAAGGATTTTGGATTGTAGGGATTGTATACGGGAAGAATTCGATGGTTTAGCTTATAAGGTTTAAAGATCAAGCATACACCTTTCTTCTTGCTCTTCCATCCTCTGCCTCACATCAGCGCGGAAGTACATTCAGCCACTCTTTCCAGCCATCTCTATCCCTTGCTAGATTTTTCATCTGAGGAATGGATTTTCCCCGTTTCCTTCAACATAGTTATCATAGAACATCCTGGGCCGGCCTCTGGGACGCTTTCCCGACTCCCTAACATCCAGAGCCTTGACATCTTTCCTCTTTCATTCGGTAGACATGACCAAACCACTCAAGCTGTCTTCTATCGATTATTTCAAGTAGTGGGGGTATTTTCTTACTTTCTCATTTCTGTCTCTCCTGGTTTTTCCTATTATTCTTCTGAGGAACTTCATTTCTGTAGCGGTGATTCGGCTTCGTGGTTTTTAATTAAAATCCAGGTTTCTGCTCCATATATCAATATAGGGAGAAAAACAGATTTATAGATGTTAGCTGGACCTCTCGCCCGATCTCTCTCTTGCCTACAACTGTGTTGGAAATCCTGTAATAGACCGTGTTTGCCTTGTTAATTCTATTTGAAATTTCCGAGTCTATTTTCCAGTTTTCTCAATTATGGTGCCAAGGTATGTGTAGTCCTTCGCCTGTTCCAGCTCAACTCTATTGCACACACACACAACACACACCTAAACACTTTAATCTATATCAACAAGTGAAAAATTATGCTTTTGAAATATCAATTAAAAACATTTAGTGAGACTAAAACGAATCCGGTTCAAATTTATTCAATTGTTTTGTATAATCTGTACGTTTCTAGTTGTGACCTCACTTATTTTTTTTTTTCTAATCCCTGTAAAAGACTCTTTTTTGGCTAATGTACGATCGTTTTATTCTTCTAATGATCTCTTCTGTTGTGTTCGATGCCTTGTAAGAGGCTTATCTGGAATGGGAGGAATATTAGTCGAATTAATTTTTTAGTGTATACTAATGGGGTTCATTGGTTGTACGAGTCTGTCCATTAAGTTAGTTTTTCTCAGACTAGGCCGATGATTCGTCAAGATTTTTGCCAGTGCTTTGGTTGTCGTGTCGTGGTTAGTGTATTCAATAATAGATTTGGACAGTATTGGAGGATATGAAATTATTTTAACATGTCTTCTTCAGATGAAGTCTGTCGCTGTTTGGAGTTCTAGCTTAGTGTGAAGTAAGTCAGTTTTGGTTCTTCGCAGTGAGGTATGCTTTAAAATACGTCTCTTTGCTCCATTCTGAAACTGTTACAAATTATTTTTCTTGTAGCAAATATATTAAATAGCATTGGCGGCAGTCTTATAACACTTTTGTACAATTTTATTTTTTTTTAAGGAAAGATTTCTGATTGTTATTTTCATTTTAATTATAAAGTTAGTTAACGGCTGCTAATGGTTATTAAAAACCCTACATATTTATAAAATACGATTAAATAATTAATTAAGGGTACTGTCCTTTCTCATGCCTTACATGTCATTAAATAATTGTTCATTATTAACAAAATTGTTTATTATCTCATACGATTTGCTGATCGTCACACTACTGCTGACAGGTGCAAATCAATAAATGAAGTTAAAAAAAAAAAATATTTGTGAAGATGCCCCAAACAAAAAATTGAATATATAACAATAAAAAAAATTAGGTTGAACATTGTAATAACATAATTTGTTATTATGGGACATGATGAGTCAGATAATATAGCTGAAATAAACGAATCGTCTTTATCAATTAATATTACTGTTGATGGTCTGTTCATAGTCGCTCAATGCCTCAAGATCTGACGTGGTATGCGACATTTTTCAATTTATCTCCTGTAACGACAGCAGTATTTAATAATTTCTGGTCGTTTTATGTGAAATGATAACTATCTTGTAATTATTACGTAGTGATATCCTCATTAAAATGACTTCTTTTCAATAAATAAACAATTCGTTTGTAATATTGGGTTGTGTCACAAGAAATGACCGTTTTCAAGTTAAAGGATTTTTATTAAAAATACGATATAAAAACAAGATAATTTTATTCTAAGTATTTACCGTCTTTTTCTACACATGTTTTCCAACGTGACACCAACTTTTTTATCTCCGAACTGAAAAACTCTGAGCTTTGAAGTGAAACAAAATCTGAACACGCACCAAGTGAAAAGATCATAATTTTCAAAAAGTTTTCCTTTGAAGAAGTTGTCTAAATTCCTGAACAGGTGATGATCTGTTGAGACAAGTCGGGAGAATATGGTGGGTGCGGAAGAACTTCGTAACCCAGTTCTTTCAATTTTTGCACTGTATGTTTTGAAACATGGGGTCTTGCTGCCGCTCAGTGAGATCCTGAGGTACCCATGTATCGAGCTTTTTTACTTTCCCAATGCACTTTATATGCCTGGAAACGGTAGATGCACTAGCATTTAGTTGTGCTGAGAGTCCTTTAACTGTTTGGTAGGGGTTTCCTTCTACTGTAATTGTTTGAGGACAACGTTGTCAATTACGGACGGAGGTCTTCCTCGGGGCAAGTTTTCCAAGTCAGTATCTCCAGCTGAAAGCAAACCAACGGCGAATGGTCCGTTCATTAAAACTCCCTTCCCCAACCGCCTTGCAAATATTTCTAGCTGCCTCAGCTGCTGAATGGCCGGGTTTAAACTCGTACAAAAATATTACTCGAAAATCGCGTGTATCCGTGTTCATTTTTGGGTAACTGATTGGAAAGCTAATGTTTATAATAAATGGTTAGTAACTGTTTACTTTAAATATGTAAACATTCGGAAGAAAAAAACAGACCTGCAAAATTCTTTATGTATTTCGGAAACTATAAAAATGGACAATTCATGCGAAACAGCCCAATATGAAAAAAAAACGAAAATTTCGGATTTCGTATTTTTTATTTATTTTATTTTTTTTATTTTTTTGCTTTTTAGTGACTGTCAAAAAAGTTGAGAAAATAGCGAAACAACTATTTATTGTCGCACCCACATTCTCACCAGGACCTCCATGCAAGAGTCTAGAGTCCCTTCATTTTCTTGAGTATGAGGCTAGTCATATTAGTTCTGAAAATGAGGTTCATCGGAAAGGTTTGAGTTGTTCATCTTACACGGTTTTTGGGTCCCTGAACACGAGTCTGAAGTTTGCCGGAAAAAAAAAATTGTCAGGAACATTTTTTTTTTTTTTTAACTTTTTGCCACAATTTTGTCACATTTTCTGTTGTTTTTTTTTTGGACTATATCTTAAAAACTAAGATAAACACTTTAATGAGCACACATTGACTTCCTTTTGTCACTTAATTACTTTATTTCATAAGCTTTCATATCTGTAAATAGCTGTTTCCCCATTTTCAAGACTAATTTTTTTATATAAATGCTTTTTCACATATTACTCATCATTTTATTTCATAGCACTTTGCTATTTGTCCTCATGGGTGTTCATTGAATGAACCAAATGAAACCAATGAACACCCATGAGGACAAATAGCAGTGTGCTATGAAATAAAATGATGAGTTATATGTGAAAAAGCATTTATATAAAAAAATTAGTCTTGAAAATGGGGAAACAGCTATTTACATATATGAAAGCTTATGAAATAAAGTAATTAAGTGACAAAAGGAAGTCAATGTGTGCTCATTAAAGTGTTTATATAAAGAAAAACTTCCAAAAAAATTAAAAAAGAAAATAAATTAAAAAATAAGGTTTTTGTAAAAAAAGTTACTATATACACAATTGAATTATACAAAATTTGTTACATATTTTATTTGTAAAGTTTTTTTATGGAATCAATCGTTTCGCCGCAAGAACACATAAAAAATGGGCTTAAATTTCCTTCCATTGTTTTTCCCTCTGGCTTGAAGTCTCCTTTTATCTATTCCATCAGTTCTTCCACAGAGAACTGACACTCATCATCGCTATTTTCGAGGTATGTATATATGTATTCCATGGCTTTATCGATTTCTTGAGAAGAAGGTCTACGTTTTTTCGAACGTCGAACTTCGTTCGCCAGAGTTTGTGCATTAGCTGCAACCAAATCCTCGTTTTGCGCAATGTAGTATATTAGAGTCCTTCCAAACTCATTGTCACGTTCCGTCATAATACGATTTCTTAAACTTTTAAGTATTGTGGTGAACATATTTTTTTGGCTCTGAGACCAAAAATCTCTCGGTGATGACCAATCAACATAAGGTTTGCCGGGATGCAGGACTCTCACCTTCTGATGTAGGCAAGGAGCCGAGTATCGTCATTCCTTCTGTCACTGGCTTCCAAAATCGAAGCAATGTCTCTTTTCTTCACAGTTAAGGCTTTCTAAACTTTATCGTCTAGCGAAGATTCACGAATAAATTATTGAAGATTCACAACAAGAAGACATTGAACGTACTAAAATACGACGAGAGAGAAAAGTCTGTTTGACTAAAGTGTTGTTAATATTTAATGCTATAGATCTTATTAAAAGCATTAAGGATTGGACAACTCCTTAAGAAATTAATAATTTTCTATTTCTGGTTATAATTACAAATAAAACGCTTAACAATGCTAAGAAGAACATTTATCAAACTAAAAAGATTTACGAATTATATTTGGAGTAGTAGGGTTTAATCTCATTAGACAATTACAAAAAAATACAATTTACATTAGACCAATATATTCTAAACCACGGAAGATCTCATTTAATTATTAAGGTTAATTTTGGGCTGAATAAATTCTTCCATAAATACTCAATTTTTTATTACATCAACATGTCGTTAAGGGATATTCTCCCATCTTCAGAAGTCTACAACGTATATTAAGCAATTACCATTACATTAAAAATTACTATAATGAAGTGAATGGTTTAAAAAAATATATAAATTAGGTGTCAATTGATAACAAAACTTTAAAACTATTAAATAACAAATTTAAAATCAGAAGGAGGCATTAAAAGCAAAAAATTAACAATGTTACATAGTTCTTAGTTAAATAAATAAATAAATATTATAAATTACCTTGTTATATATTCAGAACACCCAACATTTTCATTAATACACACATTCAGCTAGGTAAAATAATAAAATGAAGTCCATATTTAAAAACATCAGATCTGAGCAAGAGTATTGCTCACATCTTTGTCCTCAACTGGATTAAGGATTAGACCAATTTTTAACTTGTATATGGTTATTGTTATTTTATATTGTGAAATTCTTTAAAACATTTATTTTTAATTATTTATATTATATTTTTAATTTTTAAATTAAATCAGAATAGTGGTAACTTAAATGTCTTGAGTCAGTTTTAAAATTCACAGTTTTATCTATATTTTTATTGATATATATAGCCTCTATGGTTTTTCTATTACGTTTATATTTTACTATTTCCAAAATTTATGGTCTATTGAGATCGAATTTATGTTTTAAAATGTATGCTATGTTGTGATAAAGCAGTTGTATTTATATTTTTACTGTTGTTACAATTACCTTTGTGCTGTTTAGTTCTAGTACTAACTTTTTTGGACGTTTCTCCTATGTAAGATTTTTCACAGTCCAGAAAATTTATTTTGTATACAACATTTAATTTTTCTTCATTACTTATAGGGTCTTTTGTACTGGTGAGGAATTTTTGTAATTTATTATGGTTATAATTTACATTAGAATATAAGACTACACTCGCATTGTTTCTAATATTACAAATTCATTTGCATCTTCTGTCAGGAAGTACACGTTTCAGGAATATAATTTTTACATAACACTTTTACCATGTACATACACATGTATTTTAAAAAAATCATTTAAGGCCAACAGTGTAAAAGCACTGACCGTTTCCGCGAAAATCGTGTTTTTTTCCAATATCCGGAAATATCGCATATTTTTTACGCTCTCAAGAGGCGAAATGGTTGTTCCCACAAAAAAAAAAACTTTTCGGATAAAAAAGGAGCCAATTTCGTTTACTTCAATTATGCATACTGTAAGTTTTTCTAAAAATACCTTAGTTTTAAAAATATAGCCAAAAAATCTTTTTTTTTTTTTTCATTTCACGTTTTTATTAAGTATTATTACAATCTGTCTCAATTCCGACATTAATAATAGTGGTGAAAAATAACATACATACTACATTCATACAATATTTACACATAAATAAAATTACAATAAAATATATATACAAAAATAAATCAATAAAATGGTAACAAAGTCTATAAATCACTCATACCTTTATGCCAAAATATCAGAAATGTTTTTACCCCCACCCAAACCATCGAATTTTTCATATTTATTTCACGGTCAAGTATTAAATATTTAATTTAATGTTTTCTTTTTAATGGACCTCTCTTAAGAACATTGCAGTCGTAAATTATGTTCTTATACAAGCATAATAAGATAATTTTGTGAAATAAATATTTACTAATATCCTTAATGATTTGTTTTATTTAGCAAAATAGGAGTACAGATGTTTTATACTATTTTTTCAGATTTAATTTAAAAAGAACACGCCGAATCCCCACTACTCTGAAGATTTTTTTTTTTAATTAAGGAGAAGTCAGAGAGAGCAGGATCGATGGACCATTGACACCGCTCCAGTATTTGCTGACCCCGGGGGAGGGACGGCAGATTCTTAAGGGGTTTTTCACGAGGAAGCGATCTTCCACAGTCTTGCGTAAACAGTGCTGCCAACGCGATAAGGCCGACCGGAAGTTAATGAATTTGCCAGGGCAGATAAAGGTGGCCGAGGCGGCGACGTGGATGGAGATATAAATAATTTGGACCCTAATCTCTTCTTGTGAAAGGTTAATTCCCGAGGCTACTTCCGCTCTTTCTAAATGTGTCCTACCTCCCTTCTCGTTTAATTTTCCACTGCTGCTGAGATGCGTTATGATATTTTTAATTTATAGGAGGCTGTCTCTTCCAATGTGGCATTGTCAGTCTCTTTTGGTGTAAAATATATTATGGCATTCCGCCAGGGTCTATATATATATTTAGCCTTCCTCTTGTGCCCACTCTTTATAAAATATACTGTCTTTATTTCTTTTCAATTTTAGTTTCCTTTAGAATTCTTGATCATATATTTATTTATATAAAAATATAAAGTTTTGCAGTATCTCACAAACTGTATGGCTATTATCATTTGTGGTTTTATTTTATTTACTTCCAGTGGCGCGACAGGCCGTGTAGGCCCTGGGCCTCGCGGTGTAAACTCCTGCGAGTTTACACTCACGTTTCACGATGCAATTTTTTTAGTGTAGGGTCATCTCTTTCTACGGCTAATTTTGTGAGTGGTCACCCTTTGGCTGAGAGGTCTTCGATTCGAACTCAGAACCTGTAGCATGAGAGCGCGCTAGCCACTCAGCCACGGGCTCCTCTATTTTAATTACTAGTAGACAGAAAAAAATCTAGCGCGGGCAACACATGACTTGCAGTTACATTGGTTGTTCAAAAAGATTTTAGAACTATTAAGGCGGCGATACACGGTGAGAAATAGGGTAGGCGCGCTGGAAAGTTGGTTGAAGTAAAAAATCGTGATAGTAGATGTACTATATCACACTCTCATCTACTTTCCAAAACGATAATTAATAACAATATCATTTGTTTTATTATTTTCGTAAAACTTTGACTAAAAATAGTTAATTTATACTCATATATATTTAATTGTGTTTCTTGATTCCATAACCATTATTTAATAATATGTATATTTTCACTGTTTGGATATTAAATTTTAATTCTATAGTTATTTATTATAAATTATATTATATATATTTTTGTGTTATAGTTTGAGATTCAATTGTTTTTTTTGTTTTTTGCGATGAAATTCGCAATAGAAAATATTTAAAGTGATTTTACAAAGCAATGTTGCTGTCATAGGTGGCGTGCATGCTCCCGTCACTTGTCACTTGTGTTTTTGTTGACGTTAGTAGTTGGTTTTTAGACATTACTCTTATTATTATTAAAACAAGATGACACCAATTGAACATTCATCTTTACATAACAACTTGGTAACCTAAACAGAGCTAACCAACCTTTTCATCTACTTTCATGAATAATCAGCTGTTCACACATCCGCCATTTTGCCGAGTACTGTTGTTGCGTACTGTTACGCAGTTTTCACCACCTTCTACTCTCGCGAGAGTACTTTCACCTCGCTTACACATACTCTATTTCTCACCGTGTATCGCCGCCTTTAAATAAAGTGAAAGAATTTTAGATAATATGTTTTAGATAAAATAATATGACAGTATGAAATTGTTATGGACAACATTTACCCTTCTTAACTCTATTCGTCCCTCTACATTACCTCCCACAACTTGTGCACAAGATCACATATTATCACAAATCGTTAGCTTTCTTACGGTATATTATAAATTTATATTACTATACTTGTGTTCGGAAACAAAAACAAATTATCTAAATATATTTTTGTTCTTTCTTTCTTTAGTTGATTATCAAATTCGTTTACCTTGTTTATTTATCAAGGCTTATTAGGTGGTATATTTAATTCTTTCGCACCTACAAAAGTAAAAGTACTTTAGAAAAATAAAATTCAAACATCCGATAGGCAATCCCTTTCAGGCTATTTCAATGAGAATGAAACGTGTAAGATATTGAAGCCCATCAAATATTACATCTATTTAGTGATTTTGTGATCAAAATCGTTAAAACCGTTTTAGGGGAAATAGTAAAACTCTTCAAAATTCTTGGTAAAATGTAGCACTACCGATTGACCAATTTCGGTTAAAAAGTTGCTGTTACATCTCGGGCCTTTGGTTGTTATAAATAGAAAATTTCAGTTTTGTGCTTACTACAAACACAGGCCTTTTCACGGCCTTTGGATTTTGATTTTAAAACTTATATTATATAACACTGCCATTATTGCTGCAGCAATCATTAACATAATGATTTTTAGCTATATATTATTTAAAATGGCTAGGGGAAGACCAATATGGATTTAGAGGAAATAGAAGCACCCAGGACCTTATCTTCACTCTAAGACAAACTACGGAAAAGATCATTGAAAAGGATAAGGAAGTCTTCACTTGTTTTGAAGAAAGGAGGATATCATAAAGTCTCTAAGGAAGAAGAAGTTCAAAATGGGACTACAGAAAGGAATCCTAAGTCTTTTAAAAACACAATGAAATGTCGTGAGGACATGACGTGAGAACCAAACATCAGAGGAATTTGGAACTTCCTAAGGAATCAGGCAGGGATGCGGTCTAAGTCCATTACTTTTATTTTAACTCTAGATTCAGTCATGGACAAAGCCAATTCGAAAATGAGACCTTACCACCTAGGATTTAGACACCTTAGGCCAACGAACCTTAGTATCCTCGCATTTGTCGATGACTTAATTGTGTTTGCAAACAATTGTAGAAACCTACAATTTAATTTACGCATCCTACAAGAAGAGTTGGGAATGATAAATATGGAAATAAATACAGATTATGAGGATAGGTAGAAAAAGCGAGCAGGGGGATCGAGTTGTAAGGCTAAATAACACAAGGTTAGATCAAGTGAGGAACTTTAAATATCTTGGTGCTCACCTTAATGAACATGGCTGGATAGATGGCGAAATAAATCAAAGAACAAAAGCTGCCAGCAGATGTTTTAGTTCCCTCAAGTCTAAGACCAAGAGGAAGGCCGAGGAAGACTTGGAAAGGCGTGAATCAGGAATCCTTTGACAGAAGGGGTCTGGAATGGAGAAGGAGAAGAAGATTGGTTCAGGAGTGAGATTTATGGACCAAGCTTTATAAAAAGGATGCTCACACCCTTGGCGGTAGAAGAGTAGAAGATTAAATAAATTATTTATAATATGTTTCTTATGGGTATATCAATGTGGCGCTACTTAAAAAAAATACTGATTGTTGTGAACTAATTAAGTAATAGGTCTAGTTAATGTTGTGATGAACTAAACCGTATACATCATGTTAAAAGTGTATTAATAGTTAGTTGTAATTTTTTGTTGAACCTTCTGAAATTATTTAGATATGTAAGGATAGGGCAGAAAAGGCCTGGTTATAAGCTAAAGATAGCACATCCCTTTATCAGTGTCATTTGCGTCAATGGAGTGGAAGAAATCTTCTTAAGTTTAAGACACATTCTGCAATAGCAACGCATCATATAAAACGGATTCAGGTTTTAATCATTTTTCCAAATTTATCTCTAGAATATGACAGTACCTAGAAAATATAAAAAAGCTATAGCGCACCTAAGAACATTCAAATATCTCTTTAATCGAAATAAATTTTAAGTTTAGTTAAAAAAATATTTTACAATATATGCATCTGGCAAGAGAGTTTAGAATATAATTAATTGAACAGACTAGTATAAATATAGATATGGAGAGCCCGTGGCTGAGTGGCTACCGTGCTGGTCTCTCATGCTAAAGGTTGTGAGTTCGAATCCCAGTCCCGGCGGGACATTTATAAGGATGTAATTAAATTGGTGTTAGAAGTTTATGAAAGAAGTGTATGAAAAGTTTCAAATCATCCGGCCCGGAGGACCAATTATGATAGGGCGCCGTAAGTGTAACAAACTTGCACTCTTGGACGAACTTTCCCTAAACTACCAACGCTGGAAAAATATGGTTGTCTTTAAAAATATAAAAAATTGGATGGAGTTTCAAATGATTCCGATTACTTCCGTCTTGGTCCATACACGTTTACAGGCAACTTGCAACTGAAGTCCAATCCGTTGAAGGCGGTTTTGTCGATGAATAAAAAGAATTGAGAGAAACAACGGTCTCCCAATGGCCGATAACCGACAGTATAATCGGAAATTTATCCGAAACCAATTCGATAATGATTGGAATGAAAAGTACGGACTCACAAACTACCTGAGTAACCGACGACAATAAATAACTTACAAACTAGTTACAACCTCTTTATATTTTTAGAGATAGCATAAGACACGACAAGAAAACAATTAAAAGGGTTAAACTAAAAACATATGATTTTTATTTACGTTATGTCTTTTGTTTTTATAAGTTCACTATTTTAAATTAATGAATTATTTTTTCAAACTATTTACAAATTAATAATACAAAAAATGATTAAAACTATAACTAAGCAATGAAATAATTTCGTTTTGTAAATTATATAGAGACATTTTCTTTCGGTCTCTCATTTAAAC
The DNA here is from genome assembly GCA_023052935.1 of Piezodorus guildinii. Classification (NCBI taxonomy): domain Eukaryota; kingdom Metazoa; phylum Arthropoda; class Insecta; order Hemiptera; family Pentatomidae; genus Piezodorus; species Piezodorus guildinii. The sequence continues at coordinate 7,912,332 of CM041294.1, read as the reverse complement.
AAATAAATGTATAACAACAGATGAGCAGACGAAACAATGGGGATTCACGAACAGCCTCTCTCCCTAGGGATGTGAGACCCGGCAGCCAAACGGTGGTCACTCACAAAATTAGGCGTAGGGAGTGATGAACCTACACTACAAAATGCATCGAGAAACGTGAGTGTAATCTCCCAGAAAATCTGCTGGTATAATATAATCATACCACGAGACCCAAGGCCAACACGGCCTGTCGCGCCACTAGAAGAAGAAGAAATATAAATATCAATATTTTGTATGAAATTAAAAAAAAAAAAAAAAAAAAATTTGTTCTTTCTCCTTAATAGCGTCCAATATTTTAAAGACTGCTTAAGACACCGAAAGCTATATGAATTCCTTAATACAGACAAAATGAAAACGGACTGGACTATCGTTGTGTGTATAACTTTAGTTAAAATATCTTATATTTAATACCTTAAAAATAGAAACTATTATCTAGAACATTTAATAAGTGATTTTCCAACCTCCATTGCTATATTAAATAATATTTTATTCAATAATCTTTACCTTTAAACAGTCCAAGATGCATTACTGTTGTGTAAAAAGAAAAAAAAACACATTTAAAATCGATTAAAACATTTATTTTTTTCTCTTTAACTTGAGTATCGAATTATTTTATTTTCCATATTTATACAGGTAATTTTCATTATATTTTACTATAAACAAAGAGAGATGGAGAAATATTTCAAATTAAAAAAAAATCCAAGAAATTCAATTGAAAGAAATGCTTAATAACATTTGAGCCTTATTACACTATTAAAATAAGGTAATTTATTTACTTTAACTTACATGCATATGAAATTACATTTAATTTTGTAGATTCGAAAAAAAATTAACTATATCATCTTATTAGCATTGATAAAAAATTATTCAATACAAGAGATGAAAAGGATTGATAAACAACTAAAAAAGAAAAACCTTTTAATAAACTCAAATGTGTATTCCAGTTAAAAATATCTATTGCCTAACAAATAAAATTTGTTATTGAAATAAATATGATATATATTGTATCCTGAATATGCGTTTGTTTTATATAGACCTCTGGTAATAGCCTACCATCAACGTAACTTCAGTCGAAAAGATTAGTGCACTAACTTTGGCAGGATCAAACCCGGTGTTAGGAAGGAAGTTGTTAAAGCTGAAAAAGATAGGCTCGAAGGTGGGGCAACCTTCCATCAGAAATAAATTTTCGATATCAACAAACGATCGACCATGAATCTTTCCCTCGTTGGATCTCAATGGCACCGAGTGATCTAATCTAAATACAAAAAATCAGATTTCGGTATATTTTTTTTTAGTAGTTACTATCAACCTGCAAAGGTAAGTTAGAAAGCAGTTAGACCGTCTTTAATAAAATTAATAATTAGAGTAGTTTTTAAGGAAACACCGTATTCACTAATAAGCGGTCATATCCATTGTAATTTATTGGGTTGTGTCACATGAAATGTCCGTTTTCAATACAATATACAATACTTTCATATAAATACATAAAAGTACATAATAAAAGTGAAACTAAACATTTTAAATATAATTTTATTGGCAAATTTATCTTCTTCTTCTTCTTTCACAAGCTCCTTAGTGCCTTTCAGCGAGGAGCACCGTTGGTACTCTAGACGAGTGATTGGCCCAGTACTGGAGGCCTCGTTACCTCGGGACAATTGGAGTCATTTTAAACTCAATGACTATCGAGTCTTCCCAGTGAAGGTAGCCCTGGGTTATGTACTGTTAGTGACCTAATGTTAGTATATGTGTGTAGAGTACTGTTGTGGTGAGGTTGTGTGTTAAGTACTGAACTCAATTTATCATATAAGACTATTTTATAGAAAATCAACTACATTTTTGTATTCTATATTTCTTAAGAAATTCAATAAAGTAAATAAATCTCATTGAATTTATCTATACTTTTGCTCGTGTTTCCATTGTTAAATATTCAATATTCATTTTTACCTTCACATACTATATGTAGTAAGGGAAAGTATTGCGATTGTGAAAATTTTCGAATTCCAGTTTTCATAGGAAATACACATTTTAGGGTCCCCTGAGTCCTAATAACCAAGTCCCGGTCTGTGTGTGTGTGAGGTAACTCCCCGGTAAGTCCGAACTGAAATTTCATATTTAAGACAACTATACGCCCGAGGTGTGACAAAACTTTTTTCATCAAAATGAGCTTACCAGAAGAGGCACTTTATGCCATGCATTTTGCACATTTTTTCGATTTTCTCGAAAACGGTTCCGACGATTTTGATTAACTTATGATTTATCGATGTAAAATTAATTGGGCTTTAATATCATGTAGGTTTTACTCTGATTACAATGGTCTGACAGGGCTTAAAGTGCCTTTAATTTTGTTGATTCTATAAAAATAATTATATTAACTTGTTACCACTGATTAAAAACAGGTATATATAAATTGAATGAATTCTATACTAAACTAAAGGAGAAAACTGAAAAAAAAAATATATTTTTTATGAAATGTTTTGTTTTTGGATAAAAGAACAGTAATATACATGTATGATATACCGTTGGAAAGCTTAAGATTTTAGAAAAAATATTATCTTATACACAAGCTTTTAAATGTTAGTAGAGAGTGATGAAAAGCCGATAAAACTAAATGATTATTTTAGATATTAATATAATAGATTTTTTAATAAAACACATGTTTCAATGGAAATTCCATTTAATTAATTCTTTAATGGTTTCACTCATGTTTATCTCTAACTGTATTTGAAAATTATTTAATTGATTCTAAAAACGGAGGTAAGTGAAATTCGTGTGATGCCCGCACCAGATTTTTTTTAATTGATCTTAACAAGCAAGGTAAGTGAAACTCGTTAGTTTTCCGTACCAGATTTTCTTTAATTAATTGAATATAGATTTCTGAAATTTATAATTAAGATTAAATTAACACGGTGAATGGTAATAAAAAAGCAAGGTTTTATCAAGCAGAATTTGGGGCAGAGGAATTAAAATGAACAGTACTAATATCGATTTGCATATCAAGGACGTGTGGCCTGTGAGCTGTGATAAAGCCAAGATGAAGGAGGTAGGGTCGGACCCAGAGAGCATTGGAATTCCACACACAGGCTCTGAGCCCGCTACATATTAGGTCATAAATTATTACTACCAAACCTGACTAACATCCTAGCCCATAATCCTATGCTTAATCTCCACTACATACGTGCTCGGCTATCATAGGGCACCCCCGATAGCAATTTATAATGTTTTAGTATTATTATAATATTTATTTTTTTAATTGTTTTATTGATATTTACAACTGTACACAGTACAACAAGTAAATAAGCTATTTACAGAACATTTGCTTGGAAAGGTCTTGAGAAGAATCTACCCAGTGGTAGCACTTCAGAGTTTATTTGCTAAGCAGGTCTCGAGGCCACCGTCTTTTCAGACGCCTCGGAGGATTATCGGGAATAGATGCCGATGAGAGGATACGGACAAGCATGTTTGTATTGGTGGGTAATTTGGAATGAAAGGAGGAGTATCTTTTTTGGGCAATTTCTGCAACGAGTGGGATATTCATGTCTCTAAGGATGAGTTTGTTGGTAACAAAGTACGGAGCGTCTAGGATTTGTCGAAGGATTTTGGATTGCAAGGATTGGATGCGGGAGGAATTCGATGGTTTAGTGGAGCCCCATAGCCATAAGTCCAGATAGGTCTAATAATGGTTGTGTAAATGAGTTTTTTGAAGTAAGGAGGGAGTTTTGATCGTTTGTCTAGTAAGTGTTTTAATAGTCGATATCTACGAGCAGTTTCTTGTCGTTTAAGTTTTGTATGAGGATTCCATGTAAGACGTTTGTCAAGATGAATTCCAAGGTATCGTATTTGTTCTACAGGGATGAGTGGGGAATATTTATTTAAATTGGTATTTTAATTAATTGATAACTCGTTCAAGATCATCAAAATCATCAGAGCAGTTTTTAAGAAAATCTGGAGAAAAATGATGCAAAATAGTATAAAATGGATGTGACGAGTCAATTTTTGTGGACATGTTGCTGCAACATTCCAGGCTTATGTACTAATTATTAAAAATAAATATTTTTAGTTAGAATAACCACGCACCAAAACATCCTTTTGGCGTGACACTTCCAGAGAAATTAAAAAATCTGGTGCGGGCAACACACGCCTTTCACTTACCTCAATTTTTAAAATCAATAAAAGAATTTTTAAATAAAGTTAGAGATAAAAATACGTGAAACGATTAAAGAATTAATTAAATTGAATTTATATAGAAACATGTTTTTTATTAAAAAATCTATTATATTATTATCTAAAACAATCAGTTAGTTTTATCTTCTTTTCATCACTCTCCATTAAATTCTAAACGCTTGTGTATGAGATAATATTTTTTCTAAAATCTTTAGCTTTTCAACGGTATATCATACATGTACATTACTGTTCTTATGTTCAAAAACAAAAAATTGCATACAAAAAATATGTTTTCTGTTTTTTCCTTTAGTTGGGTATTGAATTCATTCAATTTATATATTTACCTGTTTTTCATCAGTGATAACATGATAATATAGTTATTTTTATATAATCAACAAAATTAAAGGTAATTTAGAGAAAGAAAATTTAAAATATCGGCCTTTAAACCCTGTCAGACCATTTTTATCCAAATTAAACATACATGATATTAAAGTCCATTACATTTTACATCGATATAGCGAGTTGAATCAAAATCGTCGGAACCGTTTTCGAGAAAATCGAAAAAAGGTGCAAAATGCATGGTATAAAGTGCCTCTTCTGGTAAGCTCATTTTGATGAAAAAAGTTTTGTCACGTCTCGGGCGTATAGTTGTCTTAAATATGAAATTTTAGTTTCATAGGACTTATCGTTTCCGCCGGGGAGTTACCTCACACACACACAGACCGGGACTTGGTTATTAGGACTCAGGGGACCCTAAAATGTATATTTCCGATGAAAACTGGAATTTGAAAATTTTCACAATCGCATTACTTTCCCTTACTACATATAGTATGTGAAGGTAAAAATGAATATTGAATATTTAACAATGGAAACACGAGCAAAAGTATAGATAAATTCAAATAAAAATTCAATATTATAGTTTATTGTACAAGTCTGTCTGTCGTAGGAAGTCAAAAAGTTTTGCAGTTGTCTGTATGTTGTCTTGTAAAACGGTTGGTAAGTCAGTGCCAATTGCAATATGTGCTCTGTTAGTATCATAAGCCCTACACTTTGTCAAAATGTGTTTCAGAGGAATCCGGCAACCGCATGTTGGGCAGTCCGTAGAAGGTTCCCGTGCCATGAGATGTCCGTGAGTTAGTCGGGTGTATCCAATGCGCAGGAGCGCCAGGATAACCTCTTCCCTTCGCTTTCGTCGTAGGGACTAATGCCAATGGGAGATATCCTTTCTTCTTTCCCTTAACTTGTTTTCTGTAGAGTGGTGCCAAATTTGTCCTCACTTCGAACGAATCCGATGCTTTTGATTACAGAAACATAGTCGCCAACAGGCACTGTCATCTGTTATTGCTTCTTTGGCTGCACGATCTGCAAGTTCATTGCCAACTATACCGCAGTGGCTCGGTACCTAGACGAAAAAAACTGAATTATCAGAAACTATTGTGGACTGCAATGATAAAAGAATATTTTGAATAAGAGAGTCGGTGGAGAAAGGGTGTTCCAAGCTGAGCATGGCCGATAAGGAGTCTGTGCAAATAAGTCTGGTTGTTTTAGTAGGGTGAATAACATTTAAACTTTTATAAATTCCAACTAGTTCCGCGGTATAGTTGCTACAGAGTGGAGAAAGGTGTCTATATAAATAAATAGATGTTGTCTGCTCTCACACACGACAGATGCTCCCACAACTAAGGGTCTCAGGTAGAGCCATCAGTATATACGTAATCAGCAACACCGAGTCTATCTTGAAGTTTTTGAAATTCCTGCTTATATATGTAAGGAAATGTGTTTTGTTTGAGTAATTTGGTAAGGGAAAGACAAATGTTCGGGAAGGGAAATTGCCAAGGATAAATTAGAGATGTCGCTATTGTAAGGAAAGAAGGAAATTCGATGCACACTTTAAAATAACTTATTTATTGCGGCACTTTAACCCTCAATTCATTCTAAGCATTTAAAAAAAAAATTGAAACTCATATTTACTAAAAGCAGTGAGCATCTGGCCTGGCGATATATGCGGAATACCTTTTCTCTAGACTTGAATACAATTCTATAAGAGTAAGCCGCGGACTATTGACTTGCTAACCGGACGGGTCTTCAAATCCACTTTACTGCATAACGGTTTAGGGTCAAGCTGACACATCCCACTTGCTGTGTGCTTAACGTCCGTCCTTCTGGAACAGATGTCACTTCAAGGTGTAGCGTTGCATGTTAGTAACATTCGTAACCAAGATTGCTAGTTCAAATATTATTACATTAAATTTATTTATCTTGATTTCTGATTACCTAACGTTAAAAATAAAAATTGACAAAGGGAGTAAATATTTTTTATTAGTATTAGTAGGGATTACGAAGTATTAAAGAGTAATATTAAAAATATCCCTAAAAGGATTTTCTTCGAAAATACTGAAAGATAAATGTTTTCAAATACTTTGGCTTCCAATTACTTTAGCTAAAGAGTTAAACAAACAGAAATAGGAATGTAGGCTTTTAGGGTACAGTCCAATTTAGTTAATTAAAAAGCGGATTTTCGCCCCTACCATCAATTGCATTTGATGTGTAACGGGTAAAATGTATTTTTAACTTTTTTTAATCTCGAAAATGTTTAATATGCGTAGAAGTGTGATTTTTATAGTCGCTAAGATTTTATCCAAGATATAATAAAAGAATATTTAAATTTAAAAAAAAAAATGCAACTCATTACTGTGCATTTTACTTATTTTTTTAACCATTTGTAGAACCCTAATTTTTTTTCTAATTAATTTAAATTACGATTGAATTATTCATGATGAATCTAATAATAATTTATTTATTTCTATTTCCTTTAGTTGAGAAAGTTTCAATTGTGTTTTTTATTTTTTTAATAATTTGACGAATATTAATATTTTGTTTTTTTATTATAGCGCACTAGGCACTCAGCTACGGACTCCCATATATATATATATATAATTGTTTTAGAAGTTTTAGAGACATCTTGAATTAGACTAAATAATGTTTAAATTTTATTTATTTAAAACATACCTATTGAAAATTGTAAATAATTTGATAAAATGTTTTTTATCTGTCATGAATGCTCGCTATCTTTCACCTTTGACTGAAACACAACCGATGACAAGCTGATTTATTCCAGTTCGCCGTAGTTCGAGCCATTTGTCTTCGGGGATGGATCTAACTTCCAACCATTATCTCTTATCCTCAAAGAATATATATGATATATCATTAATCATATATCATCGATATGAATTGCTCATGTCATTTGCAATATGCTGTTCTTGAAACTATAGAATTCTATATTGTTATAACAGGAATAATTCCTTTTTGATAAATTATGTTTTTGGTCGATATGAATAAATTATCAGTTAGTCAGAGAGAAAGAAGAGATCTTTGTTATGGATACTAGATCCATTATTGGTACTTTATAAACATTAAAATTACTAATATATAATTTTTTATTTATTGACTTTTTTTTTTAATTCATTTATTGAAATTTACAACTGTATGTTCATACATCAAGTAAATATACTACAATCATAATACACATGAAAAAAAAAAAAATGCCCATTGGCAGCACTCTAGTAGTGAATCTACACAAGAAGGTCTCGAGGCCATCTTCTTTTTAGACGCCTCGGCGGATTCTCAGGAATTGTAGTGGAAGCAAGGATTGAAACTAGTGGATTAGAGTGGGAGTGGAGTTTGTCATGGAAGGAGTGTTACCTGGTACGGACCAAATCAGCAACAAATGGAAAATTAAGGTCTTTGTGTATGATTTTATTGGTGACAAAGTAAGGAGCATTAAGGATTTTGGATTGTAAGGGTTGGATACGGGAAAAGTTTGATGGTTTAGTAGAGCCACAAAGCTTAACTCCGTAAGTCCAGATAGACCTTATGTTTGTCATGTAAATTAGTCTTTTGTAGTAAAGAGAAAGGTTAGAGCGTCTGTCAAGTAAATGTTGAAGTAACCGAAATCGGCGAGCAGTTCCTTGTCATTTCAGTCTTGTAAGCGGATTCCATGTAAGACGTTTGTCAAGCAGGAGACCTAACGGATCTGTTCAACATAGACAAGCGGGATATTATTAAAGGACACTGTAGGGCGGGATGTCATAGGTTTACGACGAAGGGTAAAGGTAATCTGGTGGGATTTATTGGAGTTGATTTTAATTCTGCAATTCTGACACCATACCTCAAGGTCTCTGATGTGGGATTGAAAGTTTTGAGAGACAATACAAGGATCGTTATTAACTGATAGCACGCAAGTGTCATCGGCATAGGTAGAAAGGAATGTGTTAGGATGGGTTTGGATTTATTGACATTTAAAATTGGATTTAGTAATAAATCAAAGATATAATGCCTTGAATGAACGATCACCAAATAGTAACTCTCCTAAATCACAAACTTATTATTTTATTATACAATTAAAAATGCTATAATTTATTAATTTAAATAACTTTAATTTATTTCAATTTTAGACCTCCTAACACAATTCATAGAACAAATACAAGAATATTCATAGCGTAATGTCGTGTGAATTAAAATTAATAACACTTGATTGATCTCTCTTTACATTATATTAAATGATAAAGCGGTTTTTGATTTCGTCAAACTAAGCAACTTCGGTAGGTTTTCATTCTTTCCTGGAGGTTGATAAAATACATTGCAATAAGTTTTTTTTAGATAAAAATAATTAAATTGTCTGGAATCGAGGCATCAAAAACTCTTTCCGAATATATAGAGTAATATAGATAATATAAGTAGTAATATAGAAATAAAATATACCGTTAGCAAATAAAGTTGCTTCTTGACTTTTGCCTGTAAACCCTGATAAAAACCCACAATAAGGATCGAAACGTTGGTTAATGAGAAGTATTTTTGAGTTTTTCTAATATTTTTTTATATCCACCCGAATTATCTAGTTCTCCATATAACATTATAGTTCAAATAGTTGCAAAACAACAAAAAACAACAACATAATTTTGATGATAACGTTAAAATATCTTAACTATATCTATTAAAAAAAAAAAAAAAAATTCAGGCAGTTATAGAGATTGCCGGTTGAAGTGAAAACTTTTGAAATTCTGAATTTTCACTGGAATTTTTTTCGGAAAAAAAGACTACTTTGTCCAAGTAGTTTATATTGAGAATCTGAATGAGACTGTATATTTAATTTTGTATTGATATGTTGGTATTATGAGATGGTGGCACATAGCACAATTTTCTTTGATATACCTTCCAATTACATCATGGAAATTCGATCATTTAGAAATTAGCTTTGTAGCTAAAAGATTGATTTTTCTGTAAAAGAATAAAATTAGTAGCTTTTTGACTATCTGTCCTTGTATTTTTTGCCTTCATCTTTATGTACCTTAATTTTCTCATGTTCTTGAATTTCAGCATTATAATTAGAATTATTCCCTGTTTTAGAAGGTCGATCTATCTATGAACGTATATATATATACTGCTGATTTTTTTTTTTCAGTTTTTTTCAATACTTAATTTTCTCTTTCTCCTCAACCATAGTTGTTAAATTCAACACAAAGGTAACCTTAGTCTCTTTTCCAAGCAAAAAAAAAAACAAAAAAACATATGTTTTAAGTAGTAATAGAATATATGAAATGAAATGAAATGGAAAGTAATTTTATTCTGGGACGAGTAGTCCCTAAGAATAACAAGAAAAGTACAATATAAATAATAATTGTCTGGTCGTTTAAGACTTCAGTTTAACAATAAAAGACAGGTTATGTGACAATGAATAATTATCATCTATAGCTTTTAAATATTACATATGTTGTGAAGATAGATGCGTTAGGAGATGGAGAAATAGTTGGTGTTTAAAAGTGGATAATGATAAGGATTTACGAATGGATACAGGCAATATAAAATATACTTTGCTGTAGGCTGTTTATGTTATAATCTTTCTTATTAAAATTAATTTAATTTTTAAATATCATAATTCTTCGCTTATATCATTAAGATATTCTTTTCGATTTCGTTTTACAACGAATTAAATATTGACAATACCATCATGCGTAGATATTTTTATTCAGAGTAATGTTCTTATAATTTTTACAAATATTAATATTTTAGTGTAGTTAGTTTAGAGTTAAGTTCTAAGAAATGTTTTATGTATCATCCCTTTACTCATTTCATTTGCAACTTATTTTAATTTAATAAATACTGAAATATCAATATTTTAGTGAAGATATTAAACAGGTATCAACAACGGTCACCGAAATTGGTATCGATATCCTATCTCTAGTGGACAGTTGTACAAAGACCGTTACACATGCGCCAGTCTATAGCCCGTGACGTCACTATGTTGGTAACGAGCAACCGTTACTCGCGTAATGAAGTTTTCATTTCTAATAATGTATTACTTGTGAACGTAAGTATTTTAGCTTAATGGATTTGAGTTAGTAATGTTAAAATCGAACTTCTTGTGACTTTTATTAGTATATTAAGTTGCAAATTTTATTGTTATAACACCTCTGCTAGGTCTATAGTTTAAGTGTGAAAAAAAAAAAAAATCAATTCTATAAGTAGATATGCCAAACTCCCTAAAGACACGAGGTACTGGTCCATTGAGGTTAGGAATTCAAATGTTTTCACAAAGCCTGCCTCAATGACATTTCAATGTGATGAATATAAAAATGGCAAGTTAAAAACTCAGTTTGTCACATTTTTCAGTCACATGATATGATAATTTTTTTTTTTTTATTTCCTCTTTAAACTAATATCAGCTTTCATGTATTTGTAATTTAATTAAAATTTCGAAGCGATCCAACTGACGCTCGAGAAATCTCTAGTGTTCCTCACGACAATATACGATTGTATACATAGGACAGCTGAATTCCCAGTACAGTAGAAATACTCAATCATAAAAATGATATACAAAAAAGATAAAGACATGTACAAACCCTACTCTTACAGACCTATTAGTCTCCTTCCGATATGCTCTAAACTTTTCGAAAAATTAATTTATGAAAGATTGGTGGACATACTGACTGAGCAAAAAATAATACCTGACCATCAATTAGGTTTTCGTACGTCACACTCAACGACACATCAATTACACAGAGTTACTGACTTCATTGTAGTAGCACTAGAAAAAAAGCAATACGCAACTGGAGTATTTTTGGATGTTGCCCAAGCGTTTGATAAAGCCTGGCACGAGGGGCTTCTCTTTAAACTCAAGAACGTACTACCTTACACGTGCTATCTTATTATACACTCTTTTCTCTTCGATAGAATTTTCTCTGTTCGGCAGGGCTCAGAAATTTCTTCAATTCGACCAGTCTTGGCAGGAGTACCGCAAGGATCGATACTTGCTCCTCTCCTATACATTGTATACACACATGACATACCAACTCACCCCACCACATTGATTGCTACTTAACGCGGACGATACTGCAATTCTAACATCAAACGGCGATCCCATACTGGCCCCACTGACTCTACAAAATCATGCTTAATGCTACTACAAAATTGATACAATCTTTCGAAAATTTGTTTAAATCACGAAAAATCAAAACACGTAACGTTCACACTACGACAAAACACTTGCCCACCAATTTTTATCGACAACAACCAAATTCCTCAGACAAACTCTGTACATTACCTAGGACTGACACTCGATCGAAGGATGACTTGGGGCCCACAAGTCAAGATGAAAAAACAGACTCTCAACCACCGACTGAAAGTACTATACTCTCTATTATCAAAATTAAAAATCAGACAGAAACTGAATTCGTACACATACCTTATTAAGCCAATATGAACTTCACAGATTCATGGCTCAGCAAAAAAGACTCACATACAAAAACTGCACTAATTTCAATCCAAAATTTTAAGTCTCATAAAGACAGCTCCTTGGTACGTAAACAACAGAACCCTACAGACGGACTTACAACAACCAACAGTTGACAAACATATACGAACACTCTATTCTCGTTTTCACAGAGAACTTAACGGACACGACAATATATTGATAAACGACATGTCAGTAGCTGAAATACCAGTGAGAAGAAGGCTAAAACGAAGCTGGATGAGGGACCTCCTCAGCTAGATTAAAGCCTTGGAAGGGGTGCTGCTGGGCACTTTACTTCCCCATGCCTACCATGCCTGATCTCACATTTGTTCAACAAATTTGCTGATTTTCAGATACATTCTGACAGGTGTGAATCAAGATATGAAGAGAAAAAAAAATTCGTATTTAATATATGTTAACAAAGCATATTCATGAATCTACAATAATTTTAAGTAGATTTATTTCTAGGAAAAAAAATAATTGAAGTTCTTTTAATTGCTGCATCAGAAAACAAAGTAAAGAAAGAGGGAAGAATCATTTAGCAAACTAAAAAGGAAAAAACGTTTTCCATTAAAAATCTCTTATGTAAACAAGATCAAAAGATGTAGTCCTAATCAAACTCGGAGTAGTATACACTCAGTTCATAAGCCAATATTTGTGGAGAGGCCTAGAGCCATCACCCAGTCCATATCTGATCAATATCCATTAACCGGCTTCAAAGAAGTATTTATTCACTATTTCACGTAAAATCATCTGAAAAATTGTTGATACTTTTACTGTTAAATAAAACAAAGAAGAGAAACAAGCCATTGGCGCGTGTCTAATCGAAAGAAAGTGGTTTTCAGAATTATTCAATAATAAAATATTCAAATAAATTGTACTGCGGAACAACAAATCTTCTTCTATATCTTAGTCTATTTTAGAAAATTTCTATCTCGAAATTTGTAATAACACAATTTTATTGTACGTTTAAGACTTTGGGGATGGAGACAAAATATTATTTTAATAAGAAGTATAATTCCTAAATGCAAAGCACTACTAAAAAAAAACTTAAAAAGGACTACGAGATTGTGATAATTAAAATATTTAAAAGTGCTTTTGTATTCAAACGAATTGAAAGGTACTATTAAAAACCTGTCGTCATTGATATTAGTAAAATAAAAAAAATAAGAAGGTAAAAGTTGTAATAAATATGAAAGGTCTGAAAATAAAATTATAAAACATAACTTCGGTAGTATTTATCAAACCGTTCCTTCCGAGTTCGCTGTGGTTTAGAATTCTCCAAGCATTATACTGTTGAGGCCGGTGTTCCTCAAGGCAGCGTCTTAGGACCCATCCTCTACATCCTCTATACCGTCGATATCCCTACCGATCCGATACCTTTCTGGCAACATTTGCTGATGACACAGCCATTTTATCATCCGATTCCGATCCTGAAGCAGCATCGCTAAATCTCCAAAGGCACCTTTTCCTTGTCGAAGACTAGTGTAATGCTTGGCGTATTAAGGTGAACGAAAGAAAATGCACACATGTCACCTTCACCCATAGACGCAAATCCTGTCCAACAGTTAAATTCAATTCCATACCGCTTCCTTCCGCAGACACAGTTCGGTATCTGGGATTTTTACTAGACGAAATACTAAAGTGGAACCCACATACAAGACTTAAATGAAAAGAACTCAACCGCAGATTTGGCCAGTTATACAGACTATTGAACAGAAAATCTCATCTTACAGTTGACAACAAATTATTAATTTATAAGACAATACTGAAGCCCATCTGGACCTACGGACTTGAACTATGGGGGACAGCTAAATACTCTAACATCAAACGCATCCAATCCTTTCTATCCAAAGTCCTACTAACAATAGTTAATGCTCCCTATTATGTTTTTAACTGTACCTTACACCACGACCTTAATATTCCATTTATTTTAGACCTGGTACCATCCAAATTTTCTAAATTCCATCAGAACCTTCTTCATCATCCTAATCCTTTAGCTCAATCCCTCTCCAGCTCCACCCATCCCTACAATCCTCCACGAAGATTGAAACGGCAGTGGCCCAGCGACGTTCTGTAAACATTTATACTGGAGTTCTGACACTGGTCAGATCCTCCACTCATGTACTGTATGTTTGTGGCTATTGCGCTCTTACTCAGCCTCTGCAGGCTAAGACCAGTGATGCGGCTGAGAGAGAGGCGCTGGGATCTCTTGGATTCCGCTTTTTCCCCCACAAGGGGAGGGAAAAGCCCAGTCTGGGGTCCCCTTAGCAGTTGTATATATTGTTTATAGTTACCATTGTTTTTATGATGTTTTTGCCAACTTTGTATTTGTCTCAATTATAGGTTGTTGTTTTCGTTTTATTTTATTGTACATGTAAATGAAATTATTTTCTATTATATGTAATTTGACTTTATCTTTATTTTCTGTATATATTGTATGAATGTGGTCCTATATCACTATTACTATTGTTCATTCTGAAACAGATTGTATATATTTCTCAAAAAAATAAATAATATAATAAAAAATAATTAATATACTCTTCATTATTAGAAAGTGAATCTAAAAATATAAATGATTTTTTTTTTTTTTTTTAAATAGTTATTACAGTAACCGCACACAAGACTGAAACGACAAGAAACTGGCATTCGCTTTCGCTTACTTCAACACTTACTGGACAGACGCTCTAACCTTCTACTTTACTACAAAAGTCTCTTCTTTATCACCATCATAAGGCCAATCTGGACTGAGGTAGTTGAGCTTTCGGGCTCTACTAAACCATCAAATTCTTCCCGTATTCAATCCTTACAATCCAAAATCCTTCAAAAAATCCTCAATGCTCCTTACTTTGTCACCAACAAACTCATCCATAAAGACCTTAATATCACATATGTTGCTGACTTTGTCTCAACAAGGTTACTATTTTATCACATACAATAAATTACGATTCCCTCAACCGGACATTTCGTAAATTCAAGTGTGTTTTAAATAATTTTTCAATAATATTCCCTAAACTGCTATAGGTTAAAAAGCTTTAGTTACTTTTTAGTTGGAATTTGTAAATTATTTATTTTAATAAATATAAAACTCATAAATCGCACGAATTTCTTTTGACTCCATCTCTACTAAGATTAGGTTTTGTCGGTTTTTATTTTTGGGAGAAAATTATGAAATAGGAAAACCGGTTTTTTAGTAGAAAATATAGCTTTTCAATGTATGAATAGCAAAAAAAAAAAAAAAAAAAAAAAAAAAATCAAGCTTTAAACACGATTAAGCCTAGTTCGGTTTAAGTGAGAATGTATTTTCTATTTCGGAGAATTTTGTGGATAAACTAAGGACGAGCTAAATAGCCAATCGATAGACGTCCTCTGTTTTCTGAAATCATATTTCATTAAACAAAAAAATAAATAGAATATATAAATTTGTATTTAAATTCCCCTGAATAGAAAATACTCTCTCCTTTGCTTAATTGTCATTAAAACTAAAATTGATTTTAATAATTATGTACGCATAAACTTTATTTACTCTTGTCTTTTGGCTTTGATTATTATTTAAATTATATAATACACAGTTATATATTTTATACTTGGTTTTATTTATTCGAATCCTTAGCTGAATAACTCGTTTCACTAAAATAAAATCTGGTGCGGGCAACACACGACTTTCACTTACCTCCATTTTTAACATCAATGAAAGAATTTTCAAATAAAGTTAGAGATAAAAATACGTGAAATTAATAAGGAATTAATCAAACTGAATTTATATAGAAACATGTGTTCCATTAAAATATCTATTATATTATTATCTAAAATAATGAGTTAGTTTTATGTTCATTTCATCACTCTATATTAACTTTTAAAAGCTTGTGTATGAGATGATATTTTTTCTAAAATCTTTAGCTTTCCAACGGTATATCATACATGTATATTACTGCTCTTATGTTCAAAAACGAAAAATTGCTTAAAAAAATATTTTTTCTGTTTTCTCCTTTAGTTGGGTATCGAATTTATTCAATTTATATATTTACCTGTTTTTTATCAGCGTTAACAAGATAATATAGTTATTATCATTGAATCTACAAAATTAAAGGTACCTTAGGGGAAGAAAATTTAAAATATCGGCATTCAAGCCCTGTCAGACCATTTTTATCCAAATAAAACCTACATGATATTAAAGCCCATTAAGTTTTACATCGATATAGCGAGTTTAATCAAAATCGTCGGAACCGTTTTCGAGAAAATCGAAAAAAAGTGCAAATTGCATAGTATAAAGTGCCTCTTCTGGTAAGCTCATTTTGATGAAAAAAGTTTTGTCACGTCTCGGGCGTATAGTTGTCTTAAATATGAAATTTCAGTTTCATAGGACTTACCGTTTCCGCCCGGGAGTTACCACACACACACACACACACACCACACACAGACCTTTTGCGGGACTTGGTTATTTGGACTCAGGGGACCCTAAAACGTGTATTTCCGTTGAAAACTGGAATTCGTAAATTTTCACGATCGCAATACTTCCCATTACTATATATAGTAAGTGAAAGTAAAAAATATAATCATCCGTATAGTGAAAATAATGCATAAAAAATGAATAATTTTCTTTAAAGTTATTTGATCCTGGTCAACTATTATTTCTTTGCTTTACTGACTGAATTACATAAAAAATTTTGACTGTCAAAAAAATTGAACAGTAAATAATTTCGGCCAAAAACTGCTTTTAATCACTCTAAATTTTTTGTTCGAATTACAGAATACTCCAGTTAAAACCGGTTTTCTGGGAAAATTTCTATTCAAAAACCGTTTTTCTAAAATGTCGGTTTTTGTATAAACCCTAACTAAGACACTTAAATGATATAAAACTTTTTTAAGAATCTCTGTCTGACAGTTTTCATTTTTTAGTATGTGAAGACGAACAAGGTGTCAACAGACTAACTCAGAGTATTACAGAGCTCACTTGGTTGTAAGTAATTCAGTGTCTACTCAGGCAATCCCTTTGTATGATTGCCTATCTACTCCGCGTGAATTTAGTTACGAAAATACAGAAATGGTACAAGAGAAATTTATTCAAGAAATTTGACAAGAGGATACCTTTGAAAAGATTTGGCTTCTTAATAATTTATTATTCTAGTCAAGATTTACATCCAATACTTCCATACTTGATTATAAAACGAAAAAAAATAAAGTTACATAATTATATACTCGTGTAAACATAATTTTATATTACGTATAAAAACAAAATAATTCAAACTGATCTGCTTGTAAACATGAAAATCGCTAATTAAATTTATTTAATTGTGAATATAATTGTTCAAAACATTACAAAGAGAAATTCCCATTTGGATCTGGTGCTCAACTTCCCTGAGTTGCTATGAGTACACAGCATACCGCATCAATCCTGAAAACGATTATTAAAAAAATATTACGAAATGTGATATATAAACAAGATAAGTTTTGCAAAAGGTAAATGGATTTTTTTTTTCTCTGAAAAAAATTTTAAAAATTCTGACAATTTCATTTTCAAATATATCGATGCAAATAGCATAAAATTAATTATTTGAATTTGTTTTTCAAATATATCAGTTTTGACTTCCGAACTTTAATCGTAAACAATTTTAAAGTTGATGAAAAAAAATATACTTTAGAATCCAGAGTCAAGATTATGCAGAAAACAACTAAAGCTTAAAACAAGTCAGATTTTGAAATCATATTTTTCTGAATTCTATTACTCCGATTCTTAGACATTGTGTCTGAAGAGAGGATATAATCATTTATCAAACTAATATTAACTGTTTTGTTTTTAGTATTTAGGAAATTATAAATATTAGAAAAAAACTTTTTAAACAATTCTCTTACTCCCTGCCTATTAATAAAAAAAAAAAAAAAAAAAAAAAAAAAAAAAAAAAAAAAAAAACCTGTACCACTACAACCCATGAAGGGTCTTGGGCTCAATACATGTAGAGATTCGTACTGTTTCTAGGCCAACGGCAGTGCAATGAGGTGATTAGTCCTTAATCACGCTCAGCCGCCAGGTTTTTCCCCAATTAATTTGGGTACCCACTTTATAGAGGCTGGGCCTGCCCCAGGAGGGTCTCCATACCCTAGGGTCGCCCCCGACCGAATTAACAGAATAAATAATATTTCTGCCACAGCCGGGATTCGAACCCAGGACCTAGAGCACAGCAGACTAGTGCTCTATCCACTGCACCACGCTCCTGCCTATTAATAAAACTAATTAAAATTATACTATCAAAATAAAAGTAGTAAGAGCGTTTTTCATTCTCTGCATAATTTAAATGCATTTTATTGGAGTATTCTAAGCTAAAGAACATCTTCATATGTCGAACAAAAAAAAAAATATATATATTATTTTCAAACTACCCTATATACATCTAACCAGAAAGTATATATTATAGGTGAAAAAAATAGTATATCGGTTTTAGGTTTAGATAGTAAAACATCTGGTGCGTGCAACACACCACTTTCACTTACCACGACTGTTAAATTAATTTAATAACTATTAACTATGCTTCAATTTAAAAACTATTTAAAGTTGGTTTTAATAAAACGTGTATTCATT